>CP099847.1:27110980-27838398 GCA_030062745.1 Capitulum mitella
AACTTAGAACCCATTCTGGGGGGGGGGTCTGAACCCAAGTTGTCCTAGTATGTTCACAAGCCTGGGGCGGCCAGGTCATCTCGAGCTAAGCGGACATAATGCCATGCTGCGAACAACGCGAGTAGGTGGTGGTGGTATTACTGGCTAAATTTTCACGGCCGGAACGGCAGCGCACCGAAGAAAATTCAGATGGCAGCACTTTACAATGACGGAATCCACTCCGTCGGCAAAAGAAAGTTCTGAGAGGCAGCACAGCGTGCATCACCCATTCTCAGTCACAGCACAGCACACGGCCAGCATCACTGCAGCACAGCACAGCACAGCACAGCTCAGCAAAACGGTCGGCCACCACAGCTGAGACGATCTTCTCCCAGGGTACGGCACTCTCCAGCTCGATCACACCACATCAGTCTGAGTTCGTGCATCCTACACAATCTGCGGCAACTTCTCCCGGCGCAGCAGAGCGCAGGACGGGACCGTCCGTGCACATCCACCAAAACCCCTGCCTGCGCATCAAACAGACCAGCCAGCGCACAGCTCCATCAGCAAAACCACCCCAGCCGCCTGGCCTAAACGGCCACGGCAACGGCCAGCCCGAGCACAGCAAGGCACAGATCGACGGGCTCCGCACGTGCGCAGCGCAGATCGGACGGCTGCACGCGTGAGCGGCGCAGGTCAGCCGGCTGCCCACGTGAGCGGCACAGATCGGCCAGCCACCGGCACACGTGCCAGCGCAGGTCAGCGGGCTGCACACGTGAACACCACACATCGGCGTGCTCCGCACGTGCGCAGCACGAGCCGGCGGGCCGGACACGTGCGCGGCCGAGATCGGGCGTGCTCCACACGTGCGCGGGCGGCGGGACCTCGTTGTCGGAGGCCGGGTCGAGCGGCGGCCGGTCGGCCTCCTCGGTGTCGTCGCCCTGGCTGCTCAGCCGCTCCTCCTGGCTGCCGGTGAGCGAGGCGTGGCCGTCCGGCGGGCCGGCGTCCAGGGTCTCCTGCGAGTTGACGCCCGAGGCGGCCGACAGCCGGCCGTCCTCGGACGGCCCGGGCAGCGGCTGTCACAGCACAGCACACACACACGTACACATCCGGCCCGCGGCTGTCTGTCACGGCACAAAACACTTACACGTACACATCCGGCCCGCGGCTGTCTGTCACAGCACAGCACACACATACGTCCACATCCCGCCCGCGGCTGTCTGTCACGGCACAGAAGCACACACGTACACATCCGGCCCGCGGCTGTCTGCCACGGCACAGAACACACACGTACACATCCGGCCCGCGGCTGTCTGTCACGGCACAGAACACATGACAGGTTCGTATACAGCCAGCCGGCCGGCGGCTGTCGTAACACACCACACATGCCCGCACACGGCCAACGGCCGCCACGGACAACATACACGTACGGATACGGTCCACCGCTGTCACGGCCGGCACCACACGACAGGTCCACATACCGCCCGCCACCCGCACAGGTGTTACACTATGCCACACGTAAGTCCAGATACGTTCGATAGCTGTCCCAGTACACACGTCCAGAGGCAGACTGCAGCTGTCGCAGCGCACACATTCAGGTACCGTCGGCAGCTGTCCGGCATATACAGACCGACACACCAGCTGCTGTCGCGGCACAGCATCATAGGTCCGGATTCAGCCAGCCAGTCAGCCGTCGGCTGCCACAGCACAGCACACACAGTTCCAGATACGGTCGACGGCTGTCACAGTACAAGTACACACTACAGCTGAAGATTCGGATTCGAAAGATTCGAATATTTGGCCGGATATCCGGATTCGACGAAAGCTTATTCGGCCGAATATTCCGATTCGGCGAATGTTCCAATCCTAATTTCAAGATTCAAATATTCGGCGACTATTCTCCTGGTCACTTTTCATCCGAAAATTCGACGAACATTCGAGTGTCAACCGAGCATTCAAATAGTCTTTTGCATTTCGCTGCAGAATCTGAGGAAATATACGAACCAATTTATGCACAACCAAATGAAATGCTAATCGGGGCATTGTCTGCCATTCTTCTGGCTTCTGTGCATCACTGTGGATGACAGCAACGCTGAAAGTGACACTACTAAGATATGCTCTATCTCCAACCCCTCCCCGCTTAAGAACGGATCTACCCACCACATTTGGTGGGGAGATGAGTGGGCTCGAGAATAATGTCACATTTGTTCCGTGTCTGGCAACGACGGACAGAGACGCCGGGTCGGCATAAGTCGATGAGTGAAGCTGGACGCTACCGTAAAGTACATATGAGCCTGTTTATCTTGTCTCTTTCACTGAAGTTTATTGAGATGAATTCAAAGGAACACATTAATGTCTCTCAATACATTAATTGGCACGGTGCGTGCAATGTGCTTTTGTACATATGTTGATTTTCTATTGTCGCGGACATATATTAGTGCGAAATCGAAGCGAGAAAATGGAGCACGAGGAGTCCCTCACACACTATCCCGGCGACTCCGATTCGAAACTTGCGTTACGAAAGTGTGGTTATTTTTTTACCACATCGTGTTATCACGACCTAAACCACGTTTAATTCCTCTCTTTGAAAAGAAGCAAAATCGTGTACACAGACCGTTCACAAAAACCACGTTCTGTTGGCATTGTTGGAAATACGTCTCACGGAACGGTTGCGGCCAATACGGCCAAGCGGAACCTAGCCCTTGTTCTAATGTCTATGGATACGGTGGCGAGGAAATATTCCTACGTATTTCAAGGCTGGGTTGGATGCTTTTCCATCTTTATCTCTTCTTCTCAGAATAATCATTCTGAGGCGCAGTATCGTATGGGCTGGACGGTTTGGACCTCACGTTACACAGCAGCATGGCTGCCAATCACAGCGCCCTCTGTCGCTGACGTCATGCACCTTCCCTGCCTCGGCAGTGCCCGCCGCCGTCCGCCCGGTGCTCGGCGCCGGTCGCGGTTTTAAAGTCCTGCAACTTGCTCATGAAACAGTAAATCAGTCTGATTCTCTGCACTGTTCCAATCCCATTGTACCTTTTGAGATTAAATAGCACAAACTTCAAAAGATGCAAGTTTCACAAACCTCAAACTTCACAAACTTCCAAAGAACCGGAAATACCCATCCAAATATTCGAATCCCGAGACCTATCCGAATTCTCAGCTCTAGCACACACGCGCGCCTGTTCCGCCACGCCTGCGGACCGTCACAGCGCAGCATACACGCCCACATGCAATCAACACGTCGCGGTCGACACCCTCCAAGTGCGACCCACGGCTAGTCCACTACCAAGTCCTCGTTGAAGCCAAACCATGGCCGTCGGGTCACATCAGGCTGGCAAACAATGACTAATGTCCCTCGGCTTACGTTCAGGTAACGCCATGGCTGTCTCACTGAAGTACACTGCTGAGGGGACATACCATTTCTCACGAGTTGCTAATGGCACACAACTGCCTCGCTGGAATATTTTCGTCATGATTCACGCGGGGTGAATACTTAACACCATCAGAGCTGCTGGAATCCGGCAAAGTCGGAAGGCTAAGCTTATGGCATCGATCGGCCAGGCATGGGCTAACGGCTAACGGCATAGGCCATGGCCTCACAGATAACCATACCAAACAGAGAAGGCATCATTGCAGTTTTAAATGAACCAAATCTTACGGTACGCACCCCAAAACGAACAAAACTCAACAGCCGACACTTAGGCAGGCAGCCACTACCGACCGCGGCTACTCAGGACCAGCTCTGTCGCCACAGAAAGCGGGCGGTTTCGATGGCGTAGGGGCGCCCGTGGGACGAACAGTACCTTCTCCTCCATGGCGGGCTCCTCGTCGGACATGGGGGTCTGCTCCGGCTGGCCCGGCTCCGGCAGCGGCTCGTCCGCCGGCTCGTCCTCGGTCTCGTCGTCGGCCGGCTCCGGCTCGTCCGGCGCCCGCTCGTCGGTCTGCGCGGCAGAGTGGCGTCACGACCGCAGCGCGCCGGCGCCGCTTCCGGCAGGCGAACGGGGGGGGGGGGGCGGCGTCACAGGGCCGCGCTGGACAAACGCACGCTGGCCGAGCGCCGACTACGTTAGCGAGGCACACATGCGCGGCGCTGACGTCAGAAGAGGCCGCGGACTCTCGGCTGGAGGCGGACAGTTCGCTGGAGGAGACCGCGCTCCTCGCAGACGGGGCAGGGGCGCAGCGAATGTATCGACGAGAGCCGACAACAGGAAGCCAGCCAGGCGCCACATGTACAGAAAGGCGTGCAAGCAGCGGAACGTGTACAGTGTAGTGACTTTACAAAACACAGACATTGAGAGAACAAAAACTCAATGACAAATGAAGAAACAGTGTGCCTAAGTACAACAAGATGACCTATAAGCCATTCCATTTGCAAGTAAGAGAAACTGAAATTCATTTAACCCATGAAAGCACTGACTGAAATGGCAAACATCTATGAGTTTTACTTATGCCATGATCCTAAAAATATTTGATCACTCTTGACAATGTGTGAGATGCTGAATAGGTCTCAAAGTGCATTTGAGGCTGCATGAAAATATCATGTACAGACTGACCAGAAATAAAAATGTTGCAACCTGTAAGCAGGGTCCTTAAAATGGCAGGTGCCTCATCCCACAATGGAACTGATTTACCTCACCCCTAGAAAACCAGCCTTCCATCAGCTATGGATCTAAACTATCAAAAATTCTGCCTGACTTTGTGTTTAATATTGGAAACAATGGCATGCTCTGTCCCACTACAACTAACAGGTCAAATTTAACAAGGCATGAAAACATCACAACATCAATGAGACAAGTTGACAATGCCACTACAAATTAAAAAAATCGTACATCTGTCGTGCAAAATGCCAAAAATGAGATACTAGATGTACAGATACTAAACCTTTTTCGAACCACGTTTAAACAGCTTGGCAGCAAACATCTTTACAGTCCTGTACAGAAAACAAAGAATCAGGTCTTGAACTGTGAACTTCATGCTTTCCAATGTAATGGGTGGAAATACCTAAGTCCTCCATTGCACAATTTGAAAAGTATTGTGAATCTTCAAACAGAGGTGATGCTTATCTAGCTGCAAGCACATATTCAAAATCTGATGCAGCATAGAAGAAGTAATCTAATGTTCCAAAAACTCTGGTTCAGGGCAGTTTGTTTCTGCTGCCATGCTTCTGCCTGACTAATTTACTTCCCATGCATGTTGCAAATGAGCTCACAAGGTCGAGGAAATGCAATGTACTGCATCCCCTTAATCAAATGTGCCTATGACACCAATATCCTGCTCAGACACCACTACAATCACTTTATATTTTCATGGCAACTGCCATGTTAACTCTATTCTTCTCCTAGTGGTATCTGGTAGGTCATCACCTCCACTAAATGCTTTTGGCTCCAAGGTCTTCAAAGAAGTTTTTGGGTGTGCTAAACTGTTCCATGCTTGTTAAATTCTTCTTACAGCTGCATTGATATCTATGTGCACCTTTGGCATCTAGAGAGCTTGTATGGACTGAGCATAATATTAATGGCACAAGTATATGGAGTAACTCAAAGTATAAATGGCATAAAACACACACATACAGATATATGTATTTGAAACAAACAGCTCAAAAAATGGCAGTATGACAAGCATTACTTACAATTACTTCATCCATATGTTCAAAGTGATTCTGCACAATCAACAATCAACCAATCAACAATCTGAATATGCCATAAGAACAGGGGTTAACTATGCCCCCACCAGCACATGTTTAATCCACGAACCACCAGTGTGGCTGTTACAGCAATAATGTAACTAAAGACATCAAATAAAACATTGGATAGCTGGACAGTTTTGGGCATTCTTCAACTGGCTTGCATAAAAACCACACTGCAATGACTTTTGATCAGAACAAGAACAATCTTCCCACAGATCTGGAGGTACCTCATGGAACCATGACACAATGTTCACATGCACATCACAATGTAACTATTAACCAAGTGAACTGTAACCTGTACCAACTAGCCTTTGCAACCAAGGTTGGGTTGACCTGCATGTGGGCAATAATGAAATGTCAGTGTAATAGATGTATGAAATGTGGAGGCCAGGTTTTTATAAAACAGTGTCACCATTTTTGTGGCACAAAGCAATTAGTACCATCAGGGTAAGAGGTCATCACAAAGGATTCTGAATGCAATTCTGATTATCAGACTTTTGACATTTTATGAACAGAACAATTTTCAACTAGAACAGCATTTCATACTGCAATCTGCGGATGAGAGGACATAGCATGGCATGTTGAGACAAGTGTGTGTTGTCTTCGTCATGAGACACGGTGAACTTCAATTAGTTCGATGGCATAAGGCAAACAATTAATACCACGTAAAAACGAACATGAACGCTGAAATTACCTAGATTTTCGTCGGATAAAAAAACCGAAGAGAGCAGGGTGGGGACTTTTTTCGGACAAGGCTTAAGGTTGCAATAAAACGTGGACGATAGATACACCTGCGACCAGTCTAACCCCGCACTCCACGCCACGCCACGCCAAGGCAAGTCGCCAAGTTACGAAAACAAACATTGCTCCGTACTACAAAATCCCAAAGCTTGGGTTGCACTTGCTTCCGATAGATGACTCAGGGAGCATTTCGTGGGTTTCAATTGACGTCACTGCAGTAAATATCACAAATGGGCCTTTGGGACGATGAACCCGTTCCTGTTTTTTTTTTATAGGAGCGATGTGTAGGAAGAAATTTTATACAAGTTGGACACCCTTCGGCATTTTTTCTCTAGCCCTGGTATGATCTACTGGGGAGCCATATAGCCCCACTTCCCGATAAAATTAGTTTTTTTTCTACGTGAACCAAAAAACACACAGTGCGGGGACGATTTCTTCAGCTTCTTGAAACATTAACATTCCTTAAGGCCTGTGTAACCAAGCTTAGTGATGTCTGAATGCGCCTCTGCGGATTCCGCACCACTCGTTCGGCTTAGCATCGCTTGCTCAGGACCATGCCTGGATCCAAAGACTAGACTGACTGGGCCACCGGTCTGCAGTTTCCATCAGTCTTCATTTAAGTTAGCGTCCTTTCACATTGTGCGAAACGTCCAACTTTTCCGGAAATTACTCTATAACGCCTGTTCTCCTATGCCCAAGTTGCTAAAAATGTGGATTTTTATCGCCCACGCCAACAGAAGTGCTTTGACAGTTGTTCGTAAATAATTCCACGAAGGCAATCAAGAGGAATCATCAATCTTATAAATCTTGGTGGTACGCCTTGCTTTGAAGTTGAAAGTTAAGCTGTAATCTGGTGTTCATTAGTCAGATTAAATTATCAATTTCATGAAACCTTGGGAAGTGGATCTGCAGGTCTTGGAAATGGGCGGAGCAAAGAGGCGGAGCAACGTGATTCATCGTGGCTGTGTTCAGTTCATTCGTGTAAGCTTTAACTTGCTCTCCTAGTGAATACTCTAAGCACTAAAAACTGTAGTCAATATGAGTAAACTTTTGGGTATTTTGTAGGTGTTTTTTAATCGAAATAAAAAATCAAAATTCATGGGAATCAGTTTTATTAACAAGTGTTTCGTACTATGCATACGAAATTTCTTCCAAGCTTAGATTACATGGAGCCCCCCAAGAGAGCCATGGACAAACGTGACATGTGCCGAGAGCTGCTGGGGAGGTGGGTGCGGTACGGTGGGCGGGCCGTTCGGGTGATTGAGTAAGTCTGTATGCTTATACATACTTTGGTGAGACTGACACCCGTCAATTTCGACGAATATGGGGGAGGCAGTATTGGTGGCATGGACAGGGGTTTCTTTGAATCACAATGAGCTGTTTTTCATGAGACCGGTGATGCGATGTCAGTCCTCATGCCTACGTATATGTATATAATAGCCGTTCATTTTTTTCCTCCCTTACTATGTGCATTCAAGTTATACTTGCGGTGAGGCAACGACCTACCTAACTTACGCTCCCCCCAAATAAAACATTTTCTAATTCTTTTGGTCGCTATTGTGTTATTCTCATGACCTTGGTTCTGACACATATGTAGTGACATGTATTTTGTATCAGACCTTCCATCAAAAAAACAGTAATGAAAATTTAAAAGACATGTTGCCCTTGTTTTTTTAATGAAGTACAGGGAGACATGGCCTTAGCAGTATCTCCCACTCAGTAAAAGGTTTTATTTTGTTTTTGAAAGTAAAGGGCCTTAAAGTGGTTCTGACCACATCAGCTGTAGACATGTTGCTACCTTTCTGGACCTTTCCATGGGCTTTTAACAGTAGATAGAACTTTTGGGACTTTTGGATTTTGGACATTGGGATGTTGTTGCATGGAAAAAAGGTTTCAACAGCATCAGTTAGTCATCAGTTAGAGTAGTCACAATTTGCATTTGGGCCCTTAGTTATTTTTGCAAAGCTCCACCCATGCATTGAACATCTGGCTGTAGATGGACATTTTCTTATTGAGCATTTCACAGCATTTTGTTGATGCTTTGAAGGAATTCCTTGATGGCTGCATGTGGACTTTTGTATAACCTCCATAAATCTTTGTGTCCAGTGTATGTTTTGAAGATAATGACTTACAACATTCTAACAGGTGGTTAGGGTGACTGCATTATCAGTTCTTTGAAGTTAGCATGGCAAGGTATCTTGAGCTTAGGTGTGAAACTCCAGGCATATCAGGGGAACATCCAGCTCACCATTTCATATTTCAAAACAGTGGACTTATGCCACCTGCTATATTGCTGGGCTCATCTTTGAAAATAGAAGTGTTCCAGTGGAGTCTTTTACTGACATTTATGGAAATATTTTGCCCCAGAGACCTGGATGCTGATTTTGGACAGTCTCATACAAACAAGATTTCCTGCCATGGGTGTGGGAGGGCCCTAGACTATATCAGAATTTTTCCAGGACCCCAAGAAATGAAGGGCATGACAGTCTGCATTGCATTTAGGTATGCATGTTGGGCAAGCCTTTCTCTGGCCACTGAGACACCTTTTCCCAATCAGCTTGGCAGCCCTCCCTGATGAGAAATTCTGGTGCTGGCCTTCAGGTGATGTAATGAAGGCTCTATGTTAACCATTAGCCCAGACTGCAAACTGTGGCAAGTGTTTTTGGGAGGTGGGCCAGGGCCATTAAGACTGCACCAATGATTCATGATTGTGAGCACTTTTTGAAAGGAATCTTGATGGGTTTTCCTCTGGCAGATGTTTGCAGGCATGCACCAGCATGCCAAACCTTTGGTCCAACTTTTTTGATCTTAGGACTCTTCACCAATGCAAGGGTTAAATGATTAGGAAAAAATGAGTCATGCCATGGAAACTGGGTCTTTTTAGCTTCACATTTCCCCTGCTAACCCTTCTCTGAGCAAAATACTAGTTTGCCTCCAGATATGTATTAGTCATTTTCATACAAGATGAAGAAACTGCAGACAAAACTTGCTATTCAAGGCTCTCCAGGGCCCTGGCTTACAGTTCACCTAGAGATGCCAGGGGTCTTCAGACCCCCTGAGATATATGAGGGGGGGGGCTGCATCCCTGTACCCACCCTTCGAATGCGCCAGTATGCATTAGTTTTTGTATTTGTTTTTTTTTTACCCGTCGTTATTGCGTTACATGGTGAGATAATTCGTTGGGTGGTTTGTGTTGTTCGTCGTATTCGATGGCACCGCCTGTATAGTTAATCCATTATCCGGTGCATCCCCAAGGTATGGACCTTGTGCATTTTAAGACGTGCTTCCGCCACGTGACCACTTGCGCGGATTAAGTGGGATCTGCTGCCCGCCGGCTGCCCGGCCTGAGACGGCAGCCCGTGTTGGTCGACGTGGCTGGCCGTGTTATCGGCGGGACCGCCGGGCGGCCGAGGCGGCTGATAAGCTCGGTCACGGGTTGAGCGGCTGATAGCCGGGCAGTGACGCTCCGGCCGCGCGGGGTGACGGCGGCGCGTGGATGGAGCAGAGCGCGTGGTGGCTCAGGATCCAGGTATCCGCCGGCCAGACCGGCGCCGCCCACCCGGCCAGCATGGAAGGTAGTTTGCCGCGGGAGAAGCTTCCCAGGCTCAGATTATCCGACATCGACGGGGCATTGGTGGGACTGCGGCTGTTTTTGCGATCTTATGCGACATTTCGATGTTAGGGTGCAGCGTCTTTTCCCTGAGGCACGTGGTTTTCGTCAAATTTTCGGTCCAGAAATCACTCAAGTTCTCACACACCGCTATATAATCGGTAATCGGTGGACTCTGAAGTCCCGGCACCCGACCAACCAGCCCCTTCGATACGAATTCAGTGATATGTGTGAGAGGCTGCACTTATTAAGAAACTGCATTGCCTGTGGCATAGACATGTGTCAACCTCCGCTCCGGACTCCGTAAGACGCATGCTTGTCTGATTAATCGATGGTTGACTGATGAATGGCATGTCCTCTGTGAATCGCTCACTGTATCATTTTCACGCCGCCCTGGACAGCTAGCGTTAAAAGCCGCGAGAACGTCCGTCGTTTGGTCGAACATGGACTGCGGGGGCCGAGATGGCCTATCGTGCGGATAAGGCCGCCGGCGCGGTTGAGTGGCTGGCCGGCTGCCGCGTATGGCAGCCGCGCCGTTTATGGTGCGCCATGTGCCACAAATGCCCCCTGCACGACCGGCCTCCGTAAGTCGTCCGGTCCGTTGTCGTGGGCGGAGCTCGGGCGACGGCCGGCGGCCCGCCAGCGCCTCGCTTGGTCACGTGGCTCCACCGCCGGTCGAGTTTCGCCGTCCCGTGGTCGCCGTGGGTTTGTCCCGCTGCTCCCGGCCGTTGTTTCGCTGGTGTGGTCGGCGTGGCGCGCTCGTCATCGCCGCCGCCCTGTGTCGACAGGAGGAGGCGGCGCCGCCGGCGGCCCTGACGACCCGCAGCCGGACGCCATGAGCGACGACAAGCCGCCGGCGCCGCCGGTCCGCATGGCCAGCGTGCGGCTGGGCGGGGGCGGCGGCGGGGGCGGGGAGCCTGCCGCGGCCGACCTGCCCGTGGACCTGCGCCCGCTGCCGCGCGAGCCAGAGGACGAGCGCAAGCGCCGCCTCAAGGCCAAGCAGGCCAAGAAGCACGCCGATAAGCCGGCCATCTCGTACCCGACCAACTTCGAGCACACGGTGCACGTCGGCTTCGACCCGGCGACGGGCGAGTTCAGCGGCATGCCCGACTCGTGGGTGGCGCTGCTGTCCACGTCCAACATCAGCGTGGAGGAGCAGCAGGAGAACCCGCAGGCGGTCATCGACGTGCTCAACTACTACGACTCGTCGACCAAGGACAAGGAGCAGCTCAAGTACATGGTGCCGAAGGCGGTGGAGCACAACCCGCTGTGGTCGGCGGAGTCGGAAAGGCCGCCGCGCGCCAGCCTGGTGCCGCAGCCGTCGGCGACGGCCGCCGCGGCGCTGCCCGGCTCGCGCCAGACGTCGGACGCGTCGGCCACGCCGGACAGCACGCCCGACACGACGTCGGCCGACCTCGGCGACGAGGACGAGGCGTCGCCGCCGCCGCCGCCGGTGGCCGCGAGGCCGGAGCGCACCAAATCCATCTACACGAAGCCGATCGAAGAGGAGGACGCGGCGGCGCCGCCGCCACCGCCGCCCACCAACGGCGCGCTCGACACCAACAAGAACCTGGCGCCGGCGAAGCGGGACCGGGCGCGCGTCAAGATGAGCGACGAGGAGATTCTGGAGCGGCTGCGCAGCATCGTGACGGTGGGCGACCCGCATCGCAGGTACACCAAGATGGAGAAGATCGGCCAGGGGGCGTCCGGCACCGTGTACACGGCCATCGAGACGGCCACCGGCGTGGAGGTGGCCATCAAGCAGATGAACCTGTCGCAGCAGCCCAAGAAGGAGCTCATCATCAACGAGATCGTCGTGATGCGCGAGAACAAGCACCCGAACGTGGTCAACTACCTGGACAGCTTCCTGGTGGGCGAGGAGCTGTGGGTGGTGATGGAGTACCTGGCCGGGGGCTCGCTGACGGACGTCGTCACCGAGACGTGCATGGACGAAGGCCAGATCGCGGCCGTCTGCCGCGAGGTGCTGCAGGCGCTGCAGTTCCTGCACGTCAACCACGTGATCCACCGCGACATCAAGTCGGACAACATCCTGCTCGGCATGGACGGCTCCGTCAAGCTGACCGACTTCGGCTTCTGCGCACAGATCTCGCCCGAGCAGACCAAGCGCACCACCATGGTCGGCACGCCGTACTGGATGGCGCCCGAGGTGGTCACGCGCAAGCAGTACGGACCCAAGGTGGACGTCTGGTCGCTCGGCATCATGGCCATCGAGATGATCGAGGGCGAGCCGCCGTACCTCAACGAGAACCCGCTGCGCGCGCTCTACCTGATCGCCACCAACGGCCGGCCCGAGATCAAGGAGCGCGAAAAGCTGTCGGCGCCGTTCCAGGACTTCCTCGACCTCTGCCTGGAGGTGGACGTCGAGAGGCGGCTGCAGGCGTCCGAGCTGCTGAAGCACCCGTTCATGAAGACGTGCCGTCCTCTCACCAGCCTGCACCCGCTGATCCTGGCCGCGCGCGACGCCGTCAAGGGCCAGTGAGCGGGCGGCCGCCGCCGGCGGGGCCGCCGGTCGGCTGGAGGCCGCCGAGCCGGCCGCGCGGCCCCGTCCGGCCACCGTCCGGCTTCCGCGGCGCGCGCGTCAGTGGCGCGCCAGCCAACCCAGTGCCAGTGAGCGCGGCCGGCCGCTGCGCGGGGCGCGCGACGAGCTCGCGAGGCCCTCAGGGGAGCCGGCGTTGCGCTGCTTCGCGGCGCAGGTAGTCACTTTCTCAGCGAAGGGCGGCCTGTGATCCAGTAAGACTGCCGCTGTAGCCCTCCGTCGCTTGTAGGCGACCTTTCGCGCCTTCGACTTATACAGAGCGCCAGACATGTGCTCTTGGCATGAGTCGTTTAGGGTAGCTGGTTAATCAGGCAGCAGTTATGAATCTTTTTATTTTGCGTATTGCATCATTTTATCCATTACTTTGATATGTTTTCCTAGGCGCCAATTCTGCTTCATACCCGTGATAGCATTCATCGGTCTAAGATACGCTCATCTACGATCTTTATTTCTCTCCGTTTCGTTTATTGAGCATTGATTCACACAGCTGGTGTACGAGTGTTTCTGTCATACCCAGCTTACTGATGATTTTCTGGTTTCGCTGCCACTGTATACTAGATTGTCTAATATTGATAGACCATGTATTTTGACAGCATTTTTTTTACGAAATAAAGATAGCTAGTCAGCTCCACGTGGTCTAAACGTGTGACGTGCGCCGAGTTCAGGATATCTTCTCCATTGAGTTACCAGTTGCTGGTATGGAAAGTCACTATCTATGATACCGACATGACGTCACAGAGGGCCTGACAACTGTAGACCATGCCTTTCCGGCCCTGTATCTGAAAAGATAGTTGTCGTTTTGCTCAGAATGGTGATACACGGAGTCAATGTGAGCCGGAAGTTGTTTTTATACGTCAGACTTTCCGCACCACTGTGAGTGGTCACCTGCTATCTGAGGAGGTGATCGTTTGTCTTGATTTTGTGTCCGGTCGTGATGAAGCACAACGCGTCTTCGGTTAAATCGATGTCATATCCAGAAGGGAAGCGTGAACTGCCACGTGTTTTGCGCACCGGACCTGCCTGTGCACGCATGTTCCTGTGCACCGAACGCCCACACAAAAGGAAGATCAGCTCCGCTGCTGCCGTCACGGCGGGAGGGTGAGCGTCTCGATGGCCGGAGTCCCGAAAATTTTCGGCAGTGGGGGCTAACCAGGATTTCGGACTCTTTCCAGTCGTTGTCACGGGCCATAGTCACCGTTACGTAACGTCTTGTGTAAGAACGTGTCATTGGGGTAGGAGGGGAGGTGACATCGGAGGCGTTGTTTCACGAAAATGATTTTGGAGATCCGAGATGTTATTGGAAAAACCAGCTTTCCTCTGAAATTTCATTCCTTGGCAGGCTTGGGCAAATGCGTTGGAAAGGGAGGCCGGGGTACTATGACCTCCTTTGACTGGCGAAATTAAACATTAAATCTAAGGCGCTGCGTGGAAAAAAATGTCTCGGAAAGTAGCTGGTGCCCCCCCCCCCCTCGTTGCCGAAGCACGTTCTGTCTCTACTGGACTTCGGCACTTTACATTTCTCCTGATGCTAGATGTTATTGATCCTTGCGAAGTTCGAGTTGCGTGCGAGGTAGTTCAGACCCATTGTGCTTTTACCACTGAAACCGACAGCAAAAGAAAGGACCCAGTGGGCATCAAGATGAACATGCAGTTTCACGCAGTTCCACAGTTATATCCGTACTCTGCGTCAGAATACGCATCGCTTTGGAGTAACTATTATTGCTAGTTAACGATTATTTAGCTACAACGACTTAATTCATTTATGACGCGAAAGATGCATAAGTGGCGGAGCTAACTCTGCTTACGCTGCACGAAACCGTGTACGCCGTATTGCGATGTATGAGTGGAACGGGTTAAGCCTGTTTGTTTGTTGTATTTGTTATGGGATATTAGGGCGCACAGCCTCTTGGGCTGAGGTGTCCGTGTCTTGAGTCAGGTCTAGTGTCTCGTTGGGCGTCAGTCAGTCGCCTGCACGGCCTAAGTTTACAATTTCTTTGTAGGTACTTCTGCGTTACTTTGCTGAACTGAATGGGCGCCCAAAGATTTGTGAATTTAGCAGTGAACCCGATGGAGAGAGCACCCATGGTGATGTGGAGTCCCCAATTTAATGCACATGTGGGCACCCAAATTCCATTTTAAAGATAAATATTTGTGCCAAGGGCATGCTTTGGGTTATTTGAATGAAGTTGTTGGTGATTACTGAGACTTGCTCCTTATTTAAAACAAAATTCTCTTTATAACTATGTCATTCCTAAGAATTTCTTATGGTGTTTCTTTTTGTATGTTTAACCACCTGCCTTTCTGAAACAATCATAATAATACCATGGTCACATTGTAAGCAGCATTACTCTGGTCAGGGGATGGAGCATGGGTGCAGCCAGGATTTCTTAGAGGAGGGGGGGGGATAGAGCACAGTGAGGACTGGAATCACTCGAAAATGACTTGCTGGGGAGATGGTGTGCAGTGGGTTCCACGAAGAGGCTGGTTGATTACTTATTTGGATTGCTGTAAATTGAATATGGCAAAACACCTTGCTCACTGTGTCCATGCTATTTGACAAGAAAAAATGTGGGCCTAAGGGGGGCCTGGGCCTCCACGTCCCCTGTGGCTGTGCCAGTGTAATGGAGCATGCTCATAGTAATGACAATAGTTCTACCAAAGCAAGGGTGATGTTACTGTGGTTATGGTCACATAAGATTGTAAATAATGGCAACATTGATGCCTCCTGAACATGGAAACCAGTCATTGTCTGCTGACCATAACCTTCTGCCAGTGGCACCACCATTTCAAGTGAGTCTGCATAGGTACATCATTATGAAATTTGTTGGGGTAGAATAATGGATATGGTAGGGAAGAAGCTACTGTGTAGATTGCAGCAAAAAAACTTCAAAGGCTAATAAATTATTCTGATGCTCAAAGCTGTGCATCTTAGTGAGCAACTGCTCATGCTTCTCATGTTGGAAGACCAAGAGTTGTATTTTCTTCAGCATGGTGCCAATGGCATCAGTGTTACCAGAACATTTATTCATTTGCAGTTATTATTGTTTTGATTGCAGCATATTTTTACATAGCTGTTGATAACCTTATGCATTATTTAGCATATGCAGAACATTAAATGCACTTTGGTACTTCTCCCACTTTGTTTTATAGTTTAACAACCATCTGTTGCTGTGGCAAAATGTGTGTTGTCCTTAAGTAGCTCAAGAGAATAATTCTGCCATTATTTTCCTGGCCATAATGAACTTGACAGTTTCAGGTCAGGAACATTCCCATGTGACTTCAGCCAGTATGGATGGAGAGAGTGAAGCAGAAACCCATCCAGTTTTCAAGAATGATCCTTTGGAGCTGAAAGAAATGATGTACACACATGTTGAGCTCCTGTGCTCTGATAGTTCTAAGCATGCAGGTCAAGTTGTCTCCATTGATCCTGTGTCAGAGAGGTATGTAAAGGAGCCAACCTGTCCTATCCTGAAAAGTGAAAAAATAAAAAAATAAAAATGATCTCCTGGATGGCCATTTTTTATTTCTGATCATGTGAAACTGGTGATAACCAGATGAACTAACCCCAAAGTGTTGCTGCATTCAGTGCATTTATTATGCTGATGACCATGGTCATTCCCTGAGTTGCCTGCATACATGTGTTTGCATACAGGAATTTCTGGAACAAAATTGTCCTACCATTTCAGTCGGATACTGGTAGATGACATACAGTCGCCCGCTCCAGTGGTGGAGGTGGTATTTGGATACAATGTGACCTCCTCCCGCACTGTCAGCGTCGAGTGTGACGAGAACACACGCCGAGCTGTCGACTTGCTGCTGCAGCAGCAAAAGGTGTGTCCTGTGGCATTTGGTCATCAAGCTGTGAGGTGTGTAGAACTGCATTGGTGTGGGCCCAAATTATGATGAATTGATCACATTGTCCATCTCTTATACATTAAAGTATTAGAGTAATGTATCCAGATAGCTCCAAGTTGCACAGTACTAGATTACTGCCTGTTGTTCAGAAACATATGCCAGGCTTATTTTCGGTTTTGCAGTTGATATTTGGTTGTTGTTTGGAAATCAATGTGCATATTTTAATGTCTCCAGTCACTGTGCTGGTGTATCTCTAAATCATTTGATATGTAAGCATACAGCCTTATGGAGCAAGTCTCCCAATCATTTGGTATTCCATACCCAGTGGCTTCATTGGGCCATGCTTTAAATCCACGCAGCACTTGAATCATTTGGCTGTGCACCTCAAGATCCATCATCTCACTCCCCTGAAATGGACCTGCCGTGGCCCCTCGACCGACGGCCAGTCGAGGACCGTTAGCGTTCACTGATGACGTTACTCGGCTGCGGGCCGCGACGTTCGTGACGCAGCCGTCCTGCCGGCAGCCGGAGCCCCAGCTGTCGCCGGCGGAGCTGCTGGCCCGGCGAGACCACGTGGTCGCCTGGCTGCGCCGCCACCGGCTGCCCGTGGAGCCGGCCGACGACCACGTGACCGTGGCCGGCGTGGCCACGCTGCACGCGCCGTACGCGCCCGGGGACTGCGTCTGCGATAATGAGCTGGTGCTGCAGCGGCTGGACGCCCTGCTGAAGAGCCTGCCGCCTCTCGGGGAGAGCTGACTCGGCACGGCCGCCCTCTGTACAGTGGGAGCCTGCTGGTGCTGCAGCAGCTGGAGGCCCTGCTGGAGAGCCAGTCGCCCGTCGGGGGGGGGGGGCCTGACTCGGCACGGCCGTCCTCCGATGTGGCCAGGGCGAGCCGAACCGTTGGACCTGTGTTGAAACGTAGGCTCTGTAAGGCTGCGCTGAACTTCAGTGATCACTTCTCGACGGCATGCGTCGATTGCTGTGATATTTGCTGCACTCATGCTGTTTTGTTATTAAATACAAAACATACTTTTGGTGTCTGTTTTTGCTGATGTCTCGGGAAATATTTGTTCCTGGTTGTCAAAGTAACTCCTACTGTGTAGGGTGCGCTCTGCCTTGGCTACCTCGCGGAACAGATCAAGAGCCTTTATTTTCAAAATCAAAGTACAGCATCGCTTAAAGCAAACACAAGGAACGTAACACGAGCTACACCGTCATTCGGATTTTGTCTGGAGCTGCATAAATAGGTTCCGAGCGTTCGACCCGAGCGGACTCCCTCGCTCGGCGATATTTGCACCTCTGCTGTCTGTACAAAGTGACTTCCTCTGGTGCGCGGCTTCGCGCACGCCACGTCGACAAGCGGCGCACAGCGGCCTCGAAGCGGAGCGAGAAGTTTGCGCGCGAAGCAGCCGCACCGTTCGCCGCCTGGCCGGGCACCACGTATCACGAGCACACCACGTAACCGGCGCCGGCTGCCGGCCGTCCGGTCGCACAACAACGCGCCGCCGCCGGCAGCCCGACGGTCAGCTGACGCGCCTCCGTCCGGCCGCGACCGACGCGGTCCGGTCGACTCCGCCGCCCCGGCCGTCTGCCGAGGGCCCGGACCGCCCCTCCTGGCCGAGACCTCGGCTCCGCAGCCTGCGGCGTCGAGCAGTGGCGGCTGCGCTCCGCACGAGACCCGGCGAAGCGTTGCGTCGGCGCGCCGAGCCGCTGCAAGCGGGCGTCTGCCGGCCGCCGAGTCGTCCCGCTCCGCTCTGTCGCGCCGGAGCGGCGGCTGCGGGCCGGCTGGAGCGCGTGGCGCGCGCCGTCGGCCGCCGCGCGCGCCGGACTAGTCGGCGCCGGCCGCGGACGGCCGGGGTCGGTCGCGGACCCGCCAGTGAAGCCGGGCGACGCCGCCCGTCGTGTCGCCCCCTCTCCGTCGCGCGCCAGCGTAAGTGGAAAACGTAACCTGAGGAGGCCGACGGGCTGTTAGGACCTGGCGTGTTGCCTGTCCGCAGAGGACTGGACACCGCGCAGCGCCGCCCACTGCGGTGCTTTCGACCGACAACGCCGTGCGCTGTACACGACAAACGCCGGAGTCTCCATCACGGCTTCTTTCTATCGGGTGTCGCAGGTCACATGAGGACGCCAGACTGGAGAGGGAGGGCGCCTACCTAAACCCGTGACCAGGCCGCTCACAAGACGACCACCAGCGCGAAGATGGCCGCCAACGAGGCGAGGAGGCCGCTCCGGAGCGTGCTGGCCCCGTTCGGGTCCGTCGAGCCGAGGGCCTCTGAAACACGGCGAGACGCGGTCAGGCGCCGCCCCGGAACCGGCCGCTGCCGAGCCGTCGCAGCCGGCGGAACGCGACGGTCGTTTTTCCGATGTGGATTTCCTGAAACGCGACTGGTCAATGCATTGTCGGGACTGCTGCCATTCGCGGGCAGAAATGACTCGCGGACGGCGGCATGTGAGTCGGGGCTACCGTTTTAGAGGCCACAAAGCCGCCACAAAAGCCGCGGAACACTGGGCGGTGAACGCTGAGGGCAGGTGACGTGGCGATGACGCGTCCGCGGCCACGGAACGTCGTCCGTGTGTTACGTTCACGGCTGGGAGCGTCGACAACAGCTCGGCGCCCGTCACGAAGGCCGCGAGCTGACCGGACCGGGGGGATGTCGGGACCCGTCTACTCGCGGCCACAGCAGGTCTTATCCGAGAACGGGTCCCGGCCGGCAACAGCGACACGCTTTAATCTTTCCGACGAGCACCGAAAATGACGTGGTGCCTGAGCGCCACGCAGACCAAGTAGTGACGCCAGATTTGTGGAGTGGCGCTTACTTTCCGACGCTGTTTTCGGCACAATGGGGTGCGCGTGCAGTTCGAACAGACGCATTTTATCCACTAAACTTGACGAGTTAGGGAAGCGTTAATGACATTAAGGACGATGACTGTGGGAGACGTAACGAGAACAGCGGGAGTTACGGGACGCTAAGCGACATCCGCGCTGCATTTGGTAGGATGGTCCGGAAAATCACGGCAAAATAATATGTCCATCTATTGGGCCAGCCCATAGCAATCGCATGCTGCTGGCACCCACGACACACGGGTTAATCCAAAGTTGGGGTAACCAAGTTCCCGTCACACTTAGCCCTTCGGGTATGAACCACGAAAACAAGGGCCTCGATATATCGGCCACTCTTCTCTGTTTTTCTCACGTCCGTCGTCACATCTAGCCGGATAAACAAGACATGAACCCGATATGTCTCCGTCACCAGCGTAGCCCACACACGCAGAAGCCAACACCGTAGCACACTCGGTGTAAGCTCATTCAAAACTCTGGCATTGCCATCAGACAACAACCTAGTCCATTTTTACAAACGTCTAGTCGCGTTGTTCATCGGGTACGCACAGCAGCTGGCAATACCGAGGACGGTCTCTTCCATAGTCGCTACGTCGGGATCCACGCTTTAAGAGCAACAGCACCCTTTATGCAATCGTGGAGCTGTCCACTACCAGCCGACACAGGACTCCCAGGTGGACAAACCAAGCAAAAGCACCCTGCATGCATGTCTACTCTCCTTACCTCCTCCCTTTAGGTCCGCCGCCGGCCCGTCTGAAACGCCGCGCATCGGACGGTCACGACCAAACTCCAGGCCACCACGCGCTCGATCCAACGGCCGGCCACTCGAGGAGACGTCCGTCTCAACACAGCCTCCAGCGCAGCACGGCCGCTGGCCTCCCGCCGAAGCCGGAATTCAGTGTACGAGTTGAAGGTGGCCCCCTGGCCCACCCATGCTTTCGTTTCGGGAGGCGCCAGCGTGCTGCAACTCTGCTAGCTTGGAAACATCGTTGCCAGCCGAATCTCTGAACTAACACCGAACATCAGCAGCATCCAGCAGCTGGTAGCCGCGCCGCCTACCCCAGCCACCCTCCAGTTCCGCTGATTCCTCCCAGAAACTGACGCGAGCACAGGCCGGGGCGCCGGCGGCCAGCCCGGGCCCCGTCCCGTCACTCACGTGCTCCCAGCGTCGATAGCCTGAACGGAGCGCTGGGCTCCTGACTCCAGCCGTACTTGTTGCGCGCCGTCACGATCGCCTCGTACACGCTGGCCGGCTCCAGGTCACGCAGCTGGAACGTGTACTTATACATGACGCTGCTGCCGCCATCTGACGACGGCGCCGCAACTACTACTTCCTCCCACTTCTTCGGGAGGGCGACGTCGGTGCCGTTCGTCTGAAACGAAAGAGGCATGCCTTACATCGAGCCCTCGCGTACCAAAGCAAAGTTTAGTAGGGATTTTGAAAAAAACACATTCGTCACATTTAGTCTGTATGTGGCCTAAAACAATGGCAAACGTTTGTTGGCCGAGGCCGAGGGAAGAAATGCATTCTATTTCCAGCTGCGGCGCCCCTTGCATGTGGCCAGGTCAGGGTGGCCAGGTCAGGGTGGCCAGGTCAGGGTGACTCCCAGGGCGGGAGACAATGCGGAAACGAGACGTTCAAAGATGTCATGAACTCGTAAAGATGCGGCTAAAAACGGATGGCGCTTAGTATCGGGGTCCTCTTCCCTCTCATACAATCATACGCACGTCCCCTGCATCCATCACGTTCTTGTGGTCACAGAGAAGGGACACTGCTTCATCAGTCAAAACAAAACAAGCACACCCAATGATCCAACAAACTAGCATATCCGGTGATCCAGCTCCGTTGAGCGCGGCCGCTGCACCGTTTCCGGTCAGCCGGCCCTCGCGACTCCAGGTGCGGCGCCCGCGGCGTGTTCGGTGCGCCGCGAGCGCCGCCGGAAGTGGCTGCTCGGCGGCGGCTCCCAGTGGCCGCCCATCTGCGCGCGCCGTGCGTGCACCCCCTAATCACGGCGGCTATAATTTAATACGCCGTCCGGCCGGCCGACGGCGTGTCCGGCAGTCAGACCGCCCGCCTCCCGGCCGGCGCCCGCCGTCCAAACAACAGCAGGACGATGACGGATGGCGCCTGCTCGTGTCCGGCGGCCGGCCCGACCGCTGTGACGTCACTGTCTGATGTAGTCCGGCGGCCGGCCCGACCACTGTGACGTGTAGTCGGAGTATCTTCTCCGGCCGGGACAAATCTGCTTCGCAAGATGTATGGTTGTTGTTTACACTGTACCCTTCAATATTTTCTCATGCCTCAGTCACGTCGTCTCTTATGAGAGAACTGCCACAACTCGGTTTGGGGCAGTCTGCTACATTCCGACTGTCGGCGACGCACACCGACGCACCGTGAAAAACCGCGCCAGACATCGCGTGTACTCCTTCAAGCCGGCTCGTCTCTGCCACCATCCAGCTAAGTGCGCACGAGGGTCATCGTCAAGAACCTGTAAGTCTGCTGGCGATCCGAAGTAATGCTGGCCCATGGGGACACAAATGCCAGTGAAATCCTCCCGTGCAAATCCGTGCAGACGCCGCCGGGATTACGTCATGGCATGCCAAAAGGTTACCAAACGTCCATTCTAATCTGTGTGTATTTTCAGGCGCCATCTAAAGACGTGTCCCTAAAACAGCCCTTGAATGGCGCAGGGCGTGTGACGACATCTTGAGCATAATATACGTTTGGCTGAAATTCGCAAATCTCTGGCACGTATCCAAAGCGCCAGTACAGGCATCAGTGTCGGCTGTCATAAAAATAATCTGCTCCTTTTCACCAACCAAAAAAAAAAAACGTGAGCTCCAACCGCAAAATCGCCGTTGTCGGAGGCTCGTGAACTGTGCACATGCACTAACATAACCTTACACCAAAAAAACAGCAAGGCATTATCTAGATCTTGACAACGTACACGATCTTCATGCCATGGCTGGGGATTTCCGAGAATCACTTGCAGGACCTAGACAAAATCAGCCTGGATCTTTCCAGTCACTGAAATGAAGGGCCTAATGTTTGGCCCTCTGAAAAGTGGAAAGATCTAAATATACCAGCCCCAAATCTCTGGATCTCCCGCCCTGCTGCGAATCCCCAATTCAATGCTCTCCTTATGCCTATGACCTTTAAATTCACAAAGGATGGGATGGGGTGTGAGTTAAAGATAAAACTCGCACGTAATACAGACCATGCAAAGGGTAAAATTGTTCGCAAGACGCCCTACGCATTCCTTGTCGTGCCCGGCCCAACCGAATAGGCTTTCACCGTTACCATTAACTCGCACCTGCATATTACGGATGATTTATGAGGAGTTCCGGGTATTTTGCGATACCTCGCAGCCGCCATTCGACGCCCGGCACTTTCCACATTTATCAGCGTTTCACCCCTTCGCATTCCTGGCTTTCTTTGGCGGCCGATTCGCCGTGCCGGGCTGTTTTCCGCTGACGCGGCGGCCGCCCGGGGCGGCGCCGGCGGCGTTTTTGTCAGCGGGCCCGGCTCCCCGCTGTAATTATGCTAACAGCGGCGGCGCCGGTACCGCCCAGTTGCACGCCGGGCCGGCCGGCCGGCCGCCGTCCGCCGCCGCCGCCGCCAGATGGTGTGTTTGCGCGTCCATCGCGGAAGCCGGGCGGTGGTGACACTTTTGGGTCAGCCGAGCGGCGTCAGTCCTTGATGTGACGGCGCGATCAGAGCCTGCCCTCCCTCCCCGCCGGACAGACCGATCTCCGCTCCAGTTGACGCGTAGGCAGGCGATGCCACGGAGTGACCTGTGACCGGCGACGGCGGCTGCAGCAGCCGGTCCTCGCTCCGCGTCGCTGACCCACTCCGCGGCGGCGGCGGCACGTTTCCGTCCGCCGCCGGCCGGCCGCCTGCGCGCGCGTCAATCAAATCGGCCCTTTACGTCGCGCCGCCGGCCGGCGCCGGCGACGCCGCGGACGGCCGCCGCGGGACGTGACCGATGCGTTGGAACGCGCGGCCCACTGACATTAGGGCTGCAGAACCTGGCGATTCAGCCGCGGCCAGCTGACGGACGCCCACGCGTGGCCGACGCGGTGGCATGTCGAGCGCCGACTTTGGCCACGTAGCTGCTGCCAACGCCAATGAGCGAAGTCGATGATCTACGATTCGCGTCATCCAAAAATGTCGTCGCATTTTGTTTTGCATGCTGTAAAGGAATGATGTATGAGGAATGCGCTGGAGAGAGACAGAGCGATTACAGCGCCTGTAATTACCTCGACGTTCTTGTAGCTAATCTTGTACTCCTCGATGGGCGCGTAGCTTTCCACGCTCCACTGAAGCGTATACGTGTCCTTTTCATCGCCGTTCGGCTTCGAGGTGACGACGACTGTGGTTGGCTTCCCTGGGAAAAAGCAGTGCAGCTCTAGTTCCACACTCGAGCGGACGAACTGAATTACAGATGGTGTGGAGGGTCATAGTCATACTGGACTTAACACAACAAACTTTATTCGTCCTATATCTAGAACCAGTGCACCCCGTGGGACCACCACTGTCTTCCCCTCGACACGAGATGCAATCATGTCCTCCTGCGCAAATCTGCAATGCCTCAAACTGTATCGGTGACCAGGTCCGCACGTGACCGTTCCAAAGACGTCGCACCCCTGCTTTTCGACCGGCCGCCGACTCTTCTCATGTCTCCTCAGCCCCTGGCGTTGTCTGACCCTGTCTCTGGCTCTCGAACCAATGCACTGCATCGCATCTCAACCCCTGACTCCTTCGATCCCTTCCTGATCGCTCCTGTCTCCGATACCCTGATCTATTCTGAACTGTCTGGTCTCTCCCATGAGCTCTCCCGCGGCCCAGCTGACCTCCACCGCCCCTCCCGGTCCAACCGCCGACCCCGACTGACCGGTCACCCGTGTCGGAACTCACCGGTGACCTCGATGGCCGTCTCGGCCGTGCCCATGTCGCTCCTGGCGCGGCAGCTGTAGCGGCCCATGTCGCTGTCCATCACCTTGTCGATCGACAGGCTGTACATGTCGCCTTCCTTGCCCTCCACGTGGTGCTTCTTGTCCAGCAGGGCGCCTCCGATCCGTTTCCAGGTCACCTGGCGGCGGGGGACGGCAGAGGTCGCGTCACGCCGGGAGCGGCCCGGTCATCAGGGTGAATGGATGGGAGGGGGGAGGGCAAACTGCATGGCGCTAGTGAGAAGCCGCAGGCTCTCGGCGACACAGAGGCGGTGGTCCGACCAGGCAGCGGAATAGAGGGAACAGGCCAGTGGACAACGTGGCTGCAGATTTCCGAAAATTGTTTGGGGGTCAGATATTAGTTTAGAGTGTTTGGAGCGTTTCTTTTTAGATATGGCACAGGCCTAATAATACATTCTACGAAAGGCGGAACATGGTCCAGACCCTTTCACCCCCCCCCCCCCTCCAAGGATCTGCAGCTAAGGTGGGGAGGATAGACGGCGTTCAGGATGCGTGGATTATTACATGATTGATTGAGCACATGAAGCATGGCACTAGTCGCCTTTCAATGCTCTGGTAGTCAACATGCCGAGGTTCAGTGCATCCCAGTGGCACTGTCGTATCTGGACGAGTGGATATTATTGTTAACAACAAGAAAAGAAAACCAGACATTCCATCCTAGTGGGAACCATACAGCGCCTTTCTAGTCCGTATGAAATCAACCCGAGTTATCAAAACAGTTCCGCCGTGATGAGACCGGAAGTTATAATTCAGTCTTCGACGACTGCAGTCCTCCCTCTGTTCCGCAGTGCGGCCTTATCTCGGTCCCAAGCTCGGCGGAACGCGGCTACAGCTCGGCTGGCGGCCGGCCGGCTCCGCCCCGCCCCGCGGCTGTAAATCCCGCAGCCCCGCGCCGGCACGCCGCGCCGCCGCGCCGCCGTCGCCCGGGGCAATGAAACCATCGCGCCCGACGCAAAAACGGCCGGCGCCGTCGCACGCAGACGAAACAAAAGCCCACCCCGAGACCGTGAATCAGAAACGGCGCGGCGCCGGCGAAAAAGCGCGCCATCTGTCCATCCCGCCGGCCGGGCGGCCGCAAAAACGGCCGGCGCGAGACGAGCGGTGGCGCAGCGCGCCGGCGGCGCCGCGCCGTTTTTGCCCGGCGGCGGTGTCGAGTGGTCTGCAGCGCGGCGGCCGCCGGTCGCCGGATTCCTGCTAATTGGCCGCCAGGTAAAAATAATCCCGGCAAACCTGCGCCGCCGCGCCAGCAGCGATCGGTTCCGGCGGAACTCGGCGTCTCGAGCTGGCGGCCGCCGGGACCGCACGCCCCGCGGGCATACCGGCGCACGGTCTGCCTCTGCCTCGCTCCGCCGTGAGGTATCACCCGAGCCCGGGCATCTGGGGCTCGTCACGCCAATCACCACCGGCCACCAGAACCGTAGCCGGAAGCCAGATGGGTCAATTGACTCCTCCCTTATGGTCAGAGGTTGAAAAGAACCGGCTATTATAACAAACGATTTCTTGAAAAGGCAAAATCAATCAAAATCTTAAAATAATGCACCTCTATTTTCAAAATATTTAATTGTGCTGTTTGATAGGATCAATTTCCCCATGTGTGCAACGAAATTGCTATTAATAGTATCAAGCCTTTTTATTCTAACATTGACTCTTCGTTACGGAAATCCTCGCTATGCTACTCCTGGCCACCATGACGACGAAAGCAGACAATAACCGTTCAGGAAACTGCAATTCCAGCGCTCAAGTGGCCGCAGATCGGTTCATCTCTGGCCACCGACTGCAGCGTGTTGGTTGGACGGTCGCCCCACTCGCCCACCACCACCGGCGACGAAGGGTGCCAAGAGCAAGTCACCCCGGATCACATCGAGGGGCGATAGGGATGACGGTCCAGAGAGCGGAGACTCCACGCCCGGCCGAGAGCGGCCGCTCTGAGTCGCGGCTGCAGAGCGCGCCCGCGCAGCTGCACGCACAAAAACTCCTCTGGCAATTATCATAACCGCCTGTCAGGTACCATCAGTCATGCGCGGCGCGGCGGCGCCGCCGGCAGTCCCTGGAGAGCGTCGGCAGACCGCTCTCCGCAGCCGCCGCCGCCGCCGCCGCCGCACTCCGAGAACTGGGCGGCGATTCTGGCGCGCTGTCGGCTGCGCGGCGCATTTGGCCTTTACCGGAGACACGACAGCCCGTTCAGAGTTCAAAGCGTGACTGACTGTCCGGGATGCCCCCAAACTGTCTTGGCTGCGGCACGGTTTGTGACAATCTGCAGGTTGGCGCGTGACCACGAGTGGACAGGTCGTGGAAAGATTTGTCGCGCAGAGGACCGAAGTGTTGACGTCACATCGCGCCTCTGTTCTCGCCTTCGCAGGGCCTTTCTGGCGTTGTCTATCTCGGTGCAACAACAAACACCCTGATCTGCTTCTCACATTACCTCTCTATCATCAGTCCAAACTAACTCTCCGGTGGTGGCCGGACCTCACTGGCTTCGCGCTATAAGAGCATCTCTCAGCGCTCCATGGTTATGCATCCTCTGCTCCACTCAGAGATGACGTCAGAGGGGCGTTCTGCGCCGGCGGCCGCGGACTGGCCGCTCCGGTTGCGCCGCGGGGCGGGCGTGGTGTTCGCCCGGTCTCGGGGGGGGGGGGGGCGGACACTGCGGCATTGCTGGCGGCCGCGGCGGCCGGTCGGCGTTCCGTCACCGTCGGCCGCCGGTCCGTCCGTCCGGGGCGCGCCAATATTCCCGCTGTGATTTTTGGCGCGCCCGCCCGGCCCGCGGCGGTCGGCGGCCCGCGCCGCCCGCTTCCGCAGAATCGATTACCATTAGTTACCATGGGCGCGCGGCTGCGTCGGTTTGAGTTCGCGCTCTCGCTCGGCGGGGGGGGGGGGAGCTGGGATTAGAAGTGATGCGGCCAGTCGGCACCGCCCACGTCCACAAAAGACGTTCCCCAATCGAGCAGCGGACAAAGTTGTTTCCGCCCCGTATTTCGCTGTCCGGTCACTCCAGCGTGGCCCACGGAAGACACATTGGACTCGCTGCGCTCGCACGTGCATGTCGTGTCCGCGTCCCTCACGCTTCGCTTGACCTCACGGGTCTGACGGAACAGAGAGTGAAAAACGACGTGTTGTGCACAGCGGCGGCTTTCACTTCGTGTAGCGCGGTGCACAGTGCATCGCGCATCAATGCACAGTGCAAGCACGTCATTCGCAGGACAAATGCCGTTTCACTCGTCGGCGGCTCGCCCGCTGGATGGCGCGGTGTAACAGCGCAGCAAAGCGGTGGGGCCCGCCGTGTTCTGCCCCCTATGTTCACTCTGCCGGTCACTGCGCCGCGCGCTCCGACGGTGGTCGGCGCAGACGCGTCGGCCAGCCACGCCCCCTTACGGCGCGGCCGGCAATCACGCGGTGATCACGCGAGCAGAAAAAGCCGGCTGTGAGCAGACAGCCTGGGGCGGGCCGGAGCCGGCGCCTCTCCAGCAGCCCGGCCCGGCAGACTCGGCAGACGCCGGCTCTCAGGGAGCTGGCGGTCTGAATTACGACCACTGCGCGTCACCCCAGCGCGTGAAGACGCCGGGGGGGGGGGGGCTGAGGATCCACCGGCGAGGACGCAGGGTACCGGGCCCTGCTGGCCGGCACAGGACCGGTGGGACGTCCCGCCAGTGCGCGGCAGTGCGGAACGGAGACAGCGGAAATGGTCGGTGGAATGCACATAAAAACTCCCGGCGTCCTTCTCTTAACTCTGAAAATACTGTCCGAGCTGCTGGCTGCGGTGAGCGGTAACGAATTCTAAACAATGTGTAAATGATGACGTCAGCTCGACATTAATTTTCTATATTTGTTATATTATATCTAACGGTACTGGCTGCAAGACGAACAAATGAAAATGGGACGTTTTTCTTTCTGTCGGAAAAAACGGCGTCACCAGCCTGGCACCCACCAACGCTTCACAGCATATTGCTGCGTCATGAAGACATATGCGACTGCGCTACCACAGTTTACTGACACCGAGTCGATTACTCCAACGCACTCTTTTCCTGGTTGCCCCAACATCACACTACGCCCACGCGCCGCTTGGCTCGACGCTTCCGGCGCCGACGGATTATCTCACCTGCGGCAGGGGCTGGCCGCGCACCTTGCAGACGAGCTGCGCCTCGTATCCGGCGCCCGTGTGTACCGTGTCGGCTAGCACCTCGATCTCCGGCGCAACTGCAACAAACACCGCTCAACAGACAATGGCGGGCGCGCGCCGGCCCATTGTGGATTCCCCACCATGGTGCCGGCGCGGCCAAGGACGGCGTGTTGTGACAGTGGCGGCGCGCCGGTGGCAGCCGCCCGGCCGCCAGCCGCGCGGCCGGCCGGAAGCCTCTGCACGGGCGGACAGTGCGAACAGTAGGATGGGGCGAAAATGCCAGAACCGAGGCGTCAGGCGACAGAACTGATGCTAGTGGGGAGCGCAAAGGGTTGGATGTTTCGACCGCTGCAGAAATCACTCATCAATGCCGAAATTTTTTGCGCGTTAGCTGAGGCCGAAACAGCGCTGTCAGGGTTGCGGGATGTGAAATGGGATGAGCTGTGTCCTGTGCATGTGCGTAGAAGTGTTTCAAAGCGCCAGGGCCAGAGGCAGTTTGCAAGGCCATTTCGTTTCACTGACAACATCAAGGTCTTATGCTACCCTGTGGGTCCTCAACCCGTGGTCTTGTGTAGTGGAATGCCGCAATCTAGGAAGTTCATTTCCAGAGGGGTCCCGACCAGCACTTCAATGCGAACGCAAAAACAGTCTGGTGAAGCTGAAATTCCACCTCCGACAGCATTCCACAGTTCGGCCTTCGCCAGCGTTTTCCACACCGAGCAGCCCGCCCCGAAAGACAAACACAGCGCCGCCCATAGCGAAAGACTTTGTCCCGTAATTCAATTTGCAAATTTATGAGCCCTGTCAGGCCGATTATCCAGCGGACATGACGCGACAGACGGCGTGTTTGCGCGCGGTCCCCAGCGCGCAGGCCGGGAAGCCGACACTCCATGTCGATAATCTGGGACTCTCCGCGCTCGCCGCCGCGCGGCGGCCACCCCTGAAATGCCGGAATTCCAGTCGGTGTCGCGGCGCTCGGGAGCCGCTCTTCGCGCGGGGTCGATCGCGCTGCCGCCACCGGGTCCCTCGGCCGCAGTCGGCTCCGGACGCAGCGGTCCCGTCAGAGGTGGCGGTCTGCCGCCGCAGACAGATCAGACGGCGGTCCCGTCAGAGGTGGCGGTCTGCCGCCGCAGACGGATCAGACAGCGGTCCCGTCAGAGGCGGCGGTCTGCCGCCGCAGACGGATCAGGCGGCGGTCCCGTCAGAGGTGGCGGTCTGGCACCACAGACGGATCAGACGGCGGCCGGGCCGCGGGCGGCGCCGGCAAAACGCACCAAACAGGCGCACAAACAGCCCGCAGATCGGCAGATAGCGCGCACGCCGGCCGCCGAGCCGCGGCTCGGCTTTAAGCTGACCAAAGGCCTCCGACGGGTTTTTCAGCCTCGCGTGATGGTCGCTTCTAAGGACGGCGCATGATGCGTGTCTGTCTGTCTGTGTCGCTGCGTGAAGGGCGATGGTTTGTGTTGGGTCGCGTCAAATAGGAGTTTTACCATTACGAGCGACAGAGTGACGACAATGAAACTGCGCGTTAACCATCATTGCGGTCATCAGCGCTGACAGCATCTAGAAAGCAGCATTGCATGCCGAAGACGGCGTCCCCTTGTGCTGGGAATCTACGTCAGTTGATTATTGGAGTCACGTCACAACGTACTACAATATGAATACCACCGTCGGGAAACGTGGTAAAAACGCCATTTACGATGGGCGTCACGATACCCGACGTAATTCGGCCCGTCGCCGCGCAGTCCGGCACCCATCAACAAGAACGTATCACCGACGTGAAACGCAAATCACGAGGCTAACTCACAGTTGACTTCCAGCCGGAAGTCCTTGACGACGGCCTTGCCGACGCCGTTGTCGACGGTGCAGGTGTAGTTGCCCATGTGGGTGCGGTCGACGGAGGCGATCTCGAGGGTCTCTCCCTCCAGCTTCTTCTCGCCGTTCGGCAGCACGCCGCCCTGCGAGCGACAGGCCCGTGGGGTCAGGCTTCTGATCACGAGGTGGCACGCTGCCCTGTTTGCGCTCCGAATGTGGAGCCAGAATGCTCTTCGCACGAGGGACGCGGGTGGGGCGGGCATGTGGGCAGATGAGTCTGGCAGAAGCGCTCGGCGGCGGCACGCTAATGATGTCACAGCCAGTCACGATCGCTAATGGAGAACCCACGGCACGGATGAGGGGGGTGAAAATATCACGAACAATCCGAGAACGAGCAACGAAATGTTCCCAAACATGCTAAAATATCAACTTAGTATGACTTGAAAACATCTGTGCTTCGAATCTTGTTAAGATTCGACATATAGAAATCCGAATGAATATATCATAAATCTGTGAAGCGATGGAAGCACATTTTCCTCGCGTCCGAATAAAGTGCTGAAGAACAGAGACCTGAAACTGGTTTTCCGACGATGTGTGTCACTACAAAAACGCTCTAATGTTCGCCCCACGACAATGATAATCACATGCCTCGCTCGCACAATGACCGCAAATGGGTGAACCAGTCCCGCCAGGCCTTTGAACCAGACGGACCCATAACGCACAAAAGTCTCCCTCGACAGTAAGCTGCCTAACACGGCCCAGCGAGACATCTCCGACGTAGTTAATCCCGTCAGACTGCGTCGCCCACACCGCTCTGTCGCGCATACCGCACTGGCGCCTCCCTGACGTAGGCGTGAGAAACCGCGCCTCTCTGGACCTGGCGTGAGAGGAGCCGGCGCGAGAAGCCGCGGCTTCAGGAGCGCCAGTCAGGAGCAGACGTGAGGAGTGGCACCTCTCTGGAGTCGCGGTCGCCTCCGCGCCACGTTCGTCACTCGCTCCCGGGTCTTGTGACGCACAGCTACGTCTGAGCTCGTGCCAGGGTTTTATTCCTTTTCATGTCGCGGACTGTGGCCGCAGTGAAGCGCCGCCAGCAGGAGCCAGCAACCTGATTAAATTCTGGCCCAGTTTATAGCTCTTCAATCCTGACGGCGGGCAGGCTATCGCCATCGGGACGACGTTTGTGACGGCGATGCCGGCCCGGAGCCTCATCGAAACCGTTGGCGCAGTGAAACACGAGCAGAGAGAGCGCGATGTGACCGTTCAGATACCGCACCGAAGTCGCACTCAGAAACGACGAACTCAACACCTGGCGGCGTGGCGCGATGATGCGATTCGGCGACGGCGTTAACACTGACTGCAGCTTTGGTTCCACCAAAAACACCGGTTACGACTTGCTCTGTTGTCTCTCCGCTCCTTGTCTCTTAGGCAGGTCCTCTGTGATGCCCCCGCCGCCTGTCTGTCGACTGAAACCCACGGCCCGCCTACAGCTCTGCCCGGGGCGCAGCTCCCCGTCAGGTCTCCAGCCGCGCGCCGCAGCCGGCGGCCGGCCAGACCGACTCACCTTCCTGGTCCAGGTGACGGTGGGCTTGGGGTTGCCGTCGGCGCGGCAGGCCAGGCTGCTGGGACCGCCCTGTTTGACCACCACCACGCCGTTCTGCGGCACCGTGGTCACCATCGGCGGATCTGCGGCAAAACGGAGCAGGAGAGACGTCAGGAGGCGTCCCCCAGACCGGCGGAACAGGGAACGAGCTCTACTGACCACTGGGGCAGGGACGGGGTCAGGAGGAACTCTCCTGGCCACTGGAACATGGGTGCGGTCAGCAGGCGCTCCTGAGGCTGTTGGAAAGATTGATGGGGATATAAATGCATGGTGGTTAGCGATACATTTTGTTTGATTACGGATATGCATTTTCCTGGACTAATGAGAGATACAAATCGTGGGAATAAAGGAGGTCTACCATAATGAACATTGTAAGCTGAATGGCTATTAGTGGCGGTAACGAGTAGTATCAGAATTAGTAAACCTAAGCCGATGCAATCAGCTGGCATTACCAGTGGCATCGCTGCTGCGTGGGGTGCCCTCTCTTACAGTGTTTAAAACACAGTGGGATAAAAAAAAACATGCAAAACGCATATAACCTAATACGGCGGGCCCTAAAACTGTTGCCAGAACTTAAAAATCGACATATCACTCAAGCAGCCTTCTGACACTCGACGTCAGTGCCAACAAAGCGAGGTTGCCTCTTCGCAAGAGCCTGGCAGCGATCTCGTTTACGGGTCGTTGCAGTTGCCAGAAATGGACACGGTCAGCGTGACGCTGACCGTGTCCGTCTCTGTAACCGTGAACGTGACCGTTACGTTATGTTACGTGTAACGTAACGTAACGCCGTCAAAGCCAGAGCCATCAGTGCGAACTCACCGAGGCGGCCTTCACACAGAAACGCGTCCGCCTCGACGATCGACGCTCCACGCGAGACGGTACCGCTGCACTTCCGTCACCCCAGCGCCGCGACGCAGCGTCGCGACAGCGTCACAGCGCGTCGCTGCGTCCACATCGCAGAATAACGGCGTCGATGGCGACGCGGGACCGCCTCTGCGGCGGTGACGGCGCGTCCCGGCGGCGCGGCGCCGGCCGCACGCCGCCGCTGTGGCCGGCACTATCTCCAGGCCAAACACGGCGGCCCCGGCCGTCAGCGGGCGGCGGGTCGGGCGGCGCGCGGCGGCGACGATAGCGGCGGCAGCAGCACGGCAGCGGCACGCCGGCCGTCTGTCGGCGCGCCGCCGGAGACGGCTGACGCCGGGGGACGCGGCGGTCTGGGCCGCGGGCGTGCAGGGGGCGGCAGACTGCGCCCGGCTCGCAGCGGCGGAGCCGAGGAGGCTGCAGCCTTCACGGCGACAACAGCGGCCGGGGAGTCGCCCGCGGTTGAGGACCGCGCAGAGGTGGGCGCTCGCTTGATGCCGTTCCAGTTCGTTTTGCGGGGCCGGTCCGCGATCAAAGCAGATTGACCGCAATTTGTTTAGGTTCTGCACGATTTTGGGTCCGCGATTCTCATCAGGTTGCGACAGCAAACCTGCATCACGAACGATGTCTTCCGTGACAACATAAGCAAAGTTCAGCGATGACATTAAACAGATTGCTTCGGGGATCCCCACAGCGCAATGTTTTTCGCGTACTGATGTGTACTGTTACCACACGTCTCATCGTTTGTCTTTACTGATGAAATATGTGCTTGTTACTTTTATGGAGCTTTCTCTTAAGCCATTATCATCATGCAAAGGCTACAGTAGATGTGAAGTTGCCTTACCGAACACCTGGACCATTGAGATATTTTGACAATGGATTATGATAATGCTAATCACACTAATTTCCTTGCAACCTGTCGTTCTTGCATAACGTAACACTCCTCACGAAGATAAAACTCGGAAGACCAGTAACACAGAAGATGACATTGTTTTAGCTGTGACCCGGCTGCAGGACGGTCTAGCTCCACGGCAGTTACGTATTTCGTTTTACCACTGTCAGTTCCATCTGGGCTGAAGGAAACGAAATGTTGGTAAATTTAACATCCAAAACTCGTTTCGCTAAAACAAAACAGAAAAAACGCCAGCACAGCAGCTTAAGGCTAGTTGGACGGCTGAACGCCTCCGAGGAGAACTCACACTTGACGTTGACGACGTGTTTGAGCGAGACGGGCGGGTTGGACGGAATTTGGCACTCGTACGTGCCGTTATCCTCCGGCCGCAGGCCGCTGATGGACAGGGTGTTGCCCTTGTCCGTCTTGTCCTTCAGCTTGAAGCGGGGGTCCTTGCCGCCCGCGTAGTCGCCGGTGAAGACGACGTTCTTGCCGGACTTCCAGATGACGACGGCCACCTCTGGGGATGGGCGGGCAGGGCCGTCAGCACATGGATGACGTCAGCCCGCGGCGCAGGTGGTCCACGATGTTCCGCGGCTTTCCGCCGTTCGTGGCTCGCGACAGTCACGCTAGAACCGAACCGTGCGGAGATGGCGAGGACGGTGCCCGTGCCCACTTCTCAACGTGAAATAGGGTGCAGCAACATGCGACTAGTTTGCGTTCTAGGATCGTGGCGGAAGATTGTGAACCAATAAATATGCAAAACGAGGACGCAAAAAGTATCATTCTTACATCGCTTAGTGTGTATGGTTGCCGGAGCCAGGCAGGCACCTCATTATTTTGGTCAAATAAATGCATCCGGGAACCGACGTGGTGGCATGCTCTTGGCGCTCCTTGGAAACAAAAAGCGTCCTCTCTGCTCTCCAGGAGCGGCGCTGCACTCACGCCTACGCACGTGGCTGAACCTGATTTCGCGAACAATGCAGCAATGCCGGTCTTTAAAGATAATGACCCTGCCAGTTCACGACAGAAATGCCGTGTTTTTTCGCGAGCTTTTCGGGGTACGAGGACTGCTAATCTCGACGGGACAAGATAGAATAGGCCGTGCCAGGGACAAGCCGAGCACGCAGTGCATCGCGAGACTGCGGCCAGTCAAACCGGGGCTCCTTTTTATGACGCATTGTCCGGCGATATCGCGCAGCATTGGGCCGCACGCTGCACGAATATCGTGCGGTTGTGCGCGGATGAGGGCCTCTGCCCGTTATACCTGACGGCCTACATTAAACCTCTGGACTTGTACTGAGGAGACAGCAGACGAGACGACACGGAAGACCAGCACAGTCTCAGACCTGAAGTCTCTATCATTCCACAGTCCGCTATGCCGCTCATTTTTGACGCGTCCCGCGCCGCCCATTCCCACACCCCAGTCGCCGGCACAGGACATGGTGAGCTCCCAGTCGCCGTTCTCACTAATGTCCGCGTAGCACGGCAGGGAGACGTCGTCGCCAGCCGTGACGGAGAGCGTCTGTTCCGTGCTGGTGAACTGCGGCACGTCCGTGGACTCCACCTCCTCCATCTCCTCGTCGTAGAAGTAGTCGTCGACGGCCAGCACGTCTGCGAACAGAGGCGAGCGTAAGACGGCAGAACGATCTGAGCTGGTCCCTGCGGACAGACCATTGCCGGATCGTAATCCGGAGAACTGGTCCTTCAGAAGTCGTTGATTGTACGAGGAACATTGTTGACGCATAATGCCCTCAGCATGACTTAAAAAAACTTCAGGGAAGGAGTACGAAGCGACTAGTTCTGGTCTTGTAATAAATTTACAACCTTGATAACTACGGGTATCCGTAATTACGCTCATGGGCAGGCGGTACTCAAGCGTTAAAAAAAGATTATGTTAACCATATCAAAACAAACAGACTCATTGTCAACCATGATGTTCAGATGCAAAAAATAGCAAGGATTCTAGCTCCACAATGGCACCAAAAGGCAACGGAGCTTCTCCTTTTGTTCCGGATGCCATTTTGCGCATTTTACCGCTTGTCTGCACCCGAATGTGAACAATGACAGATCGATGGCGTGTTTTCCGGTGCGCCATACCCCCGTCAATGGACTCAATGTCTGGAATTAATGCACGATACAAAGCCTGATGCCGGTGCCACACATCCGCTATCCACCGCACGCCGCGCCTCACCCGACCGTAACTCTTCCCGGCCCACACGTGCTGCTCATGTCGCGGGGCTGGGTTCGACGGGGCGGCCGGGCGCGCGGGCGGCGGCGACGCGCCGTTTTTGTGCCAGCTAGCCCACTGCGGCCGGCGGCGCCTAATGAAGCCGCACAATCAGACGACGCGACGCTGGGGGCAGCGCGGGCGCCGGCAAACAGGCTTTTTCCGCTCGGCCCAATCAGAACGGCTGCGACAGCTCATCTGCGCCCCGAGCGGCCCGGGGACGCGGAGACGCCCGCGGAGACGCCTCGCCGCCGCCGCGTCTCCCCGGAGACAGGGTCTGCCGCCGCGGGCTGTCCGACGGGCAGACGAGCCGGCCGCGGCGGAAACAATGATCGGAATGTTGTTGTGGTCCGCAAGCATCGGCCCTAGCAGTAGCACGAGGGGTTGACTGAAATCCAGTTCCGAACCAGAGACGTGTTGGCCGTTAAGCACGCTAGTGAAGTAGTGGCCGAATCTCCGTGAAAACACATACTCATTCTGTGAGAAAGACTGAAATCTGACTTAGCCTGAAAAGCGTGTGACATTTTTGGTAAAGCACTACAGTTCCTTATAAATACTGCACAAATTTGGAGAAACAAAGGCAGCTGCTTTCATTTTGATACGCTTGTTTTGCAAAACTTTAAATTCACGTGCGCTTACTACTGCCAGGCGCCGGGACCTCACGCCCGATCAACTCAAGGAGTCCTTGCAGGACCCACAAGATGGCATGGCTGCCGGCATCTTGGTCACGTCCTGGCCGTGACCAAGATGGTCACGGCTAGGACGGAATCCAGGCAATCGGTCATTCTCCGGCCGCCGGTGCAGCGTACAGTGCCAGAACAGCGACACCAACAGCTCCCACCCGGAACTCGTGCTGCATTCCTCGTGTTCTGAGAAGCGCCCTCTGGACGGTGGCCGCCCGGCTGGACCGAACACTAAGCTGAGCTGGACGTGGAGGGGTGCATTCCTGCCCGCCCCGCGCCCACATTCTGAGCTGTTTGCGCCATAATCGGGCGCCGAATGTCGGTATTTGGTAGCCGAGGCGAAGACGAGGTGATGGAAGCTGTCAGCGGTCGGTTGGCTATAACAGGGTGTCGGAAGGTGTCGGCAGGTCGGTTGAACGGGTTGGTGGGTCAAGAGGATATGAAGGGCGTGAGGGGGATTTGGAAGGCGTCGGCGGATCGGTAGGGTGTGAGGGGGGGGGGGTAGGGGGAGGCGCCGGAGAGTTGGTCTGACTAAACAGGTTGGAATCAGTACGCTCGGCCGCGTACTGTTTGCTCAGAATGATGCTCGGTCGCGGATCGGTCGGGTTTTCCATTATGGATGCCGGTCACGGCGACAGAAAAATGCCGGAACAATGGCTGGATGCATTGTGGCCTTGAACAACGTTGTTATTGCCTTCAGTGCTCTGACATGCAGCCCCTGAATTGGACGCATTTGCTCCCAGAAAGAACCTCATCAAAACGAACTTTGGCGCTACGGAAGAATGCCAGATTTAGGCCTGCTAATAGCATCGGGATTTAGAGACATGGTTTATCTAGAAGCAAACATGTACATAAGACGCGATGTGTGTACCCCATCCAGTGAGGTCCGGTCCCGTCAGAAGTCGGCACACGCCGGCTTCTTTCTTTTTCACTTTTTTCTTTTCTTTTCTTTTCAGCTTTTCAGAATAGGCCGGCTTCCTGCCGGCGGCCGCCGGCCCCGTGCGGCCCGGCACCGACAGCCGCCACTCCAGCACCGCCCGACGCTGATGACAGGCGGAGTCGTCTGGTGGCGCGGGCGGCGCCCCCAATCGCGGCTTTTACGGCGCGCTGGCGGCGCCTTTGTCGTCCGGGAATGGTGCGCGCGCGGCGGCGGCCAGGCCGGATCACCTGGCGCCTGCCGACGGCGTTCGCTGTTTTCTTCAGATCCAGCTCAGATACAGGCGGCGACCACGGTAAAAACGAGGGCTCCACCGCGATTATTAACTGCACTTCTGTCGCTGCTGATTAGGTTGCTCACGTGCAGGGTGACACAGGCAAAATAAAAAATTGTCATTGTTAGGTAGACCGACCGACTGCGGTCTTCCAGTAGGAGTTCCAATAGGAGTTAGCGAGAGCAGCAAAATGGACGAGATGTTTCTTGAACACTGACTTGGTGGTTTTTGTCTGATGTGGTCAGTCATATCCAGGCTCCGGCCAACTCACATGCAGTTGCTCATCGTTTAGCCTCATCAGACTTTCTGAAATCCTGGATACAGCACAGAAACTCCTGCCAATCTAAGTGATATTCAATTTTCAGCTTCCTCCGGCCTGTTTCCGCATTCTTCGGCGTGGGTTCCGCTTCGTCTCAAGAGATGTCGCCCTCGGTAAAGAACCCACGCCGTTGCAGTCATTACCGCAGAAGGAGCCCTTTTTTCGTCCAGATATCCTGTTCACCTTTATCGTGGGACGGGTTGAGCAGTCCCGGCACTACGCAGTAACTATGCGGGCATAACTGTGGGCAGTTGTAAACACGCGGTGCCTGCTCATTAGTATGTTGATTTTGTACACTCATTAACCGACCCACCGCAGCGGCTCCGGCCCTGCCTCGTAAACAGGCTCACCTCCGGACGGCTCAAGGTAATATTTTTCGGCCATTAAATTTGAATAAAACACGTGGAAACAATTCGAAAACGCATTACAACGCTGCAAATGGACTTACACATGCTGGAGTTCCTTAAGAACTGGAAGATAAGTGGAACAGCGTGTATTATGCATTTTATGCATTTTTCTTTTCAGACGTCACGATAATGTAGCAAAACATTTTAGTTCCGCTTGCATGCTTCAGTTGAAGAAGGAGGTGTAGCAATTAAGATGTTATTGGATGACAAACGGCACCCAGGGGGAAGCCATTTGTGTGACACTAGCACCTTGTTTTCCGCTTGCGACAATGGCCTGCATATGCATGAATGCACTGCATTTAAATAACATCCTCAAGAATACACCAGCAGGATCTTTAAAATGAGCCAGTGTTGCACGATCTGGACTAACAGCCGTCGAGTACCCGCTCTCCTGGAACAGGTTACGAGACCCGGCCCCGGCCCCAGAGGGCCTTCCGTTCAGCTGTCGCCCCTGTTGTCCCGCTGTCGGAGAAGAGACCTTCCATTCAGCCGACAAATCGCCGGCCATCCGTCTTCCCCGCCCGGCGCCACAAAGTGGAACTCTTCTGCGCCGAGTCCGGCTCGACCACCTGCCGCCGGCCCGCCACGCGCCGCCCGTGACGTCACTGGCCCTCCGCCGGCCGCCGCGCGGACGGCGCGTCGCCTCCGACGCGAGGGGACGACGTCGTGACCTTGAGCCGCCCGGACGCGGCGCGAGGTCGTCGACATGCCGCCGGAGGGCACATCGACCCCTCCCCCCCCCCCCCCCGACTGCGTTTCGCCCGGCCGGCGGACTGACGCCCGCGAAATGGGCGTCGTTAAGGCGGCGCGTGCGAGACTGGCGAGCTGCTGAGGTTATGACCGGCCGCCGGCTACAGAGGCTGGGGTGCGGTCGTTGGGAGACTGTCCCGGCGCGTGTGGTCCCCCTTATAGCCGACTGGAACACTGCGGCACGCTCTGGTGAGCGGGAACTCGACGTTGGCCTGATGACAAATATTTGTTGTTTGTTTTTTAGCTTTCGTTAGGCGAGTTACAGTGGCGTGCACAATGTCTCCAGTTTCGAAAACAAGGCCCGTAAGTGTTTGGCAGTGTAACATTCACATCAGAGACCTGAAATCGGTCACCATCGACGTTCAGCCTCAAACGTCGAGATTCAGGCACGCGGCGTCTGCAGGCTCCTGCTCTGCCCCTCGCACCACTAATGAGGCGTCTGGTGGCGACAGCACGCCGAGCACGCCGCCGCGACGGCGGGCAGGCGTGCTCGCGCCGTCACACGCCGCCGCGCCGGCCGCGGCCGCCGGCGTGCCGTGAAGCCCCCGCGGGCGTCGAGAAGACGGCAGCGGCGCGGCCGCCGCACAATGCGTCGGCAACAAAAGCCGCCGGCTATTGTCTGTGCGGCGTTTTTACGTCGTGTCCGCCCGCGCTGCCATTCCGCTGAGCAAACCTGGCGCCGCCCCGGAACCGCCCTGGTTCCGAGCGGAGGGGTCCGCCGGGATTCAGCGAGTCCGGGACCGACGGAGTCCATCGCGGAGGCAGTCCGGGACTGGGGGACTCCGGGATCTCTGCCACGGAGGCGTCCGGGATTGACGGAGTCCATCACGGGGGGAGTCCGGGACTGAGGGACTCGAGGAACTCTGCCACGGAGGCGTCCGGGATTGACGGAGTCCATCACGGGGGGAGTCCGGGGCTGAGGGACTCGGGTAACTCTACATGGAGGAGGTCTGGAATTGAGGGAGTCCGTCACGGAGGGAGTTCGACGGCCACACGGCTGACGCTGTTCGTCGGTTGGCCGGCGACAGGCGGAAGGCTTCTGTTGACCGGCGCGGAGGAGGAGCAGCCCGGACGAAAAACGTTAATCTCTCTCGCGGAAGACGGACGAGGCCGCTACTCGGCCCGGCGAGACGTCTGACGTGATTTGGACGGCCGCGCATCCAGGAGGCGTACCGATCGCGTGACGCTCGCCCCGCGCGGATAACAGATGACGGGTAAAAACGGAGGAAATTCCACAGTAAACAATCGGAAAAACCGCGGCCACTCACACACGCCGCGAGCTGCGAAGCCGAGATTCATTGAGAGATCGGCCGGCTGCAGCTCGGCGACGAGAAGCGGCGCTTCGCGAGCGCGCAAAAAGTCGCGGCGGCGGCCGTCGCGCCGCGGGGCGGGCCGCGGGCGCGGCGGGAGACGGAGGAGCTCCAGTCACGCCGCGGTGACGGCGGCGCGTCCGCGGCACGCGCGGCGTGACTCCGGCCGCGTCACCGGCGCGCCGCCGTCGAAGGCGTGAGACTAACGGTGCAGCGGGGCGGGGCGCGCCGCGTGCCGCGAACTCACGACTAAATCAGCTGCCGTCAGATCCCCGCTGACTCCCGGCCGGCGGGAGCCGCTGCAGCAGCGCAGGCGGGTCGTCTGTCGTCTGCCGGCGGCGGCGCAGCCTGTCGAGTGATGTCACCGGCGATGAGCCGCTCGGCGCCGGTACAAACAGCCGTGACCGAACTCCCGATCAGCGCCGCTGCCTTTTTGCCCGTCCAGACGCAGACGTAGATCCAAATGAAAATGCTTGTGAGCCATCCGTGGTCTTCACGATAGCATATTTACCAGCAGCTTGGTCGTGATGAGATGCGCGATAGTTTTGCAAAGCAGTTGTTTGCGCTCAGTGATCCACCGGACCTCCACGAAATTACATTAGATAACTTTTCCTTCTGCCACGGCAATACCGAAACATTTAAGCCAAGGCCCCCGACGCAAACGTGTAAACCTTTTTGTGGCTTCCTTTTCACCGACAGAGCGGCGAGGCCGGCCGTCGTCGCCGGCCCTGGCGGATGCCCGCCTTCATCCGAGGGATGACGGCTGGAGGTCCGGCCGGAGACGTGCACTAATCGCGGCGCTCTCGACGTCGCTTAGCGCCTCGTTTCTTGCGGCTCGCACTATCAGCGCGGGTTTCCGCGGCTCCGCCCCGGACACGTGCGCACACGCGACGCTCGCGGTAACTGATAGCGGCAAAAACGCCGGCGTAATTGAAGTGCCTAATTAAGCCCGCTGAATGAGCCTCCAGCTGTGGGAAGGGGCAGGAGGATTATCATTTATATGAATCTGAAAGGGCTGATTAAAGAATTGACATGGATACAGTTTTTTTTTTGTTCGTTGTCTTCCTAGCATTGTGCTTCCGCTGAGATCGTTTGGTTTGATGCATAACAGTGTTTTTACGTTGTATGCCAGCAGTGTCACTCTGAGATCGCTGAGCAGCTGTTTGCGTGTCTCTCGTCGTACCACGCGCCGACTGCGGCCAGCGGCGCAAGCATTCACACAGAGGTCAAATCACTCGTGAGAACTTTTTGCCATTGACCTTGGTCGGCTCCCAGTCCATGCCGCGCATCGGACGCAGCCGTGGTGGTGTCTTCACCAGCGCGAGACTCATTACTGCTCGCCGTCACACGTAAAATCTTGTTTACATCGCTGTTCGCCGTCGCCGCCCGTAGCGATCATACGGATTATAGTGCATGGGCGTCTTCCAGCTCGGCTGTAACGTCAGACGACCAGAATGACTTGCACGAGCGGGAAAATACAACATGCTATCTGTAGCATCAAACCATAATATTGATGATGACGCCTGCGATAACACGGGAATGTGTTGTGTAAATAGTGTCGATGTTTCAAATACACGGTGTCAGCGCGCCGAACAGTGAGGTGGGGTGATTTCAAGGCGACCAAAGCAGCCTTCTGTGATGTCGCTGAGGTGATCGACTGCCGGGTGACGCATTTTTCCATCGACAGCCAGCCATCGAGCAAGTCATGCCCTTCGCCGGCTTTCCATCACGCCTGTGACTCGACACGCCTTCCGCGCGTTCTCCGCACATTGGAACGCGGGCGCCAGGCGACCGACGGAACAGTCCGGGTCATCGCCTGTCGCGCCTCAGGCCCGCCGGCGGCGTCCGCAGGCTGCTCGAGGCGGGCTGACGGCGCGCGCGGCAGGCCGGCGATGATTGGCGGATTTGTCCCGGCTGGTTAGCGGCCACATTTCCCGCGGCCGCCGGGCGGAACTCCAAACAGCGCGTGTTTGTCCGCCGCTCCCGGCGGCGGCGTTCGCGGCCGCCGCGCCGCGCCGGATACGCCTCGCCGGCGCGGAGACGGCTCGAGCCGTGCGAAACGAGCGGCAAATTAACCGTAGTGTAAACAGGCCGGCGCGGCGGTCGCGCCGACAGGGGGCGTCTCCGCGGCCCGACGCCCACGGCGCCGGGCTGGCCGCCACTCGTCGGTCCTCGTCGCCGGCTCGCGCCGCGCGTCGCCGCCCCCTCCCGCGCCGAACACCCTCAAGTGCGTGCCAGACCGGCCTGTATCATCGCCGCAATTAGCATCCGATGAATTATTTATGCGCGGGCGGACGTCTGCGGCCGTCTGCCGACTGCGAGGCCCGATGCCTGCCGGCGCCGAGACAGCTCGGCTTCTCCCGTGCCCTGCGGCGGTGACAGGCCCAGCCGGCCGCCGCCGGGCCGCCGACGAGAGCGAGAGTGCCGAGCTGCGGCTCCTTGGCAGCCGTGTTGGCAGCCGGGCCGGCGCCCGGTTTCGCTCGCGGGAGAAGAAAGCGTTCACCGCTGGCACGGACGAGAGCGCCCTTGAAGCGGTTTGCGCGAGAACTGGCGCAAACATCCGCGACGACTGCCCGGCATTTTGCCTGCACTTCCGACGGCCTAATTAAGACCGCCGTCTTTAATTAGCCTCCGGAATGCAGGCCGGCACCTGCATGCCGCGAAGCCTCACGCAGGTCTCGGCGTCCTCCCGGCGTCGGCGGTCTTCGCCGCGCCGCTGCTCGTCCCCGCCGGCAGCCGCAGCAGACGCGTGCCGCCCGGTCCCCGCCCGGTCCCGCCCTGGCCCAGTTCTGCGGCCGCCAGTTAATCAGCCTGATGGCGTCCCGGCGGCGCGACGCCGGCCCGAGGAGGCGGCGCTCAGGGCCGGCGGCCGCTCGGCCGGCCAGACGGTCGGCCGCTCGTTTGTCGTCGCCCCCGCTGACGGCCAAATTGGCCGCCGTCGCGCCCCCGGCGCGCGGCGGTCGCTTCCGGCCGCCGCTGACGACACGCGCCCGGCGCCGTCGCCGCGCGTCGGGCGCCGTGGGAGACGCGTCACCTTCCGGGAATCGGCCGAAAAAATTGCCGGACCGGTCCGGCCGGTCCGGCCTGAGCGCCCGCTTGAGGCCTGAGCCGCTGTACTACGGGAGGGGCGCGCCGCCGACTTAACCGGCGTCCGCGTGGCCTCGGCCCGGCGCAAGACCGGTTGGTTCATGGACGCCGACGGCCGCCAGAAAAAGGACGCTAAGCCGTTTCACGGGACTCTGTCCGACAGGCTTGTTGTTGTGTCGCGGAGCTACCTGACGGCACCTTCACTTTCGCTTATCGTGCGGTCGTCGCTTGCCTCTGCTCACAGCTCTCGCGCGGGCCGCCGCCCGAGCCTGAGCCTCTCCAGCGGGGCTCCTCGGCGGGACGGCGGCCGTCGGGTCCAAAGCCGCCGCTCGTTCCTTCCCGGCCGTCTCGTCGCGCGCTGTCGCCGCTAATTAGCAAAAACGTCCGGCGGCGGGCGCGGCCTTTGTCCGGGCGTCGGCCGGACGGCAGTGGGCGTCCGGCGGCGGGCGAGCCCGGTCCAGCCCCGTCCGGTCCGGTCCGGAGGTGGTCCGGCCAGGTCTGCGCAGACCGGCCCGACACGTGCCGCCCGCGAGTCAGAGCCGACTCCCGCGGCCCCAGCCTCGTGAGAACGTGCACGTGAAGCCTGGGAGCGTGCACATGGCCTGGGACCAAGGTCGGGAGCTGTGCTGGGGAATGTGTGCGCAGGTGCAGTGACCTGCCGGCACGTGCTCAGGAAGGCCGTATCGAAAACCAGCCCATCACGCCTAAACTCAAGATCTTCAGTGACCAACGATATGCACGTTGCAGTGGCTTGGCCGGTGCGGTCATTTCGCGTGGGTAGATACACACAGGCAAGGGGCGTAGATTTTCCTCGTTGCTCCAGCGAGATTGGGGATGTTTTGGTGTTTCTGTCGTCATCGGCTTACGTCAATACGTTGAAGCCGTTTTACATGGAAACAGAGGCAGCCCGCGTCTATCCCGTCGCGTATTTACGGCGGTTTCTTCTGGCCAGAAGGACTCGTCGGGCGATAGTTTGTTTACATTGGCTTAGCGAGCTGATGTTTCTTGGGTAGTTAGCACGTACAACAAGTCGATATCATGGGTGTATCCCGATGGTTCCTGGAGTACAAAGCTGGCGATGTGTGTGCGTGGAAAGATAAAAACGTCAAACGTATTTCAGATTTTTCAGCTCGGTTTGGCGTCCCACGACCGCGATATGACTGCTACAAATATTCGACGCAAGGGGAAGAGGAAAGGTTAATAGAGGGGAGTAGCGAGAAAAGTGGCGGAGAAAAAGATACACAGCAAAAAGATAACGAAAGAGGGGGAGTGGAAAGGGAGAAGCTAGGGCAAGAGGGAGGGATAAATAGAGAGAAGTAACTAGAAAGGTGGGGGAGGAAAAGATTCACAGAAAAAGATAGTGAAAGAGGGAGAGTGGAAAGAGGACAGAGAGATAAAGAGAGGGGGAGAGAGAGGAGGGGAAATAGGGCAGTGGGCAGGGATAACGTATCGGTAAATCACCCTCTCCCGTATGTTTCTGTCGACCCCCCACGGCAGCTAATGATCCCACGTAATTGGGCTACCACCAGGATCTGACCCCATGCATTTCACATTCTGACCCTGGACAAAGCAACGGACATCGCCACGAGCACCGGCCGGCTTCGGTGAAACCGTGCGCCGACAATGAATGGCAGCTACGGCCGTAATTGGACGATTTCACGGTTACGCGTTAACCCGGCAAACGAGCTCCCCTCCGGTTACGGCGCACCTCGCCTCGGGGGATCTGGGTCATCCGCGCACTGCCGCGCGGATCGGGATGCGCTCGGCGCGGCGCCGACGTGGGTGGCGCGCCGCCGGAGACGACTCTTCACGGAGCTGCAACCGGGACGACTGACACTAACCACACCACCGTCCTGGGCGGTCCTGCATGATTCCTCGGACCTCCGTCCTGCCCTCCTGGCACACATTTCAACGGACGCGGACAAAGCGAAAACGCGTGCCTTGTTTGGGTTCGGGTTAACCGTGACCTGCCGCCCCTGCCGCTGCCTAGCGAAAGTTTACAAACAGTTTCGCGATTCGCGCGCTCTTTTTCACGCATAACTCTGCCGTCAAAGGCTCGGGTCCGATTCTCATGCAAATTCGGCGAACGCCGCCACTGATGCGCTGGGCCGGCAAAAACCCTTATCACATTGGCCGCCCACGAGGCGGCGGCGACAAAACCGGCGCAGCGCGCCGACAAGTCGACGACACCGGTCGGGGGACACGCTCGCGCTTCTTTGTGCGGCCGTACAACGGCGACGCACGTCTTTGTTGCGCGCGGCGCCCCTGCAACAGCGCGTAAATCACTTGAGGCGTTTTTCGTCGGCGAGGTTCACGGACGTTAGTCAAGCGGCTGGCTGTGAAGAAGCGGAACGGCGTCGATCGGGGGTGTCGCAAACGACGACGCGCCTCGACGTGAGCAAGTCGGTCGTTTTCTTTTCGTAACGCCGCGCAAGCCAGTCTTCCATGCCGCGCTGGGCTTCCTCCCTTTTCCAATAACACAGACACTCAACAAGGTCTAGAAAAGTTTCTGAAACATCCCGCGACAGAGGCCGGCGACAGGGCGTCCCGTTCGCTTCCCGCGGCTCGTTCGTTCCAGCCTTGGCTCGGCCGCCGGCGCCGACGCCAGGGAAGACCCGTTACCGGCCGTCTGAAAAAGACGTCTCCCCGACGGACGACGACGTGGGCCGAAACCCGAGCCGGGGGCGGAGAGGGGGGGGGGGGGTCAGACGGTTTCAGGGAGGGAGAGATTCAGGTCGGTGACGATGCGGAGCGACAGGCGCCGGTGGCGGGCCGACCGGCCGCGACAGGGCGGCGCAGCCCGGCAAACGGACCGTAATTACCAGCCTTTGGTCGCTCCCGGTGTCAGAGGGTCATTGCCGCCGTTTCGGGGACAGATGGTCCCCGTGTCAGCGGCAGGAACAGATGGCTTCCCTGCAGGCGGTGGGACGGGCAGCTTGCTCCAGCAAGCTGCCCGTCCCACCCGTCAGGCAGCGGCCCAGGGGACAGACCGCGAGGTCGTGAAGATGAAACTGGTGCACTACCGTGGTTGCATTGGACATCCTGCTAAATCGACTCTCGCTAGTCTCAGAGATCAACGGCATGGAGGGCACCGACGCTGAGCTCGCTGACTCCATGCATGTCACGTCGGCTGGCAAGAACGCGCGATTCCAGGCGGTCCTCGCGTGCGACCGTGCATCCTAACGCCGCTGCGGCGGCTCGGGGCTCATCCGCCAGTCATATGGGGCGGGTGATTCGGAGTTACGACTGGAAGCCAGGACACTTTACGACCTCCAGGACGGGGTCACGCGGCGCCCTTGCCCTTCAGCCGACGAAGGGGGGGCCGGACGAGTCACGGGCATCGGGTCCGGATCCCGATCCGGATCGCTACGGACCTCGGGGTCCGACGATCTCATCCGACGGTACAGCAGCGAGGACCCACCCGACAATCTTTCGGCCCGGCGGCGGCGTCCCATCCGCCTGTACGATAACGAGGACCCACCCGACAATCCTTCGGTCCGGCGGCGTCCCACCGTCCCATCCGCCGGTACGATAACGAGGACCCACCCGGCAATCTTTCGGTCCGGCGGCAGGCCGTGGCGGACGGAAGTGCCGGGACGGCGCGCCCTCAGGCTCCCGGAAGCGGCGCGGGCACGCATCAGTCAGCGATGACTTTCACAGGTCATTTGGCCCGCGGCCGCCGGCGGCCGGACGACCCCTAGCAGGAGGGACCCGGACACCGCGAGCGGTGGACGCTGTTTGGAGAGAGCCGCCGCTATTGGGAAGTCCGCTTTGGTGAGTTTCGCGTTGGCCCGCTTCTGGGAACACAACGGCGCCAGGAATAACCCTTCTAACACATAGGTCTGCCAAAGGCCTGGCTTATTGCGATCCGGCGCCTGCCAAAGTCAACACGGCCCGCTCGCGGCCAGGTCCCTCTCGTCGATTTTTCACCGGCGCCCCGGACCGCCAAGGGCGGAGCGGCGAGTTCGAGCTCGGAAGCTCACCGAGACGCTTCTCATCCCGCAAGCTCCTTTAGCCCGTGTCTTGTCGAGGCTCAGCGACACCGATTTTTTGGGACACGATGTCCTGGAGTTGATCACTCACACAACTGGAGCCGGGTTCTGTGGTTGTCTGTGCGTGAATTAGAGTGGGAGGATCGGTCACAAACTAGCACTGACAGCGAAATACACGGAACGGAAAAGCCGCTGAGCCATCCCAACCGGTGGTCAGAGGCGGTTCCTGAGGCGGGGAGTGACGTCATCCGTAGTTCATTTGGGCGGTGACGTCAGCCGGCGAGATCAGCTGACAGCTCGGCCAGCGGGGGGCAGCCGAGCGAGCTGGCAGCTCTCTCGGCTGATTTCACCGCCTCGCTCAGCTCCCTCTCAAGGTGACCTTGGCGAAACCCGGTGGCCGCGGCGGACCTCTGACAAACGGACATGCGGGGGTCAACGATGGTGACGGATCGATCGCCCGAGGGGCTGGGAGAAGCGTAGTGAATCGGCCGGAATCAAGGTCCAGAGAAGCCTTTGGAAACGTGAAAAGCGCCGATCAGTCATGTAGTCGGGTTTGCCTATAAGCGTTTGATAACCACTTAATTTAAGCGAAAACCCAATCGTGTCTAAATTGCCTATGCTGTGGCATTGGGACGACCAATATACATCGTCTTAAAGAATGCGACTAAAGGACGAAAATTGTAGAGTATTTGACAGAAACAACGAAAAGGACGAGAGAATGCCAGAAATGCCAGTCAGGGAAATGATAGCTCGTGCAGCCTAAAAAAAAGGCTAAGAATGCCAAGAGCGTCGAGACAAAAAACGGGACAAAGCGATACCGGAGATGGCGAGAACATAAAAAGACGGGGCTAGGAAACGAATGGTAGGGAAGTAATGGGTACTGAAAAAAGGCGATTATTGACAGTGTCGACGTAAAATTCGGCTGCATCACATTTCCGATCTAAATTTGCAGTCACATCAGAAATGGATCTAACTTTTGTAAGGGGACATAAGCGATAAACAGACTTATGACGACATCGAATAAAATGATAGAAATCTAAAACTTGTTCGAGTCGGCTACGATGCACGGTTAAATTCCGCTCGTTTAAATATATGCCCTCTTGCCAGTCGTGCCCATTTTCGTGGTGCAAGGCAAATCGTGGGCATAATGGAAGGGATAAATAACAAACGATAAAAATAAAGATTACCTGCACCGACGGCCAACAGGGTCTGCTGATATAGCATACTGTTGAGTAGATTCCTCTAAGTATCATGCATTTAGCATAGTCAGTTAGCCTAGCACCAAGACACGACCATAATGGCAACGCCGAATGGATGATGCGTAGATTGAATCTATATTCTATGTGTTAGGTAATGGGTATATCTGAGGCAAAGGCAGCCATAGCCCCAAGATGAGTCTCAGCAAAGGTTGTTTCACTGCCTCTTTAACTGACACAAGTTGTTACTGTGCCCCCCAAAAAACACAACTTTGTTTAAAAAGCAAGTGCGTATACTAGCCGGCAACTTTCCCGTCATACTCGTTATCAAGACCTGTGGTACACGTTCCGAAGTTTTTTCCGCAGGCGGTTTGTTTGGCCTCCCTCAGCACGGTTGGCTGCAGTCGTTCTGGCTTCTCATTCCCAAACTCAATCTCCGATATTCCTAGCACCCGAAACTACGGCGTCCGCCATGCGTCCGAGACGCTGGAACGCGATCCAAGGCCAGGGGCGTTTCGTGGAGCCGGCGCATAATTTCTGCTACAAATCACCCCTCACTGCACGACGGATCAGTGCCACACGGTTCCGGCATGAGCCGAAGTTAGGCAGAACGGCTGCACGTCGCAGCGGTCTCGCACCGGAGCTAGATAACGGAGCTCCTGATCGGCGTTTATAGCCAAAGTCTCTGAATTGATAGGGGTCTGAATCGGGATGGTGTAGATATTTCGACGTCTTGTCAGTGCCGGGGAATGGTTACGAGGCAGTCGGGACATTCCCGGGATTACGGCTGTGGCCATCACTGGTCAGAGACTGAGGAGAGAATCTTCATCCCGAGGAAGGTCGGAAGCAGCACGCTGTGATCAACGTCAAATGACAAATACCGACGACAAATGAAAGCTGTTTAAAATGCGCCGATCTAAACCACATTACAAAAGGAAGAACCCTTTTTTGAAACACCGAGGAGACGCAGACGTTGACAGACTTCCTTGGTCGTTACAAAATACTGGTTCAAGGCATGAATGGGCAGATAGCATTGCATGGCTCAGCTCCTGACTTCTATGGCAGCCACCTAATCAAAGGGTGCCTGAACAAACAACACACAACCATGATCATGGCCACCATGGGCGGTAGGAAAGAGAGGTCATCATGGTTATGGCTCCAGCATGGGACGAAGGTTGTCTGAGACAACATATCTCCAGCACAATGTCCATACGGCACGGCTAGCGTAACTGCCCGAGAACAAAGCGAGCGCCGACGATAGCCTGATGGAGACCCTTTCAGAGCTCTTAGCGCGGACCGGAGGACGCACTCGAGGCTCTTGACCCTCGCGTGGCGCCGTGCGAGGATCCGGCGGCAGTAAATATAGCCGGGACAGTCTCAGACGCCGCGCCGCGGGTCGTCTGCAAATTGCAGCGCGGCGGGCCGACACTGCAGTGACCGCCGCACCGCCAGCCGAGCGGACGTTCAGGGGAGGTAGTACGGCCGGAGTACGGCAGGGGCCTCCGGGGGGCGGCGAGGACCGGACCAGGCCGGCGTACCGCAGAGGAGCAGAGGAGCGGACCAGGCCGGCGTACCCCAGAGGAGCAGAGGATCGGACCAGGCCAGCGTACCCCAGAGGAGCAGAGGACCGGACCAGGCCAGCGTACCGCAGAGGAGCAGAGGACCAGGCCAGAGTAGCCAGAGAGAAGAATAGGGCCAGGCCAGATAACCCAAAGAGAAACAGCATAGGGCGTAGCCAACGTCCCACCGAGAAGCAGAAGAGGATCAGACCACGGCACGTGTCCTGAGGGAGGGAGGGCGGACAGGACTGGATCCCGTTCCACCGTGGGCGACCTGAGTGCCGGAAACCGTTGCAGGGTAGCGCTCTTGCGCCCACCCCCTGCAGCGGAGACGTCATCGCGGCAACAAACGGCTACCGCGACTCGAAATGCAGCTCCCCCGAGCGACGTGAAGCGTACCGGGCGCGGCAGGAGGCTGGCCCGGAGACCAGTTTACGACGAACTGCCCTGTCGAGCGGCATCGCCAGGGCGAGAAACGTCCAGGCGTTGGTCCGCTACCTTTCAGCTTTACGATTGAGACGGTGACAGTTTGGAGAGCGCAGAGTAATTATTACCGACGCTGCAGCTACGCACGACCCTGGTGCAGTGGGAGCACCTCAGGCCCGCCTCGGCGGCGAAACCCTCGGAACCGCCGGTCGGCCGCCGGACCCTCCGCGGCCGCGCGGAAGGGGCCGGCCGTCTTCGTGCCCGAATGACGCCATTAATTGGACGCATACCCTTCCTGATGGCCCGGCGGCCACGCGCCGTAATTAGGTCCAGCCTAAACGAGGTCATTAACATTCATCGGGCGGCATTCGCGCGCGCCGCCGGCCGCCGCCCGGCCGGAGCCGCTGCGAACGAGACAGTGACAGATCCAATCAGAAGGACGCGCCGCCGCGCTGCAGCGGCACCGGCCGGCCGGGCCGCTATTACCCAGGTGACAGGGCGCGTCCGGGCCGGCCGCGCCGCATGATGGAGTTTAATTGCGCGCGCCGGTGCGCTCGTTACTCGGCCGGCCGGCCCGCGCTGCGTATGCATGAGCGGGGAGTGTTCCGCTGACCCGGCGTCGGTCTCGGTGAGTGTCCCGAGCGCAGTCGCCGCGCTCGCGTTACACGCGCGCCGGCGATGGAGGTGATACGAAGCGGAGAGGCCGACGGCGCCTGCCGTCGGTGTGGGTTACACGCGGCGCCCGGACCAGCCCCGCCGCCGATCGTCGCCGTAATCCCCGCCGCCGACGACGGAGACAATCGCGGCGCACTGCCGGCGGCGGCGACAGTCAGCTGCGCGGCCGCCGCCCGCAGACGCACAATGAGCGGTGTTTGCGCGGCACACACAGACACGCGCGCGCTGCGGCCACCTGGCCGGCCGTCGGCGCAGTTGTGACAGTCTGGCGGCGGCCGGCGACAACAGCGGGGAGAACAAAACAGGAGGTCGCCGCAACCGGAGCCCGAGGCCCGCCGGCAGATGGACGCCCCGTCCGCGGCGACGACGCGGTACCTGGGCCTGCAGGTGCCCGCGGGCGGGGCGCCGCCGTCCGGGCCTTGGGCGGCCGCGCGCCGCCGGCTGGCGGCCGCCCAGAAATTTGATGGACGCCTCGAGCGGCGAGCGGGGGTGGGCGGCGGCGCGGCGGCTGCCAGAGGCCGCGCCGCCGCCGCCGGCCGCGCCCACCTGCGGCGGCTGTTTGAAAACCGCCCGAGGCTGCGTGCGTCCGCCGACCCGCGCTGTCGGTCGACCCCGACGCGCTCTGAAAATAATCAGATCGGCCGCGGCCGGCCGGCGCAGAGCACGGCTTAAGTGGCTCTCGGGGTGAGGGGGGGGGATGAGCCGCCTGAGCGGGTAAAGACCACTCAGAATGACGTCGCGCTGCCGGAGAGCCGGCGCCGCCCCGGCTGGCGGCCGCGATTGTGCCGGTATTTCGAGTGTGGAGGATGGATCTGAAGCTCCGGTGACGGCCGCCGGCGCCCAGCCAGCCCGGCCGAGCCGACAACTGATGGAGCCGAAGAAGGAGCAGCCGCCGAGAGATCGAGTGTTGCTGGCGGCTGCCGGGCGGAAGCTCGGGGAGTCGGAGGCGCCGCTGAGGGGCCCGCCGAGGCGCTGTCACTGACGGGTCGGTCTGAGTCACTGCGCCACTGATGTGGGAGCCAATGATGTGGGAGCCAAGTCAGACCCAGTGATGTCCTTTGAGCCTGTGTTGTTGACCGTATCCACCGGAATGGGAGCGATCATGCCATTTGAACAGCGCAGCCTAATAAGTCATTTAGGGATTAAAAGCTCTGTGGTTAACAAAGCCTAAGAGAATCAGCACGGAACAATTTGACAGCCTCAGCAACAAGGGCGCAGCCAGGATTTTCTTGAGAGGGAAGGAGCGGAGCTAAGTGTGAATTGAAACTATACAGAAAACGTCTGCTGGGAAGACGATGCGCGATAGTTTTCGCGAAAAACTCGGGCTTAAGAGGGGGGGGGGGGCCTGGGCCCTTCCCCTTAGCTGCGCCTGTGCCCAGCAAGGTGATATCCTGCAATGGGCGACGGCTGGGGTACGCTCACCAGTAGCGAGCTGGTGCTGGTTCGTCACACAGCCGTCCGCTCCGGTGAGCAGCCGCGACATGACATAATGCCGCGGCTTAAGGGCGTCATGGCCGTGTTGGCGGCCATTAATGTGCCATTAAGCTGTCTGGCCGATCTCGCGGTCGAGTCGGCGGCCGTGGTGCCAACAGCGGAGAGCCTCCGGAGCCGCGGGAGTCAAGCCCTCGTCACGACCGCCGCCCCGACGTCACGGCGACGTCACGGCGGCCAGTGAACGGTGCCGCCGGGCCGCCGCGGCACAAAAGTCGCCGGGGCGTAAACTCCCACAGTTTTCCAATTACGGGCGGCCCCGATGCCGTCCTGGCCAACGGCGCCGGCGAGCTTCGGCCGGCCTGGCTAACGGCGCCGGAACTGTGGCGGGAACGCGCCGCCTGCACCGGCCCTGTTTGTCAGCTAACCGGCCATTAGCCGGCGCCACAGCAGCGCTCACGCGCCAGAATCCGCTAATTCCGCGTAATCAGAGCCGAGCAAACACCGGCAAAGTAAACTAGTTGCTGGGGCCGGCGGGGCCGGCGCCGGCGGCCGCGGTGGCCGCTGGCCGGTGCCGGCGGCCGCGCGGGTGGGCCGGACCTCGGCCAGTCCCGCGGCCCCCCGCGGCCAGACACGTGACCGCCCCCGGCGAGGGTCGGGTCGTCGCCGGCCGGGCGCAGCGAGGGGCCGGCAAACACGGCGCTCCGAGCCGTCTAAATCACCGCCGTCACGGCTAACGGACGCCGGACATCTGATAAGAGCGCGGTAAACTGACCAGAGCCGCGGGAGCCGCCCCGTTGGCACGCGCGGCGCGCGCCGGCGCGGCAGAACGCCGCGGCGGACGCGTGCTGGTCACATCGACCGGCGGAAATGTCGGACGGGTTAGCGTGACTGCGAAATGGGGCGGTGTGGCCAAGTATAGCCCAAGGTCCGGCCGTATATGAGGCTCGCCGCTCGGCGGCTGTCCGCAGATGAGTAATGCCCAGGGGTTTAATAGGCGATCAGTTTTGTGGTGACTGCAGGACAATCTCAAATGTGGTGCCGATGGCGTTTTCACGAACTCGGGAATTCCACGAAGCGTCATGAGCACTGCTTGTCCACCACTGTCTGGTGCATCCTGCCAAGAGCCACGGCAGCTGGGAGCCCTCCGATCAGAATCCCATCAGCGCCGTATCCCAGTTACACACACAACAGCCCGGCCGGCTGAGGACTCCTGCTGCGGTGCTTTCTCTCCGGTCATCAGCTCTCCCGCCCTCCCGGCGGCCGGAGGCGCAGCGCCGGCGCCGGTCGCCATAAAAGCGGCGGCGTTCAGACCTCTGCCGGGCCCGGCGGTGGGCGCCGAGGGCTCCCGCCGCCAGGGCACCGCCCGCCGGACCGCCGGACCGCCTCGTAAAAATTCCTCCGCGCGCGCCGCGCTGCCATCATTGCGGCGGCCGCGAAAACAACGACCGGGTCCTGGCGGCGCCGCTATTCATGGAAAACAGCCGACCCCGAACCCCGGCCGCCGCCGACAGGGGTCCGCCGGCCGCGCCGGCGAGAAAGGAGCCGGGAATGTCGACAACGAGACCGCCAGCGATGCGCCAGTTTCGCTTCCATGCCTTCGGCTTTCAGCCTGATGTCCTTGCTTTTGTTTAGGAAAGTAATTATGCATGGACGTGCACTGGTTTCGCCTTCAGACGAATGCAAGTCGACGTTGGAAACGAGGTCAGATGAGATGAATAGTGGGTTTTGTTTACCTGCTCCAGTACGTTTCATTCGTTACATTGGAAAGGCTGCGAAACCATGGGCAGATCTTCTGCATGATGCATCTGCGCTCGCAGATGATGATATGCGATATGCGATCGCAGATGATGATATGCGCGCGCGGTTAGGAAACGCAGGATACATTGCAAGCAAATGGATGCACAGGGTCTACAAAAACCAGACAATTTCCATAAAACTGAGTCCTGTACTGAGTTGTCCGTCCTGAAGAAAACGTGCGAGACAGGATGACGCACGCCGCCGAGCCCGACCCTGAATGCGCGCCTGCCCTGAGCTCGCTGCTGTTGACTACCTCACGTACCCCGATCTCCAGTTCCCATCGTCCCCTCTCGCCGGCGCCCCGGTCGTCCGTCTCCGGCCGGCGGCGTGATCAGACGGCCGATAGATAGCCGGCTGATGGCGGTGCCGATCCTGCGGCCCGGCCCGCTCGGCGCCAATTAACGCTTTGCTGGGCGCCGCCGCCGCCGGCCGGAGGAGGGTTCGACCTGACGGCGAGACAGTTCTCCCAAAACACGCCGACGCCGGCTGGGAACCCGTTCTCAGTTCCTCAGGATATGGCGCTTCTCCAGAACATGCCACCATCGGTAGAAGACTCGTCCTCACGGTGCGACAGTTCTCCAAAAGACACCGCCGCCGGAGGAGGACCCGTCCTCACGGTGCGACAGTTCTCCAAAACATGGCGCCGGCGGCGGCCGGCTCATCTGATCGCCCCTGCCGGAGGAATGTGGGGGCCGGCGGGGGCGCCGCTGGACGGCGAAAAGGCACGTTCGGCGGCCATCCGAGCCGCCGTCAGGACGCCTCCGCCGCCACCTGATGGTCGGAGGAGGACGGCAAACAGTGCTGCACTGAAACCCGACCGACTGCGGGGTAAAAAAAAGCTGGAAGCCTCCGTACGACACACACACACACACAAAACATGTACCTGGGGACTACAAGTGCAGGAACTGGAAAAGGGTTATGGGACACTGGTAGATTTCACGCAGTTCCTACCAGGCAACGTCATGCTCTACAAAATCAAAGAAGAGTGGATAGCAAAGTCTCCCTGGCTCCTTCCCTTTTCCTATACGTGTGCTGGAAACCGAAGTCTTATGGAGCAAAACATCACGGTTCATCTTCATTGGCAATAACTGACGATGATGAATTCCAGAAACAAAAATGGCGTTGACTTGTGAGAATGTCTGATAGCGGGAGTTCAAATTACGCACGCTCTGAACTCGCATCGCAGACCATGTTTAAAAATGACAGGAGCCGTTTGGTCGGCGAAATCAGAGGGAACCAATGTGGACTGCAGATAGGCCGTGACATGACCGACTTGGAGAGCAGCCCGCCGCCGCTGATAATCCGCCGGAGAGCGAGACGGGCCAGCCCAGGCGGCCCATCCCGCTCGGCTCTAGCTGTACCGGTATCAGTGAGGGGGTCCGTCTCGTGTCAGCCGACAGTTTGCTCCGCGCCGGGCCGTCTGCGGCCTCCCTGAGAGGGGAGGGGTCACAGACGCTGACCTCACTCGGCAGGCCCCGTGACGGCGCAGCCGCTGATCGGGGGACTCGGGCGCCTTGCTTGCGCGTCGCCCGCGGCGGCGTGAAGGACCCTCTCGAACAGCAAGGCGGGTCTTTGGCTCGCAGATCTGATGACGTTTTGCCGACTGTAGTGAGTGGCGCTGTGACGGGCCCCGGGCTGAGGTCCCGCGCTGCGGCGGCCAGCGAGGAGGGGGGGGGGGAGGCTCAGGCGACGCGCGCGGCGCCGCGGCGACGGCTCGCCCTACGCACGAGCGCTGCGCTGCGGCCGCGCCTCCGTATCGATTTCGGACGTCATGGGACCCGGCCTGGGTGGCGCCCACACGGGCACGTGACCGCTCGGTTTGAGGCCGCCGACGCTGGATCGCCCAGACCGGCCGGCCGACTCGGGCTAAGGGTTGAGCTGTTTGGTCATGATTCACTGCAGCGGTTTCAGAATGCTGATGCTGGTCTCCGCTGTTCTCGCTCGCCTGACGTGACCTTGCGTCAGTTCTGCCGTTTCTCTGCGCGCGGCTCTCGTCACACCAGAAATCGGCAGCCCACTTGCAGCCTTGCTGCGACAGAATCGGCGATAACAAGAACAGACAACCGGTCACTCCGAATTCGTCGGCGCTGACGAATGCTTGTGCAGCGCAAACCGGTCAAGGCCTCATTAACCGAGCATTCTCGGCCAATGCGAGCGTTGTCGCATTTCGTAGTAGTTCCGGCTGAAATGTACTGGCAGAAAACCCACGCTACAAGACGCGTGCACTAAAACGAACATTAGCGGCACCGGAAACACAAGTCACCAACCTCGCAGATGTGGTGAACAAGCCCACTGCCAACCTAACGTGACAGCCTTGCCGCCCAAAAGTGATTGAATTGGCCAGGAATGCACCTGACGCCATATTTTAGATAACACCTGACTTTATGGCATGATGTCATGAAAAGATACGTCATCCGCACATGCACGCAGCACGTGACCCTGAGCTGCTCCAGTGCTGCATCTTTTTCCCTCGTCATGGCACGCTTATAGCTATGTCCTTGAGACACCATCTCATCAGTTCAACTCGTTGATCATGCAAGCGTCTGCGACAGCACATGCATTCGTCAAACGCTACATGTGAAGCTGAGCCAGACTGGGCTTAAGCTCAAAGTCGCATCAAATACGGATGTGGTTTTCATGAAAGATACAGACTGGAGGTGGTTTTGAGAAGTGGACATTGTCAGTCGCCTAGCCAGCCATAATCATCTCGGTCTGTTTTTGTCCACAACCATATACCAGACTACGGTAAACGGCTATCCTCTATCACCGAAGCAATAAAATTTCGAAAGTTTCAGTTTTTTTTTTCAAACGAGCTACATGTGATCAGCAGGAAAGAAAGCATTCACCATGAGTCAGGCACGTCGCTAAGAAAAAGGGGGGGGGAAATGGGACCTATGGCCCCCAGAGCCAAGCGTTTTCCCTAAACATTAAGCGATTTCACATTAACGCGGAACAGTGATCATATATTCCATGCGAAATCAAACATTATATGTTTTTTTCTGTGCGTTAAACATGAGGCCAATTGCATAAACCTGTTGCTTTTTCCTCTAAATTTTGTCATGCGCCGGTGGAACATGGCATGATATCTCCTTCCTCCCATTCGTGTGGAAAATCCTAGGTACGTGCCTACCATGAGTCGACCTAAACTAGGACCCCACTGCAGTGGCCCAGTAAACGATAGCTGGGAAAGAGGTATCATCACAATATGACATCTGCTTACTCCGAACAACAAAGCAAAACCAAGACCAATCGGTTTCCAGCTCGTCAGTGCAGGTACGTAGCCAGGATTTTCCTCACGGGGGAGGGCAAATGTCAAATTTTGTCATATGTCACAGGCATATGACGAAATGTACAAAAAAGGCAGTAATTCTAGGCACTTCTCTCAATCTCACATTTATCGCACAGGAAAACATATCATGTTTGTTTTTGTAACATATATGTGATTATTGTTACGTATTCGTGCAAAATCGCCATGTATCTAGTGTAGACCACATGGCTCAGGGGGGGGGGCATGGCCCCCATGGCCCCTCTCTTGGCTACGTCCCTGCGTCAGTGCCACTGAGCCACTCCATTGAATGGTAGTATCCGGCCCTCTCGCCCACGCCGGGCGGCGCCGCCGGAGCGCGTGCCGACGATGGCCGCCGCTCTGCAGGCCGGGGAGCCGGGCTGCCCGGTCCGGGGCGGGGCCAATATCTGGGTCTGCCGGCCGGCTATTCTCGTCGGCCGCCGGACAGGGCCGGGCCCCGGTCCGCCGCGGCGCGCTGTTTATGCCGTTATCGATTTAATCCGGTTTGGGCTGGCGCGGCCGCGGCGCCGTGCCGCTCAGGTGTGCACACAGCCGCCGGCCCGCCCCGCCCGTGTAAACTGTGAGCCGAGGGCGCTGTGCCGTCGGGCCCGGCCGGCCGCGATCGTGATCAGCCGGCAGGTCAAGGGTCATCGCCCGGGGGCTGCGGCGACATTCCGGGCACATGAGAACACATACGCTGTGAAAACCTAAACCAGCAGGGAGAGAGGAAGAGACATGTGTGCGGGCCGAGAAAGCGAAACGCCGACATAAGGCAACGAACCGCCGGAAAGAGGAGACGGAAGGGTGATGGCGGGTCACGTAATCAGAACGCCAGCAGCCGGCCGGCGGGCGGCCGGACAGCGGCGCGGACAGCCGCTCACGGGCCGGCCGGACACGGACACAAAGGTGGGCCGGCCGGCCGGACAGGCGGACAAAGCCTGGCTGACGGCCGGCCGGCAGATGGGCAGACGGACGGCGGCGGAAGGGAGCCGCTCCTGCGACGACGTCCGGGGACAAAGGCGGCACGGGCGGCGGCAGATCGCCGCCGCGCCGCGAACGCCGCCCGCGCCGCGGCGATGAATGGCGCGGCTTCCGCCCGATCGCCGCATGTCGTTGACCCGGCCGCGGCGGCTGCCGCCCGTCTCCGGCTCCGGTGCCGGTCTCACGGCTCCCACGTGCCGCGGGCGGCGTGCCTGCCTCACGGGCGGGCGGGCCGTCCGGCCGGGATGGTCGGATGTTGTGGCTGGCGTCCGGTCTCGTCCGGTCCCAGTCCGGACCCCCCGTCACCCCCAGCGGGACGGAACGGTGACACGCTCGGCGCATTAGAGCAAAAACGGCGGCTCTGTGACGCGTCGGAGGGACGAGGCGGTGTTGGGCGGCGAAGAAGCGTTCCTCCACTGTCCCATCAAAGCGGGTTCGTGTTCGGATCACCGCACAAAGTGAATCGGATTTTACGGAGGTTCTTCGGGGCCTTTCGGTGAAGCGCGACAGCGACAGGCGAGTGCGCTGCCCTCCGAGACGGCGAATGGCAGCCCGTTCCTGCCCAGATCGGCTCCGTTACTGAAACACCGGCCACGGCGGATCATCCGTCCATTACCCGTGATAGCGCCGCTGCTGATTGTGATAGCATCTGGGCGTCCGGCGGGTTTGTTTCCCCGACAGGCTGGACGGCCGCGCGCGACCGAGATTTACGATCTCCTTCAGCGGAACACTTCGGATGGCGATGGCGACGATAGCACGTCGTCGCAGAGGAAGGGAGCTCGGACGAAATGAATGACGATGGGGGCTCGGAATATTTGCTGGCAGACAGTCAAGCCTTTATGTGACAATGTGTGTCGTTTATAAGGTCGATGCTCGTCCATAGGTCCACGGAAAAATAAACGCTTGTCTTTCAACCGGAGCTTATTCACCTGTGCCGCAGGCGGTCCTCGGTCGTTTTTCTACAACTGCCCTCGACGTGCAGCGAGAGAGAGATGTCTGCGTTTGCTGCACAGTGCGCCCCACTTGTGTCCTGTGTGAGTCAGCAACAGCCTGTACCGTGACAATGCATGACGTCATCGGAGGGGGGCACTGTCGGCCCCTGCAGGCGAGCACTGCCGCTGCCTTGGCGGGCGCGCCGCTGTTTTCAAAATACGACCATAAATTAGCGGCGAGTCAACACATCCCGGAAGTGCGGGCAGGGCGGGGGCCGGCCGCCCGTAAATCGCGGCGTTTTCTGCGCAGCCGTGAAAACACGCACGTCGTTACGCCTTCGCGCGGCGCGGGCAGGGTCCAGTCTCTTGATACGCCGCAGCCCGTAGTGGGCGCTGAGCTGGATCCCGGCCGCGTGGAAGAGCAGCAGGTGACGCTGCGAGAGCGACGCGGCGAATTACCGGCAGGTCGTTTGATTCCGCTCTCGGCCGCCGTCCGCGACGCGCCGGCTAAAACGGGACCGCTGTGGCGGGCCGAACGACGACCATCGGACGACTCCTAATCCCGGCGGCGGCAGTGTAAGCAACTGAAACTCACGCTGGCGACGATTAATCTTCCCGGCGACCATACACGCCTGGATGGAACTGCTGCGCCGCCGTCGGACCGCGCCGCGCCTCCGTCGGCCGAACAGCCGGCGAAACGCGATCCGGCCGCCGACAGAAAACCGCGAGGAAATCTCGGCTCGGACGCGGTAATGACCGCCATTCACGGCCGCCGGCCGGCCTTCGACGCGGCGCGGAGCCGGCCGCCGCCGCGGGAACCGAGGCGCCGCCGGCCGAACTCGGCGACGCTGCGACGGCTCTCCGACGACAGGTGCTGCCGGCGCTGGCACGCGTCCGGCGACGAGCCCGTGAACCCGGCGTCGGATCGACGCGTCGCCGCCGACGCCTGGCGGCCATCCGGACGCCGGCGACATTTAGAGGAGGAGGGGCCCCCGACAGGTGACAGGAGAGCCATGACAGGCGGTGAGTCAGCGAGAGCAGCGGCCGGACCTGGCGGCCGGCCCGCGCCGCCCGACGACCGCCATCCGTCTTCCCGGCCCCGCGACGTCCAACTCGTCCGCATTTTGGCCATTTCAGAGATGCCCAGACGACAAGTAAAGTCCACTTATCTCCGACGCTCTCAAAACAGCACGTTGTTTCGCTCCTGGCGTGTACCGGCCGGACCCGAATAACTCACTGCGGTCTAGTCCGACCGCGCGAGCGCAAAAACCTCAGCCGTCCATGCGCTTTTTTATCGACCGACAAAAACCGCCATTTTCCGTCTTTTTCCGCCGGCGAGTACTCGTCTATTTCCGCGGCTCGTCGCCGACGGCTCGGGCCGCGTCAGCTGAGCAGTCAGCTGAGCGGCCGATCCGGTCCGCCGCCGCCGTCACACCGATCACCTGGCCACGGCTGGGCGGGTGCTCAGCTCGCGTCAGCAGGCCCCGCGTTCGTCACGACCGCCTCTGGCCTCCGTCCGAGCGTCACGGAACCGTCACGAGGGCATCACGGGATCGTCACGGACGACTCACGAGGACGTGCGACCGGGTCACTGCAGAGTCACGGCTGGGTCACGTAGGAGTCACGGAGGCGTCACGGCCGGCGTTGAAGGTGTCACGGCTCGGTCACGGGTGCGAAGCAAGGAGGGTCTCACGACATGCGTCAGGTCTGTCACGGGCAAACCAGAAAAGACGCCAGTTGACCGATTGCATCCGGAGTCCCCACTGAGGCGTGGTGACAAACAACAGGGGTGGCAAACAGGAACTGCAGATATAAAAGGGTCGGTCTTGGAGTGGTTGGAAGAACAGCGGATAACAGGACAGTGGAAAGGCATAGGTCGCGCTTACGCAGCAGAAACCGCTTTAATGGACTAGCAGAAGCCCGTGAAGGATGTTCAAAATACCGTAGCTGGAAGTGTCGCAGATGGCTGCGTTTTATTTCACCAGTTCAGCGCCTCGAGGGCGGCAGGGGAAGTGCAGAGCGTTCTGGGCCTCCGCCCGGCTGCAGCGCACTGCGACGCACCCTCAATGTCACACAAGGCTGGTGAAGTGAGCAATGAAAAGGACGTAACAAGCGTGACGGGACCACCGTGCCGCACTCGCGCCATCGTAAATGCGACAAACAAGCCCGACAGCTGGCCCGCACATGCGACAGAAAACGTCAAGCGCGTTAACAGTAGCCGTTCTTCTCCGGCTGCCGGCAGAACAGCCAACTTTCGGCGACGTTTTTTATTTACCCAGTCCAGGGCCAGGCCCGCCGCAGACATAGCCCTCGCGCGCCGTCATTTGTCAGTCGAGGCGCGGTCGGGGGCGGAATCGTCACCCCTCCCGGACGGACGCGGTGGGACCGAACACCGTCCGGAGCGGGACACCCGGCCGGCGGGCACCGTCCTGATTTACGGCGCAGCGAACTGGGCCATCACGCCTCCGAGGCGGCGGCCGCGTCTCCGCTTTCGCGGCGGCTGGCAGGCGGCCGTCCCGGGGTCATTGGCGCTGGGAGAGGGTGCCCGCCGCGCCAGCTCGCCTCAGCCACCGCCCCGCAGCGTGTACCGGAGGCGCTCACGACGACGAAATCGCGACCGGCCGGTGGCCGAAGGCGTCGGGGCGTCGGAACTTTGTCATCGATAGGACAGTAGGCACGCAGTCACTTCGAGACACATCGTCACTCGAGACGAGCCCGGCGCGGAGACGACAGATGCCGCGAATACGGCGCCTCGACGCGCCAGAACCAGGCCGCTGCGCCGAGGAGGCGCCGTTTCCGCCGTAATGGCGGCCGTACGCGTCTCGCGGGTGCGTCCGATAGTTTCTTTTTTCCCGCCGGCGCGGCGCGTCACCGAGAGTTTTCCATTAGCGGCCGGCGGCGGCCGCTGACGGGCGCCGGGATATCGGCCGCGATCGGCCGCCGCTGGCCCGGTGTGCGGCGTCCACGCCCGCCGGAAGTGCGTGGCTCTGTTACGCCCCGAGGCAGGCCGTCCATTACCTGAAATGGATCGCGCTGATCGTCCGGCGGCAAACAATTGCGTACGCCGGCGCAAGACGCGGCTGTTTGCTGACATTCCGCGCGCCGAAATGGAAAACCTGCGCCTCACCTGACGGCATTTCATACCGACGGCGGGTGTATGATGAAAGTGCACGACCGCCCTCGCTTGCGGGCGAAACGCCTCCGCTGCGTAGCCTCCCGCGCGCCACGAGGGCGTGACGCGCAGCTCACGCCCACACGTGTTTTTCGCACGCCCTGCAACATTTCCTGCGGCCGTCTGCTCCGCTGCCGTCAGCTGTGCTGATAACTGTCCCGCAGGCGGGGAACGTATGGGGCTACGGGCCACGCGAGGAAAGGCCCGCCGCGGCCGGCTCAGCGCGGCGCCGCAGACCGAGTTTGTTTAGCCGGTTTGTCGGCGGTGCCGCCGGCGCCGGCGCCCCTATCTGCACGCCACCAGGATCTATCTGCCCTGATGGATCGGAGGCGTCGTTAGCTCAAATGAAGCGGCAATACATCCTGCTTTATTCGGCGAATAGCGCCAATTCGGGCCGAGCCGAGGGTCGCCGGCGCTAGACGACGCCGCGGAATGCGCGCCGCATGTGTCGCCGGCGGCGGCGGGCGGCGCCGGGGGCCGGGCGGCGGCGGCGGGCGGGAGGTGCCGTCCTCCAGCGGCGGGCTGCCTGCCGGCCGGCCGGCGCGCCCGGCCCCCGGGCCCGGCCGGCCACAGGAATCACGCTCCAGAGCCGCCACTGTGCCCGGCCAAGAGTGGCTGCCAAGTCGAGGGCGCTGGCGCGGCGCTGGTGCACGGTCTACGGCGGCGTGCGGATGCCGGGGTATTGTCTGGGCACAGGTTCAATTGCTGAACAAATGATTGAGGAAGGGTTGGCGCCGCTTAATTTCCAGTAATTACATTCGCGCACCTCTGCTCGGCCCAGTGGCTCAGGTCCAATGTAGCATAGTGTTGATTTCATCATGTCCTCATAAATGTTTCTAGTACGTACAACAGTAATTATAGACTGAAACGCTTGCATGAAAGGAAACTCGTGTTTAGTACTGAAAGTGAACTGATCCGTAACACAAAAAGATGTCAGTTTCCAGTGAAACGATGATTTATTTCTCGAATTGGTCCCACTTTCAAAACAAATAACCATGATTCCACGATCGGTCTCTTATTAGTTTTGTACTCATCTCCCATGACGTGGTCTTTTCCGCCCATCCTTCAATACCCAAGGCAGTGACTGCATCGTTAGCGGCCTTAGCACGCAGACAATTTCGTGACGCGGAGGAAATCAACCGTCTGCGGTGGCACTTAACCCCAATACAAGGGCGATACGTTATCGAGACGAAAAGATAATTAATTCAAAGTGCGGAACGATGTTTTCGACTGCGATGGTAAGTGACCTTGATACGGAGTGACGGGCCCGCCATCCCTGGTATTTTTCGCTATCTATGAATGACTTTGCGGCATTAACGTGAGCAACAGTTAAATCGACAGCCAGAATAATGACACTAAGAGTGAGTGTAAGCTTTTGCAACGGAAAAGGTGCCAGGTCTGGGCGCCCAGCAATGCTAGCAGCGTACCTGCATGCACACACGGGCATTTTCGCGGACCTCATTGCTCATTGCTATCAAAGATGATGCATGTTCTGATCGCCTCACGGCCGGCCGCAATTTACGGACGTCAGCCGTCGGTGGCGGTCTAATCGCAATATGATCTCGGCCTTGGCCGATGCCGTAATGGGCCACCCGGTGGCGCGCAAACGCAGAGCGTGGCGGGCCGGGGGAACCCCGACTGGTTCGCCGGGAGGCCCACTGGTGCTAGTTTGCCGCGAGGCCGGCCTGACGTGCTGGCCGCAGCGCTGGCGCAGCCTGACGAGCCGCCGCTGCGGGCGAACGGCCGCCCGCCGACGGACCGGCCGGCCTACAGACCGGCAGAACAGGCCGCGGATCGGCCAACGGCCGGCCTATAGGCAGGCAGAACCGGTCACCGATCGGTGCAGAACGGGCCGCGGCCGGCTGAGGAGGCCTGCTGACCGACAGGCCCGCCTCCGGTCCGGGTCCTGACCTGATACCTGACCTCACTGCTGGCCGTGGCCGGTCAGCGACCGGCTGCGGTCATCATCGGTCACCGAGGCCCTGTCCTGCCGAGCTTTGACCTCGAGCCGGCGGCGGCGGACTGCGGCCGGTCGATCACCGCCGTCAGGTGGTGAAACGATCGGAGGTGCCACGCCCAACTACGGCAGTCGGTCACCACGACCGTCGCCAGATTATGGAGTGCGCCCATTTGTAAGCTGAAAACCGGTGTTGATTTTACGACGGCAGGTGGATGGTGTTTGTTTGCGTTCGGCGGCTCACTTCTGCATTGTTCTGCTACCGACTGCGTTTTTGCTTCGACGGGAGCGGCGTCGTTGATTGGCTGTCAAATTTCGGAGAGGAAATTTCCACAGAACAGCACTGGTGCAGCGTGTTTCATCAGCGATCCAATCACGCCTGCTGCTCGCCGACCTTTTCACTCAGGCCAACAACACCTCCGTCAGAGCCTCCAGGCCCGCGCGGCCGTGCGTGTCGGTCTGCACCGCTGCGGCCCGCACCTCTGCCTCAGGACAGAGCTCCGCCTGCTCGGCACAGGTGTGGGCCATTCATCAGCGCTCCGTTCTGTACCGGCCGACCGCATTAACACACGTGCCGCGCGCCGCCACATGTACGACCCACTGGTCCCGTCAGGATGGCACGCGCTCATCACACGGCCGCAGGCGCACAGCAGCCCCGCTGAAGACGTCGCAGAGACGCGAGCTGGCGCTTAACTGCCCGTGCCTGAGGCGCGAGCGAGCTTCCGGCGTGAATTTTGTGTCTGCGGTGGGAACACCAGAAGAGGATTCTGCTTGGCCCGCGCAGATACCGTCTCTACTGCGGCACTCACTTAAATATTTGGGTAGCATCGATTTCGGTTGTCGATGGTATCTTCACACAAGATACCGACAGCAAATTCGATCAGCCATGCCGTGTATACTATTAAACACGTGGTATGGCTTCCAAGCAGAAATGGTCAATGGTGCGCCTCACAAAAATGCTACTAGAACAGCAGGACCATCCAACGCGATCAACTGAATATGATTTCTGCGATATTGCGAATGCTGTTTTCTTGGATAATTCTTTTTCATGCATATATTCATCCTCACGATTTTTCTTGCCAAACTTTTTATGAGAAAAATAATTGTTCACGCGTAAACGCTTCAAAGTACAGAACACGCTTCGCGTTGCATACCTAGAGGGTGCGATCTGCCCTTCCTAAACGGCGGTGCGTACCTGATACGAGCAGCAGCGCCGCCAACAGCAGCGAAATCGCCGACCGGACCATCATGATCGTCACACGGCTTCACGCGTCACCTGCGTCACAGCCGCACACTTCGCCGCCGCCGTGAGCGCTGCCACCGCCGCCCTCAGCCGGACCTCGCCACGACCAGCGCGCCGCGACTGAGCGCGCGGCGCCGGCGGCGGCAGCGGCGAGGAGCGCGTCAGCCAGCCGACCGCAGCGCCATCTGCGCCGGGCTGGTCCGGGCGGCCCTGCCGGACCTTTCGGCGGTCACCTGCCCCCCCGCGTCCCGTCGCCGGAGCGAGCGGCCCTCAGACCAGGTGGAGGGGGAGAGGTATACCCGTCCGTCGCCGGCGGCCCGGCGCCGTGACAATACGCACCGCCGATTCCGCCGTCTCGGATTAGAGCGAGTCGGACGGCGGGCGGCGCGCAGGTGAGCACTTCATTCAGCGCGCGGAATGAAGTGGCCGCGGACTAATAGAGCCCTGGTCCGAGGCAGGAGGGTCCTGGCCGGGGCAGACCGGAGGCGGCCCGCCCGCGGGACCGTTAGCGACCGGCGGCAGCGCCGGCTCGGCGTGAGAAGGACGGCGTGACAGCGGCGCCACGGACGGCCTCTGTCATTAGAGGTCGGCAAATTGACGGAACTGCCGAATGCGGAGTGCTTGGTCGCGATGGTTTATTGCCAGGTGCGTGAATTATTTTCTGATTTATTTGCGGTGCCCTACGGGAGCTATGGCCCGGCAATTTTGTTTGATTTGTTCCCGATGGCGTCGCATTTTGATGGTTTGTGGTTTGGCTCCTTGCTCTTATTTTCCCTTGATGATAGGACAGTTTTCATAGGATCCTTTTTCGCCATCAGATCCAAGTGCACAACGACTCCAATACGTCATATTTTCACATCTATACTGCCGGGAGCACTACCAGGCTTTGGTTTAAAGACGATGAAGATGCATGAACCCCTACTTTATTTGGGAGTGTTCATGTTCTTTCAGGCAGAATATACTATGATAACAGTTCAACATTGGAGGCGAAGGTACTGTAACGAGCAGTCGTGGAAGTCATATGGCATTAGTATCGCTACTACGCCATCATCAGAATGGACGTCGGCTTTGTGATGAAACTTTGTCTCCCAAACAAATGGTTCAACCCCAGGGTTAAGCCTCCTACAGCACAGCAAAAGAAGTATCATTTCTCCTTACATCAGGTACCTTGCTTTATCCTATGACGATCATTTTATTTCAGGACTGGCTTATGGGCACCTCTGAAACATAACGCGATGCCGACCTTTAGTGACAACGTTCTGATACTGGCGTGGCATACCAAAGCCAAGCACAAAGATGTCAGCTTGGCATTCGTGGCTTTGGTGAAGGTTTCCAACTCGAATAGTTGAGACTGCTGCAACAGCGTGATCAGAGGCTACGCATTAGATCATTTGCAGTGAGCTCCTCGTTCTTCCTAGAGTGTGCGATGTGCATCTGTTCAAACATTCTAGGTCACTGGTATCAGTGTCTGTTTTGCTCTCATAGAAAATTGGGTTGCGCTCTTGGTACGAACTTTTCCGCCTTTTTCATGGTAAAATATTGACTATCATTTCGCCATAATGAGATAACTACCATCATGCCTTGTAATGAATGGTTCCATCATTCTAATAATGACATAATTATCTTTTGTAATAGTTTCGAGGCATTCGTGGCAGATCTCTTGTACCCGGCCATTCTCATAATTTTACAAAGTTCTAGCATTTGCGGAGAGCGTTTCAGTGTATGACGGGGAAACTGCTGCGTACGCCAAGACGCAAAACTGCCACATTATCCGGCTGTTGCATGGCAGGATGTCCAAATTAGTGCACGCTGATTGAACACAGGATAGACTGGCCCCACTCATGCAAACGTCAGGCACTCCGTTCAGCGCTCCTGTTACGCAGGCGGTTACTAGGCTCACACCTCTCGGCACTTGTGCTACCGTTTACGAGTGATCTCAATGTACGCGCGCCGCCCCAGGAATCTGTGAGAAGTTTGCCCGTGTCTGCCAGCGTCTCTGTCCAGCAGAACACGACAGTCGCACGTGTCTAGAGCGGTGGCGAGCGAGGCCGACGAAAGCCGCGTGCAGTGTGCACGAGTTCGAACGGTGCCCGTGTCCACGGCATTGTCCGCGCAGCCGGTTCGGGAGCTGCCTGGTAGCACAGTACCCGGGTGGCCGCCGTACAGTGGCCATGTTCCGGTGCACGGCAGGACAGAGCGAGAAACCGAGCTCACGACACCGCTCGCTCCTGGGACCGGGACCCTCAAACGACCGGAAGCTCCTTAATGACCCGCCGGTCTGCATGCCCGGCGGTTCTGTATGATCAGCAGCTCTGTGTACCCGACATTTCCGGGCAGCTCTGCGTACGCGGCAGTCCTGTACACCCGGCATCCCTGCAGGGCCGGCGATACCGTGTACCCGGCATCTCTGTACGACCAGCGGCCCCGCGCGGCCGGCGCTCGGCTCGTGTGTCCGGCCGGCCGTGTGGTCGCCGCCGGCCGGCTGTCGGCCGCCTGACTGATGGCCGCCGGCCGGTAATGCGGCGCCGGTCGGCCGGACCAAACAGTCGCCGGCCGTGGGAGGACGCCGGGAGCCGCCGCCGAGGCGTGGTCCGCGGCCGTCTCCGGACCCGCAGGTGCGCCGCTCCGCGGGCAGGTGGCGGGTGTCGTTACCGGCCCCGGCCGGCAGCTGTTGGACGGCCGTCCCGCGGCCCGAGTCCCTCCCTCCCTCCCTCTCTCTCTCTCTCTCTCTCTCTCTCTCTCTCTCTCTCTCTCTCTCTCTCTCTCTCTCGCTCTCTCTCTCTCCCTCACTCTCTCTCTCTCTCTCTCTCTCTCTCTCTCTCTCTCTCTCCCCCTCTCTCTCTTCCACTCTTCCTATCAGGAAGGATCACGTTTCCGTCCGGTTCACATGGTTTTGTGTGCATTGAAACTGGTTTCGGGCGATTTCAACTTTTGCTGAAGTATGTATTGATTACCAAGCCACAAAGTTTTTGTTGACGCTACATGCAGCCACGACCTCCTTTCGGCAGACGTTTTTGTAATCTGTTTAAGTGTAACAAAACGGGTGGTTTGAAAGAACGCATCAGAAGTTGGGAATGTTTTCAACAACGCCCGCAAGCCTCCGACGTGGAAAAAGCCCGTTTCAAAACCAGGACCATGACAACAACAAGTTAGAATTCCGCTGGAAGACGTCAAGCCATTTGCAGTATATTAGAGTAGGTGGAACCTTTGAGCCAGTGGATGGGAAAACAACCCGACGAGGGCGCCTTGGACAAATTTAATTTTAACCAGTGTTGCCACAAACAAGAGGGCCCAGACTCAAAGTGCGAGTTCGACACCACCCCTGCTGCAACAGAGAGGAGCGGTTGGACCGCCGCCGCCGCTGCGTCTTCCTCCCAGCAGGGCGCCGTCAGGTGCCGGCGCTCAGACCGAGCCCGGGCCCGAGTCCCACGGTTCTCCTCCGGCCCGGCCGAGCAGCGTGCCCGCTGCACCGTCCCACATACCCGGTCTCCGTACGTTCTGCAGCCCGGCCGTCTTCGGCGCGTCAACGCTCACTGCCGCGCCCATGGGCGTCTTGTCAGAGAAGATGAAGCCGTCTGAAGTGACGAGTAAGCCTTATTAAGAAGATCCTCGTCTAAGTGCAATGCGTGCTCAGATGAACCTTGCAAACCCTACGAGGAGCAAAAACGGTAAAAAAGAAACGGGAAAGCAAAACATAGGGGACATGAATGGTTGGTGGGGAACAGAACTGCACAAATGTTGGACTGAGAAATGTCCGTGACGCAGCAGTCGCCCCACTGTACGGCGGCCACGGCCCCGCCTCTGCCGTCCTGTCAGTGATCCCATCAGCGTGTGTCTGTGTACATGTCAGCCGCGCGAGCCGTGACGTCACGTGTCAATACACGCCGGGTTCTCATCACAGTTTTACGGCGGCCTGGCGTCGCATTCCGCTCAGTAACGTACCGCGTCCTCTGCACGATCACGTTACGACTTTATAGGCGGCGGAGTGGAGAAGATTCCCACGCACGATAGCTCGCTGAAGACCGAGGACACGTAGGGGATGAATGTCTTTGATAGAGGAAACTTTACTTGGAAGCAAAACGTGAAATCACGAGGCGAAATGAGAGCAGAAGCTGCTATCATTTGCATTTTCGTAGTTCGAGTTTCGTTGACTGCCGCCATGCATGTCTGCTAATGCCGTGCCCGATTGTTTGTACGTGTGTATGTGTGTACTTGTGTACTACGGATAACCCCCGGGCGGCTATCACCAGGTCAGCAGGTCGTGAGGCGCGGCGAACCAGCCCGTCCGGGGCGTGCGGGCACCCGCACCCGCAGGCCGGCGGCCGACCGGACACAGTGCAGTCGGCGCCGGCGCCCGCCCGGGCCATCTGGGTCAGCAGAGCCGGCCATTTGGCCGGCGATGATGGACGGACGGCAGCCGGCCGCCGCCGCGGCACGTCACTGTGACGTCTGACGACGCCGGAACGAGCCTGATGTCGTGCTACGTCGCTGTGACGCCTCTCGACGCCTGAACGCGCCCGACGTCGTGTTACGTCACTGTGACATTTGACGACGCCGGAGTGGGCCTGACGTTGTGTTGCCTCTCGCCTCTCGATGCCGGGACGGGCTTGACGGTGTGGCACATCGCTGTGGTGTCGCTCCGAGCCGGGACGAATCTGACGCTGGGGAGCGTCACTGTGACGTAACGCAACGTCTGCATCACACGCAGATACACAGTGGCTGACTGAGTGGGATGGTCGGGCTCATGGGTGTAGTTTTTTGGGTGCCTTGGCAAATCCTTATCTTGATCGGGCACCCCTCAGGGTTTTGTGAGCAGGGATGTCGATTTGTATTCTCTTAAGAGGGCTCTGGCCCACCCACTGTGGGTTTGGGCTCCCCCAATGTTGGATTGCCTCGCCTCCCCAAAATATTTTCTGCCGGTTTGAAAGGGGAGTGAGTAAAAATGACGTCAAAAACTGTCCCAAACAGAGATAGGCAGGAAGCAGAGAAGAAAGTTTAAAGCGATGTATCTATCTATCTTTCCACCTTTAATCTATATATATGTACCTATATACATGGGGATAAATGAAATTTATTTGGTAAATAGTAGCAAAATACTTGAAATTTCTGTTGGCTCAAATCAGATGGGCTAAATCCGATGAAAAACCCACATTTGGGGAGAGGTTAGGTTGCCGGGCCCTCGGCTCGGCCCCCAATCAGCTACAGAAATCGACGTCGCTGTGCTTTACATAAGGCCATACTGGGTCCCATGCTAAAAAAACGCCCATGAAGACTTGAAATCCCCTAAATTGTGCATAAGTGGGCATTCTCAATCCATTCAAGTGGTTACATTCGTGATTAAAAGTAATCTAGGCCACGAGAAAGATTCAGCTGGGCTTGGCTTATTCGCATGTGTCCAAGTGTCCCGGTATGAAAATGCTGCGCTGCTATGACGTCTGCATTTGGCCTGGAGCACTGAAGAAAGCATTTCTGTTGCGAACATTCCTTGTGCCTCTAAAATGATAGCCAATCCTCAAACAACGCCGGTGGTTGTGACTTTTTAAGTAGACGCACGTGTTCAGCTCGTATCGACGGTATCCTGCGGCACCTGAGCCATCTGCGCACTCTGCATCTGGCCGCTATCGGTGTGATTCACAGCGCGCCTCTTGCCGCGTCGCCTGGGAGCCGCTCCTCGAACAGGAGCCGGAGCTCGTCAGGACCGGGGTCTTCCCGCCCTTGACGCAGAACGTCCGGCCCCTCAGCGCGTCATACAAAACGCCACACAAGTGGCCGGACTAAGGTGGGGTGTATGGGTCGGCCGACCGGTATGCGTGTGTGTAAATCCGCTGGTGGTCAATACTATATATATATATACATATATATATATATATATATATATATATATATATATATATATATATATAAAAATAAAAAAAAAGAAAAAAAAAAAAAAAAAACATTTTATGTACTATCTCCAATGTAGGAGCCTTGTTTGTAGCCACATTGACGTGAGAGGGCATTTTAGCCTGCAATTTACGTTATTCCAGCTGGCTTGTATAATCGTGAGACATTTTACCTACAATTTACGTGACAGCTGAAGACATATTTCTACCCATACCAGTCCGATTACGACGAAAGGTTTCCATAAATTGACGCGTAAGCTGAAAAATCATCTGCAAAATTTCGTCATCTTTGAGCCATAATTGTGGAAAACATCCCCAAAAATTACGACACAGAAGGCTCAACGCCGTTTGTTGACTATTGGCGACTGTTGCAGACAGTCATTTGTTGGTGGCAGGCAGATATCCCTTACAGAACAAGTCATCCATCCAAAAGGCCTTTCTTTGGTGCCATGCATGGGGTAACCATTCACAGTTGGATCAGTCTTTCATTCCTCCTGAAAGCACCAATATTTGGACACCTGAGATATACACTGCGAGGGAAAAAAATTTACAGCTGTTTCCGCGCAGGAGAGATGTGAATCAAATATTCTTTCCGACATCACTGTTCTTTTGAACGCAGGTCAAGCGCCTTCATCATTCAGCCCTATAGGTGCGTCGGCAAAACGTACAAGGAACAGGGTGGGGCAGGCGTCTTGTCAGCTGGCCTTGCGCGTCCGTTGTCCCTCTTCACCATCAGGGTCCCTGCATGACACCAAATGTACACGGTTACCGGACCATTTCGGCAGACAGCAACCTGTCCGCCGGCGTACATTTGCATGCTACATGAACGCCATTTGCTGCCTCTGCATGTGTGCGTTGCTCACAAACGTTGTGTGTGTTCGTCGTGTGCGGGCACAAGTTGGTGATCGGTCAAGCGAGAAGACGGATGCGATGAACGAAGGCGTCCTCATGTCTGAGAGATGTTTTTGCTGTGCCGTACAGGGTAAACTGTCTGGCAGGCGACTGCCAGAAACGCCAGCTATAGGTGCGGGTATTATAACTAGTACCTTCCCGTTTCATGTTCGGGCGCTGTCTTTTGAATTTAAATAAGGAAAAGAGCTTTGTGTTTTGTCTATTCGAAACAACTGACGGCGACGGTGGACTCAGTCGCCTGGGCTCGACTCAGCTTCCACACGAAGTCGAAACATTACCCTCACCTGCAGCCGGCGGCCCGATGGATAGTGCTTTCATGCACAGCGACACCAATCTAAAGGACCTTGGCTGTTTGGCTTTGCCTGACTGGTTAGATATTCAGCTGACGGCTGCCCGCTGCCCAGCGCACACACCGGCTATGGACGTCTGAGCCGAAACGTCTCGACACTGTGCTAACATCCAGGCGACTGATGAGGGAGCACATTCTCCGAGTCAACGCACGTGCTTTGCCTCTGCAAACCCCCATTTTGAACATCCCGAGGATGCGCAAGCCTCCCTCCCCGGCTGACCTTGACCGACACGCCTGGGGATGGGCCTCTCTCGCAGGCTGCACCTGACCGCTTCACCTGGAGAATGATCTCACTCTCGTTCACCGTGTAGTTCAGCCGGCGGGCTGTCCCGCGGCCCGTGACGCCGGCCCGACGCTCGTGTTCCGCCGCGTTCTGCGATCGGACCCGCCGCCGCGCCAGGCTCGCCGCCGCCGCGCCGCGTCCGTGACCGACATTCAACACATCGCCGAGTGAGCCGCGGCTGTGCGTGCCAGCGCCACGCATGCAAATCGGACGACGCTCTGCCGGGGATTTATCACCGGAGCGCCGCGCCTGGCAGCGATCGTTCACATCGGTGGACGGCCGGCTCGAGCCGGCAGGCCGGGTCACCGGGACCGGGCAGATCGAGGCTCGCGGACGGCGGTTACACGCGCGGCTGACGACGATGTGAGGACGGCTTCTGACGCCCGCGAGTCAGGGGAGCGGCGCGGACCAGGGCGGACGCAGTTTCCAGGATCGCACTCTAGGCTCGTGGTTCTGCCTTGACGCTATCTCTCGCACGCCACGGGCAGACTGAAGTCTGCCATTGCTGAAACGGCAGACTGGTGGCAGAGAGAAAGCTGATCCGCCTGCCTCCGGCTGCCACGTTTTCTGCATCTGTGAGTGGCTGTCGGGAGGTTCTGGGGCTTCGGGGAACCGAGGGTCCACGGCACCACACTGGCCCGCCTGCGATGAGGAGTAGAGCACATATTTGGTCACCGCGTCCATCCACCGCACGTGACGCGATATCCGTCCATTCACCATTGTTCCTCCTCTGACAAATGATGTTCGCCACGAAAACCGGGAGCACTGCTTCCGTCTCTCTCTCTCTCTCTCTCTCTCTCTCTCTCTCTCTCTTCTCCTCCTCTCTCTCTTTTGCCTGCTCACTACCCTTTCTATCTCTTTTTTCGGCTTCTCGCATGCTCTCTTTCACCCCTCTGCCCTTCATTTTTCTCTTGTTCTCTTGCTCACTTTTTTGCTGCCCAATATGCGTACCAGTAGGGAGGGGAAGAGGGCTGCGTTTCTTTTGCGAACTTTTGACGGCAGGCCATGACGTCGCTTGGATGAAAGAACCTCAAAATTTCTTCGCTTCCTTTCCGGGGAGTTTTCTGGTCTTTCTGCCCACGGTATCCTTCACAGGCGGCGTATCGGGGCCGCGACAAACTTCATCGCTCAGGCCAGACGACCGTAGGACGGGATCGCTCCATCACTTCCAACTTGCCGATGACATGGGCGCGGAGCATTGAACGGCCGAGGTCGATGACCTTCCCGCCGTCTGACGTCACCGCGTCGCTGCTCGCACACCGGAACAGTGCACAACCTCCTGCCCTCGGTGACGTCAGCCCGGCACCAGACACGGTCCCCGGGGCTCGGGGAGATGGGACCCGTCCCCGGTCCGTCCGAAGACGCGGCCGCCCGCCACTCGGACGTCTACAGCTCGCCGGCTGCGAGCTGTGGTTCTCGTTACTTCCCACCTGCATTCTTGGAGGCGATGATGACCGCGCGGCGGCGGCGCGGCGCGGGTAAATTCACAGGGCACACGCCGCGCCGCCTCTCGGGGTCGACGGCAGTCCGCGACCTTGCCGCCGGCGTTCGGGCCCAGACAGGCGGCCGGGGAAATGGCCTTCAATGTCCAGCCGATCCACTAAACGGACCGTGCAACGGCCAATTTCCTGGCAGACGCCCATGCCCCAATGGTGGTTGCCTGTGTCGTCACTGACTGGAAAGTGCAATGCCTCGTCCGGTGCCAGGCCTCTGGAAGGTGCGGCACGAGAACACAGCAGGCTAGGGAGGCGGGCGGTGCTTTGTAAGGCTGCCGTATCCTTGAGAACAATGGAGAACAGCGTCGCTCTGCAGTTGACATTTTGCTCTGTCAAGTACCAGCCGCTAGACGCTGGAGCGCGCTGGCAATCAAGTTAAATGGTTCCGCTTTGGGGCAATTTAATAATCAAGTGGGCTATCGCGGGCCAGGCGAGCCAGATTAGCCCAATTATCCCCCTATTCATTTAATGGATACGACCCACTAACGTGGCACAAGTGCAAGCTCCCTGCGCGCAAACGTGGAGGGAACAAGAAAGACAGGCAGACAGACAGACAGAAAGAGAAGCACGCATACACGTACACACGAGTAGGCATTAAAAACTAGAGAGCATTGTCTATAATAAGGCGGTCATGGCTCTGAAGAAATGCTGAAAGGCTTGCACCTTATGCATAGTGGTATATCGGAGACCATGTTTCCAGACAAATCAACGTCTCATGGAACGGCACACGAACAATGAGTGTTTTCAGCATGCTTATGCTGAAAGGAGGACCGTTTAGTCGGGAGATGTAGGCGCACGTGAATTTGCTATAACTTTAAATTATGGAGAAGCCAAACGTATTCCGAACTGACCAAATTTCATGTATACATATAATTAGTGCAGACGATTTCCTGGCTAAAAATCAAGAGCACACGGTACAGAGTTTCGTTATGCTAATTATATATACTTACGATGCAAATGTCCTGCCCTTAGCTCATTATCGGGTAAAAACACAAGGAGTAATTTGTTCACGTGTCGGTAAGACGCGTGCGTTTGTTCTCAAAGGAATGTGTCCACCTTGCTCGGCTTTTCATGAACTGACTTGGCTAGTGCAAAAAATGTTGCCGGTTACGTTTTCGGCCTTTATTTTCTCTGAAAAAGAAAATGTTTAGAAGCTTCAGAAACATCACACACGTGAACGCTGATCAGGATAACGTTCTTGTGTTTCTAATTTAGCAACAAGATGCTTATTTCTCGTCTTAATTTCCTTTTCATTCAAAGGCTTCTCGCTACCTCTGTTCTGTCTCTGCCTTCCCATCTATTTCCGCTCTCTCTCTCTCTCTCTCTCTCTCTCTCTCTTTTCTCTCTCTCTCTGTCTCTCCCCTATCCCTCTCTCCTCTCCCTTTCTCTCTCTACCACTCCCTCGCTCTCTTCTCTTTCTTTCTCTCGCTGGTCTTCCGTCACAGTGAATCCGTCTTCATATCATCAAAATATCTGCTTCCATCATCAGCGCTCCCGGCTCGAAGGTCACAAACAACCTCGTTTTCACCTCCCTCCCGTGATCACCTCGCACACGCGCTCCACTTACAGCCACGATGTTGACGACGCCGAGCCGCCTCAGACCTGGCCAACAGACCGGGCCGGGGGCCGGCGGACCCGGCGTCGAGGAGGTGCCAGCGTCGCGCCGCCGGCGACGGGCGGGCCGTCACGTGTCCCCGACGGCGGCGGCGGCTGGCGCCGCCCCAGTTCCGCGGTCCTCCCGCGGCGACACCTGTCACCTGACGGGCCCGGCCGGCCGCCGGCCGGAGTGACTTCATTCAGACCGGGGAGGCGGCTGACGGCTGCCGCCGCCTCCCGTAGGCAGACCGTCAGCGGCCGCCACAGAGAGCCACTCTCACGGCACCGCGGCGGTATTGACGGAAGCCTTCACGGCTGTCCGCGGACTCGGACGCTCCGTCAGCCGGGTTTGTGGCTTAATCGGGACTGCGTCGCACGCCAGAATGCCCACGATTGCTTTTGTGGGTTCTCGCGAGTTCAAACGCGTTTCTTCACAATGAGTGTCGTCAGCTGATCGAGCTTCCGGGGTCACCTAGGTGCCCGGCGTATCACAAGTGGAATGTTTTCACCGTTTTCGTTCACGCTTTATAGCTTTATGTTCCTCAGACCTTCAACTTTTTGGCTTCTACCTCGACATCATTCAGTGAATTGGGGAAGCACATTAACCATTCACTCTACGACTAGGTCCGCAATGCTGTTTGGATTTTTATGTCTCGGCATTTCACCCGTCACATTTCGTCTCCAAAGAAAAAGGTAAGCGTTTGCTGAAGGTCTACGCTGCAGCAGATCCCATTCATACCAAGATGGGGTAGGAGGGAGGGACTTCAGATTGCATGAGGCAATGCCAGTCAGACATGCAGTCAGTCTGCCTCTCAAGAAGACCACGGTCCTGAGCCAGATCTCCTACCCTGCCACCTCTGGGAGATCACAGTTCCCCTCTGCGACGACCCTCAGTCAATCGGGACGGCGCGGCGTGGCCAGCCAGGGACCCGACTGAGCCGACCTTGCCGCTATTTCGGGTCCGATTGGTGCTGTGAATCATTCCGGGCTACCCTCCCTCCCCACTCCCCAGAGCCCCCAGTCCCGAACGGTCTGATGACGTCACTTCCGGGCCAGGCTGACGTCAGAGGTCGAGGGTCCATCAGGGCAGGAGTGGTCCGCCCGTGACGTCACCCCGTGACCTCAGCAGGGGCTGACGTCAGAGGTAGAGGACTCGTCAGGGCAGGTGCGGTCCGGCTGTAGAGGTCACCTGATGACCTCAGCAGGGCAAGGCTGACGTCAGAGATAGAAGATCGTCAAGGCAGGTGTGGTCCGGCTGTAGAGGTCATCTGATGACCTCAGCAGGAGGAGGCTGGCGTCAGAGGTAGGGGACCTCTCAAGGCAGGTGTGGTCTGGCTGTAGAGGCCACCTGATGACCTCAGCAGGGAGAGGCTGACGTCAGGGGTAGAAAACCTGTCAACAAGGGTGGCGGAAATGAGGGACAGGGGAGACAGCTGCCCCCCCCCCCCAATTGCGATGGGTCTGGGGCAAGATGTTTCGCCCCCCCCCCCATCTGCGATCCTGGGGGCCTCGAAAGAAATTGAACAGAAAAGAAAATGGGGACAAAAGCGACAAACACGCTAAAAACCCCCCCAAAAAAAGTTACGGAAAAATGCAAATATGCAGGCAAGGAAGGAGGCACATAGCGTGCGTGTTCTTTCAAGTCTTACTTTGCTAGAGGTCTCAGCTTTCTTCCGGTAGGTGCCTCGAACAGGCTGGACCCAAAACATACACCGCGAACCTACGATTTTTAAGGGGCCTCACAGAATGGACCCCGTTGGCCTACCCCAACACACAATTCGGACCCCGGTAGGGGATCCGGCTTCCCTCCAATAGAGGGCCTCGTGTTGATTACACTCACATAATCCAGAGGCCAGGACCTCACAATATCCAGGGGGCCTCACAGAATTCATCGGCAGGGCTGGCCTGCGCCGACTCAGATTTCGAACCCTGCTGGGGGGCCCGGCTTAGGTCCGAATGAGGGCCTCGTACCGATTACACTCAAAGGTGGTCCAGAGACCAGGACTTCACAATTTTCAGGGGGTCTCACAGAATTAATGAATCAGGGTGGCCTGCATTAAACCGGGGCTCGAACCTTGCTAGGGGGCCCCGGCTTAGGTCCGAAAGAGGATCTCGTACCGATTACCATTGAAGAGCAGAACAGGGCCCGGAAACGTCCAGTTTTTCGAGAGGCCTCGTGGAATGGACGCAGGGGGCCGTGGACGTGGCTGTGAACGTCAGGAGTTCATGGTGGAACCAAGCTGTGCCGCACCTGCCGAGTTTAGTGGTTGAATACCAGAGTTTGCACAACGCGCAACTGGATTGTGGACTTGCCCCCCCCCCCTCGGTTGAGCGAAATACGACTCCCATGAAGTGAAACATGGGCTTTTTTGAGGATGCGGGTCCTTTGTAGGAAAGGGGGCCTCTCAAGATCAAGGGGCCTCGAAATTTTGCTTTGCCCCCCGTGATCAAATATGGTCCGTCGCCACTGCCTGTCAAGGCAGGTGGGTCCGGCTGCGGGGTCACCTGAAGGCCTCAGCAGGGGGACGGCAGGTTTCGCATTCCGTGGCCGTCAAATGATCTGCTGGATGGGAGGCGGCAGGACAACTCCGTGAACTGTTCGTTCGGCATGAGGGTATCCACTGTGTGTGTGTAAGTTTTCTTTTTTTAAAACCCAAGTGCGTTGTGGATCTATAACTTCAAAGGCAGTGTATTTATAATATCATTGTCGTGCAGCCTTAACCCTATTCCCGGAGGGCTAGACGGTATGGCCGATTCCCGGGGGGGGGGGGGGGGCGCCCCCCCCGACCCCCACAACCACTCCCCACCCAATTTCAAACCAAAAAAAACGAAAGATGACGCGGTAAAAGAAAAATAAATTAAAAAAAAAAAAAAAAAATTTTTAAAAAAATTTAAAGAAATAGGAAAAAAAAAAAAAAAAAATGGGGTTAATTTTTTAAAACTTTTTAATTAAGGACTATATAAAAAAAAAAAAGGAAAAAAAAAAAAAAAAAAAAAAAAAAAATAGGGAAGAAAAAAATGAAAAAATAAAAAAAAAAATAAAAAAAAAAAAAGGGGTTAAAAAAAAAAGGAAAAAAAAAAAAAAAAAAAAAAAAAAAAAAAAAAAAAAAAAAAAACAACTTTTTTAGCTTCTGCTAGTCATGTTATACTAAAGAAGTACAAATCGCATTACAATGTTTGTATAATGTTAGCATAGGCGGTGCCAGGGACATAAAAAAGGGGGAACTGTCATGGTCACACGTTTCTCAGATCAACTTGTGACCTTTGACCTTAAATGACCTCCAGTGACCTTGGGGTCACCTGGAATGATGTCGTGTGCATTCAATATTATCTGTAAACGTTTTTAATCGATTAAATTCACTCTATTCCAAAAAATTCATTTTTTGGCTTTTGCGATATAGGGTACGTGCACTGACATTTTAGGTTATAGCTCCGTGACCTGACCTGATATCAAGCTGAAACTTGGTACACAAGTAGAGGGCATCTTTCTACGTCATATATATTCCGGGTTTGGCATTTGAAAAAAACGGCGCCGAAATTATTGCGAAAAAACAAATTTTGACTTTTGACCTTGACCTGACCTTGTAAAGTGACCTCAGATAAACAAAATTACATATGCACATTGCCCAACTATTTAGCTATATATTCATATAAAGTTTTAAGTTCTATCTTAAAAACTCTGTTTTTGGCAGACATTTTCCTTTTACCCTGAACATGGCCAAAAATGACCTGAGGTACCTCCCAAAAACGTTGCCTGGCTCCGCCCCTGAGCAAAATAGAATTTCAAAATTTTGTCATGGCGCGTAGAAGGAATAGCTAGGAAAAGTCACCAAGTTTCGTGAAGCTGCGTCAAAAAGCCTGGAATTGGCAAGCAAAAAACCCGAGGGGGGGGCGGATTCCGCCCCCCCCTGCCGGGAATAGGGTTAAATGTATTTTGCCAAGTTGCCTAATTCAAGAAGCAAACTTTTACCCACCACATTGATTTATGCCGTGATGTCTGTTGTATTTTTAATCATTCCTCATCGATCACACTTTGTATGCAAACACGCGCGCGTTTATTTGACTAGACAAGAGCCAGCGGTTTCCTCTGCTGTCCAGAGCTACATACGGACTCGATGACATTGGAAGTGTTGGCGGAGAGACTTGAGCGATATTGCTTTTGTGTCTCGAATGTTCGGTGGTTTTGTAAACTTTCTTTCCTGCATTTTCATCCGCCTTCACGTCAATGTGCTGTGCGCCTCCTTCTGGGCCGGGTGCAAGCTTTCCGTGAACAGGTGCTATTATTAAAATTTATTCAGAACGACGGTAGACCTTAATTGATAATCAGCACATCAGGGCGTGCTGTCTAATTTGTGTACAGATTCAGGGCGAGAGAAACGGGCATGAGATGAAAGGTAAATAGCTAGTTATCCTCGGCCCAGCTACAAGCCATAATGATGAATTAGGCAAGAGGCGGCATCGCTTTCCCTCGGACGACACGAGTTGTGATAACTGTTCCCTCCTTGTGATCGCTGTTTTCGAAGCAGGTATCACGATAAATTCGTCTTCTTTTCAACCATTGATACGCAAGCCTAAGAATAACCCAATTCTTTTCCAGACATGAACAATGCAGGCCGCCAGAATGTTACGTAGGCCATTCGAGAGTGTGAACAAGCCCAGTCAAAAACGTGAAAAAGGCATGAAATACACGAGTGGATTTCTGATGCATCTTTCACTTCACAATTTCTGCTGCCATCGTTAGTCAGTGTTTAGTTTTTGGCCCGCCTCAGCACTGGCTTCATTGATCTTGCTCTTACGAACTAAACATACTGTTTATGACGACGCCGTGACCTCTTCCATTTGTCGCGCCATAAGCTGTTGATCTATCACCAGGTTAAGCACACCTTGCATTAACCAATTTTATATTCTCAAGACTTTATCAAACGATCATATCGACTCAAACCGATTTGTGCAAACCAATCGCAAACGACCTCTTCATCCATTGTCGTAAATCGAAGACTGCAGGCTGTTGGACCATTACGCGAATGCCCAGTTTAATTCACGACCGCAGTCGGTGAAGGAGTGTTAACCCAGTTGCTCGGCCCCGTGAACAACACGTTGAGCAACCGCAGGTCACCATCTCCGTCAGCGACGGGCCGGGTGAAGTTGTGCCAGGTCGCGCCGGTGGGAGCGGCTAATGGGGGTCACGGTCACTCATGACCCCATGTGTTCCCAGGGCCGGCGTGTCTGGCTGCGTGAATGTCGGTCATGCACCAGTCGTCACGACCCTCCGCGTTTCCTTTTCTATGTCTCGGGGTTAACCTCCGCGCGTCATGCTGCAAACAAGCGAAAATTTGGGCGTGAAGCATTGTCTTGGGTGCTTTATTGGTGTACATTCTGTTCTCAACAATGACGCGGATTTTTTCTTTCTACAATGCTTTGGGTAGAAGCCATTTTGAGGACATTTCAATGCAGTTAACCCCGCGCTGTCGTCGAAAAGTTACGACGTTGCGGACATAGTTTTGTTTCGCTTTTGTCTGCGATGGACATATTCCGTACATGCAGCATGGGTGAGCGTATTTAAGCTGCATGACAGTGGCTTCGCATTGGCCTAAAACAACGTTGCACTTGCTCGAAAAGCTTAAGATGTTGCGTTCGCTGTTAATGTTTACGAGTAATGGGCATCACCACCTGGCTTTGGCTTTGGAAAACAATGCATCGTTACAGAGTAATTTCCTGTTTCTCTTTACATCTAATTCCATCCGACGTGTTTCCTCGCCCCATAAAAACAAAAATGCGATGTTATCAGTAAAACAGGTCACATTTGAATTGAGCAGACATCCTTAAACCGGACCTGACGTATTCAACCACACCGCACCCACCTCCCACGTGAGCCCCGCCCGCGTGCCTCCCTCCACCCTGGTACACACCTTTTCCGCCTGGCCGCCGGAGGGCCGCGCGAGCGGCCGCAAACCTATTCCGGCCGTCAATCAGGTGATATACATGGGCCGGAATCAATGGGGAATAATTCGCCACGGCGCGGCGGCGCTCGATGCCTGGACGACCTGCAACACAGGCGGGCCGTTCACCCCTTCCCGTGGCGTCGGGCGGGACGCGGGTGGGCCGGGCAAATCGATCTGCACGCTGGCCGATCGAGGGTCTGAGGCGCCCGGGGCGAACGCGTTATCAACGCACGGGGCCGGGCGCGCGTGCAGTGATGTTTTGCAATCGAAATTATCGCCGCTCGAGCAATCCAATCAGCATCAGGACGTGCGGAATGTGGATTGCTGGTGCGAGGGGAAGTGTTCTGCGAGATGAGTATTAGCCAAAGCAAGCGTAAATCGCAGCCACTTTTGGTTGTAAAACGTGGCCGAGGCTCGCACCCACAGAGTGGGGCGGTGACGTGACTGAAACGTTTCCTCATTAAGCGTTGCTGATCTCGTGCTGGCAAAATCGCCTGGCAATGCTGCGGATGGCGCAACGCTCTGCACGTCGACTGGACCCTCAGCGGCACGCTGTGAGAACTCTTCAGGCACGGGGCTCTCGAGCCATCATCACTCACCGCTGAGCCGGTGCCGGCGAGGGATGATCTCAGCCGGCCGACTCCGCGGCGGCGTGCTGCAGTTTATAGCCGCGGGCACTATTCCGGCTGTAAAGCGCGACCTCTCCCGGCATATCTGGATATCTGCGGCGAGCTGCACCGTTCTGCGCCGGCGGCTGCGGCGGAGATTTCTCGGGATCTGCGACGGCGCGGTGCGCGTCGATATGCGGCCGACCTCGGCGAAGTTCTGCCGCGATCTGTTGCGATCTGCCCGGCGATCTCTGCGCGCGGGCCCGCTCCGCGCGGCAGCTCGGCGCGCCGGCCGTGACCGCTTCAGAGGCGGCGAGGGAGCACGATAACTCGGCGCTCCGCCGCGCCGAGGCGGCGAGTGAAAGCCGCGCCATCGCCGCTCCGGCATGGAAATTCGGCGTTAGCTGGGTCAAGCAGCCGACGATGTACCTCGCGGTGCAGCCGCCCGCGGTGTGCGTGGGGCTGGTGAGCGAGCCGTGGAGGTCGGCACCTGGCGCAGTCCGAGGCTGGGACGCAAGAGCCACGGTCTTTGGTATTTCAGCTGTCTGACGGGGGCGGGACCAGCTGCAGACCACAGGCGTTCGACGCCCTGAAAGGTACACAGCTTTTTACGGCTCAAGACGTCATTCTGTAGCCTTGAACGGCACCTGAATAATAAATACCAACACTTTATATATGTCTCGCTTATTTGCTAGAAGGACGCTGATGACCAATAAAATGGCAATCCCAAAACTATTAAACCTTGGTAAAACGACCATTTCAATGCCAAAATTGCCAATGACCGAAGTATATTTCAATTTACGTGCATTTATACGACAGAAGACATTTGCTAAGAACAGAAAGGAGTCGTAAAGGTAATCTCTCTCCTCTCCCTACGGCTCATGGGCGTTTCTCAAACCATCCCTCGTCTCCTCTCGGTCTCTCGGAGACGGGCAATCGTTTCCCGCCGTCTCCGGGAGAGACCATCGTCTTCCCCTGCCTGCGGGAGACAATCCTCTCGCGGTGGTCTCCGAAACAGACGCTCCTCGTCCGTGCCTGCGGTTCGTCCGTCTCCCGCGGCCGCCCCGGCTCCAGGTACGCCGTCGGGGACCCGCCAGAGCCGGCTGACGAGCCAGAGACCGGTCGGCGCCGCCCCGTCTGGCCGACCTACACCGGCCGTGGACGAGTCATCGCCGCCGTGCACGCGCGCGCGCGGCGGCCAGAGGGCGCCGGCAGGGACGCCGGACAAGTCCAGCGCCGGTGCAGGAGGCGGCGGCGGCTTCGAGCAGGGGATGGGCGCGCGGTATGGAGGGTGTCGGGGAGTAATGGGCCATTGTGCATGCGGCGTATGTCCGGCGGATCTTCAATCAACCGCCGCCGCGCCGCCGGCGGCTGGGAGAGTGGATGCCCGGACGGCCGCCCCGGGCGACGTCGGAAAGCGTGCGAAGTTGACGACGGGCAAAGTTCGGAGACCGGAAATTGGACGGTGATCGAGTTTACTTGGTTTGCTCACGGTATGGATGCAAAGTGAGTCAACGCTCGTATAATATGAATTACGAGGCACTAAAAGCAGTCGGTTTTCAGCTGGTTCTCGCGATTCGAATAGGCTACCGTTTTTGTCGCCATATGCAGGGCCACGTGCACCACAAAAACATATGGCAGGTACAACGCATATGGAATAAAGCGATCGTTGAGTCTGGCTGAATGGATTTTCAGCTTCTTTAAACACGCACTTTATTCCAATCGAACTCAGTGCAACAAGAAAGCAGAACAGAAAACACCTGATAAAACCATTAAAATCAGCGAACCGAAAAATGACGATAAGCTTTTTGAAATGCGCACAAGATAATCGATGATTTCTCGTTCCTGTGGCGAACTTTTCGCTTTCAATCCACTCTTCAACAATAAGCCGTCGCTCAACTTCATGCGGTCCTGGACAATCCAACATTTTCTAATCACCGATAAAAAACGTTGCCAATCACGCACCACCAGACACCATATTGTCGTCTGTCTGTGCCCAGGGCTTCATATGATGACCTGACATATACGCCATATGACATTAGCGACGGCTTCTTTGCGCCAGGAGATGACGGCGACCCGGCCGGCACTCGCTCCCCACCGAGTCGGGGCGGGAGTTGATAACGAGCCCCTCTCTTCCCTCTGTCGCCGCAGCCGACGGGATGACGAACGCCAGACGGACCCGCGGACTGACAGCAGTCGAGGTTCAGGCCGTCATGCATCTTCACCTGGTGGAACAGGCCATCAGTATGTCTGATGAGACGTCGGCGTCAGACCAGAATGCAGACCGGTTGAAACGGCTTACATATTTCATTTTGTACATCAACATTATTATAACGATGCGCAGCATGCTTAGCTCTGATCTTGCTCTGTTTCCATTTCTAAGCGTTGTATGGTTATGATAGCAACGACAAAACAAGACTGGGGCCCTGATTAAATTACGGCCTTGGCGATGCTAGCACGGACGATGAATGGTGCGAAGGCGCCGGAAACTATCGCTGAAAATGAGACGCCCCCCGACACATTTCAGCTTTTGATAGTTCGATGACAAGAAAAATGTTTTGTTCGAGCTTTTTCAGTGTATTAATTTAACGATACGACGGCGACCTTCTGAAAATCGCCCGACATGAACGCTTCCTACCTGTCAGCATCGCTGGGTTTCGCCGCGGCTGACGAAGGCAGTGACGTCAGTTGTTTAGCAGGACCGCACCGACGGCGATGACTAATGTCGCCGCGCCGGCACGCACAGCCGACGCAGAATCGCCTCCGGCTACACCAGCTGCACATAACACGCGGCCGGGTCAGCCGCGCGCAGTCAGCTCGGAGCGGCCGCAGACAAATTCGCCGGCTCCAGCGAAACGCTGGCCCATCACTGCAGGACGGCCCGAGCTGGCGGCGGCTTTATCGACTGAGATTTACTACAGCCCGCAGCCGCCGCCACGTCGAGCCGTATTTCAAATCTGACTCCGACGGACGGCACTGGATCGCCATTGGTGGGCCGGCAGATCCACACCGAACGCAAGCTTTGAAAACACGAGCATTGGGAGGGAGGAAAAGTTCTGCCGGCTTTCACTATGGAAATGCGTTGAATAAGCCGGTCTCGCAAATGCCTGTTAGTTTTCCATTTCGAAAATCCTCCGTCGGGCTCGACTTGTGTTAACGCTGCAGTACCATCGTGGCCAGAAATGCAAGAGGGCACGCGTACGGTTTCAGACCCGCAAAACATTGAGCATCGGCAATAGAGTGGCTAATCCCCATCGGCCAACACAGGCACACACATGCGTGGAACCTCCCGAACTTTTGGTGTTGCCCATGCAACACCAGTAGTCCTGACCTTTAACATTACGCCTATGACAATGTATGGAAAAAATGGACGTAACATTGCTCCCGGCAAAACCAATAATACGGACGTGGTTCAACCTTGGGAATACCTCGTGTGATGCACTGGTAACATTTGTTCAGTATGCTACTATCAAATAACCAACGGACAAGTAATTTAGTACAGGGTGTGGACTGCAAAGTACGACTTTCACGAAGTGTATTAGGATTATTTATTGCGCATTTAAGATGACTGGACTTCGAGGTGTTCGCGCAATTTGGAAGGCACTTTTTACAAACAGCGGTCAAAATTACCGCACTGCATGGTTCTGCTAGAAACCTGGTCAGGAACAACTCACCTTCATGTCTAGCGCTCTGTAGCGGCTGCACTGTTTTGGTTTCTGCAAGAAATACCGGGAGCATCGTCAGCTGTTGGCACGTAACAAACAATGCCGTGTCGCTTGCTGGTGAGCAGCGAAGCTCAGATGGCTTCGGTTTTGTGTACATTAGTCCAAGAAACTGAAGCGAATATGGAGATGGACAAAACCTGAACAGCCTCTTATGCTGGATACACAAAAGGTTTTGGACAAAGTGGCAGGAAGCTAGTAAAGAAGACGCATCAGATAAGTCTGCAGATGAAAGCTGCACCATCTTTATCGCGACGTAAATTCCAAAGTGCCGCCGTGGCCTCGTCGTCCCTCCAGGACAGCCTCGCCCTTCAGAGCCGCCGGGAGGCGGACCACCCGGCAGGAGCCTCACCGGGCGCGGCCGCCGTCCGGAACAGGAACGCCGGCGCCGGCTCGCTCCAGCCGTGACGGTTCTGCGCCACCACGTGCGCCTCGTACTCGGCGTCGGCCTGCAGACCGACCAGGACGTACTGATGCCGGTAGACGCCGCCGCCGCCGCCGCCGGGTGCCGGGTCCACCGGCAGGAAGGCCTCCATCCAGGGCGGGTCCCGCCGCGCCGCCGCCGGCGCCGTTGCCGGCTCGACCTGCCGGCGGCGAAGGGTCGGTCACCGGCGGCGATCGTCGACTGCGACGCAGGCAAACAGGCGTGTTTGTCAGCGTCGGCGGGGCGCCGGTCGCGGCCGCGCCGCCGAGATTGGACGGCCCTGGACAGACTGACTCTGAGCTGACGACGCGTCTGAAGAGGACCACGCGGCGGGGAGACGCTGTTACGATTAGCCGGAACATGGACGCGTCCGTCTGTGAGCAGACAACGCCCCCAGCACAATTGCGCTCGATGCCATTGGAATCAGAATCGACCCTGAAGTCCATTATGCTCCGGCCAGAGTCAGAATCGGCATCGATTTCACTGATAAGTGCCGGAATCGGGGTCGGAAGTGAATCACACAGTTTCTGTGGGATCGAATTGGGATCGATTCCTATGGCTTAATCCGTTCGAATGAATTTTAAAGTAATTGATTCCGAAATCGCCTCATTTTGTTTTCAGTCAGAATCGAAACAGACTCAGTCTTGGAAAACTGTATGAAGTCAGAATCGGAACCGATTCAGAAAGCCATGAACCGGATTCGGAATCGATTCCCCGGAGTGGAATCGAACACAAGTTTGTCTTCTAGAGGGTACGGCGGCGGGGAGGCGCCGGTGAGGTCACGGATACACAAGGAGAGCCCCCACCCCCGCCGGGCCGGGGACGGGTGACGGTTTCTCTTGGAGGCGCGGCCGGCAACGGTGGGTGACTCTTACGGGCATCATTCCAAGCCCACGCTCGGCGGTGCTGGATGGGTCTGTGGACTGTCGCTCTGGCGCGGGTAAATATTGTGGCGGGCGACGGGCGATTTTTTTGTCGAACCCATGTGACAACACACGCTGAGGAGGTCAAATATAGCGAGAACACGGTAAATAAAGCAAAGGCAGTCACGAACTTCCAGTTGTTTGTACGGCTGGAACCCTCCGCGGATACGGACGATTCGAGAGGAGAGGATGGGCACGTTCCTCCAAGAAAGACAAATTTGGATACATCGATCTTCATGGACACAGAGGCGGCCTCGGAACGAAAATGTGACGTGGAGCTTCAATGTTGTCGTGACTGAAGGACATCGCTGTAAAGCTACTGTTCACTTAATAAAACTGAAATGTTGTCAAACCTTGAACATTTATGCCACAAGCCATGGTTGAGATTCCGGGAAACGCTTCGGGAGAATTCCCACTTTTCAGACATTTTAACACCAGGACTATGACGGTGACAGGAAGAAGCGGTTCGACAGAAAAACGGTCCGGACCCCTTCTCCTTCCCCTAATAATGTTCGGACCCTTCAGCCATGCCTCAAACCGAATATAGTTTCATATCGACCCTAAAACGGTCCGATTAACCGGGCAATCCTAAGGCTCCCAAGCATCAGCCTGCGGCGTGGATTAACCTCGGGGTTCTGTCACGAATTACAGCCATCATTTCGCGACGGACAAGAGCCATTTGTCTGCGCACTCCTAACCGACGGCGGTCTTAACACACGCACTCGTGTCGTTCGTCTTAAGCCATGGCGGTCGGACACCGTCATGGCGATAAGTCGGACGGATTACACCGCGTATTGCGTCAGGACACCATTAGCGATGTCGGATTGGCCCAGCCGCTGCGCCAATCATCCAGTCAGGACGAAAGAATACGGATAAGGGACCCAGCACGCAAATCACACCGTCGAAATCCCATCGAAACGTCTGAAAAAGTCTGGTTTAAAGTGGCTCTTCTAACTGAGTTTCTCTACGGGACGAGAATTCTTGGTTTTGGGATGAGAAACTTCAAACATCAGATACTGTGCAGTGCGGTTGGTTGGCTCGGTTGGCTTGGAGCACATGGGCGATGTTTTAGAAGACTTACGTCGGATATGAGCTGCCGAATCCAGTTCAGAACTGTCTTGTAGAGATACCGGATAGGCTTTGCATGACATGATCGCTGGCATTACGATGACATTCACAGCCTTGATTTAAGATATCTCCAAATCCAAAGTGTAGACAAAGGACTGCTTGCTGTCTACGTCCCTGCAGCATCTACGTTTCTGCACTGCAGCAATCTAAGTTGGCATCATGGGTGTGTCACCAAAAGTTAAGCTGATAATTTTTCGCAATAGTGGTACATCACACCAATCAGAAAAGTAAACATGGAGAAACATGAACATGCTGGACAAGTTGGACTATGTACATGCGATATGAAAAAAAAACATTGTCGAAGGTAACCACAAGTATGCCGCCTTTTGTTTGCTATGTGCATTCGATGAATCCATCAAGATGGAGAATGCACCCTTGCGTAAAAAATTCGACCCAATCTGGGAATTTCACGAGATTTTTCTGGCTGCGGCAGCATGATCCAAAAATATGGGGTTTTTAAAGCCATTTGCATCATGGCAATGTACATCACAGCAACAAACGCAAGACTTATTAAGTACGGAAACATCTGGAATGTAAGCAGACTTTTCCACGTACTGGCAGCTTCGAATAGCTGTGCCCAGTACAGTATGTCCCTGCCGCTGAATGATATGCTATCAGGTTCCTCGCCAGTTTTATGACATACTGACTCCATGGTTGTCGACAGAGTACCCTGCCAATGCATATCTCTCTGAGCACAGAGGATTAAATTATACCGTGACGGAGGCCACGGGGCCTATTTCAAACGTGCAAATGATTGTCTTAGAACAAGAATCCCACAGTTTGTCAAGCTGCAGTTTTGAAACCGCAGGGCATATGCATCACTTTGGTATGCATATTTTTTGGTTTGTTTGACATGCCATAACCTTAAAGATAATGATGTCATTATCCCACTCGTGTCGACAAACTTCTATTCTAGCGGCAAATTGGACCTATCGGTTTGATAAATCCTACTTGTTTGCACGGACTTATTTGCACTTTTTAATTATTGCTGTCTAGTAAAGCGATGACAAGGATTACAGACGACGATGTGGAACAGAAAAAACAGATGATCAAGAAATACCCAACAACATTTTCATATTTTGAAACTGGCGAGGGAATTTTTCATTCCGCACATTAGATTTGTGTATGATGTTTGGTTCGGCCTACTCAATGTAGCAAAATTTCAAGCCTTATATCTTAAGATCACAATTAATTGCTCTTGGCACCAACTGCAGATATCCGCTCGTTTGCTTTGAATTAAATGCGTCAAGCTGCGCCTCCTGGAATTACTTTGTTGGGGCAAAGTCCCGAAAGATGCGTTAGATGAGTCTCTGCATATGTTTCAAATGCACATTCCAGCCCGAGCTGACACTCAGACCATCTTTATAGCCCGACGGGATGCGACCCCACCCCGACATGCAGCACGCGCTTTCATTCATCCGTTAAAAAGCGAGCAGCCCATTCGTCCGCTCCTGATGGCCATGCTCTCCGCAAAGCCAGTCTCCCAGACGGCCCGCCGAGCCCTCCAGTGCGGGCGGAGCGCGCTCTTCCATTCCTCGCAGGCCGTAAGGCCGGCAGTCCGTCTCCGCAGCGCCCGGCGGCCGCCCGCGCCGCCCGCAATAAAGCCCGAGCGGCGGCGACCCGGCCCGCCTGCCGCCGCGCCCGGCGTCGCAGCCGAAGGAGCCGAAGGCGGCGACCCAGTTGCGGCGACAGTTTGGCGGCGCGCGGCCGCGGCGCTCCAGTTGTGGATCGATCGGGGGAGCGGTCCTCGCCGGCAGCTGGGGACGCGCGTTTCCCGGAAACGTTCGTGATCGGGGCCGAGCGCAGCTGGGGACACGTTTCCCGGGAGCGCTTGAGGTCGAGCTCGCTGGCGGCTCGGCTGAGACATTTAAGTTCGGTCTCGCGGGCAGCTATGGTCGGGTGTTGAGACCGATCGCGCTGGCAGAAGTGGTCGGACGTTTCCGGGGAACGCATGCGGCGAGACCAGGGAAGTGCATTGGAAACTTCTGGGACTGAAGGCGTGAGAACTTTGCCGAATGAACAGGTCGCGGGCCAGCCATTCCTTTTAAAGCAGCGTGCTTCGAATCTTCCAGACTTACCAAAAGCTGTAATTGAGCCTTTACGTTTTCCCGCGTGCACAGGGATCCATGGATCCGTGGTAGTTTCATTCATGGGCCACTCCTGTCACACACGCTTTCTACAGAAGCCAAAGTCGCCATATAAAGTTTGTTCTTGCCGGACAAACACTGTTTCCACGGTCAAAATGGAAAGATCCGCGTATTATACTGTTTTGACGTCTGTCATGGAAATAAAGTCAGTTTGTTACCCCAATGACGGCAAGAAAATTTCACTGGGCCTTCGAAGTTCTGCATTTTATAAATGCTCCATGCAACGATAACAAGCAAATTTCATTTCACGTTTGTAGCAGCTGACGGAAACACGTCATGCCCAAATGGCCCGAGGGACCTAACAGTTGCACTGCAATAGACAACTGCGCCAATTTAGCCAGGAGCTGGCTCAGAGCCTTGGTCAGCAGTTTGACCCAGGACGGGGAACATCCAGATGGTGTGCCGGAGGCGGGCCGGATTTCGGCTATTCCTAGACGGCCGCGGATGCAGGGCATCCTCATCGTTAAACTCCAGTCGTAAGCCGTCGGATGCGAACTGCCTCTAGGTGTTCACGGGGCCTGCGATTGTTTACAGTGCCAAGTGGGTGACGTGTCCGGAAACGGCTTGGGATACTGCCAGGTGCAAACCCTCTTCTTGGCGCCGGGCAAGGCTATACAAACTGAACTCCCTGCACAGCATGTGTCGGTGTTCTGCTACAATGCCGACGCTGCTGGCGTTCTTCCGTACCACGAGCGCGTGCGGTTTTGAACGCATGTTCTGAAAAGTTCCACGAAACGTTTAACCACAGACCACACCATCAACAACAGCCGCGCCACGTACATAAAGGGTCAATAGATGATTTTTACGTATGGCTGGCAGATGTCATTTTACGGCAGGTCTTTGATTTTTAGAGAAACGATGACATGACAAAAATCATGATACTATGTTTGGCAAAAAGTTGTCCCACAATGACAGCAACGATGAAATTTCCTCCTGCAGACTATCAACAATTTTGCTTCAGTGTGTTGCTCTTTTTCGACTGGTTGCATGTTTGACTAACCACCTAACCAAAGAAGAGATACCTTACATACCTAGAAACCGAGTATTCGGGGAAGCCCGACCGAGAAATGCTGCCCGAAACCGTCTAAATAATCTCAGGTTTACGTACCATTAGAAGAATATAACCGGGAATGTGGGCTGAAATCAGCCACTCGAGACCTCTGAGACGACGTTTACAACATCCATGACTCGTTCATCCCGACCAGAAGGATTTTACGAGCAGTAACAGAAAGACGAATGGCCGAACCCGGCTCCCACAAACATCCTCCGTAACGCACTGGCGCGGTGCACGGAAGCAACGCGCATGAACGAGTCGCCCCGACTCCGGCAGACGGCTTCCGCGTTTTTCCCACCCGCACTTAATCCACTCCGGCAGCGGGCGGTCAGGGGCTCATCACGGCCGGGCTTGTCGGGCTGCGGGTTCACATGCGACAATCGCGCCGCGGTCACTCACGCTCGACGGTTTGTCACGGAGCCGCAGTGGCGGCCGCGCCCGCTCTATGCGAACCGACGGGCGCGGTCGTCCGGCCGGCTAGCGGTGTCCCCGGCGAGGGGAGGGGCAGGGGCAGGCTGCGTGACGGATTAATCGGCGTGCACCTGATGTCACCGGCCGGCCAGGCCGCGACAGGCGGCGCGGCCGCTACCGGCTTCCGGTGCCGGGCTTTGAAGCGCCGCCGCCGCGGCCGGCGGGCCGGGCGGGCCGGCGGCGGAGCGCGGGCAGGGGGTTCCGTTCCGAGGGGTGTGGTCTGGTGGTCAGGTGCGGGTTCTGGGAGTTCCGTCACCGGTGGAGGGTGTGGTCTGGTGGTCAGGAGCGTCGGGTCTGGGAGTTTGGCCGGTCACGCGGGTTACGGTCAGGTGGACAGGTGTAGGAGGTGGGGAGCTCGTTATCCTAACGAAAGACTATGCTGTTGTTGATGATAAACTAGGGAATAATAGAAGCCTTTTTAGCAGCCCCTTGAATATCACTATTTTTCTGGAGACAGCAGATTTACGACCATCAGTTTCACACAGGGTAGGGGTCCAGGGCTGTGTTCGTCGTTCCTACGCCGTGGAGTCGGCCGGTCGAGCGGTGGGAACCTCGGGGCTCGGTCCTCCATGCGGCAGCTGGAGCAAGCTCCGAAGCTCGGAGCTTGCTGCCGTCGCAGAGCCTGCGACCAGGGCCGGCAAAAAATGGACCCGAACGAACGCCACAGGGCCGTTCGAACGTCCAGCGGATCAGCTGCCAGGCGGTTCGGAATGAAGCCAACCTTGCGCTTGATCCGGGATCATGAAGCCATACCGCGAGCGGTGCAATCTCCCAGGAGCCAGGCATCGACTTACCAGTGCGTCCACTTGCATTGTTCGGTACATATCAAGCTCCAATTCATTTTTTGCAACGTAATAACTATCGTGCACAAATTCTGCCAACTTGCCTACCGGCGTGGGTGGCAAATGTTGGTTAAAATTACGGCAGACGTCTGACAAATAATCATTATTTGAGGAAAATACAAGCGTCAGGCAAGGAATATAAGAAGTCGCAGTAAACATACTGTAAACATACTCGCTGTAAACATTCCAGGGCCGGTCCCATGCACCGGCCCTGGAACGGGGCCATTGGTGTATTATTTCGACTGGTAGGATAAAATTTGTCCGAACTGGAAATGCGACAGATTTGGGGTTTTTGGGTTTTGTAAGGTGACAACTTCGACGTTTTGTGTAACTCTGCGTAATTATAAAAGATCTGTGTTGTCCTGCGTTGCGTACGTTACGTTAGTCTATTGCCGCCATAACTGCCGCTGTGACACCGGCAACTTTTGAGAACATTTACGAAGAAGAATGGCTATAGTTCTGCTGTCCCGGCGTCCCCGGAGAGCATGCGCATGGCCAAACAGCCGGCCCGCCCTCAGCCGGGGACTGCAGCCTTGTTCAAGAGGCGGGGACTCTGCAGCCTTGTTCAGAAGCCGATCTGTCCTTTAACATCAGACTCTGCAGCCTTGTTCAGGAGCCAGGCCACGTCTGGACGCGGCCGCTCGCCGACAGGCGGCCGCCGGCGGCCGTTCGGCGGGCCTGGTTAGGATTCAGGGGGCGCGGCAGCCGGCGCTGACGCGAGACGGAGGCCGGCCCGGCCGGACCGGTCGGCAGGCCGCCCCCGCGCCGCGCTCCGGCCGGCTAACATCACCGATCGGCCGGCCGGGGGCGCGCCCAGAGCCAGCTCCCGGGGACGGGCGGCCGCCGCTCCCCGCTGACTCACCTGGCGCCGCCGGTACAGCAGCTTGTAGGCCAGCACGGGCGCCAGGCTCGTGACCCGCCAGGTCAGGGTGTACAGGCCGGGCGCGGTCCCCCGGGCCGGTGACGTCATCACGGGCTCGGCCGGCCGACCTGCGGTTCAGCGCCGGTGCTGTGGTTTAAATCGACCTTGTCCCTGTCAGCGCGACGAATGGGACGTGGGGCTGCCGTGGGACAGATCATCCGTGATTTTTCTCGGTATTAACTGAACATCACAGCATTTCTGCAATGCCACAAGCTGATGGTACGACATCGTAAACAGTTCCGCCCACATGTTGAAAAAGGACGAACACAAGACGCCCTTTAGTTCATACATGCCTTTTTGCTGCACATCTTTGATTTCACGCTTTCCGTATTCCTCTGCTATTATAATAAGTGTAATAGTAAGGTCGTGATAATAAGGGCATCGAAAAGCAAAATCACGGTATCCTGGGCATATCTGAAACAAGACATTTGAAACACTAATGACCATTGTCAGGAACATGCTGATAAAGGGTATGACGCGTAGAAAATGCTTCTGTTCTGCTCTTGCAAAACGCGCTGGTACGGCACTACGTCGTAAAAAAAAACATGCTGCAGCAACTCAGGACCGGCGAGAATGGGGAAAATAAGCAATTACTGCCGCCCACGTGCGTTTTGCCGTAACTCGATGTCATTTCCGGTGTAATTTACGCATTTTGCCGGCGCCCTTGATTAAGCGGTCGATGCGCGTTCACACGGCGCGAGTCGTTGGCCGCACGCAATTAACAGAGTTCTTGCATGAGCCGTCGCCATTAATGTCGGGGCCGCAGCAGAACACCCGCTGCGTCCCGCAGGGGACCGCACACCGTGCTCTGCCGGGCCGGAGGAAACGAACAGATCCAAAATGGCGCCCCGGTCGTGACAGAAACTGGCAAATCACAAGGCGCCGCTTTTCGGTAATGACAGGGTGGTAGATTTAGCCAAATGGGGTGCTGGCGTTTCCGGCATATGCGGTCACGCCGAGGCTCAAAACCCACCGCAAAACGAGATTACGGCCCGTGGCAAACCATGGGAACAAATTCCGCTGAAGACTTCATTAGCATGGAACTTTGGGTGCAACATCCTAATTAAGATCCCTACAAACGCATAGCCCTATTCGCGTGCACTGACTTCCCAACATGTCTTCAAACCAACACATCTCAAACAGTGTTTGAGATGTGTTGGTCAAACTCAGACTGCGTCATTTCGATTAGCAAAGCGCTCATGGCAGTCTTATCCTACAACCAAAACAAAATCCTCCCCACAACAAAAAGCAGAAAAACCGTAACGTTAAACTGTTGACGATATTTTCACTATGACTTCTGATGGCTGGCGAGACTGTTTAATGGATATTTTGATGAGACAATTGAAAGTATAAACATGCGAGGAGGGACTTGCTTCGAGCTGCGTGTCGCAATCTTACCGCAGACAGGTTAAGAAAAAAATGTGGGCGAAAAGTAAACCAATTCGCCCATAATGATCGGGATCCATACCGTCATATCACTGTACCGAAAAATGGAGAACAATAGAAAATAAGGCATCGTACATCATGGACTCCAGCCCGGCGCTCGGACGAAACAGCAAGCATAAATACAACATGTACCACCAAATAATGCCTGAAACCACGGCGTCAGATAGCACGACAATCGCATGTGATGTGATAAATCTGAAAGCCTGGTTTACTGGCGAATCATTCAGCAGACGGGTCTGACGCAGTTTCACACAGCGCGCGCAGGGATCTTGGCTTACCGGTCAGCAACACCGCAGATTCGCTGCTGCCAAGGCTATTGGCGGCGGCGCAGAAGTACGTGTCCAGGTCCTCCGGCCGCACGTGCAACGATCAGGCTGTAGACGTCCCCCTCCAGTGGTAGCCACGTGATGACCTGGCTGCAGGGGTCGGCCGCTGGACCTTTTCCAGGTCACCTGAGGTCAGCCAAGGGTCAGGGGCGAGCAGGTGTTCAGGCTGGGCGACAGATGGCCAGCGATCACCGATCGGTTCTCGTTTCCAGCGCACTCCGGTCTTGTCCAGGTCCATTCATCATCTCCTGTACGCGGCGAGGACGGTTATTCATGACCGCATGCCTTGCGCCCGGCCAGCGGCGAGGAAAATTGATGGCACTTGTCGATGACATTTGGATGTTGGAGCGCTCCAACTTTCCGTAAATGGAGACAGATTGTAACGCACTTGATTGCGGAGGAGGGCCGGAACAAATCACTTAAAAGTTTGAAGGAAATGTTTGGCTTTCGTCTGGGGTGGATTTAAAAGAATGCGTCTACGAAAGCTAGGAAACCAGAAAGTTTATTTCAGATGGTATGAAATAGCATAGCCTTTTGTGGACGGTTCAGTATTCTTAATAGGATTCAAACATCCACATCTAAGCCGAATTATTTTTGCGCTCTCCTCCCGATATCGATATGCCACCAATCTCAGATGATTTCGGTCCTTTGGGTAGCAGACAAAGCGCCTGAACTGTGGCGCATCACTGCTAACGACACAGTTTACCCTGAAAAAGAACAATGATTGCTCAAACATGTTTGGCAGACATTTTAACTACAGTAAATCCCGTAACAAGCTTCTACGCAAATTGAATTCAGAGCCGCGACGCTCGAGTTTCCTGAAGGCGGTCGGCCGGAGATCCTGGAAGATACGGCGACGTGCCGTGTCGGACGGCGCCATATTAGCATCTGAGCCGGTGACTTCAGCTCCGTGGCCCCGGCCTCCGTGCGGTGTCAGTCGCCGCGTCCGAAGGTCGTCGCCCGGGTGCCGGTAGCACAGGAGCCGGCCCCCGGAAAACGTGCGGAAAACGCCTGGACGCGCATCAACACGTCCTGGACTGGATACCAGAGATCATGGACCGAGTGCTGTGGCCGCTCCTTGTTCAGTGACGAGTGGAGCCTGTTTGGCTCAAGGACGGTTTAAATGTTCTGGACGCCGCATCGCAAATCAGAGGCATTGTTCTATCGTGGACGTGACATCATCGTAACCTTCGTGTAAAGTGCACATTGGTTTGAATGGATTGCCTGAAGGATTTAGCGATGCTCATCGCGGGTGACATCAGAGTACAGCGTGACATGTTGTGTCTGTCTCAGACCACAAATATCTGACAAATGTAGCAGATGAGCACTAGCCAGTGCCCCGGGCCGTAACCTGGGTTGACCTCCGGCGACTCTCTCACCTGGGCCGGCGGGTGGGCGTGAATCTGGCAGCTGAGCACGGCCTTGTGCCGCTCCCCGGAGTACACGACTGGCTTCCACAGCGGCCACCTCCGGCGCAACTGCGGCACGAAAGCACCAGCGACCCAATAGCGGACAATACTGTGACGCGAGTACACTACAGGCTCAAAAAGGGGACAAAACTGTGACGCGAGTACACCCCCGGCGCGGCAGTGGACAGACGCACGGCACTCCTAGGGATGGGGACTTCAGACAACGAGATACGCTTTGTTATAAATTCGCGCGGCATTGGTGGCGCGATGGCGGCGCCATCGCGCCGCCATGGCGCCGCCATGGCTAATGGCGCGCCGACCTCTCCTCAAAACTGCTATCAGCCGTGATGTAAAAGTCGTCTTTTAATTTGCCGCGACGGAAGTATTAACGTGGGCAAAGAAAAAATTGCAAAGAAAAACCCATTTATTTCTAGAATTTCTGTTGCGGGGAAAAAAGATACTTCCTTTTCGTGATTCAGCCTCGGAGAATTTTCTTGTTGATCCTCTATCCCTTAAGAGAAAAAAGAACCATCAGCGGACCCGAAGAACGGGTTGCCATGCACGTCCAGCAAATGGCCGCGGCCGCGCGGGCGACGTTTTCAGACGAATCATGCGCCGTAATTGGCTCTCGTTGAATCCCCCGCCGCACAAATTGTCACATTAGAGGCGGCGAGACAAAAACTTGTTGACGGAGCGTGCGCGCGCCGAGCAGCGGAGGACGAGCTCGGGACGGAGCCGCTCCGCGCCGCCGTCTTCAGCCCGCGGTCGGAAGTCGGCGCTGCGACAAAAATGACGCCACTTTTGCGCATTAGTCTCCGGGATGGCGCGGTCGTTTTTCAGCCGGACGCCAGGGTTGGGTGAGGGCGGTGGCTGCACTGGCCGACTAACAACCTCCCGGGGGACCGTTTGCCCCCCCCCCACCTCCAGTGCCAGTTTGGCGCGTCCCCGTCTCTGGCAAGGCCAACGCCGCGCCAACGCTGCTCAGAGCTCGTGACGACTAAATAACAGAGGGCAGGTGGGACAGACATGCCCGGTATCTCTTTTAGCACGTAGTCCTCAAACGGAATGGTGTAATGTTTAACCCACGCAGTGGAAGAGGGTTTCGCACTAACGCTCACTGGAAGGGGGGTCTAAAAGTACCAACCTCCAGGATCACGGAAACAGAAAAGCCAGAGATATGAAATTTTATGGCCGGGGTGGGGCTATAACGATTTACATTGTGTGCGATTTTCATGACCCTAGGTCGATATCGTTAAGGTCAAATGGGGTGGAAAATGTTAACTTTGGACACTCTCGGCCCGTACAGGCCATTCCGTACAACTTTTCGAACGAAACGGGAAAAGGGTGTTTGTTTGGTCGTTAAAACGTGGAATACGTCAACTTCCATTGATTTGGCGTCTTGACTGAAAATTTTGGGTCGAGGCCATGTCAGGTCATTGACCTATGACGTTATTTTTTCATCTTTTGCAGATCAGGTTTCGAACAACACGGGACAGTTTGAGAGTAAATGAGGGCGCAACATGCATCTTTTGGCGCATTTTCAGTGCAGGTAGCCAATATCGTACATTTGGCCACTTACAGTGTTTATATTTATGTATGTGCGTATATGTATACATGCATATATGCGTATCAACAACATATATGCATAAAAACACGTTTGGCACATTGATACTCACATGTATATATACACGTGAGTATCAATGTGCTAAACGTGTTTTTAGTAGGGTCTTTGAATGCATATTTAATACAAATCGACATATTACAAAGCAAATCTGGACCAGGTCACAAAAAAGTTGTCCATGACCTTCCATGACCTTGACCTGAAATGACTCTGGTATATATGTATGTGTATCCATGTGCGCACACGTTTTGTTTTTATTAGGATCTTTGAATGCGTATTTCATAAAAATCGACATGTCGCAGAACAAGTCTGGGCCAGGTCACAAGATATTTCACCGTGACCCTTAATGACCTTGACCTTTACTGACCTTGGTATATGTAAGAGTAACAGTGTGCGCACACGTGTTTTTATTAGGGTCTTTGAATGCATATTTCATACAAACTTACATGTTGCAAAGCAAATCCAGATCAGGTCACAAGCTGTTTGACCTTGTCCTTTGATGATCTTGACCCTTATTGACCCTGGCTGTGGTCTTGGTACATGCATCACTTATGCCCGAATGACATTGCCTGGACTGTGTTCAAACGGTGGTCTTAAGTACAACGCTAGTTCTTTCAAAAAGTTCCCGTTTGTCAGCGACAACTGTCGTTTTCGTCATGTTTGCCTGACTTCAAATGCTTGAAACTTCAAAAACTTCCGTCCGATTTCCGATTTTTCTGCGTCATTCGACGAGTTATTCAATTATCATAAATATCACAAAGTAGCAGCAACCAGCTCCGTTCTCGAGATATTCAAGAAAAATAAATGGTGGGGGGGGGGCACAAAAAGGCCCCCCTTCCAGTATGCGTGTTAAAACGTAAATGGCTCGGTGTGTTCACAGATGAGTGGTACGACAGTGTGGTTTTTATGACAGTGATTGCCACGATCAAAACCGGGAATCTTTGAAACTTTAATAAAGCATTCAGCAGTGTCCTTGATGCGCACCACTCGGTTTGGCGCGCCGAACGACCTCGAAATCGGTGTTCCCCTAAGCCCCAGTAATTAAGCAACCAAACACATCACTCGCTTCAACGAAATATCACCCGAACGACTTATTTTGTCACCATTAGAAGCATTTTCGCCTAAATTTGCCGGGGTCCACTTCGGCGATGCGCTTCACCCCAGCACGGATGGACAGTTGGTTCCCAGTTACCACCACCATGAGTCTAGTACAACTTTCGGTGAACCTCTGTGGGATCCATTCTAACCATGGCGAGGCAGTGACAAAAAGACCTGACCGCAACACTCGAGACACATAAAATCTCTCTTGGCCGTTACACGGGCTCCGGCCGGCCGGAACTCACAGTTGACGTGCAGCCGCAGTCGGCGCTCGGCCGTCCGGTTGTCGGCAGCCCGCGCCGTGCAGAGGTACGTGCCGCCGTGGGAGCGGTCCACGTGGCCGATCTCCAGCCGCGGCCCGTGCAGCACGTCCTCCCCGTACGGCAGCACGTCCCCCTGGGCAAGGCCGGAACGGCGGGGCCGCGTCAGCCGGCGGGTCAGAGGTCGCGGGCCCGGGGCATCGAAACAACCAGCTGTCGGAAAAGGGCCGCGGACGAACGAAACACACTGCGGCAGTTTGTGTACGCTGGAGTCGCACTGCCGGCCAGGAGCACAGCGTCGTCCGCCCGCAGTCCACTGTAGTCACGAGAGTGGCGCATTCCTCTCCCCCCACCCAACCATTGGGTAACGGCTGACGACCACAGCGGCCGGAGATCGTCCTGCAGGACTTCCTCCCTCATTCAGTCCCTGTACGCTCACTCGTCGGCAGGGGGGGGGGGGCTGTGCGTCAGAACTGACACGGCCAGAATAGCGACTGCGTGGCCCCCGTCCTCGGCACCCTGCCCCGCTGAAGACAGCCTGGTCTGTAAGATAGTGAGACAGCTGGCTGACGGCGGGTTGGTCCCCGCACGGAGACGCCGCGGCGCGTGCGATTAACGTGTTGCAGCTGCGTGTCCGCTGAGGGTCCGTGACAGGGTACAAGTGGCTGCCGGATAGCAGCGTGATGCCGGAGTCAAAGTGTCGGCAGCTGCGCTGCTGCAGCCGAACGGCGGTGTGGAGAACGGATCCAACAGCGACCGCGAGGGTGGTCATCGCCAGCTGTCTCTGACGTCGCATTTGCCTGACGTCTTAATGGGGGCAGTTTTTGACGAAAGAATGTACTCCCATGCGATTATTATTTTCCTGCGTTTGAGAGAAGTAAAATGTTGGCAGGAAAAGGTGAGCCTTTGAGCAGATAGGCATTCAATAATATCATTGCATTTAAATGCTCCAACGAACTTTGAAAATTAGGTAAAATCAAGATCGATGGAAGTCTTTCCTTGATTTGAAGCAAATAAATTCCGCAGCAATCGAAGTTCACACATGTTGCATATTGTGAAAGAATGCGACCCCTTTCAAAGCATGGCATCGAAGCAAATCAAATTTTGCAAGCAATCGAAGTTCATACTTTGCACAGTTTGAGAACGAAACTAAACCCGTTTCAGGAACTATAAATCCGGAATGATTTTGGGTCGATTCCATGCTGGCAAGGTTTTGAACAACTTTATCCACGTGGAAGCTTGGGACTAGGAACTGACCTAATCGTCAGCTGTCACAGAACTAACCATCGCAAAATGTCAAGGAGACCACAGGGTGCCATAAACTCGTCTTTTGAGATGGGACGCACTTCTGCCTCATTGCTGCTATCGCAATCAGCATTGGTGACACGGTTTTATTGGCGGCATAATTCAACCTCATTCACAAACGGAAGAGTGAAATGGCCCCTGGGAAATACTCGTCACCTAAGTGGGAGCATTGTCTTTGCAACGTCCAACTGAGCCTAATCGTGTGAGTGAAAAGTCGCTTTCCCACTGCGCGGTATCTCATCACCGGAATCCCTCACCCAGCGCGCACGGACCCGCGTGCCGAACCAGCACTAAAGCGGGAGGGGGCGACACGTAAACTGGTGATGTACGTGCCGGCGGACCGGGTAAAAACTGGCGGCGGCGCGCGAGCGGCGTCGGCGCGTGCGGCGATCGCCGAGGAGGCTCGTAAACTCGGTCAGACGAGCACCGAGTCAGGGCCGGCCAGGCCCTCGCCGTGTGGTCCAGCAGAGCCGCCGCCGCCGACGCCGTCACAGATTCGTGAGGCACAGTCAGGAAAACGTGCAGGAACTGCAGAGACAGTTCCGAGGGCGGCCGCAGCGAGGCTAAGGTAGATTCCGTTTCATAATTGGCGCGCTGTATGTTGTGAGTGGACGACAAGACAAGACCTCCCGATTCTCGGAAAGTGAACTCACTGGGCAAATCAAACTTATCGTGACCCAAGCTTATGAACCTTAACCAGCCGACAGCCCGTGTTGTTGTTGTCTGCCGCGAGAAAAATGTTTGTCTGTTTAGGGACTGGACAGAGAACATCAGCCGATGATCTCTTCATAACCTGCCCGGCCTGTCGCGGTTCTATGAATCGTTTGGGGCCAACAGACCACCGATAAGACCGAATGACATCACGTGTTCCACGTCGGCACTACGCTGCAGGGTCCGCTGGATTCCAGGTGCATGACGGCGCCGCTGACAGCGTGTCCGGCAGCGGGTGATTGATTTACGGGCCGGGGCGGGTGTGTTCGGCGGTCAGCTTGTGCAGGAATTTTCCGGTGCGGCGCAGATCAGATGCAGCGAAGCCCTGGGAAATTGTGACGTAAGAGGATCACGTGAAACGGCGACATCACGGCGGCCGGAAGCGTTGGGAGGACAACAACGGGCAACTGCTGAGCGCGCGAACAGACGGCTCGATCCGGGACGATGGCATAACCCTGCCTCAGGTTTTTACTGTTTTGTCGTTTATTTCATTTATGATGAAGCATATCTCGTCCTGACCAACATATCTCGGTATCGTGAAAAGGTTGGGATTCATCTTGACGTTCGGACAGCCTTGACCCAACACAGCTGTACTTTACGTTTGAGATAATCCTACCGCCTGGCCGCATCATGTGTTGGCTGAAAGCGTGCAACAGTTTTAGTACTACTCATCGGAACGTGTGGCATGCCTTGGAATCCGTTTACGTTGAGGTACAGGATAAAGAGTCTTACTGTCATTGCCGGTTGCATGTACCTAGTGGCATCGCACGCCTTCCATACATCCAGCTTACTCGTTATATCTATTACACTCATGCAGTCTTTGAGCAGTAAGCCAGTTTATCTCCAGTTTCCCTTCGTACAAGCCTAACTTTAAATTGTCTTGGTTGCAACTGTCATGATTTTCATTCTGTCTCCTTGGCATAACTGGGGATCCTGAGGGTTGGGGGTTTGTAGGGTCTACACCCCTCCGCTGTCACTTTTCGTATATTTCAACATTAGACTTATGACAATGTCTGGGAAAAAAACTGTCTGAAATCCTATGCAGACTCCTCATCCAATGCTTTTAGGTAATCTCCAGGCTTACTCCTATTTGTTATGATTTTGGATGTAAATATTACCATCCAACCAGCAAATGTAAGGACGTTTTCCGCAACGTGCCCCACCGCCTTACAGGCATCATCACTGCATCCATTTCATTCAGTTAATCATCATTACATATTGTTGCGGCCGTGCCGAAAGTTACTGAACTGTTTATATATGACAGTTTAATATACGCTGCTGAATAGACTACACTGAGAACTTACTCTGTGACTGGGGAGGTGCGAACAGATCGTTGGGGCCCCACGGGCTAGGTTCTTAACAATATACGCTAAACACATCATTATTTCCACCGCCAGATCGGGCATAATTGCTCTGGGCTAATGCAGACGAAACTCCTTGAGGTAACCATCTCCCTGGGTCGGTACAGACGAGCCTCCTTGGTCCAGCTGATCCTTGGTCCAGGTGGCTGTCTCCCTCGGGTCAGTACAGACGAACCCCCTTGGTCCAGCTGATCCTTGGTCCAGGTGACCATCTCTCCGGGTCAGTACAGACGAACCCCCTTGGTCCAGGTGACCATCTCCTCGGGTCAGTAAAGACGAACCTCCTTGGTCCAGGTGATCATTGCCCCCGGGCCGCTGGACACGAAGCACTGCAGGGTCGCCGACTGCCCCTTCCACACCTCGCTGACGCCGTTCTCCGGCACGGTGACCATCTCCAGAGGAGCTGAAACAACAACGGCAACGACCAGTGGTTGAACCGCCGCAGCCTCACGGTGCGGCCATGCTACGCGGGGAGACCTCTGGGGTCACTGCCATTGCGATGTCAGAGGGGAGACCTCCTAGTTTCTTTCCAAAGGGGAGTCTCCCAATCAGGAGGTGGACAACGCACAGTACACGACTGAAGTACAGACTAACGAGACTGAAGGTGTGAACCACCGAGTCGACAGAAAACACCCGAGTGCAACGTGTTTGGGGTCAGCCGTCCCAGCGCCGTGCACCCCCCATGACCTTTACCGATGACGGCGGCGGAGGACTTCCCGTACCGGCGGAGAGCGACCACGTGACTGGCGACGGCGCTGCGACCTGGTGTGACGTGCGGCGGCGCGGCGAGACGCCACGATCGCCGCGATAACACCGCGGACAATAGGACCATCGGCTCACAGGCGGCGCGGCGAGGCAGGCGGCGGCCGGCCTCAATGCGGAAGGTCGCGGGTTCGATTCTTGTCAAGGAATGCGCAGTTTTTGTTGACGAATAGATTGGACGTGGTAAATGAGGCTAGATTCGAGGTCCGCAACAATATCATTCACTTCCTGCCGCTTGATCATGTTATTCAGGCGTCGCGGTTCCTGTCAGTGCTGCAGCTGCGTCAACAATGCCGTAAAACTACAATGCAGTTCGAGCTTCATTTAAAATTACATCACCATAAATCACACGGCATGGGGCCCGACAGATGAGAAGGCTCTGTCTCACAAAAGAGACTTGAGCTATTTTTAATACGTCGGCCACCAAAAGCGGATTTATTCAGATACTGATAGACATCCTACCCGCCTAAATTACAAACAATGTCCGGTGGAGGACTCTTATTCGTGATCAATAGCGTGATTCAGCAGTTCAGCCAGCGGGGTCACCAGCAGCATACCGCGATTCAGGCACAATGAGTCCCCCACGGAGTACGCCATGGACAGAACATCTGCCTCGACGTCCCACTCAGCTGCCCAGTGAGATCCAAAAGCACGAGACAAACGGAAGGGCCGCAAGGGACACGCAGACGTGAAGCGGACAAATGGCGTCCCTCCGCACGTCCTGGCTGCGAGCTCCTGATCGTCCAGACGGCCCGGCCGGACCCGACCGACGGCGGCCCACCGTCGACGCTCACCCTTCTCCCGGACGTCGGCAAGTCCCGCGGCCATCACGTGCACCCGGTAACTGACCGAGCGCGCGAAGCCATCGCTCGTGAACACGCGGCAGCTGAACGTGCCGTCGTCCTGGCGTCGGGCGCCGCTGACGCGCAGGCTGCCGTCCTCCAGCAGCAGGTACCGTCCGGCGGTCGGTGGCGGCCGCCCGCTGACCGCCACCAGCAGGCCGCCGAGCAGCCACACCAGACTGTCCCCCGCCTCTGCGGGCAGAGGCGCCGGCAGACAGCTGTACACAGCCCGGCAGACGGCTGCAGACAGCCGACAGACGGCTGCAGACAGTTACGGACAGCCGACAGTTAACTGCAGGCAGCTACATACAGCTGGCAGACGGCTGTAGACAGTTGTAGACGGTCGCGGTCACAGACAGTTACAGACAGCCGGCAGACAGACGCAGACAGTTGCGAACAGCCGGAAGATGACTGCGGACAACTGGCGGTTCCCCGTTCTTCGGGGGGACAGAGCTAGGCAAACGGACACCTTTTACGGGTGACCACGACGGACAACTGAACTATCCGTCATCGTCTGGAAGGCCTAGAACACCGGGTTATTGTCCAAACGATTGAAAACCGTCGACGCAAAACAACACATCACAACTGTGTTTTGTTTCCGCAGGCTGCTGACCTGAGTGAATCACAACGTTCCTGAATGTACATCGCGATATCGTGCACCGAAAGCACATTCATGCGACATGTCACCGAACAAGCCAGCTGCTTTCGTAAATGAAAAGCAACGTGGACCGGGTGGCTACGGGTGTGGTCGCACGAAAATGGGCCGTTGGCGTGCAACTCGCCTGCAACAAACAGCGGCCCCGACCGGGGGCAAAAAACGACCTCGGGCGCCGGGCCGGCCGCCGCCTGGGGGTACGCAGGTCGGGTCACGCACCGGCTCGCCGCAGAGGGCAGGGCAGCGTCAGAGGGGCGCCCAGACGGACGGAGAAGGAGTCCGGCCGGCCGACCAGCTGGTCCGGACCTGACGGACGCTCGGTCGCCGGCCCGCCGTCCGGGCCTGACTCCTGGTCCTCTGGAGCAGCCGACTGTCTGTCTGGTCCTGATTCCTGGTCTACTGGAGCGGCCATCCGCCCGTCCGACCCCGACTCCTGATCTGTCGGAGCTTCGAGCCGTCCGTCCAGTCCTGACTCCTGGTCTGCTGGAGCAGCCGATTGTCTGTCCGGTCCTGACTCCTGATGCGAAAGAGGAGCGGGCCATCTGTCTGGTCCTGACTCCTGACCTGCCGGGGCTTCCGGCTGGCTGTCCTGTCCTGGCTCCTGGTCTGCTGGAGCTTCAGGCCGCCCTTCCGGTCCTGACTCCTGATGCGAAAAGGGAGCGGGCGGTCTATCCGGCCCTGACTCCTGACCTGTCCGAGCAGCCGATTGTCCGTCATGCTCCGGCTCCTGATGTGAAGGCGGAGCCGGCAGTCCGTCCGCAGCCCCCGCGGCAGGCTGAGACCGGCCGTCCCCCGGCGGAACCGGTCCCTCCTGGGGGACAGGAGTCGGGCTCTCCTGGACAGTCTGGAATACCTCCGGCGGCTGGTCTGCCGGAGCCTGACCTGCTCCGACCGCCTGGTCAGACCTTGCCGCAGATGCCAACTCCTCTACGCGTTTCTGATCTTGGTACGGCTTGAAGTCTGACAGGACGTGGTTGGTTTGGAAATCGGCCATGGAACGAGAGTTCGGATCTTGCTCTGGGTCGTCCTGTTCTCCCGGTAGTTCAATTTTTGGTGCACTCGTGTGAGCCTCGTGGTTCTCGCCTTGGTGTAACTGGAAAGGTTTGACTTTCATATTCTTTTGAAAAGTACTTAGCTCAAACCCCGCGAGCACCATGTCTTCTGCAACCTCATTCTCCGAGTCGAGTTCTTGATCTGTCGACTTAGACGCTACGATGGTATTTTTGTTGACCTCTTCGGAGATAATGACGTTATGAGTTGTATTCTGAATAGCATCTTCCGCTCTAACCAACAGAGCAGTGTTAAACCCTGAAACAGGAAGCATCCAAATGAGGGAAACAACACATCTGTCTTTGTTACTCTTCATGAATTCACGATGTACAGACAGCATGAGGACTGATCAAACTTCTCCGCTCAGATTACGACCCACACTGTCCTCTTCATTAATTTAATGCTACCCCATCCTGCGTCATCCAGACCCCTTGTGGGAGATTACTCTTGGAAAGCGCACCGCTAAGAAATACAACCCGACTGTCGCCGAAAATAAATGATACCAATTTCATTCGTTTTGCGCGGCCAGGCCGTTGTGGGTGACGACAAAGGGTGCGGAAGAGGCGACTCCGCGGAAAAAGCTCGCAGGAACTATTTTGCTGGTGCTTTTTCCCTTCGGGGCCGCACGAAGTGGGCACAAGAAAGCATGACGCTGATTCCAGCACATTAGTTCCATAGCGGTGGTCGGATGGTTTTCTTTCTTAAGTGTTGGGGAAACTGAATTGAGTGGAGCAGACTAGGGCTCGCGCTAGAGTCTTTGGTAAACTCACTAGCCCAGATCCGCGTCAGACGTTACAGGCAAGAAGTCTACGGAGTGCATGTTAATTCAGTCTTCGCTTCATGTCCGTCGACTGTCCCTTTATTGACCGAGGTTAGACATGGCCTTGTTGCTCCGTGCCAATCACTAAGCTCCGCCTGCCAATTCCACCACAGTCGCAACTGCAAGGACATCTCTGTCGGACTCGGCCACGCGCGAACGACACGCCATTGCCTGTCATTATCTGCACAGCCTCACCAGAGCCACTGGGCCTGCATACCAAACGATCATGAAAGCGGTGCGTCATCGCCAAGCCCAATGATGCTGCAAGTTCGGCCAATGTGCGCTCGTTTCTAAGGTTGCGATGCACGCAGGAAGACAGGCTGCGGCGAGTACCGCACGTCCTCGATTACCAGAGGACAAACGCCGGCAAGGAAGCGCAGCCACAGGCCTTGTCGAGGTCTGCGAGCCGGGTTTTCGGTGACACAGCTGCAAACAAGCGGACGGTCGTGAAATCGATGCCGGGACCAGCTGAAGGCTTCGATGGTGGCAGCATACTGCGCACTGTCTGCACTGCAGCTACAACGCTCAGGGGCGGATAAAGCTAACAGTCTGCTGGGAGATCAAACCCCCAAATGGCCGAATGGACCAATGAACTTTTTCAGTAAGCATGGGCGACGGAATACGGGAGAGGAAGAGAGGGGAGGGGGCTACGTGGGCAGCTGTTTATGCAAAATGTTGGAGAATTAACGTTAGCTCTATCGTGTTACCTGGAAAGGGACGATTAAGAAAAACATATTACCTTTCGTGGCTCCGGAAACGTTTCGCCGTTTTCGCCGTTACTGACACGTTACTGGTAATGAGGAGAAAAACTTACAAGTTAATTTGAATATCCCTTTGTTTAGAGTAGAAAATATTAGGGCCGAAAGACGTGCATACGTATACAAAATAAACAAAAATAATACAGGCAATATAAAAGCCTAAAATTGTCCTACCTTAGTATTTTGGGAATTGTAAACGTTTGGTCCACATAGATCCGCCCTTGACCCCGTGCTGAACAAATTGCCCCGATGCGTGCGATTCGCCGTTCTCTGGGCTGCCACAGGTGGGCTCAGCAGACCTCAGAGCGGCACCCCGTGGTCTACATGGGACGGCATGTGGCGGTACGGGGCTACGGTGGACTGTTCGGCAGGGGGAGCAGCCCGTTCCGACCCGGCTGAGATCTGGTGTTCGTGCTAGATCGCTATAGAGTGGCCGGAGGTCGGGGGTGAGGATGATGATGGGCTGCAGAGAACTGGCGCGGTCGATTGTCGACACGCGGAATAACCATAGAACAAGCTACGCAGTCACTTAACCGAGGTTTTCCTGCAAACCTAACGTTCCACGCAGCGTTATTTCCGTGTCTGTGCGTATTGACTTTTTTTTTGGTTTGTGGCAGCATTAGCAAGTGCTCAGACGTAATTTCTGTCCAAACTAAATGGCTTTGCAATGCCTATCAACTGGGGCGCGGGAACTCCTCCACAGTTGGGGGGGGGGGGGCAAAGAAACGTCTTGAGCCATTTCTTTGCAGTCAACGTCCATAGCGTTAATGTGAAATCTCAGAAAGTTGGGGGCAGCTGTCCACTTGCTTCTTCTCGCTTCCCGCGCCCTTTTCTCGCAAAGTTCATGACAAAAAAGCACCAGGGAAGCCCTTCACCGCTCGTGAAAGCTCCTACTCGCACATATCCAGGCCGTCCATTCAGCCCGCCCACGGGTGGACGTTCCGGCAACGCAGCACGTAACCGCCGCGTGCAAACGAAGCCGGCGAACAATAGCGTCCCGGAGCCGCAAGGCGGGCTCGTCCCCGGAAACACGCACCACGCGGCTAGCGCCACCGCACACCGCGCCGCACGTGAGCGCCGGCGGCCATTCGGCCGGCCGGCCAGGGACCGCCGGCTTTCAACCAGCCGCAAAGAGCCGCGCGGGCGGTCCTGTCGGTGGCGTTACCGCCTCGGGCGCGTGTCGACACCCGAGCCGCGGCGTCGACGCCGCAGCGGCGCAGCGGCGGCGTGAGTGATGGCTCATTCCGTCCGGCCGGGGCAGGGTCACGCAGCGGCCGCGCTGAGGGCTGCTCGGCTGCTGATGGACCAGAGCACGCCTGCTGACTCGCCAGTGTCGGGGATGGACGGCGTGTCCGTTCCGCAGGGACTCGGCCGTACCGCGACCGTCAGCGGCCCGGCGACGCTCAGCGGCCGCCGGCACCGAGGTCACGTCGTGACAATACGGCTGACGTCATGCGGCGAGGTGACGCGCAAATTGGACGCGTTCGCCGCTGCGTAGCAACTGCAGGCTCTAGATCAAGACCGTGGCGTCAAAAGCATGGGTGCAGAAGTGGGACAAATTTTGGCGTGGGAAAATGCATTCATTGGGACCCTAAAATGTGGTTTTGATAATGTAGTACCATATTATGTTTTATAAAGCAAGGGAACCCAGAACGGCTCAAAATACTGGTATGGGATTCCATAGCAATAATTTGCTTTGGTATGGAAAGCTCCATACGAAAGTTAAACAAAGTTACGCCCCTGGTCAAAACGTATCTAGTAAAGGCTGTTCAGCTTTAAGTATCAACTCACAAAACATGTGTAATGTAGTTCAGGTGCCGTGTCTTTGTTTCGGAATCGAATGAAAATGACCTTATCAATTCTCTCACGAACATGTCAGATTTACCTCCGGCTAATAAGATCCCACTGCCCAGTCAGCAGCGTGTCTGCATATTAATTCCTGCTGATGTCCGCGGTGCGTGCTACAGTCGGTTACGGCGTCGCGGAACGGCCGTGTCCGGGTGGCGCTGCGCCGCGTCACACAGCGTTCCTCTGCGGCGTCATCGTGCTACCGCGGCCGCCGCCACCGGTGGCCTTTACCTCCGCTCTCCGACCCCCTCTCTGACCGGACCTTTTGACCTGACCCATCGGGCCAATCTCAGCCGGCCGGACCAATCATTCGGGCGGCAGAGACCGAGTCAGAAAGGGCTTCCCTGGACAAATGAAGGCGGCGGGCGGCGGGCGGCCGGCGGGTCGGCGGCGCCGGGCCGCTGTCCGGCCCCCGTCACGCCGGTCACGCCTCCCCAGTCGGCCGGCCGACGCCGGTGGGCCGTCCGGCCGGCCGGCGCCGCCGAGGGGGGACGGACGCCCCCGCGGGACGGTCAGCGGGCGGCGGGGGTCACGGCCAGCCGCGTCGCACTCCGCTGCGCCCGACGGCGCAATCAGGGCAACGTCAACCGCAGCGCCGAGCAGGCGGTGAAGTTTTCCGTTCGGAGCTGTTCAGAATAACGTGCCGAAACACAGTAGGCAGTAAACAATGGACCGGAGCGTTGGTGTTGTGGTTGATGGCCGTGACGTGTGTGTTGGGTATATGATACCAACCTCTCATTGAATACCTCCAAATGGTCAGTTTGGTGCTTCCTGAGTGCACATTATTACCAGTCTACCGATGAAGATAAACCTGAACAAACACTTACAAAGAATAAACAGGTGAGCAACATAGGCCAGACAGATAATGCGGCGCCGATGCCGTATTGCTCACCTTTCGGCCGACGACGGCCATAAATCACTTCTGGCCCGGCACACACAGGAGATTGCATGCAATTTGATGGCGGTTACGAGCGAGTACGAGAAATTAGCGACGTTCACCGTCCGCAGAGTGGCCTTATCGTGACCGGGGACGTCCGTTTCCATGCGCAGCGGGGTCGTAAAGGTGTGGCTACGGGGTGGGACTAACGACGCCGCGGTGGGAAATCGGCCAATTTGTGCATGACGACGCACTGTTAATGCTTGTGCAAGGAGGATGTCGTGAAGCTGTCTGCACCAAATACGGGCTAAAATGTCCGATCTTTGTCAGCATCGCGTCCATGGGATATCATCAGCATCGGCGATCAAGTTATCCATTATCATTCCCCTAAACGTCCAGGTGGTGAAGAGGTCAGCAAGAAAAGCTGTCTAGGACATGATTACGAGGAGATAACGCGATTAAGTCGTCTTGAAATGTCAGGACTGAAGGGAAGCGTCCGCAAGTCTACGTCAGTCTGTACGATCATACTATCCCCGGATATCAAATGCCTGAATTAGTCGACTGATTCGTTAACCTACGTACATACAATAGTTGATAGGCGTAGCTGTAGTGTATTTACATATACGCATGTATATTGTACACCATCTATTAATGGTACAGGTAGATTCGTCGCAAAATATCGCATCATTGTAAATATATCGCAAGGAAATGTTCAGCCAGCGTTCTTTTTACGTGGGAAGGCTAGGCGTCACTGTCATTTCTCATTCAATTTCTTGAATCGATGCCGAAATCGGGCTGAATCGGACTTGAATAGTTTCGCACCTGGAAAACTCATGAAGCAGAATCTGTTTTCTGTTTAGGGAAGGAGGCAGTGGGTCACAAGTCTGGGTGGAGCTTGGAAAAGTTCTGAGATCTTCGCCTCCCGTTAGAACTTTCCCGGCATTACGGAGCGAAGTACACCGCGATGGAACCTCGTCCTGCCACCTATCGGTCACATCTCTAACTATTAATTTTCGAAGCTTTGGTATCTGCCTACGCTGTTGAATGCATTTGGACGATTGATGATTGATTACAATATCAAAGAAACTTTTTACGAGATCTTTGGTATGTTTCGGACCTGCACAAGAATGCATTATTTGTGTTTGATTCGGCTTGGCTCGGGATCGATATGGATCCATCAATCGGAGAGAAACGGATGCGACCGGCGAGCTGTACCTGCATAACATCCTTCAGCTGTTGAACTGTCATGCAACAAAGTGCGTGCATATTTGGTATGCAATCACTGTTGTGACGGTGTATGACATGGTGCAAAGCATGCAGATGCACCCAGTGGCAAATAGGCTTTGCAATCCTAAACGTGCAAATTAAATGCACAGACACCCCACAAGAACGACTGCAAACTTTTCGACTGCAAACATTCGTTCTATTGCGTGTCATGATGCAGCCTCTCAAAACAGCTCGACGTGGGGTCGCAGGCTAATATCGTGGCGTTACGGCCCTCCTTTTCGAGACATAAGAAAAACGAATGTCTGCTGAGGATAACCCAGCAGTCAAATTACATCTTTCAACTGTCTCAAAGTCACGCAAACTGCGTTTACTCTGCATGTTCAGAGTTTCAATTTCATCGCAATTCTTTGAGCCTCTTTAAATTGGGCCTCATTTATACACATTGTTTACCTTCCAGTGCCTTTTATATACGCATTACAGCCACGTTTTCGTGTAACAAAAGTATCTCCTATTTAATCTTACAAAATGCGACGTAATATCCTTCTCACTACGCAAATCCCCAATCCTAGCCACATATACGCTGAGCGAGACCGCTCTTGAGCGTCGCACCAGGACTCGGGACCTGGGTGTCCTACTAGACACCAAGCTCACTTTTGCTCACCACATCGATCCAACCATAGCAAAGGCGCATGCTTGGCCTTGTCATCCGCAGTATGCAGTTATCCAGACATCACATCAGGGCCCGTTTTGATCATAAGGCTATGTGATGTGCTTTTTATGCCCATGTTCATTCCACGCTTGAGTACGGCTGTGTTGTATAGGCTAGGGCTGCTGTCACCCACATGAAACGACTGGAGCGTATACAGCACACGTTCCTCATATGGCTGACTTTTAATTCAGATAAACCTCTCGACAGCATGGACTACGTCACTCTTCTGGCCCACTTTAACGTGCGCGGTATGAAGTCTCGCTTTGTGCAATATGACATCATGTTTCTGTACAATGTTCGCCATGCGAGTCTCGACAGTCCCGAACTGCTGCCAGCATTTGGCTTGGCTGTGCCGCGGCGTCCATCGCGTATCCTCGCGCTGTGGAGCATTCCCTTTGCTCGTGTGAATACCTCTGGCATAGCCTGCCCACTCGTGTACCCACTCTGTGCAATACCTTTCTGAACTTTTTAAAAAATGTCGACTTCTTTACGTCCACTACGCGCTTTTACAAGTCAAACGCGCATAGCCTCTAGAACTAGGTATGGTCATACCTGTAAACTTACCCCTGTGCCACAGCTTAATGTTAATTTAATGCTACTCTGACTGAATCGTATTTTGATCCCCGTTTTTAATATTTGACTGCACCAGTAATTGGGTGGCTGTGCCTATTGGTGTTTATAATAATAATACAACAATACAATAATACAATCAGAAAACGAAACAAAGTGTAATTTGTTCCCACATGTATCACATTTAATTAGACTTTTGAAAAGAGCACACAGCTATTATTTACATTTGGAACTTTGCTTACTAAAGTTCGGAAAACTTGCTATGCATGTTCCAAGAACAGGACAGTCGATATGGTCCCACTACCGCACATGCACATGCATTAGAATGACCTCGTGACGCGGCATCAAACTCACCCACTGCAAGGATCAAACAAACGACGGCCACCGGTGCCGGCCACATGGTGCCCGCGCCGCCGAGACTCCTGCACGTTCTGCGCGTGTAGCGGTGTCCTCGAGTCCTCACACTGGGAGGAAACTCCTCCCGGTTTCCCTGAAAGCCTGCTGGCTCCCGCGCGGGCTTCTGGGACACTCACTGCCGTGTAGTCGCGGAATCCACAGCTGAAAGTACAGGTTGGTTACTTCACGGCCACCTTCCTCCCACGTGCAGGACAGCACGTCCTCACCGATACCAACACAAAACGAAAACGGGGGCTCACCGATACCAACACAAGACGCCGAGGCCGTCGGCGGCTCAAGAGGTGCGCCCATCAAATCTTATCTTTCCGGGGCGACGCCCCGCCCCCTCGGCGGCCGCGGCTGCGCCACGCCGCCGGTCACAGGGGCACGCGACCGACAGAACGAGCGTAGGCGGGACTGTGCGGCGGACGGCGAACTGGGACACGTTGGCTTTGGTCAACATCCGATGGGGTCATTCATGGTGACGATTTCAACGGCGACGTTTCGCGTTGTTACGAGCGACCGTTACGTTTTGTGTATTTAAAGTTGTTAAAGGCGGAAAGTTGTTGACAATGCTGTCGCAGTCCAGTATCTTTTTTTACGGCGCCGTAAACTACAGCTCAACCGAAAAGGCACCGCAGCACCATGGTTTTCGAAAACGTACGCCAGCCAACGGTGGCCAATAAAACACGAGGCCAGAAGTCAGGCACTCAAACTTTCAACAGAAAAGATGCGAGCAGTGGTGATGATCCATGTATTACAAATGGAAATATCAAACAAGCCCATCGGTCAAACATTAGGTTTAGATGCCGGTCCAAGCCCGCAGAAGACGGCACGTTAGACAACTCGCGACGCTTCTACGGCCTACGGAAGACGGCCGCCAACGCATGAAGCGACGCTCTCACCGAACGCAGACGCCGAACACGACCCATTCAACACATGCCCAGGAAACTGCGCGCGAACGCCGCGCGCCGACGCCAGCGCTCGGCCCAGCCAGCCAGCGCGACTATGGCAACCATCCGGCTCCGCGCCCGGTCGGCGCACGCGCGGACGTCCACGCGGCGCGCGCCCCGCCGGCCCGCCCGGCCGCGTCAGCAAACTTCAGACGGGAATTCGCGGCCGATTTTCATGCGGGAACAATCCCGACCGGCCGCGCGCGACGATGACAAACCGCCCATGAAACACGGACACACAAACAGCGAGAAAGGCCAGGCCCCCGCGGCGGCGGGCGGCCAGGTCCGGCGCGCGGCTGCTCAGCAGAACTTCCACCGGTGGCCGCACTCGTTGCACATGACGAACGTCGTCATCGGCTCGTCGGCGCTGCGGGTCTGGATCTGGTTGTAGGTGCAGTTGCGCTTGCCGCACTTGCCGCACTTGAGCAGGTCCGTGCTGGTGCCCTGCACGGAAGCCAGCTGCGCATCGTTGATGGACTCCTTAGTCAGTTTGTCGCGGAGCGCCTTCATCTCGTCGCTGGCCATCTCCTCGGGCGCCATCTTCGCCAGCCGCTCGGGCGTGATGCCGCCCGTCAGGTAGTTGAGCCGCAGGTTGACGTTCTTCTGGTCTTTCAGGTTGGCCATGCGCGAGCGCACGCGGTTCTTGTACTTGGGGTTGGTCGCCTTGAACTCGGCGAAGATGGCCGCCTCGAGACGCTCGGCCAGCGCCTCCGGGTCGCCGCTACCCTCCGGCAGCGAGTCGCCGCGCAGCGCGTTGTAGAGCATCTCCCGGCACTTCAGCCGCACCGTGTCGCCGGTGGGCGGCGCCGCCGGCGGGAAGCGCGCCACCGACTCCTTCTCGGGCGCGGCGGCCGGCATGTCCTGGTCGCGCGCGCCGCTGGCGCCGGCCTCGCCGCCGCCGCCGCCCGACTCCTTGCCCGACTTCTTGGCGTCGGCCGACGTGTTCAGCAGCTTCTTCCAGCCCTTGATGAGCGACTTGGCCAGCGCTATGGTCTGCTCGTCCTTGCTGGACTTGCGCAGGGAGTTGACCGTCATGCCGACCCGCGTTTTGTTCAGCACGTGCAGCGTGATCGGCAGCGACTGCAGCTTTTTCAGAGATTCCATGGCGTCGTCGAAGTTCTCTGTGGATATCATCTTATCCAGCTTCTTCATCACCTTCAGCACATCCTCCTCTGTCGTCATGGTGGGGATTTCAAGACCTGTGGATCAAGAGACATCCAAGCCATTACTAGTGTAGTTTCATGACCTGTACACTTGCAATGAATGTTCAAAGTTGAAATGTACAAATGTTCCGTGTCGGCAACCGTGAAATAGCTCCAATATTATGACCAATCAACTGGTCAATTTCTGGTATTCAGAACCAGCTGGTTCAGTCCTTATCTGGGCTGCAGGCAGGGACGACCAAAATCACACTGAAATGACAATTAACCATGAATTATCCAAGAAGAAGAAAGACACATGAGCTCCTTAAAAATCATGATAAATTTGTGAATAAAATAAAACAATTTGTGAAAAAATAAAAAATCATGCTAAATTCTATGGGTATTTTAACAAGCTGCTCAGCATTATATATAAAGCAAAGACTGAAAAAGGTAGAACTTTGATTTCTTGGGATACAAAGTTCCCATGCAAAATGGTGCAGTATCTACTTAGAACAATCAGCTGATACTCAGCAATGGAGTCCTATGAAAGACAATGACAGTGCATCAAATACAGTTTCATCTTGAAATAGCTCTTTCCCAATTATTACTTTTATGGCAATTGATAATGACCAAGTCATGCCACTCCTGTACATACACAGTGCTTGAGGACCAAAGAGTACATGGCCTTTCTCCACATCACATCTTTGTAGAAAGATGTTCTAATTATATTCTTTGGGACAAAAATATACTGACAGCTGTCAAAATAGGAGTTTATCCATTGGCTGCACAAAGATCAGGAGACTAAATGCCAGCATTATGCATTTCATCAAAATCCTGGAGCTATGACTGGATGACATTAATAATGCACTATGTTGGTTTATAGGATTAAAACTTAGTCATCTTGCAACAACACATGGAGTCTTGATATAATGAAAGGATGACTAGTCATACACCACAACACTGCACTGCACAGTGCACCACTGCACAACAGTGCAGGACTTGATCTGTTTAGGTAAACAAGGATGAAGGTCAGAGTAAAGTTCTCCAAATTTTTGTCATAACATCCAAGTGAACCATATCCTGAATGCCTGCAAACAAAATTCCCCATCTATCTAGTGCCTTGGATTTATGCCTGAAGCGGACTCCTGGGCAATGCATGAATAATTAAACATTATCACAACAAACCGCTCTGGCTGCTCTGTCAGATATAAGTGGCCTGTACTAAAGCTTGCACCTTATGGTAATACTCTGCTACCAGGAAAACCAGAAACAATATCCACATGCATTTTATCCAGCCAATGATTTACAAAGAATGTACATTATCGGTATTTCCAGCTACAAGGACGGCGGCCCTGATTAGCTAACGCGCAGCAAGGATATGGGCACAAAACTGAGTTCAAAACGCAGAAAACATAGTAACTTTGGCACTTTCATAATGCCCAAGTAACCAGCACACAGTTCCACGCATAAACTGCATTGCACGCCGAATGATTTACCCGGTAGCCGCGGCGGCACCTCTACCGTCAAGCCTCACTCGGCAACAAGCAAGGGAACGCGAAGAAACGCAGATCAAACAGCGGCTAATGGCGAGAAAAATTGCGTCACATTCGTCTACGCAGGTGATTTACTTTTTGTAGCCAATTGAGTAGTATCAATGGCTTTGACTTTTTAATAAATATTTTATCATGAAGGGAACATTATGAGTTGCATTCAGATAAGAAAAAGAGATATAAATATTGTTTTAAAAGACTCCTGATGAAGTGGGGCAATTCCTGCGCATAATTTAATGCGTAACGTGCATTCGTTTAGTGTAAAGGATGGAAGGGCAGGGCGTGATGTGGTCTGGTATTTGTTTCTTGTTTATTTTCCGTACAGGTACGTGGTTACGTTGCGGTTTTTGTTCATAAGTGGCATTGCGCGACTGATAGTTGTGAGTCCGTTATACGCCAGGCCATAGTCACATCTTGAGGTTTTGAAACGCTACATTGGTATCGTGCCCAGGGCTTCTATTGCAGTCGAGTTACTGGTAAGCGTGTGGAATGTGGAAATAGCCGTTGGGAATGAAGTCCATAAAAGTTGGTCATTAAGTACGACTGTTTGTTAAGTTCATTACGTTCTTGTTTGGTGCTGGTGTGTTTATTGTTGGGAGTTTTGGGGAGCTCGACACACAGAAATAAGACACCCTCCAAGTCCAGAGACGGGATCGCTGATAACTTTGCTGGATTTCCAGGTGGGTAGCGAATTTCAGGTGAGACAACTGTCACGCCAAGCTAGAGTACAAATGTAGTTTATGTGGAATGTGAATGGTTTTTAGAGCCATCTTATCGGAGTTTCATACGTCATCAAAAAATGTCATGGCTGGATGCGGCCAATATTCAAGGATTACATGAAATGGCGCTGACAACTATGCCACATTTGATTAGAGTGCTGCCTTGAACAATTTCATCAAGAATGAAAATGCAGTTTGCTTAACCACTTCGGAGTAATGTGTGAATGTCAGCACATCTCCAGCTTTTACAAAATGATTATTGGTGTGCCAAACATGATCATCTTCCAGTCATTCCATAAAGTTTTGCAGTCATATATCTTGAAGTATACTTTCTGCTGGTCTCAATGTGTGCCCATCTCTCCATAGTTTTTTCCATTTCTACCCACAAATAACTTGTTCTGCTGCAGAAACAGGTGACAAAATTTATGTTGCCAGGAAAGGTCATGCCTGATCAGGAAATCCAGACCTTAGATTGCTTTTATTATGTTGGCTGGGCCTCTTACAGACCAGGGGACCATATTAATCCCTGAGTTATTTGGGACAATTTACCCAGATTATTACATAATTTGGCATATTAATCTAGGTTGACTTGGGATCACTTCTGCAAAAATACTAATTGTTTTGCAGATTGATATGTTTGATGCCTTATCTATGTAGCCGATTCTGACTGTTTTTGCCTTTGTAATGTGCTTGTAATTTGGTTGATAAATAACTGTCAAATTTTTGGCATTGACCTGAAGTGGGATGCCATATGTTCTTGAAAGAAAGAAGGGGCAAAAAATGCCCACCCCTGGTGAGTGGAAGGTGGCAAAATACCTCAGGGAATGCCAGGTTCAGCATGATATTATTGAGCCCTTTTTAATTCAGCAATGTATTTTGCGCCTGGAATCACCGCACTCATGACACAACCGAAGTTTGCTTAGTAGCAGGGACGTTCCCGGGGGGGGGAGCATGGAGGCCATGGCCTGGCATTGACCTGCCAAGTGGTCTACACTAAGTATATAGCGATTTCGCACAAATACGACATATTGATCATATAAATGCTGCAGAAACAAACATTATATGCATTTCCATGGGCTAAAAATGAGGTCAGTTACGTCAGATTTCTGCTTTTCCCTATAAAATTCCTCTTATGTGAGTGGTTTATGACAAAATTTGACATTTGTCCCCCCCGAGGAAAATTCTGGCTACGTGCCTGCTTAGAAGGCCCCCAGATTGGTTAATTGGCGGCCTGGAGGGACTCACGACAGCTTCCAGCAGGAGTTTGCAACAGCTGACCGCAGAAAGCCCGAATGAGTTCCTCGACACGCTGGACTGTCGATTGGGCTCGGGGCGTGTCTTCCCCTCGGCTGTGATCTCTCCTGGTGTGTATGGGTGATTCTCGAAGGAGGTCTTCCCGCGCCTGCCAGAACATTCGCGATAATCTGTTTCGCTTGCCGTTACGATTTTGCGAATTGATCGATGCCATATGTATGGCATCAGTTTACCTTCAGACACTGTGAAAGACATTGCCGATTTAGGTGTTCTTACATCACGTGCTGTATGGTGGAAACATACAAACACGTTGGTACCGATTGCTCATTTGTTTGTGCAGCAGAATACAATACAGCACAATGTTGCACAGTATGCAGATACCGCCGCGCTTCATGTTAGCGGTGCGCAGGGAAGCCGGAGGACTGGACAAGGGTCTGTCCGGTTTGTCCTCGCCTCAGGCTCACGGTCCGTCGACAGGTGGCGCTGCGTCATGTACGGCCCGGCCATGCCTGACGTGGTGGGCGGCCCGGTCGGCTGGCCCGCCGCCGCCGCCGGCTTTCCCTCGCCCGAGGCGATCGACCCGGCGCACGTGCGCTGGCACTACAAGAGCGACGGCGACAAGCGGTGGACGCCGTTCGACGGTTTTGACTCGCTCAGCCTGGAGCAGAGCTACCGCCAGCTGTTCCCGGCGCCGACCGCGCCCGCCGGCGCCGGCTACGCGCCCGGAGCCGGCGCCTACGGCCCGGGCGGCGCCGGATACGGCGGCGCCGCGTACGCCGCCGGTGGCGCCGTCTACCCGGCGGAGGCGGCCGGCGACGACGAGGTGACGGACGTCAGTCAGCTGCTGAACAGCGCTGGGCGGGGGTACGGCGGCGGGCAGGCGGCGTACCCGGGGACCGAGTACGGACAGCTGCAGTACGCGGACGCCGCGCACGTGCGGCCGCCGCACGAGGACCCGGCGCCGTACGGTGCGCCGCCGCTCCAGCAGATGCAGTACCCGGCCGCGCTGCACCAGCAGATGCACCACGTCAGCCCGTCCCACGTCCAGATGCAGATGCAGAATTCGGCGTTTGGACACAACATGAGCAATGGTAGGGCGTTCCTGGGTGTGTCAGGGCCGTTCACGGTTTGACGCCGTGTGTCGTAGCGAGGTAGCCCTGGTCCGTTTCAATATGCATTTTTTTCCGCACGGCTGTTATTGATGTGAGATACCCGTGTCATTGACGTACATATGCGTATGCCTAGTACGTTTGCTAAGGCGAATATTTTTACAGCACGTATAAGTCACAGAATGACTCACCGTGATTGCACAGGTAATATCGGAAAGGAACGATCCGCATTGTGAATTGGACTCTGTCATATGGACTCAGTATGATCGCAGTTTGCATGTTCTTAGTTGTTCGGTTTAAGAAATCTGACACCCCTGTTGACCCCAGGTCACGGCCCAACTGGTGACCAGTCGTGCCGCGTGCTGGTATTGAACTTGACACCCTCTGTTGACCTCAGGTCACGGCCAGCCGGCGACCGGTCGTGCGGCGTGCTGGTGTTGAATACGACACCTTACGTTGATTTCAGGTCACGGCCAGCCGGCGACCGGTCGTGCGGCGTGCTGGTGTTGAATCTGACACCTTATGTTGACCTCAGGTCACGGCCCGGCCGATGACCGGTCGTGCCGCGTGCTGGTGCGCGGCGGCATGTACGAGGTGCTGCTGCGCGAGCGCACCGGCCGCTCTCTGTACTGGTCCGGCGAGCAGTTCGCGGTGACGCGCGGCGCCTGGTTCTACGACGGCTCGTGGGAGCCGGTGGACGAGCCGGTGGCCTGCCGCGTGGAGCAGGAGCACGGCCAGCTGGCGCGCTCCGGTGCCTGGAACCAGGCCGACCCGCGCGCGCCCCGCCAGGGTCAGTGTCGGCGCAGACCGAGCGCCGGCGGCTCTGACGACCCGTGCCTGGCCGGAGTGTCGCGAGTTACGGATAACTCTGGCCGGTACTGGCGTCTGTGCTGCGCGGTAGATCTCGTGAGCCGCCGAGGAGGTTGACAGCAGATTTGTTTTTGAATGCGGTTTTCTCATGTGCTGCGCGCGTACATTTCTGACACTGGTTTTCTGCGTTCGTAGCTGACGGAATTCCGGCGAAAAATAACGTAGCCTTTCCTTCAAAGACACTGTGGACCTTGCCGCTGCGCGTGGGACTTTCGCAATGGAAACGACGTGGCGGCGCCGGGACAACTCTCTCGGCGTTTGTTGCGGGCTGACTGGAAGTCCGTCCGCCCGCAGCCCTCCATCATGTGGAGTTCGAGAAGTTCGTGGTGGTCTGGTACAGCAACGGCGACGTGGCCCTGCACAGCGGCCGCGTGCTCTCCAAGGTGATGCGCGGCCTCTACCAGAAGCTCGGCCTCGAGGGAGGTGGGTCAGCCGGGCACGTCACGCTCGCGCCGACAGCTCGGCCGCCAGGGACGGGGCCGGGCCGCGCCGTGGACGGGTAGACTAGGGCGGGAAAGGAAGAGCGTCTTGGTTCGTGCTCAGACGCTGTCGTTATTTTTTTTTGTTGCTTCCCGCAGCTGCTCGTTGCATTCAGGGACACGGATTCCAAAGCGGAAATTCCTTCACCGTTCCCCGCTGCTTATAAGGGACAGACGTTTTTATGTGTTACTGTTAATGTATTAATTGCAAGTCCTGATTTACCTCCTCTCTCCAAAGTCACCGAGTGAAGTAGTGAACTGGAAGCGTTATGTGGTGAACATTTGAGATGCCAGCGATTTTCCTCTTACTGTGTTTGACGTAGCCCATGGAGCTATATTATGATAGGCTAGTGCAATAATTGCACTGGTAACCAGTGCTCGGCGCCTGTCCGGACCAGCCTGACCACCCTCTGGAAGCGTGGCTCAAGGAGAGGCCTGTCAGCACTTCATTGTACGGCCGATGCGAGCCGCTTACAGTCCCCGTGCCGTCCCGTGTCCCGTGCCGCTGCCCGGCCCCTGCGCTGTCGTGACGCTGTCGTGACGCGGCACGTGACGCCGCCGCAGCCGGCGAGCCGCTGCGGCGCTCCTACCCGGTGCCGGCCGTCTGGGAGGACCGGCTGCCCGACATCGACCACCTCATCTTCGTGGTGCACGGCATCGGTCAGAAGATGGACTCCAGCTCCATCATCAAGAAGACGGCCAGGTGAGCGGCGGGTCGGACGCCGCCGGCCGCGGCCGCCGGTCGCCGTCCGGGCGGGGTGCTGGCGAGCGATAGAAAGTTGTGTCTGTCCATTACGCGCTCAGTTTGTCACTGACGCCTCGCGGAGGATGTGCATGCTTCAGAGAGCGATCCTGCGCTGCTCAGAGCAGCCGGCAGGACGGCAGGCCTCTGGGGTCTCGATGTCTGTCTGTCTGTCTGTCTGTCCGACGTCCAGCGAGGGACACCTGGCGCTGTTGTGTCTCGTCGGGGGACAGCCGCACGTCTGGAGGACGTGCCGTCCACCGCCGGTGACCGCCGCCGGCCGCGGCGCGTCCCATTCGTCAGCGGCGCCAGCGTTTGTCTGCCGGCCGGCTCCGCCGCCGCCGGCCGAGCCGGGCCGCGACGCTCTGACCGACCTGCCCGGCGTCCGCCCGACCTGACCTGACGTGACCCGACCCGACAGCATGCGCGAGATCGGCCGGCCGCTGGTGGACAAGCACTTCGGGCCGGCGGCGGGCCGCGCCGAGTTCATCCCGGTGGAGTGGCGCTCATCGCTGGTGCTCGACGCCGGCCTGATCGACGCCATCACGCCGCGCCAGATGCTCGGCCTGCGCCAGCTGCTCAACGACTCCTTCATGGACATCATGTACTACACGTCGCCCGTGTACCGCGACGAGGTGGTGGCCGGCCTGCGGCGCGCGCTCAACACCGTCTACGGCAACTTCAGCCGGCACTACCCGCGCTTCGAGGCGTGCGGCGGCCGCGTCTCGGTGGTGGCGCACTCGCTGGGCTGCGTCATCCTGCACGACCTGGTCACCGGCTGGCGGCCGCACGACGGCGGCGTGGTGTCGGCCGCCGCCGCCCAGCTCAGGGTCAGTCTGGCGCCGGCGGCCGCCGCTGGCCCGGAGGCAGGGCGGAACGGGGCGCCGGGGCGTGGTTTGGGCTGGAGGATGCGGGGGGGGAGGTCGGGTGATGCAGGTAGGGATACCGTCTCTCGGGCTGTTTACGGGTCTGGGCTCCGAGTTTGCTGAGTGCCCCTTCACGTAGCTGGTGAGTAAATAAGGAAGGAGTCTGCGGTCCGTTTTTGGGGAATGATGTATTAACATTTTGGACGAGCGTACCCATAGTATCCGCGATGTCTTGTGATCTTTCATTCCTGTCCGGGCAGATGATGCCTGTTTTTGCCGGGCGGGTATGCAGCTTGCCCGGCGTGTCCGGCCCCTGGCTGGCACCTCTCGCGGGGCCGCCTAAAGAGCTTGGTAGTTGCGCGTCCTAGAACGCCTGCCAGCCAGACTGCCCAGGGCTGGCGAGACTGGGGCACGGGACCTGGTGGCCGTCTCACTCCCATTTGTCCGTCGTTCCACCTGCGCAGCACCCGTCGGCCCGTATCGAAATCTGTGTACGTTTCCAACCTTTTCTCCCACTCAAAGTACTCATCCTGTCTGCTTTCAATCTCGCTAAGTCCTGCCAGTCTGTTGCCGACGATATACTCGCCCATCCATCTGCACATCGACTTCGACATATTTGGCACCATACGCGGAGTTACTTCATCGGAATCGATGCGCTGGAAGGCCCAACCTGACCTCGTCCATCAGGCCGCCGGAGCAGTAATTGAGTTACTGGAGTGCTGGTAGCGGGACCAAGATAACGGCCTCGACGACTAAGTGCTTCGTAGCTGACAGCGTAAATATTGCGTCTTGGCGGTTTAGCTGTCGTTTAAATATATATCAGTATGAATTATGAGCGGCGGAGCTAGCAGAAGGAAGAGCTGATAAGAGTGCGAGGCGCATGGCGTGCTTGTTTCAGTATAATGGCTGTTCGAGCATTGGAGAAGTTTTTGTCTTACGATCGTGTTCTGCCTTTCCGGTCCTTAGTGCTGCGATGGCACTCAGGCTGATTGCATTGCCTCAAGAGGGCGATCTGTCATGTTTCCCGGAAGTTGAAATATTACGTCTAATGTCGACCATATTGGTCTTCTTCTTTTGCAGTGAAAAACCGAAAATACCGCGTCCGCTAATGTTCACAAGCAGCGACACATCATTTGGATCAAAACTGGGTTGTCCGCAAATTGAACTTGCCTTCAGTTGAAACGACTCTCGGGAAATATTTGATTTCGAAAGCGAGCTGGCCTTGTATTCCGATCAGGATTAGCGCCAGTAGCACAGTATGTGTGACTTGTTCAGTGAGCTGAATTCTTAACTGTCCAGTATCGCTTTACCTGAGCCTCATTAAGCAGCTGCGCGGGAGACCTTCCCACCACACGGCGTTGGGGGCGGCTGTCTGGAAGCTAAGAGTTCGCGCCGAGCGAGTACTTGACGTAGAGCACCACTTCATTTTGCGCGCTTCGATGCGACAGCATCCCGCGGGACGTCACGGAGCGACGGCGTTCAGGTCGAACGTCCTGTACATCCCTCTCCCACGGAGCGTGCTGTGACGGGGTACGCGCGACCCGGTCTCCGGGTGTACGACGACGACAGAGTTGATCTGGTTCAGTCACCGTCCGGCAGCCGGGTGCGGCCCTGGACAGGGCAGAAATAGCCTCCCGACCGCTGCGGGAGTCAAACGGCGGACGTCTCCGGCCGTTGAAGCCGATCGCGCTCCGCAAATATTGACTCCGGTGACTCTGAGTCGCGTCCAAACAGGGCAGGCTTCCGCGGCCGCTGCAAAGTGCCCGAAGCCGGGGGGCGCGGCAAACCGGTGACTTGTCCCCGTTTGTTCCCACCCCTGACACCGCCCCCGCCCAACCCGTGAACCACGTGGGCGTCATTCATACATCATGCAGACACCTGCGTGCAATGCTTCACTCAGATGCGCAAAGCACGGTTTCGTCATGGGAAGTATGGGACTTGCGCAAGCATCAGCATGACCGTGTTTGGCATGACGCGAAACATGAAGTGTGACAGGCAGACATGCAGTTTTTGGAGAAATTTTTAGGTAACATTGAATGAGAAGCGAGATGATTTTCGTTCAGTTTTTTTTTTTGTCTCCTGGGTGCAATAGATTCGAGGGAACCTTGTGATTTCTGTCACACATAACACTGAAAATGCCACCTTCTGGCAAGGACTCACGTAGGCGACCGCACGTGTATCGAATTGTCCAATGGGCAGCAGGTGTTCGGCAATCAGTTACTGGGCCATTTTCCAAGTCACTTCAGACAGACTAGTATATTGAGGCCCGCGGAACGGGTGGGGGAAGGGGATGGTGGCTTTCTTGTCCCCTCGGAGTTCTGCTCCGGAGCCCCCGCTCAGAGGTATGTCACCGGAGGCCCCTCAATTTGTCAGGGCCTTGTTTACAACGGGAAGGCCTATTACCGCGCCAGGAGGCCCACTCGTCGCCTGAGGTGCCCCTTCTCATCACAGGAGGCCCTCCGCACCGTTCCAGGAGACTCCTTATCATCACAGAATATTTAGGATGTCTAGCCATTTTTCACCGCCCCAGAAGACCCCTTTGCGATCTTTCTTTTGTTTTGGAAGAGTTCGGGTACCAACCGCCGTTCTTGACACTTGGACGATAGGCTTAAACGTTAGCCTTCACCTAGGTGTGATGCCGCCTCAGGAGGGCCCCAAAGGTCAGGTTAGCCCCGAAAACAAGGATGCCTCCGAGGCCCCAAAAGCTCCCCCAACCGCTATGTCCCCACTTTTGGATCCGTGGCGCGGTCTCTGGTATGTATCTGAGAAAACACCACTTAAGAAGTGGCATCTTATCCAGAACTCTGTTCACATGTAGTAATTTTGCATATTTCGTTAGTACCGTTCCCTACTAACGTTGCTTTAGTCTTTGGTTGTTTCCTGAACAGCCAGAACGCGTCCTGGGAAGGAACGATTTACTCCATCGCGTTGTGGTCGTTTTTCTAGTGTCCATAATGCGATGTTATATCTTCTTCGGTGTTTGGAAATGGAGAAATTACTGGAACGCGTCGTGGTCCTTTCTTTTGGCCAGAGATGGATATTTCTTTTTTGTTTCGCTGTTTGGCAATTTGGCCGTATCCAGAACGCGGTCCGGTTGTTTGGAACGACCAGTGGCTGTTTTTTTTTTGTCTCCGATCCTTACATGTACATGTTTTGTCAGATAGCTGGTTTAATTGTTATTTGGTGTGTCAGATGTGATAGCAAGAGGCTGCTTTTAGCCTGACGTGGAGTAAGAGTTTTGCACATTGACTTTTGTGACTACACTAATTGATTGCGGTCAAGACTTCTACATAAATTGTCCTCGCGTTATGCATGTATTTTCCATGTGTAGGATGTGGGGTACGCTCGGAGATGTTAAAATGTTTATATCAACGTTTGTGAGCTAAGTGTTATATGAGGCGGAGTGTTATATACCTGTGTTACGGCTGTGTTGTGTAGGTTGTGTATATTGTGTTGGCTTCGTTTTGGCTTGTGTTTATTTGGGTCCGAAGATCACTAGCCTGAACAAGCCCAGGAGAAATCGTAATTTTTGTGGGCGATGTGGCAAATAGAGCGTCTATGCAAATTATTCCTTCAAGGTGTTCGTTCTTCACCGCCTGCCCCCCACCGCCACCGCCTGACCTGCCGTCGCCGGCAGGGTCACGCCGGCCCCTTCCACGAGATCGACAAGCTGCGCGACCTCATCGAGACGGAGGTGATACACAAGATGCACCTGGGCCCGGCCGCGCCGCTGCGGTTCAAGGTGGGTGCCGCCGCCGGCTGCGCGCGGCACGGCGGCCGGACGCCGGCCTGAGACGGCGTCACACCCCGCTCCCTGGCCGCCCGCGAGCTGGCGCGGCTCGGCGGACGCGGCCGAGCTCGCCGCCGGCGCTGTCGGAGCCCGGTGTGGGCTGCAGCGCGGCGTCTCCTGAGCACAGGTCGGCCGCATCGGCCTCGGGGCCTGCGGGACGGATCGGCACGGCCTCGGGCCGCGCTGGAGTCTGAGACTGCGGTAAGCTCCCCATGTGCCTCCCGCGGAATGCTGTCCAGAACAAGCTCGTATTGACCGCGGTGGGGGGTCAGGGAGTTCTTCTCGGATCATTTCACCGGTAAGTGGCTTTGTCAGAGCCGTCTTTTCCCATCGGCGTTCATTTTGGGGAACGGCTTACGAGTCGTATCGCCGCTACTATTCTCGTAGAATCTATTGCGCTGGAACTGAGACAAGTTAGCCTTCCTGGAAGGCTGTAATGCGGAATACCATTTCTGATTCGGCCGTCGCGGCGGTGCGGCATGTTACGCAAGGTCGGAGCAGTCTTGTCCGATGGCGTCAGGGGCCAGCGCCAGTGCTTTGCAATGCGTTCGCCAGACGTCGACACTTCGTGGAAAGAATGGTGCCGGCGTCGGCCTGCTGATGGTTTGGGACGCCGCCTGCTGTCGGCGGTCAGCCGGCCGCCGCGGGGGCCGACTGTAGACGCCGCGGCCGTTCCCGCCCAGGAGCGCACGGGCTCGGCGGGAAGTGCGTGCGGACGGTCATGGGTGTGACGGTCACGAACCTACTGGGATGGCCGCCGAGTGGTGAATGGCGAATAACGGCGGGCGCCTGCTGCACGTCGGGCCGGCGGCGGGCTGTTCTGAGTGTGCGGCGGTTCTCTGCCATGTGCAGGCGGCCGGCAGTGGTGAGGTGCGGCCCGCCGTCCGCCTGCTTCGGAGACCGCCGGCCGGCCGTGGCGTCGGCCGCCGACGCCGGCCGCCGGGACGGCCCGGCCGGGCCGGGACGTCACTGCGCGGACTTGGACGGCGCGCTCGCGCGCTCTACGGTGGCGCGAAACCGCCGAGGCCATTTTGCCGGTGCTCTGTCGGGATGACGTGCGTTCTGTTGGCCTGTGGCTCGGAGTTCATGTAACTTGTCTGTCTTTTTGTGGAACTTGTACAAGTGTGACAACATGTTCGTGATCAGATCCGAATCGAAGCGTAAACACAAAGGAGCAACACGGCTGCACACGGCCGAACGGTAGCGCTTTCCTCTTTATCGATGTGCCATCATGTAATGGAATTCAGCGACACCGTGCTCCCATTTGTGCGCTGGCATCACTGCCTGCCACCGCGAAGATGAGCTTCGACCTTCAGCTTCGGCCCGACCTTTGGTGTTTCCAGGTGCCGTTGACGTCTCTCCGCGGCCATATCAATGGACGGCCGGCCTGTGATCTGGCATCTGGTCCGACGCCTGACCTTACCGCCGCGTGACGGCCGAACTGTCGGCCGACTTCTGGCGTGTCCGGCATCATCACCTCTGGCCCGGACGCCGCGACCTGTTATCTCGCTTCCGTGACCTTTCACTTTGCCGCCGTAACCTCTGATCCTGCCGCCGTGACCTCCGACCCGCCGCCCCGAACGCCGGCCCGCCTGCCGTGACCGCTGACCTGGTCGCCGTGACCTCTGACCCGTCCGCCGGGGTCTCGCCGGCGCCTCTGCGGCGTCGTGACCTCTGGCCCGGCCGTGCCCGGAGTGGAGACCTGTTGTGCCTGCGCTGGCCGCTGTCCGTTCTGACCCGGGCGTCGTGACCTCCGATCCGGCCCGAGCCCGGCAGATCGAGAACCTGTTCTGCCTGGGTTCGCCGCTGTCCGTGTTCTGACCCGGGCGTCGTGACCTCTGACCCGGCCCGTGCCCGACAGATCGAGAACCTGTTCTGCCTGGGCTCGCCGCTGTCCGTGTTCCTGACCATGCGCAGCCAGGCCACCGGGCCGCACGTGATCCCGGCCAACCTGTGCCGCCGCTTCTTCAACGTCTTCTACCCGCACGACCCGGTGGCCTATCGGTGAGCGACGGCCGGCCCTGGCCAGAGCTTCAGGTCTGGCCGGCGGGGAGGGGCCTTGACGTACGGTCATGTCATAACGCCAGCTGCCACATTCTCAGACACAGGGTCTGCCGCATGGTCCGCGCCTGTGGATAAGTAGTCGCGGTTGGATGTCACGAGGGCTTCTGGACGAAATGTCGTGGTGTGTAGATGTGCCGTTTGTATTGATGGACGAGTTCCGTGCAGACCGTCATCCTATGGGTCTGTCCATCACCCATCAGTAGCCACTGGTAAAGTCTAGAGCGCGGATATATGCTCCCATTTCTGTCAGGTAACAGGTTGGTATGAATCTGGGTAGCATGAATGACGGGTAAGCCGAATTCGAGTGTAGTGTTGGTGATGTCAGCCGCTGGCAGTACGATATGTAACAACCCACGACCGTAGCCGTGTCGAGGCATCACCCAGGCTACTGCTAATCGTGGCGTCCCTTGACATTAGTGGTGGCTTGGCTGGATACTGTTGTGTTTTAAATTTTCGTAGCGTAAAGTTCGTGTGTGATTAATCAGTATGTCATTTGAAGTGAGGAAGTTTTAATTAATTACATTGCTCAGCAATCTATAAATTTGAGATGGTTCGTTAAGCACTGTGGTTAAGGATGCTTTAAATGTCAGGCCGTTAATCCCCATAGAGCAACGGGATATAATTGGTTCATCACCAACATCTTGTACATGCATTTTCCATCGCGTGATTCTTCATGACTTCTGTTAACGAGCGAGAAGCGCGGAGAATGCCAAAACGCTGCAAGTGACGTCATGGGGAGGCGCAGATCAGCTGCACCCGTGGTTGGCAATAGCGGGCGATGTTCACGTGGGTGTCGAGTGAGAAAATCTCGCCGGAGAGTACCTCTGTGGTGCGGTCATCGCCGCAGCGTACTGCACGCCCCATGCCGTCCATCCCAGCGGTCGGCGTAGCACGTCAGTGGCGCGCCCGCTGCCGGCAGGATGGAGCCGCTGGTGTCGCGCTACTACGCTCACCTGGCGCCGGTGCAGGTGCACCCGCACACGGCGCCCAACAAGAGCCTCTACTGTGAGCTGCCGGCCGTGCCGCTGCCGCGCACCGACGGCGACGCGCCGCCGGCCAACCCGCCGCCGGCCAGCGCCAAACAGGGTGCGTGAGCGCCGGCCGAGGAGGCGCGGACGCGGCCCGGGCCGGCCCCGAGGCGGCAGGCGGGCTGCCAAATGGCGCCGAGGAACGGCCGGTCATCTCGCGGAGTTCGGACGCGCTCCGCCGGCGGCCGGCCGGGGCTGCCGTAAATAATCCCCCGAGCCGGCGGTCCGGCGGCGGCTCCGCAGGCCGGTCCCGCCGCTGACCTGCCGCTCCCTCTCTCTCCGTCAGGCTGGAGCCTGTGGACGCTGATGAAGGGCGAGAAGGCGGCGGCGCGGCCGGCCAGCTGTCCCGGCTCGCCCATCCAGCGGTCGGCCTCGATCGGTGAGAGCGGCGGCTCGGCGGCCCCTCGGGCGCGACGCCGTCGCGTGGACCCGGCGGCCCGGCCGGCGGGTCGCGTCTCCGCCGCGCTGCGCCGCTTGTCGCCGAGAGAGGTCGCAGCGGCGGGACCGGGCGCGGTGGTCGGGGTCGGACGGGACGGCGGCGGGCGCCAGGCGCCGCGGCAGACGCGGCCCAACGTCGTCGGATTCGGAAAAGGGGACGGACGGCGTTGTTACCTTTCCAGTGGCTCCGCTGCTGCTGAGCTGCGATGGATCTCTGGAAATGGATCTGGGGGCGTGGCTTTTTATCAGTTCGACTCAAACGTGAACATGCTACCGTATCGTGGCCGTACAACCGTGTTCTCAAATTTGGAGTGATTTTGTCCCGGGCGCCTAATCTGATGGCGCTGGAGGATCTTGGTCGTGGCGTGGAACTCCATGACACCGCCTCCTCGTGACCTGCTGAGTTACGACCACTTTGGTGTCTGGCCAAACACTGGAGCTTATGCCGGGACTCGAACTCATCGTCTGCCACGCTCCGGATTCAGTTGCCCGGCTCCTTATCCGGCATGTCACGAAGGCACTCTGTGAAAGCCCGGTTCTGTCCGTCCGGTTTTCACAGAGGACCTCGTCATCATAACGTTTTTGGGTCGGCGAGGTGCCTGAAAGTCCGCCTCATCAGCGTCTAAGTCATCCTCCTGCCCGTGATCACAGGGTGATCTTGTCCACACCCCAGGAGTGCCAGCCCCAGGAGTCCGTGCCGTGCGCCTGACTTCGTCCGACGGCTGGTCATCCCTGAGATGCGCGCTTGGCCCGCCGACGCCGGACGTCTGTGTTGTCAGCGGGCGCCCTCTGTTGCAGAGCTGGACCACCGTCTGGACTACGTGCTCCGCGAGACGGGGGTGGGCGTCCCCTACGTACAGGTGCTGACGTCCCACATGAGCTACTGGACGAACCCCGACCTCGTCTACTTCATCCTGCACCACGTGCTGACTCCGGAGCAGCCGGGCCGACCCAGCCGGCTCTGAGCGGCGACCCGGTCACCCTGCTGAGGTCACGCCAGCCGAGGTCATTCGGCCGGGGCCGCCCTGCTGACGTCACTCGGTCAAGGCCACACCGCCGAGGTCGTCCAAGAAGAGTCACTAGACTGAGATCATACTGCCGTGGTCATTCAGCTGAGGTCGCCCAGCTGAGGTCACTAGGCCGAGATCATCCTGCTGTGGCCGCCCTGCGGAGGTCACCCTGCCGCGTTGGCATCATCTGAGACCGCCATATCGAAGACCAGTCGGCGTCCGGCGGTCCCCTGAAGCCGACAGGCCCGACGGACGAAGAAGCCGACACCAGGTAACATCGGAACCGGAGCCTCCAGCGCCGTCGGCCCAGAAGCCAGTGCCAACGGCAGAGGCGGCTGCAGCTCGGCGGACCCCGTGACTGGCGCGGCTGCAGCTCGGCGAAGCTCGTGGCTGGTGCGGCTGCAGCTCGGCAGAGCCTGGGGCTGGTGCGGCAGTCTGCTGCGCCGGGAGCGCCTGCTCGCCGCCCATCCGGTCACCGTCCAGTCCGTGCGCGGTGCGGCGTGTGCCGGGCACCGGCCGCCCGGCGTGTTACTGCGCGTTACTTAGCGTTCTCTTCGCGACTTGCCACTCTTCTCCGTCTCACAGGTGCCGCCGTTTTCCCTTTTATCGGGTGGTATTGCACTGTTGTGATAAGATGCATTTTTACATGGCTGTTCAAGGCTACGAGCTCCACTGTTGTGATATTGCATGCGTTAGATTGTTAAGATGGCGTAATATCGCTCGTATTCACTTACGATTAATATTGAGGAACGAGTTCAAGAGGCTTACCGTGCCATGTGCGTCGTTTAGCCGCCTTTGGTCGTTTACATCTAGTCAGATATTTAGCGTTGCCGTGTCTTCATGACTTTACGAGTAGGAATTGCCGTATGATCTTGCCACGTTTCGCTCAGATCGAGCCTCGGTTGAGGCGTTCCGTGTCCTTGCAATACTGGGCTCACGCGCAGCCTTTTCGACAATCGTCGGTCCGGCACGTAGCGGCGCCCGCGGGCGGGCCGGCCGGGCGGTCCCCTGACCGCCGCTCAGCGCGCCGGCCTGTCGGCGGCGGCCGTCGGCCGGCGGCCGGTCTCCCACGGGTCGGCCGGCTGCAGCATCGATCCCGTCACAGGTGGAGATTCGCCGCCGGCGCTGTCGTGCCGCGCCGGGGCCCGATCGTAAACTGGCCGCCGCCGTCGGCGGCCGCCGCGGCCTCTGCCGCCGGGCCGGCCGGCTCTGTCCGACAGGCAGCGTCTGTCTGCTTGGCAGGGAGTCTATCACCGGCAGGGAGGGCCTGTCTGCTTGGCGGGGAGGACCTGTGACCGGCTCGGAGGGCCTGTCTGCCTGGCAGAGAAGGCCTGTCCGCAGCAGTGGTGAGCCTGTCTGCCACGGTGACTGGCCTGTGTGTGGCGATGATGATCTCAATATTGCACCCCCCCCCCGTCGGTGATGATGTGGCTCGTATTGCGGCCGGTCGCAGACCACTCTATATATGCAGATCGTGCCTTGTTCGGGAGTGATCATACTGCAGGGGCTGCCGGGACATGAGCTGTACAATACTCAAGCATCTCATATAAATAGGCCTTGGTATACGCTAAAAAGTCGGCGTCCAGCTTCAGCTCCGCGCTGTACCGCGGGCGTGCGGCGCCGCTCCGCCCATCTGCTCACTTCTTCGCCTTTGACCGGGCGCCTCGTCGCCGGCCGAGACGGCGACGTTCGCTGGGTCGTTCCGGCCCAGGTCGGAACTTCCTGGACAGGCCGAGCTGGGGCCGCGAACGCACACGGCGACTTCGGTCCGCTCCCCTCAAATATTCATCTCGGGTCCGCGGGCGGAATAAGCAAACGCCGCCTCGTCCGACGCGGAGGCCGGAAGCCGTGAGGTGTGTGAGAGCGCGTGCGGGTGCGTCAGCTGCCGTCAGAGCAGGCGTGCGGATGGCATGGGACGAAATAGGCGCAGCTGGGAAGAATACTGATAACTGTATGAAAGGTATTGTGCATTCCATAAAAATCGCTGTGAAAATAAATCAAGAAACGAGTGACAGTATAAATATTGCATGAAATAATAAATGCGTTCGACGCAAAAAAACTGCGTATGTATGTATGAAGTTGAATGGGGTGAGTAGTGATTGTCATAAGAAAAGGCGCAGCTGGGAAGACTATTGACAACTGTTTGAAGAAACGTCGTCCACTCCATAAAAAATACAATGAAAAGATATTAAGAGTGACCGACGAATAATGTAAATATTGCATGAAATGATAAATGCGTTCGACGCAAAAAACTAGATATATGTGTAGAGTTGAGTGGAATCATCAGTGATTGTCAAAGCCACTGCCAGGGCTGAAACTCGGTCTACAGCGGACATTCGGACACTGCAGCAGGCCACGGACACTAAAGGAGGACTCGCGCTATGGTTTTGCTTGCGAAACCTGTGTAGGTAATAGCTTTCATTGTAACCTGGAAAGTGTTTTTCGTCGCAGCGTCGTATTTTGTTGATTTATCCCATCCCATTGTTTTCATTAAGAATATAGCATTAATACCAGACCGCCTTACGCAGCTCTTCGGCCAAACAATTCACTTTCCTCAACTGAAGTATTTTTTAATGTCCGAGTATTTCACATATTTGGCATTCGTTTAACCCGCACAGTGGAAGGGGATTTCGCACTAACGCGCATTTGAAGGAGGTCTAAAAGTGCCCCCCTCCGATCTCGGAAACGGTAAAAGATGGAGACATGAAATTTTATGGACAGGGTGGGGATATAACGATTTACATTTTGCGCAATTTTCATGACCCTAGGTTGATATTTTCAAGGTCAAATGGGAAGGAAAGGTCAACTTGGGACACTCTCGGTCCGTACAGGCCATTCCGTACAACTTTCTGAACGAAACGGGAAAAGGGTGTTTGTTTGACCATTAAAACGTGGAATACGACAACTTCCATTCATTTGGCGTCTTCACGGAGGATTTTGGATCGAGGTCATGTCAGGTTATTGACCTATGACGTCATTTTTTCATCTTTTGCAGATCATATTTCGAACAACACGGGACAGTTTGAGAGCAAAGGAGTGCGTAACATGTATCTTTTGGCTTATTTTCAGTAAAGGTAGCCAACATCGGTACATCTGGTCACTTCCAGTGTTTATATTTATGTATATATGTATAGGTATATATGTACGTGATATATATGTATGTATAGGTATATATATAAATACGTGAGAGTACCATTGTGCAAAACGTGTTTTAATAGGGTCTTTGAATACATATTTAATACAAATCGACATATCGCAAGGCAAATCTGGACCAGGCCACAAAAAGTTGTCCTTGACCTCTGATGGCCTTGTCCTGAAATGAAAGGTATATGTGTAAGCGTATCCATGTGCGCACACACGGTTTTATCAGGGTCTCTGAATGCATATTTAAAGCAAACCGAATGTCGCAGAACAAATTTGGGCCAGGTGACAAGATATTCGACCTTGACCTTAAATGACCTTGACCTTCACTGACCTTGGTATATATAAGCGTATCAGTGAGCGCACACATGTTTTCATTACGGTCTTTGAATGCATATTTCATACATACTGACATGCTGCAAAGCAAATGTGGACCAGGTCACAAGCTGTTTGACCTTGACCTTTGATGACCTTGGCCTTCATTGCCCCTGGATGTGGTCTTAGTGGATCCATCACTTATGTCCTAATGACATTGCCTGATTGTGTTCAAACGGTAGTCCTAAGTAGAACGCTAGTTCTTTCACAAAGTTCCCATTTGTCAGCGACAACCGTCGTTTTCGTCATGTTTGCCTGACTTCAAATGCTTGAAACTTCAAAAATTTCCGTCCGATTTCCAATTTTTCCGCGTCATTCGACGAGTTATTCAATTGCCATAAATGTCACAAAGTAGCAGCAGCCAGCTTCAATCCGCTCTCGAGATATTCAGAAAAAGACAGGTGGGGGCACAAAAAGACCCCCTTCCAGTGCGCGTTTAACCCAGAAACGTTTCAAAAGAAAGTGAAAACTGCGAGGGGGAAACCACCTTCGTCAATATATCTGTGCCGGTCTTTTGGTGCCAATTTTCTTGTGAACACGACATACTTCTGTAAATGTAATAAGGCGCCGCCAGCAATGCACATGTTTCAGGTTTCCTGACCATTTGAAACATTTAGACAATAAACAGGTCAGATTCACGGAAGTGGATCGGACAGATGCAAAGACGACTTCTTGATTAATTTCAGACCAATGCAAGATGAACAGACCGACAAGCCAGCGATGGCTTCGGTGATGGCAAATAACGTCTGATTATTCCACTGACATACGTACGTCAAACAATATTTAAAAAGAAATTATAAAATTTGGTAGACATTAATTGGTGCGTATAAGCATGGCTGCCATAAGTAGGGGTAAAGCTGATACATGTACGCCACTCTAGAATGGGGAGGAAGTATCCTTGGAATCTGCACCCCCCGCACATCACACTTTCTAATTCTTGTCTTTTCATTAACCCGGCACCGCCTGGTGTTTTTCTACCCGCGACCGCCTAATGGTGTCAAAAAGGGCACCCCCTGTTATCTCAGGATCTTATCGTCGAATCTGAACCAGTCTACCAGCAATCGATAGCCCTGAGTCATGTGGTTTAGAAAATACTATAGGCCCTGGTCATGTGACTGATACAGGCCACATAAAACGCATAATACGACGTCGGAAAAACTGACTCTGCTTCGCACATCACATCATCCGCAATACTGGCCTAAGAGCCTTCAACTGCGTATCGAAAGAAACGTCACGATCGTCCGCATCAGAAGCATGCAAAAATGTTAAAAAAATATCAGGTCAAGGTCAGCCTAGGTCAGGTTGAATATTGGTTCTACTTTACATGCCAAAGATCGATACTTAATCGCAGCCGTTTTGATCTACGTGGCCAAAAAGACGAAAGTTAAACCTTGTCATGATCAGTTTCGCATTACCTGCTCTCCATCCAGTCAAGGTCATTCTAAGTCAGGAGAGATAAGGTCGTTTTACTCTTCCTGACAAGAGCAATAATTACTCGCTGGGATTCTTATTGGCGTCGAATACAGAACTGAAATGGCATCTCCTGATAATGAAATCTGCGCTGCCTGCTCCTTATCGGGTCAAGGTCAAGCCAAGTCGAGACAGAAAGTCATTCTTCATCTTTTGACTAGGAACAGTAAATGCTTTCTGCTGCTACTGAACGATCTTTCACAGACTACATCAGTCTGTGACTTGACCTGGCATGACCTCACGTTGCATTTGGTAAACCTTGCTAAAAGTCGCATTTAGATTTGCCTGTCTGGCCTGAACGATGGAGAGGTCAGCGGAAAACACTTCTATCACCCACAATGCAAATCCATTCTACTGTCATCATGCATGTGATCTAGCATGACCTTTAATGTTGACGTGTCACGGTTGTACGTCCTTTTGATGATTGTGTCCTACGTAAATCCAAATCATCCATGCATTACATTCGTGAATATTGCCAAAAAAATTGAAGCATGTTCGCGCCACCGCCCGAAGAGGCGAAAACATGCATGCAAGGGTTCACGGATGACGTCATATCCCCATGACCTGGCCTAGCATGGAATGGTTTTGATGTCAAAATGAGTAAAATTGATTAACAGATACGGATGGTTTGGTTGGGTTGACTCTTGTGGTTCAGAATTTACTCATGAAAAACCGAGGGAGTGCATTATTTGTCACTCCCAGACGGTGTCGGATTATCCTTGTGATTATAACGAAATATATATTTTTATGTTGAATCCCCTTGACAACGTGAAATAAAATGGCCGAAAAAATGGGGTATGGGGCCTGGATTTCTCAGTGTGTACCTCCCATTGAAAGATCCGTAGCGGTGCCCTCTGCCATAGAAAAAAATGGTAGAGATCAGTACAGTGACACCAGCCCTGCTACGTCAAGACACTCGCGATTTTGGCACACGGGCTTCGTATGGAGGTGGCCAGCTTGGTACCTTCAAGCCTAAAGCTCATTTTTCAGAGTCGACAACCGCACCGGCGCAGCCAAAAGGAGGGCCGGGGGGCAGCCCCCTGGCCCGATTTTTGGTGAAAATAGTTAGTTGCCCATCGTCTTTCCGGCAGGCGGTTTTCAGATTATTTCAGTTCACACTGAGCTCCGCCTTCCTTGAGAAAATCCCGGCTATGCCCCTGGACTATCGTCTTGGTTCATATCAGGGACGTCCAAGGGGGGACCATGGGGACCATGCCCCCCCCTGAGCCAAGCGGTCTACATTAGATGCATGGCGATTTCGCATGAATACGTAATGGTGATCATATATATGTTGCAAAAGCAAACATTATTTGGTTTCCTGTACATTAAATGTGAGATAAATGCTCTAAAATTGCTGCCTTTTCTTGTAAATTTCGTCATATGCCTGTGGCATATGACAGAATTTGACATTCGGTCCCCCCTGAGGAAAATCCTGGCAACATGCCTGGTTCATATAAGCTCTGAACGATGTAACGTTCTGGTTTAATAAGAGCCTGGTCGCCAAATGGTTCCCGACATCTTGCAGAAGACCTTAGCCGGGGGCAAACTGAGAAGGTCTCAATATGGATGGAGGATATACTATTCAACTTAGAACAAAACAAGCAGATGGCGTGGTAGATTCATCATTTGCGCAGAATGATCATTCGATTATTCGATCGTTCTTTCCGGGGCAGCAAGCATTTCATTTGGCTCACAGAAGACAGGCTTGCCTCAGTCTTTGTCGTTCGCCGCCGTGCACAGAACTCATCCACGAATCTTCCCACGTAGCCTATTTTCACGCCGGCAGTCGCCTTTTGCGCATCGCGCGCAGACATTTTAGAAATAACCAAGAACCGTGCGGCGGGCGCGCCGTCCTGCCCGCGGTCAGCGGTCGACCTGTCGTCCGCCCGGCCGGCCTGCAGACGGACAGCGTGGTTCGTCGGCCGGCCGCCGGCCGCGCTCCAGAAGGCCAGCGCGATCACGTGACCCGAAATGAGGCCTTCCTGCCGCTGGGCGGCGATCGACCGGCGGCCGCGTCCCTCTCGGCGCCTGCGGCGATCTCGCGGCCCCCGCCGGACCGTGCGGAGGCAATGGCCCGTCACCGGGCCGGGCACAGCGGGACCGCACCTCGGGTCGTGGCTGGGTCCTGCGTGTTCTCTGGGGGGTCACGGCTGGATGCTGTGTGGTTCCGGGAATCACAGCGGGACCCTGTTTGGCAGGCATGTAGCCAGGGGGACCAGGGAGGCCATGTCCCCTTCCCCTGAGGCAAGCGGTCTTCATTACATATTTAGCGATTTCGCATGGATACAGAGTAGTGATCATATATAAGCTACAGAAGCACACATCATATATTTTCCTATGCGTTAAATATGAGGATAATTACATGAAATCACACTGAAAAATAAAATTCAAAAATCGAAATAAAATACATGAAAATTGTGTAGAAGCCGCTTTTTGTAATTATGTATTGTGATCATATGCCAGTGGCATCTGCCCAAATGCGACATTTGCCCCCCCCCCGTCCCCGGAAAACCCTGACTGCGTGCCTGCTGTGTGGCATCGGAGACAATGCGCTCCCCCCCCCCCCGAGGGTCACTGCTGACCCTGTGTGGTCCCCGGAGACGACGACGGGACCTTGTTTTGCCCCTGGGGTTACGGCGAAACTCTAGGCGGTCCCCAGGATCACGGCTGGGCCCTGTGCGGCCCCCGGGAATCACGTCTGCACCCTGTGTGGTCCCGGGATCACGGTTCAACCCGTGTTGTCCCGAACCGTCTGCGCAGGGGCCTGTCTGCTGACCGCGGCCGATCAACAGGTCCCCGGCGAGCCGAAAGTGGCCGCTGGTCGCCGAGGACCCTTATCGCTGCCCGGTGAGCGGCCGGACGCCCCGCCGCCGGAGCCGAGCGGCCCGGTCCGACCCGGTCGGACGTCGCGCCGAGTTCGCCGACGTAGTACGCCGCAGCTGGCGGCGCGCGGGGCTTCGGGGAAGAGACGGCCGACAATAGCCTCCCGACATGCCGGCAGCCGATGATTTGTCCACACCGCGCCAGGCCTGATTGCGCGTAATCGGCTTCTCACATTAGGCCGATTCTAAAACCGGAGCCAGGTCTGTCCCGAACTGCGCGGCGGCAGCCAGCGGCGGGGCTGAGGCACCGCTACTGGCAGCCGCAATCGGCTGCACGCGGTCGGCACCGCGGCTCGAAAGCTGCGGACGGGAGGATCGGAGCCGGTATTTCTGGCGACGTGGTGAGGCGGGGCACGCGTCCTGATGTTGGACATCCTCTGAAAGCAGAGCAATGGCCTGTCATCCTGTACGATCAGCCTAGGTCCGGCAGGGGAGTTGGTCAATAAGCGATGCGTGATGTATCTCTGGGACGCGGGTGATCGAATCAATGTCGTCAATAGTGCACACGTAAAGGCCGACCAGCCGTAAAATGCGTTGCGTTTGGAAGGCTTCGATGCCTGATCCGCCCCCGGGGCTGTGGAAGGCATTGTCCTATTGGGGCGTCAGTTAGCGTCTTAAAACCCCGAGGGAAAATGGAAGCCGACGATTCTGCCTCGGGAACAAAACAGCCATTTTTTACAGCGCGTTCTAGAAGCCGATATATCTCCGCCAGTTCATCGCGGGCCCACCACGCGGGAACGTGAGGGTCCAGCACAACACAAGGGACACCGCCGACGAATGCAGCCGACGTTTTGCGGAATTCAACACTGCGCCCACGGCTGAGGCATAAACAGAGACTGTCCTGAAAACTTTGCTCTCCCCTTCCAAATTCTTAGGCCTCGTAACAGAGCTCTATAGGCGTACATAATTTTACTTAAGCACTGAGGACTCACCTAGTCTGAGAAGCCTCTGAAAAACCACTTACTATCGAAACTGCTCTGTGATCTTTGCTTCTGCTGCAAGTTTTTCAGCGACCTTTGCATTTCTTTGAGATCAAACGAATTTTTGTGTATGGTTCGCCGGCAATGGACATGTTGCGTACCGTGGGAAAAAGCACGTCAGCCTCGTTTATTTCCTTTGTCCTTACACAGAGCAGAAAAAGAGAACCACAAAAATCGTGAAGCTTGAAAATAGTTTTCGTTTCGCAGCCCAAATCGAAATATTCCTTTCTCCTCATTTTCTCCGGAAGTGCTTCTCTGGGAAGCGCTGGGAATTCAGCACGTGTGATGCAACCTTTCTGCAACGAAAGCTGGGCGCGCACTGTAAGCTGGATTAGTGGTAACCGCATATCAGCGTCTCTTAGTAGCGAAAAGCACAACCTTTCGACCGGTCCGGTTCATGGACGATCGCACAGTCGGCCAGGCACGTAGCCAGCATTTTCCTTGGGGGGGGGGTAAATGTCAAATTTTCTCATATCCCAACGGCATACGAAGAAATTTATAAGAAAAATAGTAATTTTATGTAATTTTCCTCTTACTTAGCGCACAGGAAAACAAAAAATGCCTTCGCCATATATCTCGACCGCTTGGCTCAGGGGGGCCATGGCCCCCGTGCCTCCCCCCCCCGGCTACGTCCCTGCACCCAGCCTTGCGACTTCGCCTGCCGGTGTGTGACTGACCGGAATTTTGCCGCACCGAGCCGGAGAATTCGCATCGGCAAGCCGCAGCCTTCGTCCGCCAGATCAGCGGCCGGCTGCCGACGCCGGCAGTCGACCCGCAGAGCGAGTCCCCGTCATTCAGCCCGACGTCTCCGTGCGGGCGTCCGCCGGACCGCCGGGAGGCGCGCCGTCGTCGAACGGTGCGTCGCCGAGACCGTTTCTTCGGCACGCGCCGAGTTGTTGCCAACCTTTCGCACAGCTGGTTACTGAACGTTTGGATCATGGTCCGAGCCGAGCGCAAAGCTCGTTCCTTGGCGTTTCGAGCAACTGAATATTTGAACATTTTTGGACAGTCCCATCAGCCCAGTAGAATCTGGAGCCTTCGAGGTGATCCATAGGTCCACCGTATCACCGTCAGACGTCACCATCCGCCCATTCGTCGAGTGTCTGGTCGCCTCACGCCTGGGCGGGACTTAGACCAAAGGCGTGTGCAGATCTAAACACAGAGAAAAAACTGGCGGCGCCCACCTGAAGCATGATGGCATCCCCCTCGGTCAGTTTCTAAATACGCCCCTGCCTGGGTATGTTGTTGCGATGGGAAGACAAATAAAAAAGTTCACGTTCCAATGGGGAGTTCTGGCAGTCTACAATTTTGGCTCTGCACTAGATCAAACACAGCGGATCTGGACCCCTTCCTCAACCTTCGCCGAGCCGGGGGGTTTATTGGATCCTTCCCCTCCAGTTTTCTAAGGCTAGCCAAAAACGAAAAAGCACAGAAATGCGAAACTTGAGGCACCTTTCCATCCATCATTTCTACACTCTGGGCCAGTTTTGAAACTTAGGGTCGCCCCAGGTCATTGACCTTGGACGTGACAGTGTTCTTATTTTTGGAAGCCAAAATAAAATCCTTAGCGTCGCGCAAATAACTTCCCGCCAAATACTACGCTTTTACACTGCGACCGTGCCCGCAGCACGGTATCTAAGTGACTTGCATAAAAAATGCTTTGGGGCACGGCTTCGTGATATACAAGGGATTTTACATGATCCGATGTGATATGATTTTACGCTGTACCGTGCCTATTCAATTACATTGTCCCTACAGAAAACAAAAGAAATCATTTGGGAATTCTTTGAAGTCCCAAATGGGATCTAATGGTATCTGATAGTTTCGAATCGTTTGAAATAAGTCTGAAGGTGCCAAATGGTTTGAAATGGTCAGGACCGAGTTAATTTGACCGACAGGACCGTCAAAAGGCTTCAGTGTTTGAAATGGCATTACCCAAGTTGTGTCTATGGCATCTTACGATTTCTAATGGTGTTCCATGGTTTTAAATGTGCCCAATAGTGTGCAATGGCAATCACCGTTTGTTGAACGCTGTGCATGATGTCTGGTGACACAAAACCGCTTATGATCTCAGATACCTATCAGTCAGCGTCATCTACATGCTTCTAGAGGGGTGCATGTGTGCGAAGCTACCAAATTCCCAGTTACTGTTATCACATGAATGTCCCAGGTTTCCTATGAGACACAACACTGTGACGACGATTGTTAGACGACTGCAATCTAATTCTGTGATTACAGCGTTGCTTGCAATGTAATTGCAATGCTGCAAATGCAGCTGATGATTGTTTCCTGTTTGCGGATACAATATATTGCATAAACGTTACTGTCGCAGTGAAATTAAAGTGCAACATATACAACTATACAAATACAAAAATATAGAAATGCAAATACAAAAAATACAAAATACAGCGGTACGTAATGTTGCACTTTAGGTATCTTACATTGCCATGATGGTTTACAGAGGTTCACGACATTCCAAATACGGAAATATTTTACCTGGAGTCAAAACTTAGGTATAAGGTATTTTCATGCAATATTACATTAAGCTGTAAGAGCAGGCAGGGAGCCGGGGGCTTCCAGGGTGGACCCCACCCCACCCCACATACGTCGATGACGTGTCCCAGGAACGCGGGAGCCATGGAGCAGGAGAAGGCGGGAGCCAGAGTCCCAAGCTCGGCAAATTTCAACATTAGTCCCAGGGGCACCGCAGCTTATTTCAAGTTCGGGGCTCGGGGCGTTCTGAAGTTTTTTTTTTCTTTTCACGTAGCACCATTAGGCCTGATGTTAAAACTTGCCAAAGTTGGCGAGGAAGGGATGTGCTCAAACCCACCCTCACGGTCGGCCAGCGGAATTCCCTGTCCTTGGTCGGTCGCGTACGGTCGGTCCGGTCGCGGTCCCTGTCCCCATCCCTGTCGCGGTCCTCTGTCCAAGTCCCCTGTCCCTGGTCCCATGCCCCCATCCATGTTCCCTTGACAGCGTCCATGATCCCGTCCTCTCTCCCCCTTGCCTGTTTCGGTTTCCTCTCGGCACTCCGGTCTGCTGTCTCAGTCCCCTGTGCTATGTCCTGTTACCTGGTCTCCCCAACCAAGTTTCCTGTTCCTGCACCTAATCACCTGGACGAAAAGCAAACTTGGTATATCGCTCCGTTAAGCGACATGGTGTGAAGGTCGGCGGCGCAGTAGTGGAGTTGTGGCCTTTGAAGCCGATGATAGTCGGTTCGTATCCGGCGTGTGGGAATAATTTCCGCTCACCACCATTGGTGGGGGGAGGAACATTTAGGACCAACTGGAGAGACCATTTAACATCACTTAAAACCAACTGGTGTGACCATTTGATATCATTTGGCATGAAATGGTACGGCCATTTCAAAAACCATTTCATACCATTCTGCGTCTAATGGTACAACCATCAGATGCCTTTTAAAAACATTTGATATGCCCATTTGGGACCATTCTAAAAAAGGTCTAAAATTCAAAATGTTCAAACCATCAGGTACCGATCGACCACCAGAAAGGCCCGACGTATAGTCGTCAATACCCTGACCTAGGGTGCCCTTGTTTGACTTTAATATTATAGTTGCAAGTTCCATATGCGTACAAGTCTAAGTCGAAAGTCGAAGTCGAGAAACAAGCATGATATAGCAAACATGCCAAACACATATGCTGCGTATTCCAACTAAGACACATGCTTATGTCTTTAGAAACGAAGACGAGACTCCCCCTCTTACGAAAAGACAGTTTTTGCATTCACTTCTCGTTTTCCCTGAAATGGTCAAATTTGGCCTCAAGTGCCCTTTTCCACCCACATAAGCAATTTTGACCTACTTTTCACCTTCAAACCCCCTGGGCCACGTAGAAACCTTGGTTATTAAAGTAATGACCAACAATGTCGACAGAGTAATTTGACCTGAGATGACCTCTGGTGGCCTTTATATTGACCTTATTTGAAAAGATAGAGATGTTTTCTTCTTGTGCCCTCGAGAGCTTTACAGTGGTGTTTTTACTTTTTCTGTAGGACTTATAGTTTTCGAGAGCTGGGTGAGAGGGGCTTCACGACCCCCCCGGCCCGGCGAAGGTGGATCCGGTGAAGGTTAAGAAAGTCCTGACTGCATCCTTGTTCGAGAAACATGCTAAGGTGATCACAGGTCCAGAAAAGAGTCAGCAAGGCCTACGCGTGGTAGCAAGAAGTTTTTGCATTTTTGCCATCGAAAACCGACAAAATTACGGCATTCCGTGAGACAAAACAAGAGATTTTAGGACCAGGGCCCGTCCGAAAATTCTGGCTGTACTGTTGAAGATAGTGCACATAGTTACTTGAAATCATAAATAACCAAGAACCAGTTCATAAACATAGGTGTAGACTTCAAGGCATGGCTGAGCCACACATGGCGCAAATTTTTCAGCAAAGTGAAGTTAGTCTATGAGCAGGTCTCTTAGTTTTCAAGTAAGTTACATTTACAAGGAATCTGAGAATATGGCTGATATTGACGACACACCAGTATTACCATGTGTCCCATTTTTCTAAGATATCATATTAAAGCAGCGTCAACTTAACCCTATTCCCGGAGGGCTAGACGGTATGGTCGATTCCCGGCAAGGGGGGTGGATTCGGCCCCCCCTGAGATCTCGAGAACTGCTTGTCCGATTTCATCGCAATAAACGGTAATCGATTCGCCGTGACGTGAACTACATTTTTATAAAAAGAAATTTTCAAAATTTCAAAATTTGTGGATACGGGGGGCAAATAGGTCAAAATGGGGGGTACTTTTTGACTTCTTATAACTCCGTTGTTTATGGACCGATTTCGATGAAACCGGCATCAATCGAGAGATTATGGATCGGGCTTTTACCATGGGACCGCAAATCTGAAATTTTGAGAAAATTCATGGGCGTTCACAGGGTTTCAAAAATAGGAGGATTAGTTTTCTAACAACTGAATGAACAAAAGAGGCAAACACCCCTTTTTGGCTTCTGCTAGTCATGTTATACTAAAGAAGTATAAATCGCATTACAATGTTTGTATAATGTTAGCATAGGCGGTGCCAGGGATATGAAAAAGGGGGAACTGCCACGGTCACACGTTTCTCAGATCAACTTGTGACATTTGACCTTAAATGACCTCCAGTGACCTTGGGGTCACTTGGAATGATCCCGTTTGCATTTAATATTGTCTGTAAACGTTTTCAATCATTTGAATTCACTCTATTTCAAAAATTTCATTTTTGGCTATTGCGATATAGGGTGCGCGCACGGACATTTTAGGTCATATCTCCGTGACCCGACTCGATATCAAGCTGAAACCTGGTACACAAGTAGAGGGCATCCTTCTGCGTTATATATATTCCGGGTTTGACATTTGAAAAAGTGGCACCGAAATTATAGCGAAAAAAACAAGTTTTGACTTTTGACCTTGATCTGACCTTGTAAAATGACCTCAGATAAACAAAATTATATCCGCACATTGCCCAACTATTTAGCTATACGTCCATATAAAGTTTTAAGTTCTAGCTTTAGAACTCTGTTTTTGGCAGACATTTTCATTTTACCCTTAACGTGGCCAAAAATGGCATGAGGTGCCTCCCAAAAACGTTGCCTGGCTCCGCCCCTGAGCAAAATAAAATTTTGAAATTTTGTCACAGCACGTAGAAAGAATAGCTAGGAAAATTCACCAAGTTTCGTGAAGCTGCGTTAAAAAGCCTGGAATTGGTAAGCAAAAAACCCGAGGGGGGCGGATTCCGCCCCCCCTGCCGGGAATAGGGTTAAACAAAATTATTCAGGTTTTCTTGATTATTAGTAAAATGTCATCGACTGGTTGATCATTAATGGATTGACTGATATATTATTGATAACCTCTGCATTGCAAAGGTCGCCGAGATGTGTTGCCAACTATCCCCAGCTCCAAGCAGCCTCGCTTCGCCAGCAAGGCAGTGCTGCAGTCACTAGAGCTGGCGGGGAGCTTCGACAGCCTGCGCCTGGAGACGGAGAAGCTGGTGTGCCATCTGCAGAGGGCTGGGCACAGAGAGGAAGAGCTATAATGGGCACGAGCCTTCTGGCGCAGTGTGGCCAAATTCAGTCAGTTAACCCTATTCCCGGCAGGGGGGGCGGAATTCGCCCCCCCTCGGGCTTTTTGCTTGCCAATTCCAGGCTTTTTGACGCAGCTTCACGAAACTTGGTTACTTTTTCTAGCTATTCCTTCTACGCGCCGTGACAAAATTTCGAAATTCTATTTTGCTCAGGGGCGGAGCCAGGCAACGTTTTTGGGAGGCACCTCAGGCCATTTTTGGCCATGTTGAGGGTAAAAGGAAAATGTCTGCCAAAAACAGAGTTTTTAAGATAAAACTTAAAACTTTATATGAATATATAGCTACATAGTTGGGCAATGTGCATATGTAATTTTGTTTATCTGAGGTCACTTTACAAGGTCAGGTCAAGGTCAAAAGTCAAAATTTGTTTTTTCGCAATTATTTCGGCGCCGTTTTTTCAAATGCCAAACCCGGAATACATATGACGTAGAAAGATGCCCTCTACTTGTGTACCAAGTTTCAGCTTGATATCAGGTCAGGCCACGGAGCTATGACCTAAAATGTCAGTGCACGTACCCTATATCGCAAAAGCCAAAAAATGAATTTTTTGGAATAGAGTGAATTTAATCGATTAAAAACGTTTACAGATAATATTGAATGCACACGACATCATTCCAGGTGACCCCAAGGTCCCTGGAGGTCATTTAAGGTCAAAGGTCACAAGTTGATCTGAGAAACGTGTGACCATGGCAGTTCCCCCTTTTTTATGTCCCTGGCACCGCCTATGCTAACATTATACAAACATTGTAATGCGATTTGTACTTCTTTAGCATAACATGACTAGCAGAAGCTAAAAAAGTGTTTTGGCCTCTTTTGTTCATTCCGTTATTAGAAAACTAATCCCCCTATTTTTGAAACCCTGTGAACGCCCATGAATTTTCTCAAAATTTCAAATTTGCATACTAATGGTAAAAGCCCTATCCATAATCTCTCGATTCATGCCAGTTTCATCGAAATCGGTCCATAAACAACGGAGTTATAAGAAGTCAAAAAGTACCCCCCATTTTGACATTTTTGCCCCCCTGTACCCACAAATTTCAAAATTTTGAAAATTTCTTTTTATAAAAATGTAGTTCACGTGACGGCAAATCGATTGCCGTTTGTTGCGATGAAATCGGATAAGTAGTTCTCGAGATCTCAGGGGGGGCCGAATCCGCCCCCCCCCTGCCGGGAATCGGCCATACCGTCTAGCCCTCCGGGAATAGGGTTAAGTGTGAAGGATGTAGAATGAAATCCGTGCCGTCAGGACTGCGGGGACGTTGGAGCCGGGGGGAGGCAGACTGCCCCCAACTTTGGGCAACATTCAACATTAACGAGCATTTAACATAAACGAAGTAAAAATCACGTTTTCCCCCCTTTCCCATCTCCTCAGAGGTTCCACCGCTCCTGGCAGCACAGCTGCAAGGGAGGCTGACAACAGAGGGATTCAGTAGAATGAATTAATATCTACATCCTTGACAACCACCTGGCGGAATTTGGCCACCATGTTCTGGCGAGACGCTCAGAGATAGTACAGAGGAAGGTGTCTGGACGTCATCCGAGAGCGTTATCTTGCATTCAGAACAAAAGAAGGCGTAAGTGTTTGCGCTATTTGTGACTGGAAGTATAAGGGCATTTTAGAATATCAAGATCAAAATCCCTTGACTGCATGGAAGTTGTTGAACTGATAATTATTTTAACATGCGTAGTAGACGAAGGACGAGACCCTGACGCTTTTTGTAGGATAGCTTAAAAGGAAAACCGCTGGGCCTTTTACTTTCGGCATATCTTCAGACGAGTTCCATAAGCGTCGCTGAAAGTGGAAACAGAATCTGTCGTGGGTCTTATATATGTCCCAAGTTTTGCATTTTACGTTTGTCATTATCAGTATGCTTACACAAAACAGTTCCAAAAATGCATCTCGTTTTTCTTTCAAAACGTCATTTCCATTCAGCGCACAAATCACAACTGGTCGTAGAAAGCAGACTAGAATGCATGGAGATACAATTCACTTTTCTGCTGAACGTCAGTTTTTCTGTGTAACACAAATGAGCCATCGGATGAATCTCATCTGAATCCACGTAAAAAAGTTGTTTCAGCCCTTAAAGGAAATAACATTGCCTTTTCAGAAAAATGAATCGTACTCCTTGCTTGGTCGACGTCTTGAGCCAATCTAAGTTCAGTTTCAAGACAAAAAGCAAATTATGCTACATGCATGGTATATGCAAGAGCAATAGAACTAGAGCATTCTGTTGACAATTTGTTTCAATTTTTTCAAGCAACGTATTGAGAGAGCATTTTGTTGACAAGCAAAATCAGTATTACATTGCATAACATATCACATATTTTCATACACACTTTCAGGACCGCAGAACCTCTACAGCCATCGTACTCATTGGTAATCAGCTACGTTTTTGCCTAGCCAAGTGTAGCTCTGCCGTACAGAGCTAGCTGCTTGTTTTGTACAATGATTATTGGTACAGTGTTTTTGATAAAGAAAATGTAAAATAGAAATATAATTAACCCACCCCGACTGAGGGGGCAGTTGACCTGCCCCCTGAGGTTTTTCTGGGTTTGCGAGAGAACGAACAAACACAGAGTCACGAAACGTTGTGTACCTTTTGCTTCATTATTTTTACACCTTGTGTCAAAGTTTTGACCTCAGGTCAGGTCAGGTGCTTGACCTAGATCAGGTCAAACAGACCTATGTCCAAAAAAGTTTAGCGCCCTGTAACTTTTTCGGAAAACAAGATATCTGAATAATACTTTCAGGGATTAGTAATGTTTATAGATGCAACAAATCTCCTATCTCAGATTTTTTGGAATTTTCCGGGTCATTGACCTTAGGTCAAGCCCATTTTTAGGACATCTCGTCGTTTTTTTCGGAAATGGACGGAATATTTCATAACATTTTTAGTGTGGAGCAAAGCAGACATCTAGTTACCGTCATTGGGCAAAGTATCAATGGCTTCCAGCCATTGACCTGAGGTCAGGTCGCGAATAACTGTAGTGAGCCAAAATGTATCACCGTCAAAATCAGCGATGAATTACTCAGAATGGATAGAAAATGGCAGAACTAGCTTGATGTAATACCAGAAGCCTCAAAAAGTTTTAAGAAATTGCATATTTTGGGAAAAAACAGTCTCTCGCGAATAAAGCTCCTCCAGTTTTGTAGATCGGTAACTAATGAATTTTTCCAAAATTTAAGCATATAAAACCATCACAAGAAGCACTAAGATCAATCAAATTTACATGGATAGGTTTTTTTGCGAAAATAAAGGAGCGCTAAAATTAGTTCCCTTCAATTTCTTACTGCGTACGGTTGCGGCGCACGCCGACAGCCGGCGCGAAAATTCCTGTGTCTTTAACTCAACGTTTCGGCGTGTATATTGAACAAGTTTGGAAAATTAGATGTGTATCGGCATTTGCGGACCTTTACTTGTGCGCTGGTGCCTTTACCTATGCGTTATTAGTCACAGCCCTTGAGATTCAGGCCGTTTCTCGGTCTCATGCAGTCGGCTATGAGAAAACATATATAGGACGTAAATTGCTTACATGTTATCCAGAACTAAAAAATGAGACCAGTTTCTGGCTCTATTCGTCACAAGCTTTCCAACAGTGAGCTTATTTTTATCGTGCGACCAACCGTTCGTGAGTTAGAGGGGGGCGGCCAACTGCCCCCCCAGTCGGGCATGATCGTAACCGACCGCCGCTCGTGCTGGGGTTAATAACAGTTGTTATCAGCGACAATTCATTTAAAATGTACAAAACAAGCCACTCACACAGCTAGCTCTGTACGACAGACACCTCGACAGGATCGCGGATGGGGGGCGGCGTAGTGTAATGTTTACCATGCTTGCCTTGCGGCCGAAAGGTCCCCGGTTCGAGTCCAGTAACAGCGACATTTAGCCGTCCCTTGCAACAACCGGCGTGAGAGGTTGCGACGCGAGTTGACCCTGGCAGTTTAGAGCGTCGTTAAATAACACAATAGCCAACCTGGATCGTGGCTGATTACCATTGAGCAGGATGGCTGTAAATGTTCTGCAGTTTTGGAAGTGTGTATGAAAATGTGTCATACATCATGCAATGAGATATCGTTTTTTTGTGAAGAAAATCTGTTGCTTTTGACTTCTTTTGAATACCATACATATAGCACAGATTGCCTTTTGTTTTGAAAATTAACTTGGGTTAGTTCGGAACGTTGAACAATAAATGACTATATTTGGAAATGTCTTACACATACTGACAGCGACAAACGAATAACACAAAACTTGGAATAAACTAACAACAAGCTGATCGATGCTCGATTTGCCGTCGTGTTTAACAAGCAGCGTATTGAAGAAAACATCCTGTTGAAATATTCGCACATATATGAATATATATATCCCAGTCTCATCATTTTATATTACTTTATATTTTTATTTATTTACTTCATGCATTTTATTATTCCTCTTTATATTTACATATATGCCCGATTTCGACCAAAACTAGACTATCGATATAGAAAACAAAGCTATCGGTCCACGTTGTACCGTTTTCCACGATTTACACCATTACATATGTGGCAGCCCGCACCCAACCTTCCCTCCCTCACTCCCTCAAGCCCAGGTGTGGATGAGAGTTGCAGAGCACGCATGATTCTTGTTCGTGTGTTTGCAGCTGTGGAGAGAGCTCGAGAGTCTGACCAAATAAGAGGGGCTTCGTGGCTCGGCAGCTATTACGACGACCAAACTGCCTGATGACGTCACTGCCGTCATTGGATACCTTCATGGTAAGACTTTGGGATCAGAGTATAGAAATGAAGTAGCAGGTTCTGCCTGGAGCATTTGATCATGTTCTAGATATCGAATCCATGTGTCTTTGTATCGCAAACCAGTGGGAAAGAAATAGCAAGTGTGGGGTATGCAGATGCTTATGCGTGTTCGTCCTTAATATATGCCGATGCTTTCACTCAAAATGTTTCATAAAGTAGCACTGCACTCAAGTAAACGTTGTCCCAAGTTGTAACATTATAGATGGTCTGAGACGGTCTTTTTGGAATTAAAATAATTTGTAAATGCAGAACATCGGAATAAATCTGGTATTATTTTCGCAGCTTGCATTCGGATGACGTGCACTAGTGGTGTCAAAGATAATATATATCCCCATTGTAAGGACTCCTTCCGAACCCATCAGGCCTAGGCAAATGTTCCTGGTGTGGTATTTAGCCGTTTGTTCTTCAGTCTTCTCACTGATGCCGCTGGATATGTTGGTCATAGGCCGGTGAAGAGTACTGGCGTCTGGGAATGAGCAGCGTACCTGTCTCGCCATTTTCCCCATTTGACATCACCAGTGTGTACCATCACTTCCAATGTGGCCAGCCGCTGAAGTAACCGATCACTGACTGGAGGGATGGGTGATATTTGGCTGTCATGCATCTAGCAGGAGCATGTTTGGCTGAATTTCTATTTTTTGCGCCGCAGAAACGCTGGAGCGGCTCCTTGGTTGTGGCGGCCGCACCTTGCTCAGCAATACCGCAGCCCGGCCGCGTGTCGCGCAGTCGGCCGTGTCCGTCGAGGGGACCGCCATCGCCGATGATGAGGCGCTGCTGCTGCGGGCGGTGGTGTTCTGTGTCTTTAGCCAGAGGCCCAGTAAGGGATGTTGTTCTCTGTCTGGCTAGCCACACATCCTTAACCTGAGCGTTGGAACAAGCACAACGGCTAAAAAAATGATGGTTGGTATTCGCGGTGAAATAGTTCTGTGGTGTCAACGAGAATCGTTGATGTCGAGCTGTTTAGGTTACGTTGCCGGTAATAGCTTACATTGAGAAATGTTAAGGTTACATTCCGTAATAAAACTGATGGAAATGAGTCATTGTGCTCTTAGCATCATAAAGCGCCGTGAAGGAGCTTTGGTTGCAGTGGAAGTAATTGAGCGTTTTGACCGAGGCACGGAAAAGCACTAGATGAATTCCAGAGGCGTAACGAAAGAACGCTGCAGGACATGTGCGGCGTTTTCGTGAAATTTTTCCGGTGCCACGGAAGATTTCAAGCGTGTTAGGCGAGAGAACTGCAGGATCTGGACAGTGCCCAAAGGAAATCTTCAAAGTGTCGCAGAATGCTGGGAGGTTTTCGCCGGATAATCGTAGTGTCAAGGATCTTGCTGACGTCAGAGTCGAGCTAAGAAGGCAGGGTGCAACCCAGGAGTTTCGGTAGCGTCGCAGAAGAATCGACTGCGAATTGGTTTGGTGCAGAATACTTCACGAATTCGCGTCCCATTGGTGCTCTTTTAGTACACTCTGCAAACCCGAGTCATCGGTGATAGCTTTTTTTTCTGCGTGAACTAAGCGCGCAGCGTCTGTTTTCAGCCATTCACAGTGGTGGGCAGCGTTACGCGGTTGAGGCCACTGTTTGAAAACTGCTCGTGTGACGAGACATTTGGCACATGATTTTTCTGGCCGAAATATCACAAGGCCTTCACAGTGAAAAGAATACCGACCCCTCGGATTAAACCAACCTTAACGTGAGTCGGTCTGCCTCTCACCCCGATACCCCCGAAGCTTAGAACTGTGTATCTCAAACGTTTTGTAGAAATGACGGAACCATCCGAATTTATCAATGGTGCTCTCTAGCCTATACCATAGATGGCAGGCCGTACAAAGACTGGATTCCTTGGTCAGAGGATTATAAACTCAGGACACATTTCAGTTAGTAAGACGATCACACTTTACACGAGTTAATATTTTACAAGATTCACGAAAGTGCAGGATATGTAGGACCCCATGAAAACCTCATACCATTGTCGGACGGTAAAGAACCGAAGGAAAGTTTTCGGCATTTCCAGACCACCTTCCTCTTCAACATGAAACGAGGAGGCCTACGTTATCAGGCACTCTAACTCAGCTGTCAGCCACAAAACTAGTTTTGGCTCACTAATCATCGTCCAACTTCGCGTTGAAAAACTTGGGGCATTCGTTGCCGTCATCTGTTGGCGGCGACATGATGGCCGCCATTTTGGCCGTGGGACCTCGGTAATGGCCCCAGAGCATCGACGACAGCGCTGTAAGATCTGCAGCAAATAAACAACTCGCAAGTTCGATCCATTGCTATGTTCCAAATTGGGTCGCCAAGCCACCGCAGCTGATGGCGAAGTTTGCCCCATTAAGACGCAATCCCGAGTGAGATGCATGCACACAAACTTTATTAGACATGTTGTCTGTCAAAAGCGTTCCCACGTAAACAACACAAAAGCCCGACTACGTGTGCTAATGCCCATCGTAGCTCGAAAGTCCGAAATGTACATTGCTCCGCAAAACATTGCACACGTCCATGGAAACTGCAACTTTCCGCGCTCGTGACAGCCGCGAAGTGTTGCTGTCGTAACAGCGGCGTCCCTCCGGATCAGCCTCTCAGACAAAACCAAAACTTGATGTCTTTAACAGGACTGTGGCCTTGAAAGCTATCCTTGGCCCGAAGGCCTCCTGACATTTCGGCAAATGGACTTCCCTTGAAAAGTCCCGATGGGCCCATCGGATTTTACGCCGCGCACGATATTACATAGCAACATCTTTCAGGCTGTAAAATAGACCCTGGACCGCAAACAGGAGCCCAGGACGAGAAACAGCTTTGCGGTCTGGAGCAGACAGGTCTAATTATGGCGTGTCACGCATGAGCAAGTCTACGAAAGAATGGTAACGTGGCGCGTAAGCTAGAAGAGATATCCTAGAAGGTCGAATGATGACAAACCGAAGAATATGTGGGTGGGTTTTCAAGAGGTCTATGATCTAAAAATAATCTGCTCCAAGTACATGACTTAAGTGACGTCACCCCGCTCGGAGTACGGGATCTCTGACCTAAAATTCATTCGTTTCCCAAATCCTCGCCGGACCAGAAACGCTCATTAAAACCCTCTTGGACTTTTTGAAGAGAACCGAAAAGGCGTAGAAGCGCAGAGACGCGGAACTTCTGGCAACGTTTCATCAATTTGTCATAAATCTTTGGTAGTTTTTTAACCCGGAGTCGTCCCAGAGCAAAGACTACCATGCTCCAAAAATGTTGAGTGGCATAAGATCCAGTGAAATGTATTGACTGGCTTGTAACTTGTCGCAAAAAAGGAATGCGACGGATTCAACAACTATATCACCTCGAAGTTGTCGGGAGTTGCAAGGTTAACACGCGCACTAGAAGAGGGTCTTTTTGTGCCCCCACCTGTTTTCCTTGAATATCTCGAGAACGGATCAGAGCTGGTTGCTGCTACTTTGTGGCATTTATCGTAATTGAATAACCCGTCCAATGGTGCAGAAAAATGGGAAATCGGACGGAAATTTTTGAAGTTCCAAGCATTTAAAGTCAGGCAAGCACAACGAAAACGGCTGTGGTCGCTGCCAAATTGGAACTTTGTGAAAGAACTAGCGTTTTACCTAAGATTACGTTGTGAGCGCAATCACGCAACGTCATTTGGGCATAAGCGATGGATGTGTCAAGACGATAGCCAGGGTTAATAAGGGTCAAGGTCACCAAAGGTCAAGGTCAAACAGCTTGTGACCTGATCCAGATTTGTTTTGCAACATGTCGGTTTGTATGAAATACATATTCAAAGACCCTAATAAAAACACGTGTACGCACACTGATACACTTACAAATACCAGGGTCAGTGAAGGTCAAGGCCATCAATGGTCAAGGTCAAATGTCTTGTGACCTGGCCCAGATTTGCTTTGCGACATGTCGATTTGTATGAAATATGCATTCGAAGACCCCAATAAAAACGCGTGTGCGTACATGTATATGCTTACATATACACCAGGGGTATTTCGGGTCAAGGTCATCTCAGATATTTTGTGGCCTGGTCCATAATTATTTTGCGATATGCCAATTTGTATTAAATATGCATTCAAAGACTCTAATAAAGACACGTTGACACATTGGTACTCACAAGCATATAAATATACACCTATATATATATACATACATAAATAGGAACGCTGTAACTGTCCAAATGTATCGATGTTGACCACTTTCACTGAAAATACGCCAAGTACACAAAAAGATCGTGTTTCGCCCTTATTTACAGTCAAGCTGCCCCGTGTTGCTCGAAATCTGATCTGCAAAAAACGAAAAAATGACGCCATATGTCAATGACCTGACATGGCCTCGACCCGAAATCCTCAGTCAAGACGCCAGATGGATGGAGGTTGTCGTGTTCCCCGTTTAAATGGCCAAACAAACACCTTTTCCCGTTTCGTTCGAAAGTTGTACGAATGGCCTGTAGGGGCCGAGAAAGTGTCAAAAGTTGACCTTTCACACCCTATTTGACCTTGAAGATATTAATCTAGGGTCATAAAAATTAAACGCAATGTAAATCGTTACAGCCCCAACTTGTCCATAAACTTTCATGTCTCTAGCTCTTTCCAAGACCGAGATAGGAGGGGGGGGGGCACTTTTTGACCTCCCTTCCAGTGCGCGTTAGCACGAAACCTCCCACTGCGAGTGTTAAGTAAACTTTCTACCTTCTTCACGTTTGTTGTCTTTATTGTGTTTATATACATTTACACACAATATTATCGTTAATGCTGTGGGCCCGTCTAAGCAGGTTTCTAATAAAAATGTACACATTGGCGTTTCGTATCCCCCTGACTCGGTAATATTACGTGTTGAACTGTGACCTGGGGCCAGGGCAAATTTTACGCCGAATTTTTGAGACCCTTTACTGTACATAATTGATCAGTCGACAGTCTTGGACTATTTATCCATAATAACATGACTATTTTAATTGTTTGCTTTTGGTCGTTCAATTAACAGCCTTTCGACTGCGCCGTCGCTTGGTGCACAAATAACTTCCGTGAAACTCGTTTGGGACATGAGTGTCGTGAGGTGCGAGGGCCATAACGTGAGTCAGTTCTACAGTTTCGTGTCTGAGCAAGGACAATGCGACGGATGATTAGAAATAATGATAGAAATAAACGATTTAGAGGCCTCAAGACGTTCACTTACACTGATTTTATTTATGTATTTGAACTTAACATGATTAATGCGGACACCAACCCAATTCTAGGCACGTAAATACGCGCTGTGTCATTCAATACCAACTGTATGCGTTAAAAAGTGTGACTGCTGCTAAAGCAAGAAACAGTATTTTCTCCTATTTTCAGCCACGTCTGAAATGACCAATTCGTATCTCAAGTGCCCTTTTGCTACACCTTGCAGCTCAATCGGTCATTACATTACTGTTCACTCTTATGGAACTACATACAAGGCTTGATAATCAAAACTTTCTGAGAGACGTGTATCCATACAGTTTGACTTAAGATGACATCTGGTGACGCTAATATTGATCTCAGTACAAATGGTATGTCCTTTCAGTCTCGCTAAGGCTTTCCTAACGATGCCTTTTCCTTTTTCTTGTTAATTGCAGTTCTCAAGATCTTGGGAGTTGTGATGAGCCCCCCGCCCGGCGAAGGTGGATCCAGAGGGCCGTCCTGCAAGCGTTAACCATTAGCCGACCTTTCGCTTCGAAGGACCTCCTGAGCACAGCTGGAAATCCCGGTCTTCGGTGGTCCTAGAACCCAAATCTTCGGAGATTTAAACAATGTTCTGGCAAGTACTGGAAAAAAGTCCTGAAATGTTGTTCAAATCCTCCAGCAATTTTGAGAGATCACCAGTCATTCTCCTGAGCCTCTTGCGACCCCACTGTTGCGGAGCAGTCCCCTCAGACGCAGCACGGAACGCTGCCCATGATCAATAAGACGCGAACACTCGAATCCCAGAGAGTATCAGCGGCCGCGTCCGATGCGACAAGCCACGCCACCGGAGCTAAGAATATGTCTGGGCTGAGATCCGATCTGTCTTCCGACCTGCCGTCTGACGATCACGACCTCCATTTGTATGCGTGAATCCGTGGGGAAAGTCTTGGATAAGCTGCCGTTTATGACGTCGTAAACTCGGCACGTGCTGTTGCATGGCGAGAACAACTTTCTTCTCTAGAGTCTGGATGAAGCATAGCGTAGCATAACATAATTCCTAGCCGTGCAGAATCTTGAGGCGAACTAGGTGGTCAGGACAGGTGACGCACGCATCACGAGACATTTTTTCCGGCGATAAGTATAGCATATGCACGCACAGCCTGACGAGTGGGACGGCCACCAGCGTTAGAAAAGCTCTGGTTAAAGTGTTGGCCGACGCTCCGGCAGTAGCTGCATAAGCCATTTGAAGAGTTTGCCTGTCTTAGACTCACAGGCTCCCCATGCGTCCTACCTATTCCAGTGGAGACCTCTGCATTCGTTGGATATCCGCACAATAAAGATGCTCGAGCTGCTGTCTATAGCGCTTTGATGTTAACTGGGCTGATGATTTATGTCTATGCGCTGAGGTAATGCAACTATACTGTGCCTCTCCAGAACGTGCGAAATCGTACCAATAAATGCTATGGTTAGCTGTGGACAGTGCTTCCTAAACTGAAATACTGCACGCGATGCACAGACCATATCAAGCCAAGAAAAACAAAAATGCAGTGTGCCAATATCAGTCTTGCTTCGTCCAACACCAATAAAGACCACATCGATGCTCTCGTGACCCTGAGCACTAATAACAAACAAAAATCAGGTTCTGTCACCGCAGTGGTCGAGCTTGAGTTCAGCGCCAACATCTTACAAAAAATGCGCACACTCAAGAAAGCTCACCACCTGTATTTCTAACGATGGGTTAAGCGAATCACCCATAATCCACACACTCCCTACGTTCAGCGTCTAACCGGAACAGATGAACAGTTATCTATGACAGACGGGCCCGTGCTCGCCAACACGCGAGCACTCGCGTCAGACCCACGGAGCCGGGTCAAAAGCATTACAAAATGTCGACAGGCACTGGGTGATGAGAGCAAGTGACCGAAGTCATGTTCGGGAAGCCAGACCACGTACGAGGGTACACACAACACATGAACGCGGCCAGGAGCCACCTGGACCAGGCAATTACGGTCCGTGAAACGCTCAGTGGTGGGAACCGACGAGAAGCCAGAGTTTTTTTCAGGTATCAGCATTTATTTGCGACTGCTTTGAGGCGTTGGCGTTTATTCACGATCGTTGTGCTGATGAGGGAATGTGGAGAGCGATGAGTTCAAACTCCTGGGACAAGAAGGTGCTCTTAAATTGATGTGTTGGTGATGATTAAACCTCAGCGCCGCGAGAGAGATTTGATGAAGGTGTTCAGAAAGTCAGAGGACACAGTACTCACTCGTCGATCAATAAGTCAAAGATCACTGGGACGCATCAGACATGACAGGCGATACAGAAGCACAACATGAGGAGTGTGCATAATGTTCACTTTCTAACTTTAGTTCTTGTTCTACGCCATACGGTGCTAAAATATCAAACTGCTTGCATCGTTCCATTGATAATACACGCCAGTAAATTCTGTTGTCAAAGTGATTTATAAACACTTTTCGCTGTGTGCTCGTGCGGGAGAGGGAGGACCCATGAAAACACAAATTATAATCACCACCCGTTCTATTTTAAATCGTTCGCACTGAAAAACGTATAATTCTCCTCCTTGGAAAATCCGCCGTTTTGAGGTAATACTATCCACTGTCGTGATATGTCTCAGCAGCAGGGTTCAGCGGGGCAAATAAATATTCAGCGGCCCTTTCAAATGATTCAGAGAGCAAGAAATATCACGCAGAGAGGCAACCTCAGAAAAGGGACTAAATGACATTTTATTATTAGATGACATAGTTCGCAACAATGTAGCTGTAGGCAAGGCGTGCGATGAGGAACATGGGAAATTTAAAGGCGAACTCACGGGCAAAAAATAGCCAAAACACGCGCGAACCCAATCGTTATTCTACTGGCGTCGTACAGAGGTGAATATGTAACTCAAGCATTGCTGTCTGATATGTACAACAAACGTTTTGCAGATGGGTGGTGTTCATCAGAACCTCCGAAAGCACTTTTATCAGTTGCGCTGGATTTAAGCAAAGCACTCCGGGGGCTTGGGCAAATGCACATTCACAACAAACAGTTGGTCGTTGGGCAAAGACAGGTCCATCAGGCATGCAAACTGGCCTGGCAACACCAGCAACAGTGCGGATGTTCAGATTGCTAGTCTAAGTAATACTTCCCAAAGTCGCATTCGCAATGCGCACGGTTTCAACTTCTGCCCACAGAAAGGGAGCCTGCTGATCGTTTAAACAATGGTCCCCTTCCCTAACGATTTGGTTTTCCAATGTCACATTCACGTCAACAATGCACAGAAGCTACTGTGATTGGTTTATTACGGAACATAATTCGGTTTTCGGCAGAAGCCATCCTGCCATTGCGCGTACACGGCGTGGTTGAAAAACGCATTTCATTGCTAAATTGATCGTAAATGTAAAAAAAAATAGAGCGGAATCGACGACTGGATTCAAATTATTTTAACCGAAAACAGATCCTCTGCCTAGTTTATGAGAGGCTGCTTGCTCAACGGTAGCTTGCATCTGATGCACCCAGATATCAAACAATATGATCTCTTGAATAGTCAACTACCGTCGCAAAACAATCGCTTTCGTCTCATTCTCAGGCCTTCCGTAGTCTAATGCGTCTACTTGGCTAATGTGGTCTAGAAAACTCAGCTCCACAAAACACTCAGGACATTAGACTTCATTTTTAGGTCATTTTGGAGGCATCTGCGTTTCTTATCCGATTAACATCTGGCTATCTGTATAGATACGTCCACACAGTTTGATTTAGTTGAATTTAGTCACAGACATGTGGCGGCACGTGAGCCTGACGGTACCGCGGAGCCTAGTGCCGATGCAAAGGGAAAGTGCTTGTAGAATGAAAGTCTCATTTTAGTGCTCGGGATCTTCGCAGTCTCCAGAGCCGGGCAAAAGATGCTTCAGCAGTCGGGCTAATTGGGTACATTAAGAAAGTCATGCAATGCAAACATTTATCAGGTTTACGTGAAAAAGTCAAATGCTTAGAATCCATATTTGTCGTAAATGACTTCCATGTTGACCCATACGTGCTAAATGGGTAGAAAACCGTGCAGTTTTGATAGTGAGCGAGCGCATCGAGACCCTGCTCTTGAGAGTCACGCAACGTTCCTCGTCACGAGAACAGTGCCAACCACGCTCGAGAGATCACAGAGAAGACAGCTTCCACGGAAGTTACTACTGGAGGTATCATGCTAGTCCAAGCGCGTGCCTAACAACACGTTTCGTTCTCAGCGCGGCTGGTGCCACCAAAAATCCTGTCGGTCAAGTGGCAGCGTCACACTCCTGAAGTGGGAATGTTAGCCGGAGACCCCGCTAGTCCACGTATCAGTTGTAGTACACCCGGCTCGCTGGGTGGCGCTTGTTCTTCTGCCACGTGCACGTCAGAATTTTCACGTACGTGCGACGGAAAGACGCGTTGCACAGCGCATAGCAGAGCGGGTTCACCGTGGAGTTGATGTAGCACAGGTAGTAGGAAAAGTTCCACAGCTCCTTCGGGATGCAGTCCCCGCACTGCAGCATCACGCGGATCAGCACCAGCACGTTGTACGGCGTCCACGTGATGATGAAGGCCAGCAGGATGGCCGACAGCGTCTTGGCCGCCTTCCGGTCCTGCTTCTTCTCCTCCCGCTTCTTCTTCTTTTTGGGGTTGGCGCCGCGCGCCAGCTGCTTGGGGATGACGCGCGCGTTCAGCGGGATGCGCAGGTCGGGCAGCTGGGACGGCCGACGCGAGGCCGGCGGCGGCGGCGGCTGCGGCAGCCCGCCGTCCGAGCTCTCGTCGTCGTCGTCGGCGGCGGCGGGCGGCGGCGCGCGGCGCGCGGCCGCCGATGCCGGGCTGCGGCTGAGCGGGCAGTGCGGCTGGTGGCCGTCGGCGCCCTCCTCCTCCGAGTCGCTCAGCATGGTGATGCTCGGCTCGGCGCTGGCCGCCACCGGCTCCGGGAACTTGATCACGATCGTGTAGACGGACTCGGCCGAGGCGCTGCGCGACGCGGCGCCCAGCGTCGCCGCGCTCGCGTTGCGCCGCAGCCCGCTCAGGATCGGCAGCGGCGACGGGATCGTGTGCCGGCCGTACGTGCACATGTACGTCGGCGTGGCGTACGTGGCGCTGCGCGTCGGCCGCAGCTCCAGGTGGCGGCCGCCGTTGGCGGCGGCGCGCGGCGCCAGCGGCAGCGCCAGCGCCGAGTGGGGCCGCGGCCGGCCGGCGTCGGCGCCGCACCAGGCGCTCAGACGCCGCCAGCTGCCGCTGGCCTGCCGACACAGGAGCGCAGTCAGAGGGCGCCGCTGCCGGGAAAAAGCCGCTGACGGCAGCCATTTCCGGCTGCCAGCCGAGTACGTGAGCCTGCATATGTATGAGGTGGGTTTGTGGAAATCGGCCGATTTGCTTCGCGGAAAACAGGCCTTAAAAACGCCGCCATCTCGCGGGATGCGGTGTGATTTGTCCTAACAGAACGCAGAGGGTCGAATTCCTGAATGAAGCAACGGATACCAGTGAGTCTGTCCACAATCATGAAGAACGCGTACGATGACAATCCGTGGACAACTGGCTCATTCAAGCAAATGTGAAAAGAACAGAGTCCTTCGTCAGTGCTTTCCGAGCCCCGTGCCCTCACAGATAAAAAAGTTCCCCTGTCCAATTTTGTTCGACCGTAGACCTGATTTTGTTGTCAACCAAATCCACCAAGTAACAAAGACGGAATCGGAAATATCCAAACGTGAAGGAAGGCGTGGTTCGGTTGGCCCCCGTTTCAAGGCCCCTGAAGGACGAACTTTTGCTGACCTTTTGCCTTGTTTTTGCAGGCATACGGGACCTTCCGGCCGTCAGAAGAAAAAAACCGCCATTACGCGCCTGGCTCCTTCTTGCATTGGTCCCGAGATGCTGAACGAATCATTACGAAAGCAATTTTTCTTTCAAGATGGGAGCTTTTTTGAAAACATCATGCTCATCCCGTGTAGTACCCATACACGGAAGACTAATCAAGGGAAATTTGTAGGTCTTTTCTCAGGGCTTTTCGTAGCACCATGCCAACAAAGTGAGTTCGGGAGAACAGTTTCCACTACAAGCCCCCGTTTAGAAAATCCCGTTAAGAACGAGGCATGAAAACAATTTTCCCATGCAAAGACCGCCAGCTGTGGCTTCAGCTACATTATTTGGACGTGGTAAGTGTTCGAGGTAGGTGACGAAGTTCAAAAGCTCTTGAAGATTCAAGAAAACATGCTAAGTATTTAAAAACAACCTCCTGACGTCAATGCGATAAGACGCTAGGAACGTCGCCCACGATTCACGGATGCTGTGAGGTCGCTAGAAATTTGGGAAATCCATTTGACGTTGATCTTTACAAGTTTCGGTGCAGTTGACCTTTCTAATACTTGAGCTCGATGTTCAATCGAACTCACGGAAGAATAATCCAACCATTCTACGGCGGCAAAGAAAAGGTTGTTGGAATTTCGAAACTTAGCGTTTTCTCAGCCTCGTCTTAACCATAATACATCAACTGCATGTACGGCTGCGATAAACGTGTATTCGTTTTTAGTGTTCATCTCACAAACTCTAGACGACGTCAGGCCGACTGACCGGAAACCGCACACATCCGGCCTCTGGCACTCCCGCCTTACTAATCCGTCTCCAGAATGTCCGTCATCTCATCAGCTCGGCCAGGCGCCGCTCCACAGCGTCCACGTCTCACCGGCGCGGCCAAGCGTCGCTCACCTCTCACCGATCCGGCCGGACGGCGCCGGAAACCAATCGACGAGGCTTTTACCAGCCACTCTGTCTGAGATCGAGTGACAACGGCCGTCGCAGCCCTCCTCTCATCAACCATCGGCACCATCGTGAAATGCAACGTCCTCGTGCATAGCGTGGCGCGTCGCTCCGCGACCCTGCCCTGCTGGACGGGCGGGGAGGGGTCGCTGGGGCTGATCCGTGGCTCTGACAGCCACCAGCACCTGTTGCCCGGGGCTGGGACGGGGGAGGTTGCCGTGCTGGGCCGTGCCCTGCGGGCGGCGGCGTCACGCGACACAACCACGATCGGCGACAAAAACAGGCCAACTTTTCTAGGTCAGGTGACAGGGCGTCCCCACGAGAGAGGGAGAGAGAGAGAGAGTAGCTAACCGAAAAACGCATGCTTGCTGTTGATTTTGATTCAAAACCATCCACTGAAGATCTCGGCTTTTTAAAGCGCGATATGAAAGGAGGAAATCCAATGTGATTTTGCGTAGTCTGATCACGTTTTCTTCTTCGACATAAACACCGGGGTAAGACGACGTAGTAATTGCACCAGAGGAAGAAATCTCAGGGCGAATTGCATTCCTTGTTTTGGCCCGGCATCACACTCAACTCAGAAAAGACAAACATGAAAAGGGCTGGTTATGGGGCTCAGAAACAAAGCCGTTGGGGCGAGATCGCCCACTGACGCACACGACTACAGAGCCCAAGAATCTTGATGACGAGGTCCAGAGCTGGGGGCTTATGCTCACGCGGGAGACAAGGAATATCTGTCACTTACATGCGCGATTTTCATTGCGGAATTCTGAGTGAACTCGGTTACAAAACGACAGGAGCACGTTTGACATTGATCCTGTCTGCTCCTGCAATTGCTCCAGCTCAGTTTCGAAGATGTTGGAAATGGACCCGTCATTGACGGCGATGCCTCACCTCTCGCCGGCTGGCCCGGCGGAGCCAGCGTGTAGCCCCCCTCAGTCCGGCACCGCTCGGCGTGCGGCTCACCTGGAGGTGTCGGGTGGAGAACTTGGTGCTGCCGCCGAGGCTGTCGCCCTCGCCGGACGAGCCGTGTTCGAGTCGTGTCCGCCTCGTCTCGCCGGAGCCCGGCACGCTCTCCTCGGCTCGGCTGCGGAGGGGAGGCGAGACGCGTCAGCGGCAGCCGTCGGTCACCCTCAGGCGGAGAGCGTCGCAGATGCAGCAGCGTGAGGCAACGGACTGGCGCCATTTTGCGCAGCATCGGCGCACGGCGTGATGCATCTCGTGGTGGCCGCAGCGTGATCCCTGGGTACCAGTCGTGATCAGTCGCAGACGACTCGCGTGCGGACCGAGCTCGCGTTATGTTCCTTGCTTGTTTGGGTCCAAAGCCCTTTGAACAAGGAGCCGACCAATGCCTGCGTGTCCTACAACGCAGAACGTTTGAAGCCACGACGTATGACCAGTATTATGCGGTCGCCATGCTCATCTTAGCGTCCCAGTAATTTCAAATGTCGATTCTGAAGTCCTTCGACGTACCCAAACATCACGTAACTCGATACATTCATGCAAATGGTCATTTTGTGCATTTGCTATGTTTTGTTCTCTGAAACGGCGCCATGAAGGAGTCCTAACACGTGTATTTAGTGGCTAGATACCAACACGTTTGCCTGTCCCTTTCCACGTGCATGATTTGTCAGAGGACACAAGGTAGCTCACGTGCTTTACAGACTGTCCAACAATCGACGATTTAATCATGCTTCTCTAATGATCTCGTACGTGGTCGACCTAGTGGCAACCCGGAATAAGTCGGCACGTGGAATATATTGAATTAATCTTGAACCATGCCGTACTTAAAGTTTTGGACTGCCAACAGGCAGTCGCATGACACTTGATTCTTAATACCTTCAGGAAGTTCGTTTTTAACAAACTGGTGGCAGCTGTGAGATTTCGGCCGCAGTGGAGCGTCATGATGGCGAGGAAACATCACTGCATACCCAGAGTTTTATGGCTGTGGGAAGTGCGGACCCGGATAGCGGAGGTAAACGCGGTTGTTCGTTTTTGACAAATCGGTCGCAGCGGTGGATTCTGACCGCAGTAGGGTGTCATGATGGCGAGTAAGTATAAGTTGCATACCAGAGTCGGACGGTTGTGGATCGATGCGCACGTGGATAGCGAAGATAAACGCCTGGATAAGCGAAGATAAACGTTGCTGAGGTTTCCATATATAGTACGCAGCGTGAGGGTGAAGCGCAAGCGATTGACTACATTTAGGTCGCCATAATGGCTCTGCCAGCGCTAACAGGAAACACATTTGACTTCACTGTCTATCTGAGTGCGACCGAACGCTGCGACTGGGCAATCCTATGCTAGCGGCTTCATGAAGAATTTGATGCCTCGGGTTTGGTAGTTCAGTATATACTGAAGTTTCACCAAAGAACGCGAGAAGGGGAACTCTGACGTCATTCCTCTGTTATGAAGGATGTACGTTATGGCTTGCATCCGGAGAACGCGTTCAGCGCAGTGCCGGAAAAGTTCTGCCATTTAAAGAGCGAAGACATGGTGATGCTGTCCAACGTGCCCAAAAAAGTTGGAGGTGACCCGAGTTCCAAAGGCAATGGATCGGGCCACGTGACATCCTTGACGTTGTAGGTCCCACCACATACAGGATAAGAAAAACTGGGGCAAACAGCTTCAGGAGCTTCGCATTTAATCACGATGGAACCAAACGATATTTCAGTCGACCAAAAAGGCTGAGTTTACCTGAGGACCAAGGACACCGGAAGAACAACATCCGGGCTGGGAACCCAAGAACATCCCAGAAGACCATGAAGGTGCTAAAAGGTTGGCAGAGCGTCATCGTCGTGTACGAGAACAGCAGTATGACGCAAGATGAGCTGCCTGCGGTTTCGGAGGAACCTAACGAGCCACGGAGGTACCCAATGCGAGTGAGACGTTCCAGACATGTGTGCCTATGAGGAGAGGGGGAAGTGTAAGTGGCCGACCTAAAGGCAGCGCGAAATAACTTGACACGTATGGAATTAAGACACACTACTAAAAGAGACAGACAGAGAGCAAAAGCAGCCATAGTTTCAAGCTGAACATATTAATTTCACTGCAAGATGCTGTCCTATATCTATCTGTTGTAGTACTGATCCAAGGGTTAGTCAAGGAGAACATATTCCGAGGCTAACGCGATGAAAAGAAACCCGTTACCGTTTCGAGTGAGACGAACCTGGCGATTTCAGCCTTAAAATACCCCGTATCCCATTCTCTATCTTTGTATCTGTACCTCACCGTCTGGATCACCTAATCTCTCTCTCTTGCCCTGTCCATTTCACATTTTTATTTCTCTCGTTCTGCGTGCGCAAACATGGCAGGCGCCACAGGTCGCCTTCCAAATCACCAGCCTATTCCATATTCCTGAGCAGGAGCTCTCTGGCCAGACGAAGCCGCCGCTGCCGTCGCGTTCCGCCGACCGGCTCGGCTGGCGGTGCGCCAATGCAATATCAGATAATTCCGCCGGCTGAAAGCCCACCAGTGAGAGATGCCGGGCACGAAGCCGTGAATTCAATGTTATCATGACACCGCCGCCGGCGAGCGAACTTGGGAGACAGCTGCAGCGAGGTTTCTGCGACCTCAAACGGAGGGTCGTGCGTAACTGTTCCAGGCCAGTCCTAGAAACAGTGTAGTAGTTTGCCTGACAATGCCGCCGCTAGGAATTCCAAGGCTCAAGGATGTTTGGTACTGCGCTAGGGAAACGCGAGGGGACATTTAGGACGGAAGGTTTAAATCCCAAACCGCCTCGCTCTCCGGCAGTATGTCACTTGTAGACAGGCCCGCGGTCCCATCGGGACATGTACAGACGGCTGCCACCGATCAGGGTCGGGCGCAGGCCGCCCCGCCTCACGGCGGCCCTCACCTCCCAGTGGTCCAGCCCTCACCTCCCGGCGGTCCGTCCCTCACCTTCCGGCGGTTCGTCCCTCCCGGTGGTCCGTCCCTCACCTCCCGGCGGTCCAGCCCTCACCTCCCGGCGGTCCGTCCCTCACCTCCCGGCGGTCCAGCCCTCACCTCCCGGCGGTCCAGCCCTCACCTCCCGGCGGTCCGTCCCTCACCTCACGGCGGCCCGTCCCTCACCTCCCGGCGGTCCAGCCTTCACCTCCCGGCGGCCCGGACGGACGGCGCACCGGTCTGCGCCGACTGTCGCCCTCCCAGTCCGACGTGATCGATCTGGGCAAATTCAAGCGCGGCAGAACATCCTACTCTCTGTCTCTTTCTCTCTCTCTTTCTCTCTCTCTCTCCCTCCCTCTCTCTCCCTTACTCTTTCTATCTCCGGGAATGAACGCAACTGGACTACCGTGACGAGACCCGAACAGAACCAAACGGAGGCTTAACGGATGAAATTCCATCACGTGACTTAACAGAACCGGGCGAGGCATCCCAGTCAGCTCTGAGAAGGAGAGAGATCATTCCCAGGACATCAGCTAGTCGTAATGGCGAATTCATTGTTACGGTATAGGGTTTGCAACGGCGTGTCAGCAAACAGCCATGATCACCACGCTATCAGGCACCACCAGCCGCCCTTAGCCAAGGCACCACTATCCACTCGTAGGCGGAGCCGCTCATCGTCAGGGAAACAGGAGCTGTTCACGACCGGGGAGAGTGACGCTGCTCACGGCGTGGGAAACAGGAGCTCACAGGGAGAAATGGGATCCGCTGATAGCTGAAGAAACAGAAGCCGTTAACTCTATTTCCGGAGGGCTAGACGGTATGGTCGATTCCCGGCAGGGGGGGGGGCGGATTCGGCCCCCTTGAGATCTCGAGAACTACACATCCGATTTTATCGCAACAAACGGCAATCGATTTGTCATGACGTGAACTACATTTTTATAAAAAAAATGAAAATTTTGAAAGGTGTGGATACAGGGGGGCAAAAATGTCAAAATCAGGGTATTTTTGGACTTCTTATAACTCCGTTGTTTATGGACAGATTTCGATGTAACTGGCATGAATCGAGAGATTATGGATAGGAATTTTGCCATTGGTACACACATCTGAAATTTTGAGAAAATTCATGGTTTCACAGGGTTTCAAAAATAGGAAGATTAGTTTCTCAAAAAATGAATGAACAAAAAAGGCAAAAACACTTTTTTGGTCTTCTGCTTGTCTTGTTATGCTGAAAAAGTACAAATCGCATTACAATATTTGTATAATGTTAGCATAGGCGGTGCCAGGGACATGAAAAAGGGGGAACAGTCATGGTCACACGTTCTTCAGATCAACTTGTGACCTTTGACCTTAAATGGCCTCCAGTAACCTTGGAGCCACTTGGAATGATCTCGTAGGCATTTAACATTATCTGTAAACGTTTTCAGTCATTTAGATTCACTCTGTTTCAACGATTTCATTTTATGGCTATTACGATATAGGGTACGCGCACTGACATTTTAGGTCATAGCTTCGTGACCCGACCTGATATCAAGCTGAAACTTGGTACACACGTAGAGTACATCTTTCTACGTTATATATATTCCGGGTTTGGCATTTGAAAAAAACAGCGCCGAAATTATTGCAATAAAACCAAATCTTTACTTCTGACCTTGACCTAACCTTGTAAAGTAACTTCAGATAAACAAAATTATATTTGCACATTGACCAACTCTTTAGCTATACATCCATATAAAGTTTTAAATTCTATCTTAAAAACGCTACTTTTGGCAGACATTTTCCTTTTACCCTCAACATGGCCAAAAATGGCTTGAGGTGCCTCCCAAAAACGTTGCCTGGCTCCGCCCCTGAACAAAATAGAAATTTGAATTTTTTGTGATGGCACGCAGAAAGAGTAGCTAGGAAAAGTCACCAAGTTTCGTAAAGCTGCGTTAAAAAGCCTGGAATTGGCAAGCAAAAAAGCCCGAAGGGGGCGGATTCAGCCCCCCTGCCGGGAATAGGGTTAACAGCCAAAAAATCAGGTGCTGTCTGCAGTCGATAAAGCAGGAGCACTCTCAGCGAAGGAACCTGGGGCCATTCACAGCCGGGCAGCGTGATGGGAGCAGCTCATGGGCAGGGGGAACAGGAGCTGCTCACGGCCGCGGAACTGGAGAGGTGCTCACGGCCAGGGCGCCGACCCGGAGCCGGGATCTCGTCCGCTCCCATTGTGTGGCTGTAATTGCCACTTAGGAGAGGAGCCGGTTAGTCCCCCGTGCCGAAAAAGCCCTCGAGGGTGACCGGCCGCTCGTGTAATTAAAACTGGAGAGCCGGCTCGGCTGCTCCGCGCTCTGCTGGTGCGCCGCGGGCGGCGCTCGCCAGCTCAGAGCGTGCTCCGCGCCGGGAAACCGGTCTGTGCTCTGGGCCTCAGTGTGAGCTGTGCTCATCGTGAATAGTTGACGGTTCAACGAAGATCTCTGTGCATTTGCATTGTGTTGTATATTTGGCGAGGCTAGGCAGAAAGAACTGGAACCGAGGCCTGTGCGCGTTTTTGACAAAAGTCTGGCCAAGGAAAGCACGAGTTCTTTCACACCATGTCGAGCAGGCTTTCAGGGACCTGTGGATGCCAGAGCCGAAGATGACTCGTATGGATGTAAACACCACCGTTTCCTTTGATCTTACAACAACATCTCGACATGGCTGTGCTCCCCGGGGGCTAATGGAAGTCGGCACTCCGACAAGGCGCCCAATTTCGTTGTCATTTTACCTTCAACGCCGCATCGACTAGTCTGGCCTGCCTCCGCTCCCGTCCGGCGCTGCTCATCAAATACGACAGACCCTAAGGTGGTGAAAGACACGTCCCTCACATAGTCTCCGGGTTGATTAACACGCCGCCGATGATACTCGGCAGTCGTCCCCGGAACACAGCTTTCAGTCTTGTCATAACTGTCGTACGCCTGCGCCCTCGTGAATGGATGTGTGCACTTGCACGCATGAGTGTATACCTCGATTTACCTCACTTGCGCATTATTCCACTTGATGCATCGTGATTCTATGTTGAGAACAGCTTTGGCAAACATGCATGGAAACCCGAACGGTCACTACGGTCGAACTACACTACACTACACCGAACGGTCACTACGCTTCAGTCCGCCCCGAGAACACCATGCTCAGACGCGCCTGACCGGGCTGTAACGTCCCCGCCACCTCCGAGCCCTCGAGCCGGACGTCTCCCCGCCCCGTCGTGGGCAGAGGTCGCCGACCGATGACGCCGGAGGCTGAAGTAATTTGTGAACAGACGCAGGATGACACGCGAGGGACCCAGGCGGATCAGGGACGAACTGCCGGAGCGGAACGCCAGCAGCGGCGCTCGAGAGCGTTCGTCGGAAACGACGACGGTCGGGCGTACGTCTGAGGCACGCAGCCCACGTGACCTTTCTGAAATTTACGGGAATAAAAAGGTAATGTCATATTACAGAGATTTAGTGTGTTACATGACAGGAAATAAACGCATTTTAAACCCGAGCCAAGAATGGCCGCTGGCGCTTTTACGCAGTCAATATTAACCGTTGACCATAACTTCATCGTGCCGTGAATCATGGGCATATGACAGCTAATTCCGGTTTGGTGGAAGATCATCGATATTCCGGGTCCAGATAAGGGATATCACGCTAAGTATAAATGACGGCTAGAAAGGTCAAAGGCGCGTCAGAGGCAGAGCTGGGGCCATCGGATGGCCGCAGAGATTAATGGTGGAAGCCGCTGTACGTTGCAAATCATGAGAATACATAGGCAATCGAGAAAAAACAAAACTAATAACGCAACAAACAAGCGAAACGGAGTAAATCTCATGGCAGTGGAGATAAAAAAGGATGAGACTGAGCTTGCAGATACAACCCAGAGATGACTCACTGGACGTGCAATAACCTGCAAGATGCATTTGGTTAGTCTCCTGGGAGAGAAACATCAGTTTGCATTTCCTCGCTTCATATCCGAACTTGCGAGATTTGACGTACTTACCCAAACGAAACACATTGAGTTACGGCCTGTTTTCAACTTATTTAGAGTGAGTAGAGCTGACGCCAGCATGAGCGGCTTGGCACAGAAAAACAGGAACAACGATAACAACCGTATCACGCTTGTAAACCCGACGACCCATGGCCCAAGTTCCTCACTCTGCTGTGTTGCCAGGCATGGCCGCGACGCGCAACGTGTTGCGTGCTCCCGGCGATTGGCTGGCCGGCTATCCATCAGATGACGTCATTGCCAATCCGCGGGCAAGGCATGCGGGACCGGCGAGAGTCGTTCCGGATATGAGGGCGAGAGAATGGTCCAACGAGGACGCCGGCGGACGTGATAACGGGGGCCCCGATAACGGCGAGCCCTGCCAGGTCTGTTGATCGGCCCACGCTGCTTACTGGCATAGGGGCAGCCCAAGTACGGCCGTAACAGTCGTGCAACGTAGACAGATGATGTAAGGCTTTTAACTGAACGTGGCCTGGCGATATTGAGCAAGCGTTACGGCCTCCATGGATGGCTCTAACAGCATCGTCATGCGAGAGCAGACTTGCGCAAACGCCGCACAAACAGTGACGCGAGCAGGCAGTGGTGTTTGCATGTTTATGAAAACGCACGAAAAATTAACATTCTGGAGGCCGGAACGAATGAAGTGATGTTATTTAAGCCAGCCAGATGGAATACAATAAATGTCCAACACGCCATCCCGCATCACTCTGAGAAAAGGGATCAGCAACTCAGGCATGGAATCCACTTCCCGCTGTTTTGAGACAGAGCGCAGCTCGTCTTCGATTCGAAAACACCATCTGACGTCATCTTGACGCACACGACCGAGTGTTTTCCGCGGACTTAGCTGATTAACGGCCTGGATCCGTTTCTTCTTCGCGGCACCGAGACGGCTCACGCGGATCCCTGCCAGACAGCTTCCCATAACCGGAGGAAAACCTTCCGGATCTGTCCGGTTCTCAGTCCCGTGAAGGAAAAAACGAAATCGGACGGCCAGGAAGAACGGAGGGATGTTCGCAAACGGCTGAACACTAATTGGTGGCTAGGAAATTGATGTCATTCTTGTAAAATTTGCACTGAACGCTATTTCACTAAAAGCAAAAAGTACTGCAAAACAATTGCCGGTTTAAAGCATTATTTCATTCCGTTCTATCGTTTTATCAACGGAATTGTAAATACCCGAGGCATTTACAATTTTTACATTTACAGTACATTTCCACAACCTGGTCCCGCCACTCAAGTGTTCCCAAATGTGGAGCATTTTTGCCGAGGTGCTGAACCAAATGATGCTAGAGGATCTTGATGGTGCCGTGTAATCCCACAACAACTCCAGCTTACTCTTTCGGTCTCGTTGCAAATCGAGGTGCCAGATATGGGGCTCGAGCACAGTGCCTGTCGCACATCGGACTCTGTTACCCGGCCCTTTATTCACTAAGCCAGGAACGTGGTCTGAGGAGCCGGAACTTAAAGTGATGTGCAGCATTTTATGTCGGTTTTAGCCGGTTAAATCCAGTTTAGAAGCTGAATTTATGAGAAGCAAGGTCCCGTATAACTGTACCACCCGCGACCGGTGTTACCAATAGCAAATATATATCAGCAAATATAGCCTCTATTTGGCTATATTTGATATATATTCTTTCATGTATATATACCACCCGCGACCGGTGCTACCAATAGCAAAAATTTACCAGCAAACATAGCCTCCATTTCGCGGCCAGCATCAGCTCATCTACGAAAAATGTGTGGCACAAAGGAGCGAACCAAGAACATGTGGCCACGCGACCCCATGGCATACTGTGAAGAAAAAAAACCGCAGCACGTCCACTGGTACTAAGATGAGTGGTTGTCACAAAACATTAATCCTAATGCGTGGAAATAAGCCAATCGTCGCGTAAAGAGACGGTAAATTCAGTTAGAGACGACGACAAGCATTGCACGGCATTCTCAAACTGAACTGGACCTTCTATGAAGCCATGCACACAGGGACAAAGGCATCATACACAGAAGACAAAATAGCAAGCTAACATAATTTGCTTACCACACAAATTGCCCACCTTACAACAAACACACCATATAACGAAATCGAGGTGCCACATATTTAAGATGCACAATTATCAGAAGTTCCCTTCCATTTTCCTGCGTAAGCTGTCTATCGGGAAGGTGTCCGCATGCTTGAGCGCAGCGCTCTTTATGGACAGCAGTGCTCAGACGGGTATCTGCTGTGTTATCCCCAAATCCAACATCCTTAGGCTCAATCTATGTTTGACCCTCCGTCATCATTCGCGCGGGAACTCCTCGACAGTTTGGGGCGGGGGTGGGGGGAGAGAAGGCAGAGGAGCATTTAAGTCATTCTTTACAGTCAACGCCCATAGGGTCAATACTAAATTTAGAAAACTTGGCGCGGCAGCTGCTCCCCTGCCCCCTCCCCCCCTTGCTGCGTCCCCGTCCATCCTGTGTCGACTTGATAGCATCCTTTCTTTTTACAACAATGTTGCGGAAAAGCCTCATTGTGATGAGGATGCAGATCAGTGTCATAGAGTACCATACAATCCAATACAATGCGAGTAACCGGACAGAACTAACAGTTTTCGGAGAGAGTCCATCAGTGAAGTTCTCGAGATCTCGGAAAATTACCCGAAAGAGACAGTATCGCCGACGCTATGCAGTGCGCAGCCAGTGTATAACCGAACGTTGCTGTTACAAAGACGACAAAAGCCAGGCGTGGACGGTAAAATGCCCCCCCCCCCCAACTGTTGGACCACACGGAAGCGGTCCCGAAAGCTCCGAACCGAATGGACGCCGACACTCTCCAAATCCTTTCGCCGCAATGGGACGCGGCCGCCACACACCTCGAGTGCACTTCTCGAGTGGTGTCGGCGGCGCTCGCCGCCGGCTCGCCGGTCGGCCGGGTTCACCTGGGCTGCGACCCCTGATCCGATCCGGCCGGGACCGTCCGATCGACCACTCAGGACGTCTTCTGGAGGGGACACCTCGAGGGTCGGCTGTTGGAGTCGCCTGACTACCGCGCAAATCTCGGGAAAGAGATCCGCGTCTCCCGAGAAGCAGCACGGGAAGGAGATCCGCGTCTCCCGAGAAGCAGCACGGGAAGGAGATCCGCGTCTCCCGAGAAGCAGCACGGGAAGGAGATCCGCGCCTCCCGAGAAGCAGCACGGGAAGGAGATCCGCGTCTCCCGAGAAGCAGCACGGGAAGGAGATCCGCATCTCCTGGCATTGGAAAGTGGGCTCTGAAGCGAGCAGCGTCGTCAGCAGGCTGGAAACGAAGCACCTGGAGCACGTTGCATGCTAGAAACATGTAAATGGCCTTGAATATTACATTACGGATATCTAGCCGTCTTCGGCAGCACTTTTTCACGTGAAAACTTAAAACGAACAAAACGGATACATAATCGGTGGAAAACACGGTGGTGTCGATGTCCTGGCGTTAAATGCAGGTAATCACTTCTGCCCTAGCGGGCCTAAGCAAAATAACTGTAAAGCGGATATCCGTGAAAAGACGAAGCAAGAGGACGACCACACAACGTGCTCAACGCGTTTGGAAATTCAAGCCTGACCTAAGATGGTAAACAACACTGAGTGCGAGGAGAAACAAAATGGGCCGGCGACATCGCAGCCTGACCGCTCAGAGCACAATTCACAGCATGCTCTGCATTCCTGACTACCTATGTTTGTGGCCTGACGTCGTGGAAACCCCGCTGAATGTCATATGGTGGTCTGATTGATGTAGTGTTTCTGTGCCCTCTTCGCCTGACTGTTGGGCCTGAAAGGAGCCTGGGTTTACCACTCTAACAAGAGCGACGTTTGAGCGGACGTTCCGGCCACTGGCCTCCTTCAGTGCTGACGCGCGAACATTGAAGAGGACCGCCGGCGACTCGATGGAAGAGGCCTCGGACGAGCTCAGGAGCCCCCAGCGCCATGCGGGCTCAGACACCCGCCTCCGGGCCGTCTCTCGGCGGCGGCCCGACCTCCTGAGCGGCCGGCCAGTCGGCGCATCGCGGGACCACCCGGCCGCCTCGTCGCCTCTATTGCGAGGCTTTTCGTCGCCGTCCCAGGCGCCTTCGCCGCGGGCTGCGGCCGGGACGCGGCCGGTCGCCTGTTTACGCCGCCCCCGCCGCACCGCTGTTGACTTCGTTTGGCCGCGGCCGGCCGCCGGCAGCGATGCAAAACAAAACCGATTTGTCCGGAAACGACCAATAAAAGCGTCGGGTAACACGTGGGGCGCGCCGGCCGCTGGCGCCCGGCGGCCGTCTCCGCCGGCCGGCGGCGACTTCCGGCGGCCGCAGTCGGCGTCTGAGCCGGGCGCCGCCTGATCGATGCGATCCGGGCCGATCGCCGGCCGCCCGCCGGCTCCGCGGCCGGCCGGTCCCGCGAGGCTGCCGCCGCGCCACACGCACTGCCCGCCCTCCCGCGGCCGGCAGCTGCGCCGGCGCGGCGGCCGGCCGCGGCGAGAGGCGGCCCGCTGCGCCTCACTCGGGCGGCGATGCTGTGCCGCCATGCCCGCGGCGCCGAGGACGCGGCGGCGGCGCTGCCCCTGCTCGGACGCCGACGCTGTGCCGCCATGCCCGCGGCGTGAGAGGCCGGACGTGCTGCCCCTGACTCTGCCGCCGACGCTGTGCCGCCGTGCCCGCGGCGGTCGCGGCCGCAAGGCGGCGCGCTGACCGGCCCTGCCCGGCCGCCGCCGGCGCGCTCTCTCATCAGGGAGGACGAGAGCGGCGGTGTATATTTAGTTGAGACGGTTGATGGGCATCGACCGGTCCGGAAGACGGATGGTCGTTCGAGGCCTCCGGAGCACGGAGCGTGGCCCGGCTAAACGCCGGCCGACCCCCCCCCCGCCGCCTCGACTGCTCACGCCTCGGGGTCACCCTCAATTTTTTCAGGATCATATCTCGCAGAGCCGAAAAAAATCGATAACTCCTCGTTCCATTTCCAGAATATTTTGTATAATGAAGCAGTATGTTTTCTCTAATGCATATTTCATTGAACCGCATATTCCGCATTTACTTCTTTCCGAGTGCATCTCTCCAGTTCCCTGGTCTGATCTTTAGCAACGTTTTCTGCATTATATACCAGACGCACAAAGCTGTTTCCTTATTGACATACTAACGTTTCAAGACAGTCATATCCCACCTTCAGAATGACAATGAATTAACACTAGTAATCACTTGAAAAATTTTCGCGTTTTACATGTGATCCATACACCATAAGCAAGAAAAATAAGTACATCGATGAAAAGGCTAATCCTTGTGTTTCTATTACAGTAAGCAGTCCGAACACCAAAGAAACAGTGAGATTTCAAGAAGTTAAAGCCCTGTTGCCAAGAACTCTCGGGTGATACGAGAATTTAGTTGTTTGTTCAGAGCTGGCGAGCTTCCATCGATATACACACTTTCTCATATCTGAAGCCGTCTCTCACATCATGACATGTTCGTGAAGTGGTCGTATTGTTCGTCAGCTGTTCGTCGTGATATGGTCTCGTGTTTTTGTCTGCTTGTTGTAGTGGTGCACCGTCACGTGATGCGTAGTGAATCACCTTGAGAGCGTAGCTGTTGTGACATCATTGTAGTGTACTGGGCGAAGTTTGCAGTCTTCGTATCCACAAGTCAATTGGTACAATACATTGGCGCTGTTAAGTTCGTCTGGTCGTGCAAGGTTGTTTCTGACGTTGTTTCCGACAAGGAAATGGGAAATCTTGTTTTTGCAACAAATTATCAGTTGTAGTTTTTCGTCTTTTTTGGTTTAAAATATTCTGATTCGATTTCCATTATTGCTTTTCGTCTTGTTTGTAGCACGGCGCCATTTTGTTTCGGTAGTATAGGTCAAGCTGGGTGGTTACACTGTGTCGGCTCAGTAAAGCTACTTTTCCATGTGGCTTTGTGTTATTGTTACAAGGTCCGAACTGGAGAAGCCGTTGTTCACTAGAATTTGCCCGACACGTTCTAACTCAGAGTGCAAACTAGTCTAGTCCGAGCAGTGTTTAAAGTCACGTCTAACAAAAGCCCAGATGACGCCAGTCTTATAAAGCCGTGGACATTCGCTGATTGCATTTAGGCATCCATTGTCTGTCCTCTTTCGGTGAACAGTCGTCTCAAAGTCGTGGCTTTGACGGCACGTAAAAGATCCCCCAGCATTACCAGGCCCGTTGCCTGGGCAAAATTACTCCATGTTTGGGTTCACTTCGGCGGCGGGGTCAGGTTCTGTACAACAAGCTGTGTAGTAGGGACGCTGATTATACGCTGTCCCTTTCAGAAAGGTTCAGATCAAATTTATAAAAAAGTCTTGCCCATGCCCTTTAACCGAGACCTCAAAAAAGGAGTAACATTGTCAGCACTCAATTCATACGCCATTTTTAAAGTCGATTTTTCTTGAAGTGTCTGCCTCATATGTTCCAGGCAGTCCGCGTTGCTTACATCAACAAAGGCGCCATCAAGATACCTACAGCAGATATCAAGTCCAAGGTCGTCATTTTTAGAATCTCTGTTTCGGTAGACCCAATGAAAAAAAAAACTGTAAAGAAAGGCCCGAGTGGAGAGCCCAATGCAACTCCATTGACTTGGCAGAAGAGGAGCCAAATGACACCTTCCTGCCAGCATAAAAGCGACATGGGGAATGTTGTCACGATCTATTAAGGCAGAAAACAACGAGAAGGTTTAGTTGATAATTTATTATAAATAAGAAGGATTCCCGATTTCCTTGTCAAAAATAACCGCGCACGACCAGACAAACTTAACGGCATCAATGAAGTATATCAATTTACTTGTGGATACGAAGGCTGCAAACTTCGCCCAGTATGTTGCAATGGTGTCACAACAAATACGTTCACAAGGCGTCTCACTATGCATCTATGTGGCGGCGCGCCACAATACGTAGACTAGAATATGGCGAGACCATAATAACTGACGGACAATACGACCATCTTACGTTAATGCCATGACGTGAGACGATATAAGATGTGTGAAAGTGTGTATGTTCATGGAAACCTGCCAGCTCTGAACAAACAACTAAGCTCTTGTACCACCCAAGAATTCTTAGCAACAAGGCTCCTTCAAATTCTAACGTTTCTTTGGTGTTCGAACCGCTTGTTATAAGTAGAACATAAGGACTAATCTTTTCCCGCATTTATTTACTTTTCCTACTGATGGTGTGCATTGTATATAAATCTGGTGCATCGTAAATCATTTTTGCGATAACGAGACGCAAAATGCGCAGTTTAATCCGGACATTTTAGTCCCTCGCAGCATCTGCATTTGCACGTAGTCCTGTTTAGTAAACATGGTTGGGATCGTGCTTTTCAACATGCTTCGCAGGTAATTTGGTCACAGTATGGTGGAACAACTTTGTTAGGTCTCGTTGATAGCGTACGGTCTACAGAACAGTACATACAATCTCCTACTGTGTGCCTGTGTGGACCTGTAGTGTGAGTGCTTCATATACTTTATTCGATAACTGGGAAGTAATTTGAGAAGGGCCTGCGAATTATATATCACCGCTATTTATGGAACGGGAGTGTACACTAGAGATGCAGACTCATCCTAAATGCGTACGATGGAGGCAACCAGGAAAGAAGAATGAAAAGTACATTCACATTTCCAGGAGTTTCTGAAACTCCTGCCCCTGATCATTATGACCAAGAAATAAATATTGAAATAAGCGTCCCATCAACACTATTGCAGCAGACTGCCACAATCCAAGAGAGATTCGCAGTCCTGTCATATTACCATTCTTCTTGGCTGAAATTATCACTTCCAGATTTTTAACTCTAATGTTGCCTGTACTCGCACTGTTCCCTATGAGCATTACCAAAGCTTCCCAGAAGTACCGTAGACCTTCAGTAAGAGACTGTCAATTTGTTTCAAGAAAATGAGCTTCCAATTTGTGTGGAATAGCACGATTTTCCAAATAATAATCAAAGTTAACCAGCGCCATTTCTCCTGACGTAAGCAAATTATATGGCTGTGCTTAAAGGGTAACTGGAAGAGCAAACATGGCGTATTGGAGAACAAACATCATTTTAAACACTGAAACATCCAAGTACCGGCCTATAGGGAATATACGATCTTTTTCAACAAAATTGAGTTAGCACTTGAAGCCAGCACTACAGGCCAGTTAAAATTGGGAAACAGTCCAAGAAATGCTGAAAGATGACATCACGTCTGTTCAACATGTTTTTGAAAACTAAAAGTATTTCATTCCTCAAAAAAGATGGATTTCATTGCAAAATGCTTGTTTTACGTGGTTTTTTGAAGTATATTACCGTTTAATAGTATTTCTTAGAGAACTAACACTATTAATCGTTGAACTTTCATCACATTTTACTCTTGTGACGATTACTCTCTGACTTATTCTTAACCGGAAAGCAAATTATAAGCCAATTATAAATGATAAGCCAATTGTCCCATATTGCAAAACATAATTATTAGCGGAGCGTTTTGCGATCAGTTTCTCGGTCCTACGTCATCATTGTCGACTTCACGTTTGTTGCTTTCACACACCAGCACGCAAGCTCTTGTTTAGAAATTGCAGGTTTACGCGGCGGGTTAATTCGGAATAGTGTCCATTTCACATGTGGTCATTGGAAACTAGAGTTGGCTGATGCAGTTTGATATAACCATGATCATTCACACAAGCCTGAACACAACTGGACCTCATTGCGTTACATTTCTTGCGAAGGCATGCTTTGCACGCTTTTAGCCAGTGGGATTTTACACATGGCTCGGAAAAGTTCAGATCGAGGTGTTTGTCATTCATTCACTCATCCATTCAGTCGGCCAGTCAGTCAATCAGTCCAGGTTTCCAAGCATCTAGCGCCCGAACGCGCCAGCCGATCGCGACACAAGTAGCACCATCGGGTGCGCCGACTCGGCGGACCCGATAATTGCGGTGCAAGTTTCGAAGCGATTCGTGGCGTATGGCATGTGCCACGTGGCGCGAACCTAGCCCCTGCAGGATTAAATTAATCATGGGTACAGGTCAAACGGCGGGTGCTGTTGACTCGAGACTTGGTGACAACATGGGCCCCACTTGCGGGTGCGTGCTTTTGTGGTCGGCACCCACGTGCGATCCACTTGGCGATCCGCAGGCACGTGTTTGGATTTGGACTTGAGGGCCTCCAGGTGCCGTCAGAAGTGACCGAGGTGGCTGGAATTTGGTGGGTAGATAGACCAGTATACTAGGGCTATTTAACGACACCCAACATGATGGGCATGGTCCAATGGGTCACGCGCAGCTCACGTACACATCTTTTCTATTCCTGTTTTTCTTATTGGCTAATTGTCGGGACGCAAACGGCACAGTTCGGTGCGATGATGATGGCTTGGAAAGACGGACAGCAAGCTGGACGACCAATGTCGATGGATTCAGGTCGAAATGGGGATGCAGCTTGCACGTGAAGCGCCAGGTACCCAAGAATGCTACCAGTTTTTCATTGCTGCAAAAGTACTACCGCTGGGATGCTGAAAATTGATTGGCAGGAGCACATGATACGTGATAGTCGATAGATCGGGCTGTTTTGCACGTCATTTGCTTCAGCCTGATGTGTGCGAGACACTTGCTGAGATGTAACCCCTGGCCATTCAGGCCTTGGGTTTGGGAACTGATGACGCTGGAGGCGTGAAATTTTGTGGTGGGCTGCAAAATCACTGACGCCAAGCAGCACACAAGATTTAGGGCATCAGCGGCCAGATGACATCCATGTGGGCGTGGAATTTGTTGGACTTGGGATCCTCCGTTTGCGAGAAGTTCGTGATACATGCTTCAGTACCCTGATTTAAATAAATGTACTAGGCAGATGCACAGGCCTACGTGTCATACAAAGCTTCGATTTCGACCCCAAGCCGACCGTGCAACGCGTTGGTCTACCTCTGGTAGTATTAAAGAAAACACTGTGTTCGGAAATACCCATTGGTCAATAGGGGAATGAGATAGCCGCAGGAGTCCGGGATTCCTTCACATGAATGACATTGTTTGTTTTCTGGCTACTTTTTCGACGCATCATTCAGGCACAGAATCAAATATCAGTTACGAGTCACAAATACAAACACCGTAAAAACCTTGGTAAAACCTAGTTTACTTTTTACTGTCACCGCCGCGCCATCTTCGCAACGAACAGAAAGACATGGTCCACAGCTGTTCGATGTCAACAACTGAACACATGTACCTAAACATAATACCAAAGCAATACCAAACGGGCATCTCGCAAAAAGCATTTTACGCGTTATTCCTTGCCATTTCGAGTCAAAAACCATTTCCAACATCTTTCAGGGTCAAACACGTTCATGAAATACCAAATAACCGTGTTTCTTTGCGGTCGCCAAAGGTCGAATGTTCTCTTCAAGCAGACATGAGTTTTGAGTGTGAAAAGCCCAAAGATGGAACACTATTGAAATATAATGATTTGTAAATAGTTTTCATGACCTAAATACTATTTTCATTTGGTATCTATATATATTTGTACTAATCTATTTCAATATGCCCTTCAACAGTGTTTGCGGTTCAGTTCAGAAACAATTTTAAATAGTTCTTAAATAAAATAAACGCGTGCTGATTAAAATGCCAACCAAGGTAAGCATCCCACCGTAAGGCATACTTCCGAATGCGTTTTTCATAGTCCAGACTTGTGTAGAACAAAATATCACTGCATTTATCTGCCCAGTCTTCATTGCCTTCCAACGTTCTCCGTACCCACCAATGAAAATCTGATTTCCCGTCGTGAGGCTGCTCATCCGTTCATGTGATGCCTCAGTTTCGGTTCAAAAGTCCCTCACTGCCTACGGAATCTGGTTGGAGTTCGGCCCTGAACGAGGCTTCCTGTAGCAGATGCTGACCGTGTTTAACAGATGTTGGCTGTCGACTGTTGATAAAGACCGATCGCGTCCCGAGTCGGCGACGACTGCCTAATGACGTCATCCCTCGCCGGATAGGCCAGACGGTGGCTGTGACGCCCTCGAGGGGTTTCCCGTGGACTGCCGGTAAAAGGCTTACGTTCTGAAACGGAAATTTACGGTATCGATCTTAACTTCTTTTGCACGTCTCTTATAACATTTTCCAAGGTCATGTCAGGTAACTGAGCGTTGACATTAGGTCATTAGGGAAGGTGTGCAAGCCCTTTTCTAGATCTAAACTAAATTTTGCGTTCTATCTTAACAATCTAACGAGATGTGGAGACGGTTTACTATCTACGATTGAAACTATATTCGTACGTACGTACGTACGTACGTACGCTAAACGTACGATTAAAATTATATTTTGGGGTTTGAGGAGTCAGTGACCTCTTGAAGATTAAGGGGGGTCACTGGCTTTGTTTTCACTTTTTCATTATTATGATTGGTAATTTTCCTCGAACTTTTGTTTTTATGATATTAAACATTTATGGCATGAGTAGACTTTAATTATAATGATATGATTAATTCACCCCGAGCTGGCTTTGAGCAGTTCTAAGAGTACTTTTGATAGCCAATTTCATTCTTGGAAATCCTTGAAATCAAAATACAAAAGAGTACGATTTCAGCCAGGACGACCAAAAAGATAAGAGACAAGAGAAGCGAGGGATAAGAGACACTCTCTGTAGCAGTGATTTCCGCTTGACGTGATAGCTTTACTATTGGCGACCTTGTTTGCATCAACATTTCTCTTTGATCAATAATTCCCTTTTTTACAAACTCTCCTTGTCAACAAGTTCCTCGTCCATTCGTCAGAGACAGGGTCTCCACTTTCATCACCTATATCCTTGACGTCAGACACTGACCACTAACAGCACTAGCATTCCACTACGTCACGAGCGTCATGGGTTCACCACATGTTGAGGCAAACCGACAGCATAGTTTACTCAGGCTAGAAATGGTTCGCCTTATAAAGTGCCCACAAACGGAAATGATGGAATGGGATGGTGCAACCATGATATCATATGCAGTCAAGACTAGGCTTTAGCCAATAAACGGGTTTGGAAAAGCACCAAGTTCTAACAACTGGCTGATATAAGGCAAATGCAAAAGATCAGAAGTTTTTGTTGGTGCATACAAGTTTTTAAGCTCGAAAAATGAACATTCGTCTTACATTAAGGATATAAGATGCCAGATAGCACAGCGGCATGATTGACGTACTTGAGGCGTTAATGGGCTTCCAGACGTTTTGTCTGATTTTCTTAAGCGCCGACTCTGAGAACTAGAGTCGAAGACATTTGTTACCTTTAGAAAGCCTCCAGAAACAAAAGATTATACAAGTCCCCAAATTTTGAGAAATCAAAAAAAGATGGAAATCTAAAGGCTTTCAAAAACGGGAACTTTAAAGCTATGCTATAAACTTTGTTACACTCTCTTTGCCGATAGCTTTGGAACTCGCATTTTTTACTGAAATGGACAAATGATGTGTGTGAATAAAAAATGGCACGGGCTGCACTCTTTCCTTGATTATTTGCTCTATTTTAACCTCCATTTATTTAGGCCTTAAAAGAGAGCGTACAGGGTGCTCGAAGAAGTGAGCAATCTGTTCACACTATGCTATATGTGAAAACTTTTACAGTTGAATATAAATACGGACATTTGGCAAAGAATACAGCTTTTCACCTGTTCTTTTCGGTTGAGAGCTCCTCTCCTCGACAGCGCATGAACGCTTTTGCTGACCACCCAGTCCATCGGTGCCGAGAGATCTTACCGAGGATTTTGTTAAGGGGCAAATGAAACAGGTCAAAAGCATTTAGAAACCAATGGCCGTGCAACCTGCCGGTACACATCATTCAGCACGGAAAAATCCACTCAGGGCTGGAAATAAAATGCCCCTGTGACCTCTGTGTACGCTTCCTGTCCTGCCCCGATTTTCTCTGGGTAACAAGCTTCGGGCATTTTTGTTTTTTCGATAAATCCATCACATGATAACCACGGCGAATCATCTAAACCAAACGTTTTGCTGCGTGCTGCGTTTTTTCGCCGGCATGCAATGTGTCTTTGCGTGTTCACTTCATTCATCATGATTGACCTGGGAAGAAATATTTCTTCCGTACCAGTTGCGACCATGTCATCATGACCAGTCTCAAAGCGGTGGGAAAGGCAAGGTGCTCCGCCTACCGAGGATCGTTGCGCCATCACTGAGCCATGCTCCACTCAGCTCTCAACTTCGTCCGACTCCCGATCTCCCGAATCCACGTGATCAAAAGCATCGCGACACCTTCGCTTACGAAGTTGTAAAAAACGTAACCAGAGCCCTCTGGTATCCGCCTCCTGGCAGTAAACTGAAAAAATGAAGCAAGTTTAGCGTTACGTTCTTCCACTATTTTTTTACATACTTAGATCTGTGAGCTGATATCGTTTGCTTTGCTAATGGCATGTAACGAAGAAGCTGAGTTGAATAAAAAGTATTTGTGAATGCTAACAACAATTTCAGCATGAACAGATGTTTGAAACAGTTTTCGGTGCCTGACTATTTAATTTGATAATCAGACGGTCAACGAGCCTAAATATTTTACTTGTTATTTTATTACTTATGGGTAATTACTTGCCAAACTCTGGATAGGCCTGTCATTTTTGGCGCAAAAACTGCTAGAAAACGTAGTGTTCTAACCTGTGAAATGTAAATGTGACGCAAAATATGCATATGTCAAGAATGATCAGCTTCAAAGCGGCAGTGCTGTTCAGCCGTGCGCAGCAGCGCTGGACGGTTCTGGTGTTTGTTTGTGTGTGCGTGTGTGTGTGTGTGTGTGTGTGTGTGTGTGTGTGTGTGTGTGTGTGTGCGTGAAGTGTTTGCAGCCTGAGGCGTTCGTCAGAAACGCCAGCGCAGTCAATAGGTCACGTTCCGGAGATGTTATTGTGAGGCTCGAAGCCACATCGGCCGGTTTGTCCGACCGTCCGATCCCATTTGGGGTCTGCGCTCCGATTCCCTGCGGCCCGAACGCGAAATGTTGACTCCAGAGGTCCCTATCGTCTTCCAACGGCCTGCGGAATTGCGAGGACGCAAACAATGGTGGCTGGGTGTATTGGGGGAGGTGAGGATTTAATGGTGAGGGGAGGGAGGTGACTTTCTGGCCATACCAGGCTCTTCAAAATAAGGTATGTGATGCCAAAGACACCGGCTGTGTAAAAAAATACCACAACTTTGACGCTATGTTGTTTGTCAAAAGACCATTTCATTCATTCATTCATTTTGCCGTACTTTACGCTGTCATTCGGAGACATTTGCACGATTGTAGGCGCGTGGCGTGAACGCCAGACACAGCAACTTTTACATTTATCCTATATGTTTGATCAAATTAGCCTGCTTTTAGACTCGAGTGGGGAGGTTTTGGGTGTGGTCAAGGCCATTTATAACTTACTGGTGCAGTGGCCAATGACAGAAAACTGGACTGAATATGATATAGCAAATACATAGATAGGACAATTCAAGATCTGTGATGGAACCCGTGGCACTATTTATTCTTCTTTTGTATCTATGTCCTCTCTTTTGGGTTATGGTGGTGGTGCTATGGTGTTTACAATATGAGAGGTATGACAATTCAGATCTACCATGGTCTTAACAGTGGATCAGAAAATAAATTATCGCACAGTGCCTGGGAAACAGAATGTTCTAGATCGAGGTCATTGACAAAGTTCCTGGCTGTTTGCTACGTCCGTACCAGAAACTGTGTCAATGACCTCGATCTAGAACATGAAGTTTAACTGTTATCGTGCAAGTTGTTTCCTAAATGTCTGAATGAGGAAGCCGAATAAACATTTCATGAACTCCTGTCCTAGCATTATTTTTCAGACATTCTTGTCCTAAACCTTATCTTTAGATAACAGATGATATCATGGGCGATAAAGTGTCAAGAAAATCTTGAAAAGGCTAAAAATTTCACTGATAAAAGCAAAAATCAGGCTGTAATTAAGAAAGCCACGAGGTGAAAACATGAAAGCTGATGTCTTTCAAATTTTTAGATTCCAGCTACATCGAAGATTATAAGGTATGCGTGTAAGGGAGCTTTGTTCCTTTTTTCGTGTAATGCGCCTAATAAGCCATTACGAAAACAAATACATTTTCACGTCTGCTGGGAAACCGTTCGTACAGCAGCGCCTTAACAGTAAATGCAGGATGTTCCAAATTGGTATATAACATTACGTCTTTTGTTTCGCACTTTATTTTTTGGATTCAGTCCAGTCCAATACGATCCAAAGTAAACGCAAGCCATTCAGGAACGTCATGCAGGAAATCCTCGGGCCAAGTTGCCTGCATAGGGATTTCCCATACCTAAAGTGCAATAAAATGCAGGAATGTGAAAATAGTACAGCTGTTGTATGCGACTAGAGCTAACGTGGATTTAATTGTAGATGCTTCGAAAATACCGCTGTGGATATCGTAATGCAATGAACACCAAAGACATTTCCCGCTTTATATACACACATATATATATGTATATATATATATATATATATATATATATATATATATATATATATACGTGAGTGTGTGTGTGTGTGTGTGTGAATGGTAAATTGCCAAGCAATTTTGATCAACAGGCCAAAGGTTAACAGGGGTTTCCAGCACCCCTCTCCTAACAACGCAAAGGTGGTTCGGCCACCTACCAGTGCGAGAGTTCAAGAGCTCAAGTTTCCGTGGCGTATTGTCGTGGGTACTTTTACTCTAACAAACCAATTGCTTGGCATTCTCAGGCTTCATAAGACGACCAGCCACCGCTAAGCGACAAGACGCCATTTCCCAACATTTCCCCTCTGAATGTCGTGCAATCACTAGCTCAGTGCGTGACGTGTTGGAGCGTCGGTCCGGATTTCCCGAGCAAAGTGCCGGGGACTTCCCGCCTCGCACGGTAAAAACGCCCGGAGACCGCGCGAGCGGCCGCGTCCCTGGACTGACCTGGAGTTGGAGCGCCGGCTGGAATTTTTGCCGGCCTGCAGGTGCGTGAGGTCACGCTGCCGCTGCTCCGTCTCCAGCCAGATCCTATAGTAGAGCCCGCACATGATGAGCACCGGCAGGTAGAAGGCGGCGATGGCCGTGCCGAACGTCCAGTAGTGGTTGGTCTCCAGGAACTGGATGTAGCACTCGTCGGGCTCGACCGTGCGGCGGCCCTCGATGTAGGGCCAGGCGTAGATCCAGGGCGGCCAGAGCACCAGCGACACGCCCCACGCGCTGGCGATCATGGCGGCCGCGCGCCGGTTCGTCCGCCGCGCCCGGTACGTCAGCGGCCGCGTCACCGAGAAGTACCGGTCGAAGCTGATGATGAGCAGGTTGAGCACGGACGCGTTCGAGGCGAGGTAGTCGAGCGCGAGCCACGTGTCGCAGACGACGGGGCCCATCACCCAGCGGCCCATCACCTGGTACACGGTGAACAGCGGCATCGAGATGAGCCCGATGGCGAAGTCGGCCACGGCCAGGCTGAACAGGAAGTAGTTGCTGATAGTCTGCAGCTGCTTGTCGATGTGGAACGACACCATGACCATGATGTTGCCGACCACGGTGACGGAGACGAGCACGCCGGCCACCAGCACGAAGAACACGGTCTGCGTGACCGAGTAGAAGTTCTGGCCGGCGCCGGCCGTGCCGTTGGCGGCGTCGGTGACGTTGACCGCCTCGGTGGCGACCGTCGGCGTCGCCGAGGTGAGCCACGGTTCAGCCGAGTACGGCTCGACCTCCATGCCGCCGCCGCCGTCACCGTCACCCTGGCGGAAGAGAGAGACAAGTGTCCAGCACTCCTGCGCACAGTCGCTGTTTTCGTGGAGACAGGTGGTGGAATGTTCTTCATCAGCGACCTCATCCACGCTTTGCAGCAAGGTGGGGATTTTATGAGACTGTTCCAGACTTCCACTCTTCTGTCCATAACTCCTACACCTTGAATGTATGGTGAGGTACAGATATATAATACAATAAGCGTCCTGAAGAGCATGATCACGATTACGCACCGCACATTTGCCGAACGCCGATCAGTTGTTCATTAAATAACTTGCTTCTTTGTCTGCATGCAACGCTACACTGCTTTACTTCCTTTTCATCTGTTTTATCGCTTCTCCCCATTTCCTCTTGCGACGCCTCTTGCTAGCCCCGTGATTCGCCCAATGCACCGAGGCACGACATTGGCACGCGTCCTGGATTTGATCAATGGGTCCGGCCATGTCTACGGCTCGGGCCCCGCCGGTGAGGCACTTGACCATCGCCGCTGGCCACGCCTCTCAGCCGCTACCACGAACCACTTAACCCACTCGGAGCCAAGTGCCAACTGGCGGGCCCCGCGCACCACGAATTCAATCACCGCTCGGCCCGCAGCGCGAAGGCGGCCCGGCGCCCGGGAAAAGTGTCGACGGCCTGTGCCAAAAGTAATCTCGGAAAAGAAAAGCATTCACGTGCGACATGGCTCGAACTGGATTTTTTTGCGGAAAGGACCATACAGTAAATCACGAAGGAGTTAGCCCTCAGAGAAAACGCATAACTTGAGTTCCTTTTAGCGCCATTTATTCCAGTGAACGGGCTAGTCAGCGAATTATGATGTCTTACGAAACTATTGGGCCACATAAAAGCCAGCGCACCGAATATCCTCCAGCTCGAGTTGAACAAAAACGTTAGAAATAGCTCCCGCGTTTCGGTCATCGGTGCTGGGCAAGCACAACTCAGGCTCTCCGCCCACTCCGGTCCCGCTGCAGGGCAGCGGCGGCGACCCTCGGACGTCATAATGACCGGAACCGCCACGCAATGACGTCACAACGGCCCGGACCGCGCCGCCATCGCGCCGTCTCATCGGCTGACGTCATAGGTCGGGGTCGGCGCCACGTGACGAGCGGCGTCCAGCTAACGCCCGCTGGAGGATGTCGCGGCGATAGCGGAAATGCCCCAATCGGCGAGTTCGTCAAGTTTGTGAGACTTCTGCGAGGCTCTGTAATGGCGGGGATTTTGCGGCCGAATGGTTTGGCAGACCGGCGGGGATCAGAGTGGTTGGAGCCGATGAAGAGAGTCTGAAATGCTTAAACGGTTGGGTGATAGCCAGTCATCTCATGCTGCTCATTTGTCATTGATCATGGTTTTGATGCTCTTCAAACGAATGTTGAAGTTGCAAGTTTGTGAAACAAGGCTGGTATCTCGGAAGTACCTACTCCTTATTTACTTTCACCATTGAGGATACACCCAGACTGTTGCTCCCCCACATACTCACATACGCCCCGACGAACCTGCCTTCTCACACAGCTACGCCAAGAATAGATGACTAACAGTCTCCAGGGTCACATGGTGGCACGCTATTAACATCCACCGCGGTCTCCTCTCGCACGTCGGAGCAACCGCGCCCTGCACCGCCATCGACGCTTCGCCACGGGGCCGGCGCAGCCTGCGGCCCCCCCCCCCCAGCGGGGCTGCGCGCCCCGGCTGGGGCTGCAGCCGGCCGGCGGCGACGGCAGCCGAACCTTCCGCCCGCCGCGCGACGGCACGGATACATCACCGCGTCAGCGACGCAGAAAACCAGATCCCTCAGCCAGGCGGGGTCAAAGGTCACGACGGCAGGCAAATCGGGTCGGGGGGCGTTCATCACGCCGGGCGTGACTGTCGGCCGGCCGGGGCCGAGATTCACTGCGCAGTTCCCCCGGCTCGCCGCAGAGGCAATGATTTTCAGCCGGGGACAGCCAAGTGGACATCGGGAGGGCCGAACAGTGCAATATTTAGCACGGTATTGACAGCCCTCGCCAGATCAGTGGTCGCAACATGTGCTTTGTGTCCGATCGTGTCCAGCTGTTTTTACGCTGAACTGTAGCAAAGGTGCACGCTACATTACACGTTCTCGTCTTACTACGCGGTCTACGCGGGCCGACGATGAGAGTAGAAACTTAAATGTCCGGAAGTCGGGACCTTAGAATTGTTTCGCCGTGCCTAGACGATTTCAGAAAGACGTCAGCCGCGACAGGGATGACTGCTCCAGTGCAAAAGGGAAGTCTTCCCGGCAGCCCGCCTGCACAACAGCCGCACTCGTAACCACTCAACACCACCATCCGGACAACTCTGTGACGTGACGTCACGTTGCGGCACGTTCGTCCCACGTGCGGCGGAGCGACCTGAACCTCCGACCCGGGGCAGGCCAATGGACCGTTTCAAGCCTGTCCGCCGCAGGCGCCAGCGCTGTCAGATGAAACGCCACACGTTCGAGCAACGCTGCGGCGTCCTGCTGCGCTCGTGCCGGCGGCAAACGCGGGCGCTAAGATGTGACGCCCGCCAGCCAATCGGCACCCCGCCGCGCGTGACGAGACGGGGCTGTCGGCGGCGTCGTGAGGTCCTGCGGGGCGGCAGACCGTCTCGGCTCTACATACACGACATAGCGGCACGACGTGTGCAGGTCTCCAAGGAAGTAACGGTAGGTATGGGAGTCCTTGTGGTAAACCTGCCATAGCTCCGGCATTTATGGCGTTAATGTACTGTAACTTGAGCAGCTAGCTGCTGCGATTTAGCAGTACCCGTAATAACTTCAAACCTGTGCTTCATTGTTTCAGTTTGATGGCAAAAAATTATGTTTATCATATCTAAATATAAAATACCATATTTTTTCATATTTAAATATAAATATCACATAAAATCATATTTACACTCGGTAGGCGGAGCCGTTGGGCAGGTTTCCTAAGTTCCGCCACTGCGCTAACATTCTCGGCTGTCGAACTGATAAGATCAGCTGCATTGTGAATGGAGTACTGGGTAGAGGCTATGAGGAGAGAGCGCGTCTTGATCATGTGACATGTTCTGCCGAAGGGCTGCGAGGGCGTCGCGGAGACTGACCGGGCCGTATCCGACCTGCAGTCCAATCCAAACGTTTGGTCTTTCACTTGATTTGACCTGCGACCTGAGCAATGACGGCTGAGTGATTTCTGAGCATTAGAGTTGGAAATGACTCGCGCACGAATGAACGGCCCATATCGTGCACAGAAGAAGCTTTTATGATATTTATATGATGAATGCCCTTGTTCGTGCAGATTAATGGCAATGACACGAGGTTAAACGGACAAGTATTGCGTTTATTTACATGCAGGCACTTAGCATGCCCGAATATATTCTGACATACACCTATTACCACGGGTAAAGCTTTGCACCTTATTTTTGGTGGGGGGGGAGGGGGACGGGAATGCTCCCATGTTCAATTTTCAACCGGCTCCCAATATTGAGCCACCTCCCCCCAAGTCTCCAATTCTTTATGAGTTCGCAGTGATAAGATCTTAACCCCGCTGGACGAGGGGGTGGATGCCACCCCCCAGCAGTGTATCCGGAACCACGGCAAAACGGCGCACGACAGCACTGTGAAATCGGGCATGGCTGACGACACATTCATTGCACCTGCTTTGAAAAAAGAGTGGCCCCAAGTCATCTCAGAGCACTGAGCTATGACGTCATTACTGAAGGCTTGCAGGGAGATTTTTGCGCTAAGCGTCGTTTTTTGACTGTTTTGGGACACTAGGTATGCATGAACAGCAGATGACGGGCATAAAATCTGTTGAGAATGGCAGTCCACATGCGAACAGGGCACTTTAGACAGGTGAACGACCTTCCAAGGTCAAACGAGGTCATTGACCTTGGGCGGCCATTTTTGACCTTGGAACGTTTCTTCACTATTTTGCGTGGCAATAAACATGATAAAAGATACAATTTTACGACTGTTTTGGCCCCAAATATGTCGTTTTTAATTGCCTGACAGGGTTGGCATGGGTACCGTTGAATTCCTTGCGCATACGACTATCGATTTATTTCTGTCCCGAGGAGCTAGCTCAATTAGGGGCTAAATGGAGACAGGGTCACAGCAGATCACAGCTGGGTCGCAGCAGGAAGCATCCCACTCACCCTGAAAGTTTCGCGTCACTAGCTGGTTTCTGAGCTTATGGGGGGTGGGGGTGGAGAATTTCGCGCCTCTACTCCATTTCGTATCATTTTCGGATGCCCTCCACTACGCGTGTCAAAAACGTAAATACAAGTTGTTTGTCAAGCATAATTACAACCTAAAGGTGACACCTAGATAGATGTCGGGTGTGGTCAGCATTTTTAACTTCAGGAGCATTTCGCAGGAGAGGATTTCATTGTTTTGTCACGGCCTGGTAGGAGTCAGAGGTCTGTTTCCCCCAACGAGCCTCAATACCGTTTAATAACATTTTATTGAAGGTATCGCTGACTATGCCGGTTTGGGTTAAGATGGGTTTTATGCCTTCCCCAAGGTGAACATCACTATTTATAACTGATGGGTCATTTCCAGTCGCTTGGTACCATCACGTTGTGCAACACATGTGTTCCCGTGTGTTTCAAGTGTGAATCACAAAGTCTGCATCGCAATGTTCTCATGCAACCCATGTGCTCAGAAATGAGGATGGAGGAGGAAAAAAGGAAAGGAAACGACTAGCCGTGAACGCAAACTCGCAGTACCGTATCACCCATTTCAGTTTAAACCATAACATCACTCGTCCAACCGAGAACGCTGTGCAGTGCACGGCTGTGTTGGTTAAATTGTTCGGAATCTAGCCGCTGCACCGGTCAATGGGAAGCCGGTCCTCTCCTCCTTCTCACGGTGCACGAAACACATCCGCTCATTGGTCGGTGTGTTAACAGCTGTCCGATCTATTACGAAAGGCAGCCTCTAAACACGTCCCAGAGACAATCGGCCATCTGTCAGCGAAGAGTTGTAACTGGCCAGGACGCACCCAGCAGGAGGCAGTGAAAACTCTGGTGAATGAAACAAAAACCAATATTTTGTAAAATTTAGCAGCATTGAAACAATGCAGATGAGCGCACCTCTACAAGATGATGCGAAGCATTGCAACCTACCATACTTTGTACTCGTAATGATGCATTACCTACGGTTCAGGGAGCACGCTCCGTATAGTCACAGAGCCTAATACCTACCATTACTTTTGCGGAGACCCATACATATCGGCCAGCCAAAACGCGTAGGCAAGGATGAAGAAACGCATGGAAAAACAAAAAATGGGACTCTAAATGACACATTTCCTTCCATGTCACGCAACAGGCCGAACGTTTAAGTTCCGGAACGTAAGATGGCCGCTGCCTACGCACCCTCTGTCTCCGGCCTGTGATGTGAGCAAGGGCACGCAGCGTGATACAATAAACAGCGGGGAACTGATCACTGTCGCAGGGGCCGAATAACCGCGCGAAAAATCATTGCTCACATGGGCAGACGCTGTCCGAGCTCAGCCAGAGACGAGGGAGCGGACGGGGTGTCGACCATCTGCAGCAAGGAGCTAGGAGGCAGGGTAAGGAACGACGGCTGCCGGCACGTAAAATCCGTCCAAACCTGGCCTGGCAACGCTGACTCGAGTTGCTTCGGCGCTCGATATTTGGCCCTCGGGTCGGCTGGTGGGCCCGGCAGGGGGTAATGCTGTATGACCACGCGGCTATTGTCATATTTTGCGGAACGTTGAGCTTTCGCCGCAAAATCCGTCCTGACACTAGATTGCGCGGCAAGATTCGGAGTGCGTAAAACGGGTTCTCCTTGGTCGCAGCTCTGAAACCTAACATTACTTCCGGAAATTATTCGGACACAACCTACGAAAGAAACTAAATAGCGAAACGTTAAAGGTGAGCTGTTTTTCCATTTCAGCTAACGTGAACGGTTCTGACAGCACAACCAGTGCGAATCGGCGAACACGGACATTTCAACAGCCATCAGTTCATAAAACGCGATACTGGACAAAACATGAATTTTAGACGACAAGACGTCCTGAACCAGGGAATGGACGATAGCACTGAATGTAAACAGTGAAATTCTTCGAGTGGATTTTCTGATTGCGCCAAAAAATCCGCAGTAACCTAAAGATAGCCATGATTTTAACGGACCATTCGGTATTGCTTTGGCGTTGTAGACACACGTATCGATGTTGTACATGTTTCTGAACGCTGACCTTCGATTTCCGGAACATTTGCCTAATGCGTCGCTAGACAAAAATCTACTTTACTCAAACTCATCGCAGCGTACCAAAGAAACGCAATCCATCATTTACAAGCACACGATGCACCTGAACTAGGCAACATGATTTTCTTCGCAAACAACGCGTAGCTTTCCGATTGCCTTGCAAGCATATTTTTGCGTCATTTTTGATCAAAATTCCCCTGAAGTGTTTACTGCGCCGTACGCCTTATTTCTGCTTATCTTGTACACACTGTGATTTCAATTCCGCCCTGTTTCCGCTGCGGCTAGTTGGCGGCCGACTGGCGCACTGTTTGCGCCTTCCGGCAAACTTCAGCCGGAGTAGTTAAGCATTGTTTCACCTCGTCGAAATCCATTGTTTTTGCGCGGCGCACAGCAGCGCCGGCTCCTCCCCGGCCCAGCTGGGCGCGATGGGTTCCGCGCGAGTGCCGCCCGCCGTGCCCTCAGGGCGCTCACCCCGCGCCCTGGCGCTGTAAGCGCGCCCCGCGGCTGCCGTCACGTGACCCCCGCTGGCTGCAGCAGAGGACGAAGGTCGCTGGCCGGCGGTGGCGGAGTGGAGGCGGGAGAAGCTCCTAATGCTGGTGCGCCGTTATGAGTGCAGCCGGCTAGGCCGTTGGGTTGGATCGTCTCATGGGTATATGGGTCTCATGGGTATATGCTCTCAGTGGTCCTGGCCTCGCCCGGCTCGAATGGTCAGTATGCGCAGCGTGAACAAGTGCAGGCGCACCGCCGTCTCTGTTCATCCATAGGAAAACCTGGATTCAGTTGGCGCACCGCAGGTGAGACCTGTGCCAAAAAGGGAGGCTGGATGCTATACGCTACAGCCTGTCGCTAACCATTTTCGGCCTTCTGCCTACTCACGGCGCACATCTGAGCCACAAAAACCAGCCGCCTATTCGTTGCCCTTCTGCCGCAGTTTGTGGGGCGGCCGTCGTCCGTCATGCTGTTTAGCTGGCCAATCAATCGGGACTGTAAGTGCCAATAGGAATCGGCCGACGGCTCGGCGGCGCAGGGCGTATTTACGGCGCGGCCAGCTGCTGATGGCTTTCTGAACAGCCTAAGCAGGTTATCCCGGCCAATTTTCTCGGCACAAAAAGTAGCCATTAGGGATGCCCGCAGCATGGCGAGAAATGAGGATTTCTTCGACGTTTCGGAAAAGATCACTTCGCGAGTAGTACCAAGATGCTCCAGTTTTGACATTTCTCATAGGAAACACGCACGATTTTTCTTAAAGATGTACATGAGTCGTTTTTAATAACTATTGTACCCCTGAAGCGGTGACAGTCTGCTATTATTATTTGAACAAAATCCGAATACTCCCAGTGAATCATAGAACCAACAGGACGTCCCCGTGATGCTGACATGGTCAGACAGAACTACAACAATGTTCTCGCCCGTACAATATGTTGATCACTGCCGTCTGCAACCTGCATGGGCTTGTTGAAAGACGTGAAACATCAGAGTCATATACTCTGTTCGCCATGCCAGCTAAGTAAGCGTCAACACGCTTCATAGACAAAGGAATAAACTGTTCGGTACACGTGACGTCTGTTCGCCATGGACATCTTGGGGACAAAGTCAAGGACATGCAAAAGAGGGTGGCAAGCCACGTCAGAACGATGGTCTGCCAGCTGACTGGGACGCCAACGCTGCGCTCTTAGATGCATGATGTAAAACATTTCGTTGTTTGTTGTTTTGTTTCTGAAAACTGCAGTTTGTTTTTGTTGTTGCGGAAAATTCTCGTTATTTCTGAAAATCGCAATAGCATGATGGAGCATGGAACAGCTCTGAATACTGCAGCGTGTGAATCGCTGTGTAGCGTTGTGACCGGACATCTGCCGGGATCGCGATGGAATGCAAGTTATCCTCGATTGCGACGGATTCTAAGCTGACCAGGGTAAGTGTTGCGTCACCTTGGCACCACTTTGCTCCGGAAGGACACGACCTTTCCGAGATGACGCAATGATCCGCCCAGATCAAAGAGGGGCTGAATACAACACGGAGCTGATCTGTATTCCATCGGGTTCCAGGCACATATCTGTCTGCGACTTCCAAAAACATAAACCTCTGCCATCGCAAAGGCCCTCATTGACTTGTACATTGATTAGAGTTTGTTTTATTTTCCGTATCTTCCCATTAATCAAGGGAGTCCACCAAGCGTTACAGACGATTAGCTCACCGTAACTGTCCATCCGCTTGAAGCACTCGCCAGTGCAGGGAGATTAAATGCAACCTCCCCTGAGGTGTTCTGCCAGATGCTTCAGAATAACTGTCCTGAACACTCTGAAACTATGTAAAGCCGAGGTTTGAGATCTTTTTACGTGCTCGCTGAAAAAAGCGGTAGATATGAAACAGAAATGAAAAATGAAATAGAATACCATTAAGGTATCTAAGGAAAGTATCATTGTATGGGTGTCACTTTTAATGTTCGTGGCCTCCGTACTTGATTTCTCATCTGCATGAAGATCATCTTAGGCCAAAATCATTAACAGAAGCCGATGGCATTTTGCATTTTTATCGACACCGGAGGAGTCATGAAGTAAACTTAAGCGTTGACTTGCATGGGAACAGTAGTTTCGGTCCTTATGCAAGGTAATTAGTTGTTCTGGGGGCTCTCAAAAACACCTTATATGGTACTTTTAATCCGATTCAATGGAAATCGGAATCCACTGACATGATCTTCCTTGAGATCAACTGTACGGTTAACATTCGACGTTATAAGGGTCAGTCTGGCAAAATGCGTATTGCCGTGTCGCTAAGTGACCAAGTTAGATGTTCAACTGGGTTTCTTTGTTCTATCATGTCGGGTTGGAAAATGGCTGGTGGTTCGCAATATTCCCTTTCCGGACCCCTCTCGCTCCAACAACCCGACCCCATTGTACTGTCGAACGTAGCCATATGGCGAATACTGGCGAGATTCAAATGAGCGCTGAAAGCTATGGGAATTTGATCCTCCGTCTCAGCATAAACATCACATCCTGAAATAGACTCTGAGCAAAGCCCGATGCCTGTCTCTGGTGATCCGCCGATGGTTTCATTTAGGCTAATGCTAGGGGAACCTTCTGCTGGAAGCGAAAGGATCCTGGCAAAGCGAATAGATCCTGGCTTTTATGGCTGCTCTGCACATAAAAGCCACTTCGATCTGTGGCAACATTACTGTTATTCTGGTTCCCAGCCTTTTTCTCTTAAAAAAGTTTGACATTTTCATGTAATGATATGTTGAACTTAAGTGTCATATCACGGGTTGAAAACTTATCGCCAGTGTTTTTCTTTCGTTCCATGAAACTACTCGCATCAAAAACCTGTGATAAAGACGCCCGCACGAAAAGTGCAACTATAGTTTACTAGAATTTCTAGTTTTGGCGCTTTGCCGTTCTCTTATCTCCCTATTTAAAACGATTAATGTTCTCAGAAAAGACCAGCAGTGCATTTTCTTTAATTGACTGAAAGTGCTGCGGTGTCCGATTTAGTATATGAGACCGGCATCATCTTCCTACGAAGGTTATCTTGGATAATGGTGTATAGATAATGAATATAGGTAGGCACAATAGCTAAGCTTAGTGCTGCGCTACACGAACCAACGGACTCGGTCGGGAAAGGAGTAAGCGAAGGAACTATCATTAGGGCGGGTTATCCGTGCCACAAATAAATGGCGCCCACATCCCCACGCTATGGACATTGGACGTCCGGTCGATGGCGACAGCATATCCGCGTTCGAGCCGGACCAATCCTTTCCATCTGAGCACCAGCAGACCCTCCCTTCTCCGCCCCTCTCCCTCGGTCGTACCCAGGTCTCCCTGCTGACAAACGACTCCATGCGCCGGCCGGTACCGGAGCGGTACGCGCCTCGATAGCCGGAAGCGGGCCGTTTCCGGCCGGGGAGGGCAGCGGGCGCGTGCCCGGCGTGCGCCTGTCACCGGCCGGACTGCGGCCGACCTTTCGCGGTCGACGGAAAGTTGGCGCCGACAAATGGAGGGCCGGTCGGACGGCTGACGGCCGCTCGCCAGCGCCGATCGCCGGCCGCCGTCGGCCGTTATTAAACGCCGGCGACAGCGGCAACTGGCCCACCACTCCGGCGGCCGACTACTCCGGCGGACAGCCGAATACTCCAGCGGCCAACCGACCGACCGTTCCAACGGTCGACCGACCACTCTGGCAGCTGGCCGATCACTCCCGCAGGCAGCCGAATACTCCAGCAGCCGACCGATCGATTACTTCAGCGGTCGACCGACCACTCTGGCGGCCAACTGAGCGGTCACATCGCAGCTGACCGACCGGCGACGAGAGGGACAGACCGACCCGCCACTTCATCAGCCGACCAACCGACTACTATACTGGTCGACCGACTGAGTGACTGACCACACCCACAATCGGGTGTGGCGAATCGCTGCGATGATCTATGCCGGACTGGCCGCCGCCCGGTCAGTCCCGTATGCTTGACTAAAGGACAACCCCAGCATCGTCAGGGGAGTTAACCTTAGATTCAAAACAGAGAACTCCACACCCAGTTCAGAGCACTGGGATCTTGCGAGTCAGGAGAGGAAATGTTGAGAAGGCCCCAGCTGGTCCTGGATTTCATGACGACTTTTGAAAGCAGTTTCCGCCGAGACTGCGATGGTTAACATCGCCAAAGCAGACTGCGTTTGCGTTCCGCCGACGCTTATTGTAGTTGTTGACTGTAATCGCGCTCGCCAGTTGGAACTGGCTCTCAAGGTGAAAAGGGAAGCAGCAAAATTGCGTACATATGTACCCAGAGAACGCTGTGGAGCAGACTAAAAAACTCATACCAATAGAGCAGACTCAGAAAACTGATGGATAAAGAGTACGTAGTAGTTCTAGTATACATACGTAGTATGTATACATAGAGGCGGTACAAGAACCTCTTCATATCACAGGACATCTGGATGCGATGGCGACTGGAACATGTTCACATTCGCAAACGTATATCCGCGACTAAAATCTGCGCTGCGTCTTGATGTTAGGTAATTCCAAAAATCTATTTCTAGTTCCTCCCAGGTCAACCAACTGCAGAAGGCGAAGTTCCCCATTCAGTCTGATCAGTATAAGTATACCTTTGGCATTTCACCAAAGTAAGACACATACCGCGTATGCGCCGCCTTTCTTGGCAGGTTTTCCAGAAACTGTCACTCTGAATATCCCACGGTCTTGTGAACCTCATTTCAAAGGGACCAAGACCTAGATAGAGATCAATGCTTCTCGGAATGCATAATGCTCGACCGGAAATGGAGTGCGAGTGGTAGATGAAGCCATATTATCGGAGTAGTTTGAGGGCCTTGTAGACGATTTTTCTCTGTATGCGTTATGGCCGTGCTAGTGACGACCTCGCTTGTGCCAGTTTTGCGAGTTCCACTGTCACTCAACATAGATTATCACTGCCTAACACCTATACTGTCCACACAGTGACCAGTCGCCAGTAAGTCATATCCGCTTGCCCACTTCCCGGCGAGGCAGTAAACCGGTGAGCGGGAAAGAAGAATGAACACAGTGACTAAAGCCAACTCGCTTTATATTCACCCCAAAAACGAAAATCATACATGCCGGGTGATGCAACAGTGACGCGACTCCAACCACTGGGGTGTGACCAAGTGGCTGTACGAGGCGCGAAACCGTTCTCTGGACCAGTAAAAGCGAAAGGCACCGCCCTGCGATTCCGAGAACTAGCGGATATTAAGGTGCAGGACGACTTTTACAAGAAGTATCGTGTCATACTGCTGGTAAAAAGTACCAGCCTGCACAGCAATCCTTTTGTTGCAATGGAGACGCTAATGAATTCTGCAGACTTTTTTGCCTGAAACATTGAACTCGTCCTTGAGGAGCTCGAGTTGAAATTCTAATGCAACAAATAGTGTTCGCGAGTTTTCAAAATAAAGGATCTTTGGAAATACTAAAACTCTAAAATAACAAAACGCCAGAAGTTCACTATCTTTGTAAACGGAGCTTTAAAGCTATAAAGTAAACTTTATTGCAGACCTGCGAACACTTCAAAACAGTACCGAACCTACATAATCTAAAGTTACACTCATCATTGTTTCGCAGGTTTCCGTGTGAGTCACAAATCACAAAAATGCCATTTCCCCTGGCTCGGTCCTCTTCATATCGTTCTGGTCGCTACACCGCACGACCTCCCGCCACACGTAGCTTACTGGTCGGGTGCACCACCCATCGCCAGGCACATGCACGGCGCCATTCTCGGTACCGCCCCCTCCCCCCGCCTCGGCCGAGGTTGTGCGAGCCCAGCCGCCGCTGCCGCCGGGCCTGTTCCGCGCTATTGTCGGCTCCCAGCGGGCCGCCTGTGGCCGAATCAGGCGACCGACAGCGCCGGTCGGCAGCTCGGCGGTGTTGCCACCGCGTACCGCTCCCATATACCCTGATGGCGGGCCGTCGCCGGCGACGCCGGCGACCGCGCACAAGATGAAGTGCCACGGCCGGCATGAGGGATGGCGGCGGCGGCGTCGGACCCCCTCGGGCTGCCCGGCAGGTCACACGGCGTCTGCCGAAAGTCTCCGGTGTGGTCCGCCGCGCCCGCCGCCTAGATCCGGACGAACCGGCCACGGGCGCCGGAGAGACGATTCCCGGCAATCGGCTCAGGCCGACAAGCCAGTCTGATCGCTGATTGGAGGGATCTGTCTCCATGTACTCGAAGTCTGGCGATATTCCGGTTAAGTGTTTGATAGCCGTTGTTACTGTGCTTATTCTGTCAGGAGCTGTGATGATATTGCTCCGGCATGGTGATAACACACCAGTTTTGGCTAAAAAAGCAAGCGAAATTAATACCATAATATTTTCCATCAAGCAACGGCATTAGTGCCACTAGACAGATTGCTTGTCATATGGCAGCCCGTAACCGCCCCTACAAAATCACGCTTTGGGGTGTCGCCGGTGACGTCACTGTCTTCGACCAATGGGAGGCCGGCGGGCGTCGGCCGTCAGCTTGCTAGTCGGTCACCCGGCTTAGTTCGTTTACGACGGCCTTTGAAGGGGCGGGCTTCGAAGATAATCTGCTTGTTTTTTTTCGCATTTAAGGATATCAGTAGATACGGTTTTATATTTCCGTGAATCCTTATAGGTTAACTATGGCGTGGGATTAAAAATTGACAGGGGCTTTGGGGGCTGCGACAGTTGCAGGAGTGGGGACCTTGCCAGGCAAAAGAGCACTGGCAGGATGGGTTAGGGAGTGGACCATGAGTAGTAACTAATTTAAGACTCGGCTAATTTTTCATGTCTTTGGCTTTTCTCATATTATCGTGGTTAATGCTGAAATAACGTACAAATGCTTTGACTTGCGCTGCCTGCTTGTTGGGTAAACGGTGGCATGTCGCTTATGACGTAATGCCAGACGTTTCTTTGGTCGGAAAGTTTGACCTGGGTTTCTGGGGTCTTGACTACATGTTTGCCATTTAATCCACGGCAACGCTGACAAACACCGTTTGTAGACAGCTTAATGGTTTCCAGTTAGCCAGACCATTAACTTTTTTCGACTTGAGGCGACATTTCCAGGAATAATATCCCCTGCATTACTGGAGTTCGTTTAGCCGTCATTATGACATCCGCCTTTGTCAGGGCCGACAGGATATCACGCGAAACATTATGCCCTAGGATTTCTGAAGTTGTCTGGGTAGTTCCATTGCAATAACTTTTTGTCGTTACCGGAAGTACGGCCTTTTTGTAAACAGCAATTCGAAAAATAGCATTGATGCAGCAAGCCAGATTTTCCGGTGCCTCGCAAGTAAATGGATACAAATATCCCCTTCACTTTCTCTTCATAAGTTTGTTCAGGTTTACGCTATGAGGTGTGTGACCAGCAAGTCCTTTCATTAATCTACCATCCAATCTCGATTATAGCGCCTTCTAAGCATCATACGTGCTTTGCTGTCCTTTCATCCACTTTTATTGGCAAGTATGGCAGACTTGGTTACATGACTCCCAACCATAACTGTGTTAAATGGACTGGCATCTTGTCTTTGCAAAACAATCTCGATGAACCCAATTAATTACATATCAATTTGGTGGCATACGCAAGGAGCATTCTGAAACGTCATTGTACGACTTGAATTACTTAAAAAGGGCACGAAAATTTAAGGGTAGTATGCGTTACCTTCCACCATAGCACTTCTAGAATAAAGCTAAGTCAAATACATGAAGTCATAAGAATTTCATATCACGTTCTGCTGTAAGGTTTCAGAGCAGATAAATGGCTTGTCAGCGTCATCAGAAACTAGAAAACAGCTGTAAATAAAAACGAGATTCCTCGCACATATTTAAAGCTCAATTTAATCAAACATACCTAATGAGGTTAGATTCGTTTTAATGCGACAGTGATGTCGCAAATATGGACATGAAAATAACCTTCATTGTAAGGTAGGAGAAAACATAACGGGCTGCATCGCTTATTTTTTATGCGGCAGTCACATGACATAAATACAAAACACGCTTAAAGAGATAACGTCGCCAGGCTCAATCTACGAAAGCTATGTAAAAAAGGCAATATTTGTGTCGGTAACGTTTTTATCCGTTCATAGTCAACAGCTCGATATAAATTCCGTCTCATCTCATCGCATCTTGCTTGCTCGTTCTCCCTCCCCTCCATGTCCCTCCCACTCTCTCCCTCTCTCCTCTCCCTCTCTCTTCCTCTCTCTTTGTCCCTCTCCGCTTCCTCCCTCCTTCTTTCTCCCCTCTCTCCCCTCTCCATTTCTCCTCAACACGCATGAGGAGAAACGGAGCACAGAAATCTCTCCGCCTCTCCGCCTGCGGCAGGCATGACTCTCTTCTCGCCTCAGCTCTTGACAGTTAAGACAAGAGCGTCCATTGACTGAGAAACTTCGTAAACATAGATCCATTGACAAGACTGGCCAACGTCCATTGGCCTGACCCTTCCGAGTGTGCCGGGCCTGAGCCTCAATTGAACGATACAGTGAACTGGTCTCGGTTTTCACTAACACTCCACCCGTGGAAAGCAGCGGAAAGCATTCAGCAAAAACCTAGCAGGTATTTTATTCTGCACCACATCGCTCTAACTCGGACGAAAGAGTCCAGGAAACCCTCACAATGTTAAGCGCTCATGAGTCGTACGAGCCACGTTTTACGACACTGGAGTAGTCTGCTATTTTTGGGACACCCAATCAAAACATGCTAATCGCAATGGGTATTCCCTCACTCTTCACTGCCATCGTCGCTTTTCATCAGCTGTGTCCATGAAAACAAGTGCTATAGCAATGCAGGGAATGCGAAAGGGAGGCATTAGTTCAAAATACCGATTAGTTTCGTGCCGGCATATCAACGCTCAGCGGAAGCGTGGTGGCCAAATTGCTGCGACGTTTCGTGGCGCCTGGGACTCGATTTCATCATGGCTTGTCACGTCAATGGCTATCCAAGTGTTGATGAACGACGGGCGGTATAATGGCTCCGACAGACGGCAGCAGATTCCCATGCCGCCGCGCTACTCAGCCCTGGTCGGCATTCGGAGGACATTTGGAAAATGGCGCCATCTGACTTCAACATCTCTTTGTGCAACATTCAGCAAGCGGCAGGATAGGAAGAATCACTATATTGATGTGGCTCGGTTTATTATTCTTTAGCCACTCTGGCCATTTCAAAACCATTTTCGAAGTACATCGCCACTATCTGACACACCTTATGCATATTAGAAGAAATTCCTTTACATGTCGTACAAACAAATGACACTGAATTTCATGGGCAGGATATAAAAAAATGTCTCGGGTATTTGCAGCCATCGAAACTGCCCGCAGCCCAGTTTTCCAACATCAGCAAATATTTCGCAATGGCCGACTGTAGGCATTGGAAAAGCAAGGCAATGTGACACGCGACACTGGCAAGTTATTTTTACGAACACCCCATAATTAATGCTGGAAATTTTCAACAGATCTGTGGTCATGAAGATCACCAGTCTTTTCCGCTGAAACGTTAGCGCATTGCCTTAATTGGGCCGTTACTTTGCTGAATGCAATGGATTTTCTCCTGGCCATGTATGAAAGCGAGAAACGCATTCTTTCCAGCGGACCTCCCACGAGGGCAGCATCTGCATCAACAAAAGGTCGCATCCGCCGTTGTCACGTCCAGCGCTGACAAAGCCAGCCAGGCCGCGCTTGTCCCCCTTCGTCTGGAGGCTGCTTTGCTTGGCGGGGCATCCGGGCGCCGTAGATGACGCCCTCAGCGCAGATCCGATGTCGCACGACCTTCGGAGCCCTCTCTGAGCGCGGCGCCGCCTCGGCCGTTCCGCTCGTGCGGCCATGTTTCGCCGTCGGGCACGGCGCGACGGCGCCGACGACCCCGGCGGGTGCTCTGGACAGCGCGACGCTGGCTATTTGGATATTGCCTGCGGCGGGGACGGCGCCGCCGCCGACTGGTAACGCGTGCGTCACGCCGAACGTCGCCGGAAATGGGTGCCGCCGCAGGGTCAGGCCGACGGCAGCGGAAAACCCAGCCATACTTGACAGGCAGAGAGAGAGAGAGAGAGATAGAGACAGACAGACAGGCGGGGAGAGAGACAGAGAGATGGGGAAGAGACCCCTAGAAATGCACGCCGGAAAGCCAATTTAAAACATATTTACATTGACAGAGCACATCTAAAACGTGACCGTAAATGGAATCATCTGGTCATTTTACCATGTGGAAACGAATGCAAAAGCTCTGAATGCCTGTCAGTCCATAAAGCGATCTCTAAAACAGAAATTGTTTTGTCGCGCTTCAAGCTTCAGCGGAAATTTGCAGCCAACAATGCATATAAATAGCCCTTAGCTGTCTGCACGGAGTCTTATTTTAGATATGAATATTGGAGAGTGTTTGAGACACACCAAAATATACATTGGGTGATCTGCCAACCCATCTGACTTTTGGAAATATAAGGTCTCTGAATGCCCACCAGTCCGCAGAACGACGTTCAGAGATTGTTTTGAGTGGTGCTCTCCAAATTTCGGCGCGTGGCTGCGGCCAGCAATGCATATCAATAGCTACAGACGAAGACATAAACACTTCTTTGTCTGCTTGGATGTCGATGCGTTCTGTAGTTCATTGCTGAAATTTCGATCTCATGCATGAGAATAACATGGAATTGCAAGCAATTTACATCAATAAAAGCACAATTATTACAAAAAAAATGAAAAATAAGGTGGAAAAATCCTTAAAAACACCGTAATTTTCCTGTTACCTTTTCATAATGTTTTCACCTTTATCTGTCAGTAACGTAAAGTAACGTTTCCTTCACAGTTCTGAAAAGTGGTTGCATCATGCAGCAAAGCTTTCTGATGGCGTATAACCAGGTCTCTCTGCCACTCTCAAATCCCTCTGTTTCTTTATACTAAAATTCTGCGGCTCTAAAACTCAAGACTGTCTCGACTGCATCAGCCTTACATCAGCCGGTTCTCGGAATCTTAAGACGATACGAAGCTCTTCAATTGCTTAGAATGTTCGTATTGCGCCATGTCTGTACAACTACTACAACCGTCTGTAGGTTGTATAAAAAACAAGCCGCGCGTTGTCTCTCTCTCTCTGGGTACGGCTGCGTGTCGAGTAGAAGCTCTCTGTATGCTACTCTGCGAAGCCCTCTGTCTTAGTGACCGTCTGAGTGCTACGAGTGGCAAGACGGTGTGGACGCGTGAAGCAACAGCTCTTAGTGCAACAGAGGAAGGACTGACTTAGACTTAACTTCGACTTTCACACAAGCGAGGTCGCCAACAGGCAAAAATGTCGCGCCAGGCAGAAAATCAATGCTGCATGGCGCATGCAGCGGAAGGTTGCAGTTCTTCGCCTGCCATTCCAAGTGCAGTTCAGAGCATTCTCAGCTGAGTTACTGGCCCGGCGCCACGTTCAAGTGAATTTGCCTGTAGGGAAATATCAGTGCCAGATGGGGAATTCTCAAAGGCTTTCTTCTGATCACAGCTTTCTAAAAGCCATTTGCACCATCTTTTGCACCCGTAATGCCCCAGTGCATTTTCCGTTCAGCAACTGTCGCCAGTCCAGTGGCGGATTCATCACCGAAGTCACCAGACTGATCCAAGCCACCCACTCACATGTGTTTACCGCAGCTTGTTAGTGCTGTATGCATCACAGAGAATTCGATACTCGCAAACCGAGTGACATTCATACGGAGCACGCGGACCTCGAGAAATGCGACCGGAGAGGAAGCTTAAAAGCCGAGGCAATGGACAAAGCTTCTGGGGGAGGGGGGCGGGGAGCCTGCCGCAGGTAAAGGACACTGCCACTAGCAACAGGAGAGATGTTCTGCCGGGGCGGCCGAGGCACGACCGAAACTTCGCGTCGGTTCGCGTGCATCAGTCTGCCCGACAGAGTAACTGACCGAGTGTTTAAACAATATTTCAAGGAAACCTGTGCGCTCGAGTGCGGCCAGGTGGTAGATTTGGGTTACACGGAAATCATAAATCCGCATTTACTTCCAGGTCTTTCGAAAGGCAGAAATGTTTGGACGAGAAAAAGAGAACTCTTAGTTACAGACGGAATCTTGAGTAGGTAACAGGCATTAAATTTTAAGATGAGCGCAAGAAAACGTTATATTTTTGCTGGGAAAAACTCATCCTTATTCCTGTGGGGCTTACGGGATGCGGTTCAGAACACCCTTCGCTTTTCTACCGCTTTTTCCAGGGTTTTTGAAACAGCCACACAAAACGCGGTGAGTTTTCCTCCCATTTCTTACGACGCATTGTGTTGAATTTTCATTACCGTATTCTCCCCAGGGGCGTAGCCAGGCCAAGTTTTTGGCAGACATCTCAGGCAATTTTTTTGCACCACTGAAGGCAAAAGTAAAATGGCTGCCAAAAATAGACATTTTAAGATTTCCATAAGATTCTGAGAACAATATGAGACAATATTCCCTTTTTGCTTAGCTATGAGTGGAAAGTTAAGTAACTGGGCAAACAAAAAGAAACATTTTGTTAGTCTGAGATCACTTCATGAGGCCAGGTCAAAGTCAAAAGCCAAAATTCGGCCTTATATTCGAATTTTTCGATAATTTTCAAAATGTTCAGTCCAGGATATTGCTCACTAAGCGCCGTGTCCTCTAACCATGCTTCTAGTTTCACCCACATCGAGTCGAGTTACGGAGCTAAGACTTCGAATGTCTGCGTGACTACTCTATATCACGACGGTCATAAATAGGACTTTTAGAAATACATCTCACTGGAATGATTGGGAACACTTTCAAGCGCTATGAAGTAAACTCAAGACCATTCCATATTATTCTGAGGTCATTTGAAGTGATTTAAGGTCAAAGTTGGTAAGATGATCTGATGAACACGCAACCATGACAATGCCCTTTTTTCATGTCCCTGGCGCCATTTATGCCACCCTTACGTAAACATTGTAATACGACGTGTGCTTCTTAAGCATAACATCTAAAAGACAAAAATGTTCTCCAACTTTTCTGTTAATTTAGTTTTCTAAAAGTACTTCTCCCATTTTCCCACCTCTGTGAACGCATATGGATTTTATCGGATTCCAGATGTATGGGCCAATGCGAACAGCACCATCGATTACCTCTCGGTTCGTGCCAGCTGATCAAAATTCTCGATTCATGCCAGATGTCTCAAAAGTGGTTCATAAACAACGAAATTGCAACAATCAAAAGCTACCCCAGTTTCTGATTTTTGTCCCATGAATCTACCTGTTTCATGGTTCCCAGAGTTTCTTTTTACGAAAATACAGTTCACGTCGTGGCGATTTGACCGTTGTTTGTTGCAGTGAAATCGGACGGGTAATTCTCGAAATCTCAGGGAGAAGGGCCTAATAATCCCCCCCCCCACCTCTGAGACGGGGAAATGCGCCCTGGTGTTACCAGTACGGGAATAGGGTTAAGAAGGATTGTCATTCCTCTATGCATTTCTCGGTATGAGATCACTACAGCATAGTGGTGATTCATTTATTGTTTTTCTTAAGATATGGAATTATATATTTTCATGAATGAACTGTTCGGCCGATTCACGTTCCTTTTCAATGGCTGTTTACTTTGCAAGCACCAGACTGTTAGCTTGGTTACAACCTAAGACAACGGAAAATTGAAAATGAGACAACTTGATTTGAAGTCTGGGAAAATATCGGTGTCGTACATGCGTGAATGTGGTCATAAAGGTTGAGCAGTTTCGACTACACACTACATTTATCTGAGAGGCGAAAAACGGTCGGCGGCTGATCGGCTTTCAGCGACAAGGAATGTGCCGGGTCAGTGTTCTAGGGACCGTATTTGTTGTTCCGCCCCACCCAGATCCAACGCTAAACTCCGCGCGTGTAAGGGAATGCGGCCAATTCGCCCCCTCCAACAAGTTCTATGATCGCAAATGTGGGGCAGGGTGCGCCTTCGTCGAAGGCTGTGGCGACGTGTGACAATCTCAGGACATGCGGGAACCGCGCCTCTCCACCGCGTAGACTACTGCGTTTCCTTCGAGGAATTTCATCCGTTTCGCCCGAAGAGCGACGCTGACCATTTCCAACAACCTCGCTGGCGAGTTCTATATGCGTCCACTGACGGTCTCCAGCTGTCCCGCCAGTGAGCGTCGTGAGTCCCCGCCGACGAGTTTCTCACGCTCGCACGAACAAGTTCCACGGTTCCGTTCGTCTCCGCCGACGAACTCCGTCTGCCCCGGACGCCGAGGCCGCCCGGACCCGCCTGGATCCGCCCGGACCCGCCTGGACCCGGCCACCGGTCCGCGAGGCCGGGTCGCGCGCGTAGCCCGGGCGCAGTGGGCGGCCTCCCGCCCATCGGTAGCGCCGTCCGTTTGTGAATTATTGATTGGGACCGGGCCGCGGCGGAAGAACAGTGGTCGGCAGATGCGGTCCGCCTCAGATCTGCCGAGCCGGCGCCGGCCGCGCTCAAACAGACCGCAGCTGAGAGGAACGGCAGCCGCCGGCTGAGCGCGGCGGGTAACGGAGTAACAACGTCCCTCCCGCGGACACACGGTCACGGCGTCACGACGTCCCCTTCCTCATACACACAGCCACGGCGTCACGACGTCACGGGTCCCTCCCGCAGATAGGCAGAGCCACGGAGCAATGGAGTCACGAGGTCCCTCCCTCAGATGCGCAGAGCCACGGAGCAATGGAGTCACGAGGTCCCTCCCTCAGATGCGCAGAGCCACGGAGCAATGGAGTCACGAGGTCCCTCCCTCAGATGCGCAGAGCCACGGAGCAATGGAGTCACGAGGTCCCTCCCTCAGATGCGCAAGCACAGGTCACGGCGTGGCAGAGTCCCCCTGCGGATCCGTAACCACGGGATCACGGAGTCGCAGAGTCCCCCACGCAGATGCTCAGTCACGGCGTCACGGTGTCGCAGGATCCAGTGGCCGCGCAAGACCAGGGGCTGAAGCGCCGCAAACTTCGGGCGTTACGAAATCGAGAGCGTGCTGTCGCTGAGACCGTCACTGCGACAGCTGCCGGGGTATTACGCCACGGCTTAATTACGTGAAACAGCCGAACATCCTTAGACTTGTCCGACTCTGTTCTGTTCCAGTTTGGCTGAACTTGTTTGGAATGAATTTGTCTGAGGGAAGCGGGCAGCTCCTCCGCGGGGACTTGAAGCCATAGCCACGCGCCGATACAGGACCGTCAGCAGGTCAGCTCCTTTTGGACCGGGGTCTTTTCTGGTGGCCATTTGCTCGGGGTTCTCCCGCTGGTCTTAAAGCTCCACCCGGCTACGCTGAGGACAGAGCCTCGATCTTGGCTGCTGGGCATCACGATTCGCGCTGTGGGAGAACCGTGATTACGCTGAGCAAGAAGCGATCTGACAGCGACCGGAGGGCGTGGATAACAGCTCTTGCCTTCAGGGGCAGCACTGGGGCCTCAAACATGGGTAAAAAGTTACAAAAATACCCGGGTATTGCCTCGTTTCTTAAAATGGTATCTTCGTCAGCTACCTCATCATTCTAGTGTCCCACATGGCGCTACCGCCGGCTATATTTCAATGTTTTGATCGCTATGTTTTTCCTCAACAACACCGTTTCAGCGATTTCGATAGACATCTATAACCTTAAACTGGCGTTAAAGTTCCTTGTACTGCACGTGTTCACAGTTCGTCAAGCTGCACGCCATGTAGAGCCATCAGTCGTGACGGTGTTTGACACGGACCTGTTCGGCTCACTTAATACCCGCCAGTACAGCGGGGGTGCAACCCCCGTGATATTTTTCGCAAGTTGCACAAGAACAACTGCTCCGATCACTCTGAAATTTTGTATAACTAATTGCTGAGCCCTTTTACGCATTGGCCGAAAACTTGGGGTCAGTGCCTTGACGTCACTGACCTACAGCCTGGTTCTCGAGGGCATTCTATGGAGAAATTACGTTACGGCAATTGTCTTCGTCGGTTAGCAAATGTTTTAGGCATTTTACAATACCCAGTCTTACTAGACCTTATAAATGAGTGTACCCCAAGGTGTCAGTGGTCTTTGCACTGTACGCATTATTTGAGTCAAAGTCATCTTAGGTCAAAATCTTAAACTGAGGTCACTAACTTTTTATTTTTTATTGACCTCAGAGATGTAACGATGTAATCAAAGACGCTAATTTGCTTGCAAAGATTAGTTTGAGCGTTTTAACGTTAAAAGTCATTTTGGACGCCTTCAAGACATGCTATAGGTTACGTTCTATAGAATCTATTAAAAACCAGAATCCAGTTATATGACCCCATTTGAGGTCATTTGCAAGATCACTGTTTGACCTAAAACGGTCCATGACGGTGTCATCGTGTGGCCAAAAGACACACGAGGACGCTATATGACACACAATATCTTGATACACGCTAATTATTGTTCCTTCGCTCAAACACGTCAGGTTTGGAAATGGCTGGGGGGAGTCGTGCCTCCTGTACGGTCGAAGGTGGCCAAATAGCCAATACTGGCGAGGGTTAAAAGCGAACCGAATGGGGTAGAACTCTAACATGCCTGCCAATTTGTTTGCAACGTGTTCCATGGAAGGTGGGGATTTGTTTGGTTTTGCCACACGTAGAACTTGGTGTAACCAATTACCGAGTGACTGTTTTCCCGCGCTGAAGAACTCAATCGCCTTCTTCACGCCTGACCTCCATTGACAGCAGGTTGTCCCAATACTCTAGCAATTCACAAATATCGCAACACAAGACCAACATGGATTTTACAGGAAAATGCCGGTTGACATGTGCCATCCTAATCAAAGCGTCGCTCTTCCCGTTATGGCGCCGTCTGTTGGTTTAAATGGTATCGTTCGGGCGACTTTAATCTTCTAGATGTAGGCATATAAATATTTGTGATGTGTATCAAACATAAATATTATATCACTGCGACCACGTCACCTAAGAATATCATCGCCTGAAAATAAAATAATGCAGCAGTTACTAGTTCAAACACTTTAAGACAAATAAAGATGTTAAGTTGGTGATGCGAGTAAGTGCAAAGCGACACAAGGCCAGTTGCATTCAGCATCAAGTGAGTGGAAAACTAATTGTTTATATAACTATTAAGCAAGATAAGCAAGATGCAAAAAAATTCCTCATTAAATGGTTTCCAAACCGAAGAATACAAAGACAAGAGATAAACGTGAAGCAGTTCAGGATTTTGCCTCATGGTTATTTTAAATAACGAATGCTTTACCAAAATGACCAACAGCAAAGCAAAACCTTTCGGAGCGTAAAAAATGTGATTGTTCAAAAATGTCTACAAAAATTGGTCTTCAGACAAATCTCTTTTATATATATCATGTTTCCCATTGTCAGTGGGTTCTAGCTGTGCTCTTGTCCACTGAAAACAACTTGCGAAATTCAAGCCACATGTGGGAAGAGAGATTCATGAACCAAATGTGCAACATAACTACCGGTCGAAACCTAAAAATTAGGGTTGACGGTTAAAGTTCCTTTCGAATGACATTGTTGGACGACGACCAGTTTATTGGAGTGAGGTCCACGGCATAAAACCAACTTTGCGCACGACGATTCATCGCCGAGCTAGACAGACAAAACATGTCTTTTTGCGCCAAAATTGGGTTGAGATTGCCTAGAATGCGCTCGCAACAGATTACTAGCACCGCAGAGCCAGTTTTTCGCTCCACGTAATCAACTCACGCCAGGGGGTCCCATCATAAGATGGAGCAGCCGATGGTGTCTTACAGACCGCGGGATCAAATCGATAAAATCCACAAAAAGCCAGCTGACCCTTTTCCGGTAGTCTTTAATCGATACGCTTCGAATTCAAGTGCGACTTCGGCACGACTGAACAACTCTCGCTTCAAAGTCGACGCACAGAAATCAACCTGTCTTTGCGCACCGCCCATGATCCTATTCTCTTCTTTTACCTCTGTCACCCGGCCCACCCTTTGAATGTGGTGGAGACGCCTGGTCCACCCTCTGGACGCTACAGAGACACCTGGTTTACCTTCTGGACGTTACAGAGATGCCTGGTCCATCCCCTGGACGTTACAGAGATGCCTAGCCCGCTCTCTGGACGTTACAGAGACGCCTGGCCCACCCTCTGGACGTTACAGAGATATGTCCGCCCTCTGGACGTTACAGAGACTCCAGGGCTACCCTCTGGACGTTGCTGAGACGCTGGGCCGCCGTTTGGACTTGACAGAGACGCCGACAGAACGCGACAAAAACGCCAGAGTCCGGCTGGCATTATCCTCGGGTCGGACCGGGACTCTACAGAGTCTGCTGGAGAGGAAGAGAGAGCGGGGGAGAGGGAGAGAAGGAGAGAGAGGGAGAGAGAGAAAGAAAGAGGGGCATAGAGAGAAAGAGAGAGGGGAAGAGGGGGAGAGGGGAAGAGAGGGTGAGAGAGGGGGAGGTAGAGAGAGAGAGAGAGGGAGGGATGCTGCGCTCGCCGATTTCCCGACGGGAGCATTTGTCGGCGGCCGCGGCCCGCGCCGGTCAGTGGCAGGGGTTTAGCGAGCCCGCCGGGTCTCGCTGCCCCACGAGCGCCGTCCGGCCGGCCGACCGCCAGAACCTCGCCAGGACGCCGAGCTGTGACTGAGGCCTGTCGTCCTGGGGGAGGGGGTCGTGCGGCGCCGGCCGAGAGCAGTGTGGAGATTGGAAGACGGTGCAACCATTCGGCTCGCCAGCAGACCGGGCGGATCTCCTTGGTCGGGAATTTTTGTAAATCGACATTTTTGTGTAGCGCCTATATGCCCCCGCCCACCAGGTTTGGTTATATGTACTACACAAAATGAGCGTCATTATGGATATATAAGTGCATTAAACTCACATCATGACATGGTTAATAGCCTTATATAGAGGGTTGAGAAGAAAAAGAAGGCCGTTGGAGTTCTGCACCGTAGACACCTCAACCAATCCTTATATTTCTGCGGTAACTTTCAAATTTGGCCATTGTAATAGTGATGCCATCTACAGTATGAGCTTCGAGCCTGTGCTGTGTGCAGTAAGCACAGTTTGAAATAACTGGGTTTCCTATTTAACTGCAGGCGCTACTGTTTTTTTTTTGTTTGTCTTGCGTCAAGCGTCCGCGAAACATTTCGACGCTGGTCGCGGGGCGTTTCGTTTGCAATCGAATCAGATAGCCTTAAAAATCACCTGCACAGGAGAGGAAGAAATCCTGGCCACCTAATGCAACGCCCTCTGCTGTATGCCTCAGCAAAGGGCCTCTGTTCCGGCGGCACGTTTCGGTCGGGGTGACTCGTCGGGAAAACGGAGCAGCTGGGCTCGAAAGGTATCGTGTCGATCTTTCAGAATGCCTTGTGTATTAATGTCACCACATCGGACGAGTCCGTCTTACCTCCGTCACAACGAAAGATCTGCTGCGAGGATTTCAAACAATTGACGACGTCGGTACGTTGCAAATCGGCCGGGCCGACCTTTCTGCAGTAGATTTCGCCCGACACTTCCGTCTTGACCCTGCTCGGAATAGCACCAGGAATTTAAAGTTTCAGCTGGGAGTGGACTGGTCTAAACTTACATTTAATTTCATTAAAATCCGCCCATAGCCAGGTGGCCAGGAACTCCGGAGCTTGCACCCTTAACTAGATTATATTTGTGTATTACAAGTTATGGGGAGTCGGCATGGAGAGTGAGATGGGTCTTGTTAAATGATTCCCGAATTCATCACGCAGACAGCTGGAAACATTTTTAAAATTACCACTGTCAAAATAATTACTTTATAGATGGATTGGGCCCTAATGCATCATAAACTTGCAAATTATGAGCATATTTGAACTCTGGATTAACGTCTACACATACAAATGCTGGGAGTTGTTTGCACTCCATTTTAAGAACGTTGGCAAATGAAAATCTAGTGGGAGAGTAAAGTACAGATTCACATTCAAAAAGAGTAATTTATCCTAGCCGACCTTTTAGAAGTGATCTTAGTTGGCTCTAGAAATGCCGTTGGCCATATTTCAACACCCTGTTTTCTGGGAAATGCCTACATCCACCGCCAAATGCATTACATAAAAAACGTGAAAATATTTGTTTTCCTATTCTGCAAACGCTCATTGGCTTTCACACACGCATGACGTCATAAAACAGCTTACAGTAAGTCACGGTTAAATGAGACAGAGAAGAAATTCTCGAGATTGTTTTGGAACTTACACATATAGGATTTTCAAGTAAACTGCATGTTACAAATCGACTTCTTGTACTAGGAACTCAAACTTCGTAAATGCAGCTCCGAAAACACCCGTACGAGGAGGAGCACCCACTTCAAGGGTACAGTCCCTATCTGATCTCATCAGTTTAAGTTATGCGAAGACCGGAAAAACACTTCACCTTCAAACTAGTTAGTTTGTGAGGGTGTGGGCGTTCGCTAAACCAACTGGATTGCTCGCTTCGTAACGGCGTGTGCGACATGACCCTCGTCATTTCCCCTGATAGGTTTCCTGGATCGACCGCTACCGCTTCTTTAGTGCGTCAAGCACCCACGGCCCGCATCATGACCCTATGCAGCACCTGCCAGCAAGCCACGAAGGCTTCGCGAACCTTACGAAGGATTTCAAAAGCATCTGCTGCGTTCATCAGATGGAAAATAGGCTGGCCGTACCGCACTACACAGAAGTATGGCGGAACAGCCTACCTAGACTGGCCATAGGCCACGAGCCGTCATTTGTCGTGCCAGATGATTCCGAGTCAGGGGCGGAGGTTCCTGTTGGCCCCATCAACTTTGGTTTTGGCCCCACCAACATGGGTTTTGGTCCCACAGACTTTGGCTCAGCCGAATGCGTCTGAACAATAAAACTACATATGTAAGTGCAATGTCATGTTTACATTACATGATTACCATCAATATCATGATAAGCATGAAGGTAATTGGAGGACTTGTTTATGTCTTCTTGGCTCAGATGTTTGTTGCACATGAATGCCAACTGTAATTAAATAACAACATGCCGTTCTTGCTAAAAAAAGTTGGTCTCTGTTGACTAAAAAGATACTAATTTTTTATCAACAGCTGTACGTGTGAGTGTCATAATAGTATAACCTGGCACCACGCGCGGGTGTCAAACAGGGTTCCTAATTCCCTCGGTTTTTCTTGAATAACTTCTGAACCGTTGAAGTCAGCTCAATCAGTTTTTTAGCACGTGTTCATCGAACAGCTTTACATATTTTGACATCAAAACCACTTCCGTGGTAGGTTGGGTCATGGAGGTATCACTTCATACGTGAACCCTTGCATGCCCGTTTTCGCCTCTTCGGGACGGTGTTCCGAAAATGCCTCGCTTTTTTATAATATTCGCGGATATAATGCATCAATGATTTGGATTTGTGTAGGGCATAGTCCCTAAAAGGATATACAACCGTGACACGTCAACTTTAGAACTCATATTAGGTTACATGCATGATGACAGTTGGACTGATTTGCATCGTGAATGATAGAAGTGGATGCCGCTGACCTTCCCCATCGTTCATGTCAGACAAGCAAATCTATATCCGTCTTTTAGCAAGGTTCGCCAAATGCAACGCGAGGTCATGTTAGGTCACGTCATAGGTAAATGTCAAAACGAAATGAAATGCAACATTGTCTGTGGAAGACAGTTGAGTAGTAGCAGAGAGTTATTATTGTTCCTAGTCAGGAAAGGAAAAAAATGACTATCTGTCTCAGTCTGGCTTGACCTTGACCCGATAAAGAGCAGACATTGAGGATTTGACTATCACGTAATGCCATTCCGTCTGTCCTTGATGCAGTTAAAAATTCCGGCGAGTAATTTTTTGCTCTTTGTCCGGAAGAGTAATGCAACCTTATCTGAGCTGACCTAGACTGACCTTGACTAGACGAAAAATAGGTAATGCAATACTGATCATCAGAAGGCTTCACTTCAGTCGTCTTTGTCACGTGGGTCAAAACGGCTGAGAGTAAACATCGATCTTTATGTAAATAAGATCATTATTTCGGCTGACGTAAATTGACCTTGACCCGGAATTTTTTACATTTTTGCGTGCTTCTGATGCAGGGGATCGCGACCTTTCGTTTGATGCCCAGTTGAACGCTCTAAGACCAGTATTGCTGATGATATGATGTACAAGCCACTGCCAGTTTTTTCCGACCTTGTGTTTTGCGTTTGACGTCACCTATGACGTCACCAGTCATGTGACCAAGCCTAACATATTTTCGGAATTGCAAGACTCAGGGCTGTCAAATGGTGGTAGACCGGTTCAGATCCGATTTTTAGATCCCAAGATAACAAGGAGGTGCCTTCTTTTACACCCCCCATGCGGTTGCGGGTACAAAAATACGTCAGGTGGTGCCGTGTTAATATGGAACAAATCATGGACCAGTATTTGGTGTCCATCATAATAGTGAGGTCAGGGGTATGTGAGTTTAGCCATTTCCAAACCTGTCGTAATTTATGAAAAAACTGGTGCCCACTTGACCACACATTTTTACTACAGGCAAAAACCTTAAAGGTACACGAGGACAAATCTGGATACCTCTTCCGTTTCTTTTAAGTGGATCACATTCATTCTCCAGTACCATCACTGGCCATACATTTTTATTGCATAAGCTAAAAAACAAGTTATCCAGACCAATGCTGAAACAATTATTGGTTCTCAAGATCCTAGACATAAAACATGTAACTAGGAATGTAATTTTCAAGAGCTATGGCCTGCGACTGTCGTACTCTGAAGCAGCTAGCTGTGGGAACGCATGAGGCACAGAGGACGTGATTATGGCTACACTATCGAACTGCTTATCTCACTGAGCTATGTAGTAAATACCTTACGCTCTCTTATTATTCAAACCTGTCCGCCATGTTTCCTGAAACCTAACCAGACTATTTTCAAGATCCGAGACCGAACAAGCATTGCTAACTCGTTGTTCAACATGCAATAAGAATTTTGACAACATAACTGAGCGTTGAGCGCCATTTTGAGGGCAAGCTCATGGCTGTTAATTGCCACCCATAATAAAGCACATGGCTCAGCCAGCATATCTGATAAAACAACTTAATCATATTTGAAACAATAATGCTTAATTAAAGCAAAACATTAAGAGACTTATTTAAAAACAAAAAAGCAAATATCACAAAACATGCCAGTTTCCCGCATTAATAGCGCAGATGATGCGACATATGCGCCAGTGCCTCTAAATGTGGGTGCTGTTGACCTTACTACGTTTTTTATGTTAATTTTCCTGTCAAGAGAACGGCCTTGTACTAGGATGGGGGAGGTGGGCGATCTAGTGTTTATCTACCTGATGTTAAACGTTATCTTTTACTAATGTTATTTTGTTCAATGCACACCTGCCCAGGCGCAAGGATAAGAACGGCAATGAGATGAAAGATCATCAGCCTCTGAAACTGTTTTGACATTTACGGTTAGGTATATTAGGATTTTAAAACCTAGCATCAGCAATTATTTATCATAAAAGTGCTCGGGTCGCTAAAACAGAGGGGCCAAAATCTGACGCGGAAAATATTGCGGGGGTTCGGGTTGACCGCTGGTGACAGTCTGTCTTCGACAAAACCCGGCTTTGGCCCCACCAACATTTTTAAAGAAGCTCCACACATGCTCCGAAGGCTTCTTTTCGACAAAACAGTGATGAGTGGATCTCAAGAAGGAATCCTTAACAAAAAAAGGCATGATGAGGACTCTGCTTCTTCAGAATAAGCCGATCTAAATTTACAATTTTCAAAATGAATGTGTCGTCTGATTAATCCCCAATCTTTACGAAAACTGATAAAACAATTTTAAAACCCGACAGAAACGTTAACGTACGTTGACAATCCTAATGTTGCCAGCATCTGTTTATGACTACGACGTTTCAGCCAGAAATGAAAAGGCGCCAGAAATAGCCGATCAGGACTTATCAGTCCACCGCACCAAATTACTCCCGGGATCCCGTTCTTAATCCAGTCAAGCTAAGCCCTAGGCCCCGACAGATCCGCTCCGACCCGCCGACAGATCCGCTTCGATCCGCCACCGACTCCCTGACACGGCGGGATCCCCGCGCACCCCCTCGGCCGACCGTCCTGCCGGCAGCCGTTCCCCAACATTGGGTCTGATGGGCCGGGCTGGAGGAGCCCGCCCTTCCCGGCCGCTCGCGCACCCGAGATGGATCGCCGATACGACCGAGCGATATCGCCATTATCGCCGGGAGCCGCGTCATCAGTGCCCAACCGGAACGGCGCGGAACGGACCGTCTGCCGGCGGAACGGGGCCCGGCCGGCTCCCGGCTGGCGGCAGAGGCAGACAGCTGCCGCATACAGCTGGCACAGCTGGCCGCAGAATCGGGCAAATACCGCTCCCTGTTGGCGGCAGAAACAGCAACTGTCGCTCCCGATTGACGGCAGAATCACAGAATCAGGCAACTGTCCCTCCCGGCTGGCGGGAGAATCAGGCAGCTGCCGCTCCCGGCTGGTGGCAGAATCAGACAACTGCCGCTCCCGCTGCCGGCAGAACCAGACAACTGCCGCTCCCGCTGCCGGCAGAACCAGACAACTGCCGCTCCCGCTGCCGGCGGAATCAGACATCTCTTGCTCCCGGATGGCAGAAGAATCAGACAACTGTCATAACGGCGCAACAAAAACACCGGAAAGCGAGGAAGGCACTCCAGGGTGTCACCGCTCATTAGGGCTTGAAACAGCGGTGGAAAGGCTGACGGAATGAGAGGCGCCGAGAGCTCGGCCGCGTCTCGGCTGCGAGGCTTAAAACAAGGAACAAACAGGAGTCCAAGCCCGCCTACGTACATGGCCTTGGTTCGACCACCATAGAGACCGTGCGAATGAGCTCCGACGACGACGGCAGAGCACAGTCAGACGTATTTAAAGGCACGGTACACTGTTGCTGTTTTCAGGACGGTGACACAGCAAACATGTGCGAGCATCAAGCTTTCCGCCGAAAAACGCTGAAAAGGAAGATGGTTAAAATTGTGTTATCGCAGGGCACAGCACACAGGAGCATAAAAACATCAATCGTTCCACTACGAAACGTTCTCGCCCAGAAACATGAAACATGTCTAACAGGCAGGAAATAATGAGAATAGATGAAGAAATGAAACATTGAAGCAATAGAAGCGATGGAAGAAATAAACGAGTGTAAGCACATCATCAAATGACACACGAATAAGCGTTTCCCCGCGTGAACGCAAAAAACAAACGCGTCAGCAAAGACGAATTATGAGGCGAACACCAGTCACATCAGCACAAAATCTGGGAATAAGGACAGACATATTGGCATATATTGCGGATTGCATAGACATGCATCATTTACTTCGGAAAATATAAACGGACACCAAGCTCGTCAGAAGAACACGAAAAAGCAATTTAACATCCAACACCAACAGGCAGATATTGCACTCTGACACGGACGAGACGGACAGGTTGACAAAATAACAAAAATAAATGGAACTGATATTGCTAAGAAGACGCCGCCATTGTTTTCTACCTTGTGGTTGGAACGGAAGGCCAGGTGTTCGGAAAAACAGACGTGCTTTGTTTGCTGGCATCTGGACGCAGATTGTCATTGTGGCGCATCTGTCACTTGTGCAGACATGTGGCCGACTTTTTACTGCCACACCGATCGGCATCTTTCAGCCGCCTCTTCGATACAAGAGGCATATGTACCTGCACCACGCTACACCCTGTGACGAGTGCACCTTGCGCTATTTCTCGTAGAGACTTGAGTAAGCGCGTTGCAAGACCCACAACTCGCACAAATCTTAATAACTTTAATTATTTATGACCATATATAACGGCAATGTTGTCTTGTAACTTATAACAGTCGAATGAAATATGGAACACGGGCATGTTTTCCTTAACGGAAAACTGAATACATTGTGTGAAGCCAAAAACCGTTTCAACGGTAAAGTTTACACTAGGCACGTCGCTTAACGCCAATTTCTTACGGTGTTACTTCAGGTATCTTAGCCTCCAGACGGACAAAGTAACATACCAAAAAAATAAAACATCCTAAAGCATGTAGCCTTTTCCATCTTAGGAATTCTTTACTTCAACTATTACTTAGACTCTTAAGAATTTTTCAATAATGTTGTTTCTTCCGTCAATGACAATCACCAATTTTTATGTAAAATAAATATCAACAGGCCATCACTGTATTCGGCAGGGCAGTTGGTTAAGGTGCTGGTTTTCCCGTCCTCGCAAGACGGGTTCGGGTCGCCCCAGCGCTCGCCATTTGTCCCGCGGGTCAACTGACAGCTGGTCAATATGGGCTCAAATCGACTACCGCACAGTCATGTCGCACCTTGGCGGTCGTAGTTCCAACAACAAGCTTTGCTTAGCACGGGCTCCGATTACTAACATCATGGCAACCGTTAGAATGAAATTTATAGCAAAAATGCCTGAAAGAGTAAGGATAGAGACCACCGCTTAACATCAGGCAACCGCATGGTAGCATGGAAAGTTCCATGCACACACCATGACAGGGCGGTTTGGTTTAGATTCAGAGAGCGTGTTGTACAGGTGATTCGGCAGCAGGGCCCTCGTCATTTAGTAAGGCTAATAATTACCGCCATCACGTTAGTCACACCAATGCGCAAATGATCGTTAAAACGCAGACAAATGTGTCAAAAATAGGCTGCTCACGACGGTTTGAGGAGAGTCGGGCGATAAAGGCACACCGCTCTTACGGGGGACTTCGCTGCTTGGCTCCAACTTGGAACTGCAGTGCGGAAAAAACCAATGATATATCCGTTCCATCCTTCCCGATAACGTTAACCCAGCATACCAAAACCGAATTTAAACTTGAGACGCCTGTCGTCAAGAGAGTTTTTTGAAATAATCTTAGCAAGCAAAAACAAAACTGACTGGAAAATAAGCAAATTTCCGTGTAAAGAGGTGACTAGTTTTCGCAAAAATCTGCCTCTTGCGGCATAAAGAAGGCTACTTTTTAACTTTGCTGAAAACCTAACAGTCGGCTATGGTTACGTTTGAATCTACTTCAAAAAGGATGCATCCAAACAGATGGGAAATATGGCAAAGACTAACTAACGCAGAGTTCTAAGAAGTGGGGTCTGAATAGCTATGAACTCTCAAAACTCGCGCAATATTGCGTCGAACGTATTCATATGAATTGGCCTTCATTTCCCATCCGTACGTGTCTATTTCACGAAGAGATAGCACGTTGCATAACAATGAACGGATGGGGAGAATGGATGAAAAATGAATGCAAGCATGCCAACCTCACACTAAAGCTAAGCATAAAATGTCAGTGTCCACTCCCGCCGAGGAGGCAGCCGGCGGGGGGGGGGGCAGACCACCAGGCAGCCACCCCGGGGGCGCCACCCCCACCACACCACGCGATGCAAGAGAAAGGATCAGGAATACAGGAAGCAGGTACGCGAAAAGTCGGGATCAGAAGCACAGAGCAGTGCAAACAAGACAGCGCAGCGGACTCTGCAGAAACCGGATCCGGCGCAATGCAGCCGCAACTGCAGACCTGCTCCTGAAGCCGCGGATCCCACCAGCCCGAGCTCTCTGCCGGTCTCCGGTCCTCTTCGAGCTTTTTTCAGACCTTCGTATTATCATAGCAGGCAGAGAAACCATGTTATCTTTTGATGAATTTTTCCGCTGCGATTTACAGTTATTTTGCCATTTCCTCGCCTAAGCCTTCACGGTGGAGCTGCACAATCCTCTGTCCGTTTCCCAGTCTCCTGTCAGTCCGTCTGTTCCTGTCTGTTTTATATGCACATCTCATCTCTCTCTCTTTCCCTCTCTCTCTCTGCCGCTCTGCCTTCGCGCTCTCAAACCGACGCAGTTAACGGCCACTCTCTCCCCAGCGCATACTGTTCGCCATGTCCCCGCTGTCCTTTGAAAATGTCTACCATGTTGTTTCGTTTACACTGTCTGTCTTGCCGTTCCGTTCACACTGTCTGCCATGTTGATCTATTCACACTGTTCACCGTCCTGTTCTGTCCACACTGTCCGTCGTGTTGTTCTCTTCACACTACACTACGTGCTGCTCTTTTCACTCTGTCTTGTATTTTGTTCCCTTGCCACTGTTCGTCGCGTTGTCCTGTCCTCTCTGTCCGCCGCTGCAGCAGCGCCCACACGGCGGCGTATTTGCTGGGGCGACAGTGAGCGGTGCTGGTCGGCGCCGAGGTCCCCAGGTGTGGCCCTCTCTCTCGCCGGACGCGGCGGCCGCCTCTGTTGACGTTGGCGCGCCAGGACCTGTCTGTAATGGACGGTAGCGGGACGCGCGGCCACCAGCCCCCTCCCCCCCCCCCCGACAACGGCGGAGAGCGGTCCCAGGCGGTCGGGCCGCTGGGGATGGACGTGGTAGTGACGCCGTGCGGATCGGGGGGGGGGGGGACGAGCTGCCCGCGACGCTCGGGTCCGAGAGCGGCTTCCCGGTCGCGGACGGTGATGTGCGGGAAGTAGTGTCTTGCAAATGGCGGTGAAAATGAGAAGCGCCCGGCTGGGCCCCATGACGTTTAAGGCTTTTGGTGAACGATGTCGAGCATGCAAATAACGTTTCAAATAAGCTACTGTTCTCGTCTTTTCAGGCAGAAAGTTATTTCAGTAAAGTGAACGATGCCGTCAAACAATCCACAAGCACGTCCCCGATGGTACAGCCTCTGCGGCTACCGATGCCACCGCGCGGAATGGCGACCTGCCTGAACGTGTGAGGATCGCCGTTAACGAAGAGGAGACGATGAAACTGTTTGGCAGGTGAGCATATGTTCAACTACCCACTCTACAGCTAAGGTACCGGGAGACTGGGGTCCAGCTGCGAGGGCAGCAAGGACCAATTGGGATCGGTTGCATCAGCGGCGTCGCCCAGTGCCCACCGACAAACGCCGCTCAGACAGCAGCCGTTACGTCAGTTTCCGAACAATAAACGGCTGGATATAAATTACGGCGGCTTCTGCAAGCCAAGCGCAAAATATGTTTCGACACTTTACTGCTGCGTTTAGTAATTTTGTCCGATGGCATTGATATAAACTGTGTTTTTATATGTGCCTCGCTCAAGGGCTCTTTGAAATCAACTGAAATGTTCTCCCGGAGATGTAAAATCGCCCTGAGCGTGTAGCAGAAAGCACGCTACTCTCTGATAAAAATGGAAAAAACATGACTTTTTACGAACACGGGCCCTTAACGATCACTCGCGGCTTCCTTTCACACCCAGAAACCTTGCTAACAATCTGGCGTTGCTGCAAAGTCGTAACAAGATTGTGCCTTAGTCGTGACAAAGGCGTCTTTTAACGAACCAGGAACGCAGTTTTATGAAGTTGGGGCAACCATTAATATAGAAGCATACTTTAACCCTATTCCCGGAGGGCTAGACGGTATGGCCGATTCCCGGCAGGGGGGGGGGCGGATTCGGCCCCCCCTGAGATCTCGAGAACTACTTATCCGATTTCATCGCAACAAACGGCAATCGATTTGCCGTGACGTGAACTACATTTTGATAAAAAGAAATTTTCAAAATTTTGAAATTTGTGGATACAGGGGGCCAAAAATGTCAAAATGGGGGGTACTTTTTGACTTCTTATACCTCCGTTGTTTATGGACCGATTTCGATGAAACTGGCATCAATGGAGAGATTATGGATAGGGCTTTTACCATGGGTATGCAAATTTGAAATTTTGAGAAAATTCATGGGCGTTCACAGGGTTTCAAAAATAGAGGGATTAGTTTTCCAATAACGGAATGAACAAAAGAGGCCAAAACACTTTTTTAGCTTCTGCTAGTCATATTATGCCAAAGAAGTACAAATCGCATTACAATGTTTGTATAATGTTAGCATAGGCGGTGCCAGGGACATAAAAAAGGGGGAAATGTCATGGTCACACGTTTCTCAGATCAACTTGTGACCTTTGACCTTAAATGACCTCCAGTGACCTTGGGGTCACCTGGAATGATGTCGTGTGCATTCATTATTATCTGTAAACGTTTTTAATCGATTAAATTCACTCTATTCCAAAAAATTCATTTTTTGGCTTTTGCGATATAGGGTACGTGCACTGACATTTTAGGTCATAGCTCCGTGACCCGACCTGATATCAAGCTGAAACTTGGTACACAAGTAGAGGGCATCTTTCTACGTCATATATATTCCGCGTTTGGCATTTGAAAAAACGGCGCCGAAATTATTGCGAAAAAACAAATTTTGACTTTTGACCTTGACCTGACCTTGTAAAGTGACCTCAGATCAACAAAATTACATATGCACATTGCCCAACTATTTAGCTATATATTCATATAAAGTTTTAAGTTCTATCTTAAAAGCTCTGTTTTTGGCAGACATTTTCCTTTTACCCTCAACATGGCCAAAAATGACCTGAGGTGCCTCCCAAAAACGTTGCCTGGCTCCGCCCCTGAGCAAAATAGAATTTCGAAATTTTGTCACGGCGCTAGAAGGAATAGCTAGGAAAAGTCACCAAGTTTCGTGAAGCTGCGTCAAAAAGCCTGGAATTGGCAAGCAAAAAACCCGAGGGGGGGCGGATTCCGCCCCCCCCCCTGCCGGGAATAGGGTTAAGTTGATGGAGCCGGTGTCAGGCTCAGGCAATTCCTTTTCGCACCATAAGACTTACGTTGAAACTCCGCAAAACTGATAGGATCAGAACCCCACCCACCCTTGCGATAATATTACCCTCAAGGGGACAACATGTTATTGGCACGTGGATAGCATTGCCACGATGAAACGCCTTACATCATCTGACGTCGTTCAAGCGTCATGAAAATGTCGTACTGACGATGTGTGGACGCAGTGGCCGCCTCGCTGTCGTCCGTTCGAGCACAGCTCCCACCAGCCAAGTCTGAATCACAGCCAGCGGCGTTCGAAACCGTAGCCAGGTGAGCAGTAATAATCTCTGCCGGAAGACTGGAAGAGGCAGTTTTATGACCTCTGCCAGCACCTCTGCGCCTTCGGCCTCAAACCGCCCGCGCGATTCCTGGCTGGGTGCGGTATCGCGGCACGGAACTGATGTCGGGCGGTCTCTCACGGGCGCAGTGGCAGCGGGTAGCGCTGTCTCTATCGCCTTGTGAACCAGTCATACCGTAGGGCCGTTTCCCCGCTTAGGGCGACCACGTCGAGCCTATTTTGTCCGGGGCGCAGATCGACGATCCCATTCGCCATGTCGTGAGCGCTCCGGGGGCGATGAAAAATTTTCTTCATTTGTCCCGTCAAAGTGGTCCGGGGACTGTCGCATCACGTGACAGTCCAAGCATAAGCACCACCGAGTCCCAAGTCTCGACCCGAGTCGTCATGACATCCCCACCCCCAGCGACCGACTCCAAACTCGGCGACACAGCCGGGGAGGAGGCCACTAACAATCCGCCATCGATCCTCGGCTTCCGGCGACGGTAGCCCGCGGCGCCGGGCCGGGCCGTTGTCGTCATAACTGGGACCGACGGTCGCCTAGTGACGGCCGGGCCACGTGATATCTGTCCATGAGGACCAGCGGGCGTCCCGAGATAACGGGGCCGCGTAACCGTGAGCGCCGTCGACCGCACCGTGATGACGGGACCAAACCATGGTCGTCAGAGGGGACCAGCGGGCGCCCACTGACGGCAGGACCGCATGACGGCCGTCCTAGATGACGCATGAATTCCAGGCGATGACAGACCACACAGAGAAGGGCCGCGGGCTATGCAGACGCAGTTGGCGACGTTAGCGGCGCAGATCACGTAGAGGGGGATCGACAGCGGGCGTCGTTGTGAGCGGTTGCGTGCTGCAGGTCCCTGGCAGCCGGCTGGCATGGCGCACGAACGGTAACTTGTTGATGCGCCGCAGACGGGCGAGATCACTTGTTGGCACAATGCACCACTTGTTGACATAATGGCGCACTTTGTCTCTGAAACGGAGCCGCCCTGGCCGGCGCCGTTCATGACGCAGTGCCGCGACATTAACTAGCGCAGAATGTACCGCTTAGTTGGCGCTCAGATTCAAACGATGCCATTCAAAGTCAGACATCAGCCATCGCTTTGCCAGAAACGTTTCGAAAAAGGCGCTGAGCTATTATGAACTGATTAGAAAAGTTTATCTAAGGAGAAAGAAAATTACAATACACGCATGGCATATTCCTCGTATTGCCACTGCGACATCGAGCCAGAGGTGATAACAAACGAGACACAAACAAAATCAAAACAGGAAAAAATAAGAGACCCAGACATTGCGGGCAATCCAATTCCACTGCAAAAGCGTATAGCTTACAATGCGATATTGGTCAGAGGAGAAAGACACGGTTATAAAAACTCTGGGCAAATTCTAACTAAATATTCTCGTATTCTCCCACTGCTGTCACCTAAGTTTTGTTCGACGGAAAGGCTACTTGCTCTTCAGATCCACTCAGACCTGCAATATTTCGGCGTTGAATGACAGCAAAGTTGTACATTTTCCAAGCTCTTGACGTGGAATAGAACTGCGTCTTTACATTACGTACTAAAAGAAGAAAACTTCTATTTCTATTTCTATTTCTATTAGAACGCGGGAATATCAATGTACGTAACCCTTGTTCCTAACGTGGGTCTGAGTATTATGTAAAACCGAAATACTCGTATGAAGTGAGTCATTTTCACAGTATTTGCCGTTTGTGAACTCATATCTACTGGCATCGATTCCTTAACTATCTCCTCAACACAGCAAGGTAACTAAGCACGCTTGAATACTTATATAAGTAGATGTCTACATTACATTACTAGCCGCTACTCGCGGGAATGCCACAAAATGCACGGCCCAGTCGAGTATCACAAGGAAACGAATGCACCTCACTGAGCAAAGGCATATTTGTTTCGTCGATCACATATAACCTTCCAGTAAACTGATGACAATATTCCTGCACAGCACCCTGTGCAATAATCAAACGCTCATTAATGCCTTAATTCTGCGCAGTCGTTTATTTCTCAATAGAGCCGTTACTCAACAGATAAGGCACATGTAGCACCCTGCCTTTCGGATGGAGGTGACTGATGTAATCGTTTCCCGGTTCAGCCAAACCTCCCCAATAAATTGCAAAGCAGCTTGTTTTTCCGTTACGACTTCTCACAAAAACATTTTAGATTGCATGGGGGCACCCGAAGGAGAACAACAAATCATTCAGGGCAAGGAATTTTTCGGTAAATGACGTTTCCTTCCCAAAATATCGCAGTAATGTGTTGTTGGCCGGAGAATACTTGATGCAAGTAAAGCTTCACCTTCAGGGCTTACGAAGTTGTTACTAAATGGCGTAAAACAAATCCTTCATTTTCAATGGCTTCCTTGTAGCGTCAGATACGTAATAATCAAAGTTTTTGAATCTCATAAAGACTTTTCATTTTCATGCTTCTAGATGCTGTAAAACTGCTGAACCGTAAAAAGTCACATGGATGTTCTCACAATTTCTTAATACCGACGAATGGCGTGATTTATGAAAGTGAAGCAACACATGTCCCTTTAATACGAGGCTCGATGAGTGCAATGAACAAGTAGACGAACTTTCCGAAACCTACCGTTCTCGTTTCGAAAGCGTAAGCCCGTCCTCTGCCGACCTGGTCGCTGGGCTATCCAGGAGCGCTGGGCTCAAAAGCAGACTCTCAGTCCGGGATTTCCCCAGTCTGCGCGCGGCCACCACCAGACTGCCAGCCCGCTCCGCCCTGCCTCTGGCTCAGTATCCGTCCCGGGCCGGCGAGCAGCGGTCCGTCCCTGCGCGACGCCTCTCCGCGCTGCACCGCGTCCACTGGGCCGCCCGGAGCCGGCCGGGGAGCGGCGCCCTCCTGCGGCTGGCTCCGCTGCCGACCGCGTCGCCGCCGCGTCTGCCGCCGCCGCCGGAGCCGGCGGCTGCCTCTGCCGCCGCCGCTGCCCTGCGCCGGCCGCCTCTGCCGCCGCCGCCGGCAGCGGCCGAGCCGCTCGACGCGGCGCGCCGGGCCGGGCCGGGCCGGCCGCTGTCGGCTGCTCAAACTGGGAGAGCCGAGATCGATGCGGCTGCAGCCGGGCTGGCCGCGTCTCGGCCCGGACCGCGCCGCGTCGCCGGCCGCCCGGCCAGGTAACTTGTCCCAATTAATGACGCCGGGGTCGGCTAAACGCCGCGCGAACGCGGCGGCGGCGCGGCGGCGAGGTGGCGCCCGGAGTCCGGAGTCCGGCCGAGTCCACTTGACGGCTGCGGCGCGGCGGGGCGCGGCGCCCAGAGTCCGGAGCCTGTCCGGACTCTGGGCGGCGGCGGCGGTGTGGAGGTGCGGACGGCGGGGAGGATGGCCGCACACTGGGGAGCACTGGGGAGCACTGGGAGCTGGTGGGGATGGAGATGGAGGCGAAGTGGACCGTTTGCAATCTACATTGATATGAAATGGCCGCCTCAGCAGTGATATACATGTTCTGTTTTTACCCATTCAAATATGTTTGTTTCTCGATTGATATTTATGTTCAGACCTTTCACACGCTTTATATACGTACATTTGCGACTTCACATTTCATCCCCACACGGCTTCGACCAAGTGGGGAAAGAATTATGACCTTTTTGCATCAGAGCTTCAGAAATCTCAGTCCACCAAGCAGCCATCTGCAAGTCTGTCCATCGTCTGGGCGACACAATTTCACTCTCTCTCCTCTTCTCGTCCCTCGCTATTCCTTCTCAAGCACATAGAAAGCATGTACACTTAGTGCCTTTTCTCCTAAATATTCTGCGCTGCCCTCTGCTCGCTGCAATGGGGGTTCAATCACTGTCGCGATCTGTTCTGATGTGCCGATCTTATATGCACTGATAAACTGGTTTATTTACTGCCCTGATTAGCTCCTACAAGGACTTTCTAATCTGATATCTGCTGAGTGATGTAACCGAAACAGAACCGGTCAAAAGAATTTGCTCGGCTTTTGAACTGACACTTTTGGAACGGCTATGGCCCCTCTAGCATAGCTTTTGATGGCGGTAAAAACCATGTAATGGTCATTTGGCTTATCTGCAGGTTGATGTTGCCTCTGTCTTGATAATTCTAAATGCAAGAGGTAGAAATTCTTTCGACATCGTCACCATATCGCAGCGCTCACATCCATTTAAATGCACACCGGTTGCTAATGGTCCTTGTCTGCCGAACTTAAGCATCTTATTTTATACCTTGTTCTTAAAGGAGGCGTCGCCACGATAGCTTTGACGACTTAGACTGCTGAAAAGTTAAGTCCAGCCTGACTCCCAAACGGCCACAACATTTCAGACTCAGAGGCTCACAAACATTTCATAGGAATATTGTTACCCGCATGAAGTTCGGGTTATGAATATGCATTCTCAAGACTTAAAAAATAAGAACATGTTAAAAAATCTTACTGAAGTAACAACTTTCTGGCAGACAACATCACGAGTTCTACTATGGTCGAACAAAATTCTTGGTCTTTTGCGTCTGTTCGCCGAATCGTGGCATGTGGCGATATCCAAAACAAAGTTGCGTCTATCTGTCGTATTATGGAAAGTATATCCGAAGCCAGACGCAACAATAAGGCAAACATGACAAATGAATTCGGGTGAAAAGAGCGCCATCAGCAATGCAAAGTGTTTACTGGCTACCTATCGTCAACACCGAGTCAAATGATAACGAGGTCCTTGCGGGAAAATTTTGAACGTTGCAAGATGTCGCGCTGCAATTTTGCATACTCTGAAGGAAGGATCAACACAAAGTTTGTTCAATCTGCAATTCAATCACCCGAGGTTAATGCCTTTCCGGTTCGTAAACAAAGAAACTCCTAACACAGTAGACTTTGGAGTGGTGGCTGCATTAACACCATTCCCATATGGGGGACTTCAGAAGGCCCTCTGGGTTTTTGCTCGCCATTACCATAGTTTTCGAAGCAGCTTCACGAAACATGGTCACTTTTCCTAACTATTTTGTCTACGTAGTATGTCAGTTTTCATGCACGAGTGGAGTCAAACCAAATTTTTGGTGGCACCTCTGGTCATTTTTGGCACTGAGGGTGGAAGAAAATGGCTGCCCCAAAAAATTTAAGATAGAACTTACATCGGTATATGCGTGAGTAGGTATATAACTTTGCAAACGCAGAAAAATATTTTATTTGAACCAAGGTAACTTTACAAGATCCTATGAAAGTCAGAAGGTAAAATTTGGTTTAATGTATGTGACTTACCACAATATGCTCTACTTGCGCGTCAAGTTTCAGTTTGATATCAGGTCGGATCACGGAGCTATGGCCTAAAATATCCGCGGGCATGCCCTTCTTGACAACGGTCATAGGTAGGGCTGATAGAAATGTAGTCAATTCAAATGATTCGAATAGTTTTCAAACGATGGAAAACGACCACAGGACTGAAATTTCACATGATTTCAGTGTCATCTGAGATCATTTAAGGTCGCAAATCATAAGCTGACTTGATAAAAATGCAACTGAAAGTTCACCTTTCATGTCCCTGGCGCCGCCTATGCCCACATTATGCAAACAACGTAAAACGATTTATACTTCGTAGGTGTCAAACGACTGTTTAATGCCCAAAAAGTTTTTGAACTTTAATGGTAGTTCAGTTTTCAGAAAGTAGTCTCCTGCCAATCTTTCCAACATTCTAAACGCACGGTGCAAAGGAAAAGCGCTTTCTATTAGCTTTCGATTCACGCCAATTGCATCAAAATCGGTCCATAAACATCGGACTTATAACAATCCAAAATTGTCCCACATTCCGATTTTTTGCCCATATGTATCCACCCCTTACAATATTTCGGAACCTTCTATTTGCAAAAGTGTAGTTTATGTCAGGTTGAAGCGACTGTCGTTTCTTGCGACCAAAGCGGGCAGGTAGTTCTCGAGGTCTCAGGGTGCCGAATAAGGCCCACACGGGAATGCGTGTTAGCGTTATGACCACGGGCACTGGGATAAACGAAATAAATCTGGGGCTGTTTTTAACCTTCGCTGCAAAGCACCGCGAATTCATTTTATGACATGTAGCGGTTGCAGTCTGCGGTCATGGCCTTGACCTTCTACAGGCCTTTTATTCTCGTTTTTAGGGCATAAAGGCAACCATTTACTCGTACGTTTAAGCACGGATAACTTCTGAAATGACCATGCTATGGTCTGAGGAGATCTGAAAGGGAATTGGTAAGGATCCATTGTTGGTGTGATTTTTGGTAGCATTATTATTGTAACTTTTATCTACAAATTATTGTCGTGTTTCGCATATCAATGTTACTATTAAAACATTCCTGAAAGAAGAGGCCAAATAGTGCTTTGAAAGCTTATGATATAACTTTTGACGACCTTAAATGAAGGCAGGTGTGACTATCGTGAGCGTATCCTTCACATGCGACTTGATGTGGGAAGGGGCGTCAGATACTTCACTTTTTTGCCGCATAACAATGTAGCCGAACGGCGCATCGTCGTTTAGTTTTTAGTAGGTACCCTCAGCAGATCAGTTCTGCGCAGTAAGGTTTTTTAACAAGGTTATTCAAAATATTGCTGAAATGACGTCATAACGATGAGTATCTTACCGTCATATCATATCCTGTCATTATCGCAAATATAAGCATGTTTTGAAGTTTCACCAATTTTCGAATTTGCTTTGTATTTATCGATATATCTGCTGGTCAAACTGGTTGGTTGATAGTGTGCATTATGTGCTATAATGTCATGTGATGTCATTGTAGACCACGAATGACCTCATGCAAAGCCATCATAGGTCAGATTTGTGTCCTTGCGATTTTTATATTTCTTGTTCATTTACGTCGTAGAAACAGCTGTGGCAGTCAGCTGAAATTCTATGGTGCTCATATGTGTAAATAGGGTCACTGGATAAAGTGTTAATGTGCTTATGGACTTCTACGCTCCATATCAAGCATACTTAAGGCTAAGATGTAAATGGCCTGTTAGTATCATATAACCAAGATTGACCTGTGTCGTCATTTTTCCCATATAAGCGTACATTAGCATCCTATACATGCTTTTCTACACATTTTGGCATTAGAATGCTTGCAATGCCCAATTTGTACGCAAAAAGATGGCACGTCTCAAGCAGATCAACTGCTGACCTTTTGCGCGACCTGTGACCTACGACATACTCCTAATATTAAGAAATATGTCCCATCCAGGACTGCATCATGTCTATTGGTCGCAGATTACTGAGTGGAGCTTCATCCCCCTCCCCCGCCAGGAAGTGCCAGGTAGCGAAATACCCCAGCAGCGGCTGGGTTAACATCCGTGACGTGAACTTTGAGCAGATGGACCAGATTATCGTGGCTAACGCCACTGTGACAGCATAACTTGAGTAAAAGTCAGGCACGTTTCGCAATTCTGCATAACTCTTTTCCTTCGCAATGCGCCTGGGCAAAGTTCAGGTCACGAATCTCGAACATAACTTTATGCCATGTTTTAGCATAACAGAATATCCTGCCGTGCCGAAAGGTATCTCCGTCCGCGTCTGTCCTTTGGAGGCATCGGAAAAACAAAAGTGGGGGTGGTAGAATCTCCTGTGCAAAAGGCAAATGAAAAAGGGAAGTAAATTACAGGGAAGTGGCGCAGCATGCGCATAGAGGTTGGACATGATGCAAAGTAGGACGAAGAATAGTTTCCGTGCTTTCATTTTGGCCATCTGCCTCACCGCTCTCCGAGTTGTAAATACTACTCTTAATTAGCGGCAGGGTCGGAACCCTGACGGGAACAGTAAGTTATTCACAGCCTTGTCAAACCGAACTTCGCGGAGAATATAACTGATGGGCTACGTTAACGAAAGCGAGCGCTCAGTTCCTCGGAGCGCTCCGCGGGCTTTGAGCTCGGCAAGTTAGGTCCAGGTTGGCAGTGCAGATATGGCACGGAGTCTGGCACTAAAGATCCTTTTCGAGGATCTAGATCCAGGAAGCAACGACAGAGGAACGCCTGTCTGCAACAGCAACATCATTTAATAAAGCTGTGAACGTTTACAAACAAGCGGCATGAAAGCTAAAAACAGCGTTTTGGCTATGGAGAAACGGTGGTAGGTATCATGGCTAGATAGCAACGTATATATAAATGATATTGTTCGGTACCATTGAGATTTCTGTGATTATGCAAACCAGTCATTCCATTTTGCACCTGCTGTCGGAACACAATTAAGTCAGCAACCTATTATGTTTCGCCACTATATCGGTTCACGTGGCGGTCATTTTAAATAGGACGGGCCCGCGGGCTATTTCTCCGGCGATGGAGCTATTTGTTCCTCAATCAGAAACTGCGAGAGAAATGAGGCTGATAAATATCTGCGGCACTTATCTGTCATCCTGATAGTGCCATCATGATAGTGCGACTGTTCATGCAACCGCCGTCACTCGGTCACGCATGCCCTGAATATGATTTTTTGAACAGAGAAATAATGGTCTGACGCGCTTGGAGTTCGTTCGGGGTATGACTGCAGATTTTCCACACGGCCGTTGAAGAGCATGTTCCACAGTCACACGATTTAAACTGAGCGAGCCAAGCCTGTAGCCCCTAGCGTTATAATTAAATTTGCAATATGCCAAGATTGAATAGACATCATGACGAAAAACTACACTTGCAGATGTTCAAGGCAATTTTCCGCGCTTTTCACGTGCTTCCTATTCGGCTGTGACCTACTCAGAACTGTTCAGTGACATCACAAACGGACGAAGGCATGTGAACGCTTTTGTTCCTTGGCCAACGTAGGTCCGTACTGCGTCCCGTCCGGCTTATTACCGCAGATTAAGATTTTTGCCGAGATACGTTTTCTTGAGCTTTTATACATTTTTTTCGGAAAAGCGAGTACTGAATACGTCACCAGCGACGTTTCCAGGCGAACCAGATATACTGTTTATGAGGACTGGACCAAAATGGGACATTCCCTTTAACCCTAATCCCGGCAGGGGGCTGAATTCGCCCCCTCGGGTTTTTTTGCTTGCGAATTCCAGGGCCTCTGATTCAGCTTTACGAAACTTTTTGGCTTTACCTAGCTATTTTTTCTACGTACTGTTACAAAATTTTGCTTTTTTTGTTCAGGGCAGAGCCAGGCAACGCTTTTGGAAAGCACCCCAGGCTATTTTTGGTCCTGTTGAAAGCAAAAGGAAAATGGCGGTCAAAAATAACATTTTTTAAGATAAAACTTAAAACGTCATATGAATTCATAGGTAAATAGTTGACCAAGCGCACAAATACAATTTTGTTCATCTGAAGTTACTTCAGAACATCATGTCAAGGTCAGATTCAAAATGGCTTAACAATGGAAGTCCCTAATGTCGCATTTTGCTTCTGGTGCGAAGGTTCAAAGCAATTTTCCACGTTTTTCACGTGCTTCCTATTCGGCCGTGACCTAGTTAAAAATGTCCAGTGGCATCACAAGCGGACGCAGGCAAGTGAACGTTTTTGCTCCTTGGTCAACGTAGACCCGTGTTGCGTCGTTTTTGGCTAATTACTGTAGAATAAAGTTTTCGCTAAGATACGTTTTCTGAGGCTTTTAGGTGTTTTTCTTTTAGAAGAGCGAGCGATGAACACATCAGCAACATCTGCAGGGAATCAAATATACTATTTATGAAGACTGGACCAAGATGGGCCATTCCCTTTAATGAAGTTGTCATCTGGGTTAACTTCGCAACTGCATTTTGTAACCAATTTTTTAACAGAGGAAGTCCCTTATGTCCCACTTTGCCTCTCGCAACTAACGATTTCGTGTTAAATCGCATTTAGAAAAAAAGTTGTGTATACGTTATTGTTCTTGGTCTTAATCTTAGCCATTGCAGTACCCAGAAACAGAAACAGTGTTTCTGTTTCAAACAGAAACACTGTTTTAAGCAAAATGAGATATCTTGAAGAGTCAATTAGTGTCACCTGAAAACACGCATTCAGTTTAACGATATGGCAGCATTTGGACGATGTTCACTCATGTTCTTTGTTTGAAGGTGGTAGAGCAACGAGTGAGCTGACCTAAGCCTCACTTTTACACGTTAGTTGAAATCATGTCCGTTAGATTATGCATAAATGCACCGTCATTTCGGATTTTTTTTGCAATGTTACGTCTACCGCAAAAGTCAACAGGTCGCATTTCCCAAAGCTTTCTCATGTTCTTATGAAGTCACCTTTTTGTCTTTGATCGTAAGCTGTTGCCTGGTAATTCCTGAAACTGTTCGGATCTTGGGCACTGGCACCAACGCGAACAGCTGGCCAGAAAGACATGCAATGGCAAATACTTTGAGAGGCTCTGATCAATGTTTCTGCACCATATCAACATTTGATCGCCGTTAGCACTTGAATGCCAGTCGCTTTTGCTTTATTCTTATTTTATAGCCATCAACAACCATTTTGTCATATTTCTACGCGCTCTGGCCGCCTAGTCGTTTTTCATAAACAAACGTAATTTGAAATTAGAAAGCATTCAGGGTGTGTTCCAGCTGAGGAAAACGAAAAGTGAAGAATATTTAGAATTTCAACTGCAAATGTTTTTTCCAAAAATAGCCTCAGTGCAGAATATTACGAAGCCATGACGTTAATTCAGTGTTATGACTTTAGAACATTCATACAAAAAAGAACACTGGAAGTAACTCGAAAAGTTAAGGATAACGCGGACCATTGATCATCTGTTTACCACTCAAATCAGCTTAACCCTATTCCCGGAGGGCTAGACGGTATGGCCGATTCCCGGCAGGGGGGATTCGGCCCCCCCCCTGAGATCTCGAAAACTACTTATCCGATTTCATCGCAACAAACGGCAATCAATTTGCCGTCACGTGAACTACATTTTTATCAAAAGAAATTTTCAAAATTTTGAAATTTGTGGATACAAAGGGGCAAAAATGTCAAAATGGGGGGTACTTTTTGACTTCTTATAACTCCGTTGTTTATGGACCGATTTCGATGAAACTGGCATGAATCGAGAGAATATGGATAGGGCTTTTACCATGGGTATGCAAATTTGAAATTTTGAGAACATTCATGGGCGTTCACAGGGTTTGAAAAATAGGGGGATTAGTTTTCTAATAACGGAATGAGCAAAAGAGGCCAAAACACTTTTTTGGCTTCTGCTAGTCATGTTATCCTAAAGAAGTACAAATCGCATTACAATGTTTGTATAATGTTAGCATAGGCGGTGCCAGGGACATAAAAAAGGGGGAACTGTCATGGTCACACGTTCTTCAGATCAGCTTGTGACCTTTGACCTTAAATGACCTCCAGTGACCTTGGGGTCACCTGGAATGATGTCGTGTGCATTCAATATTATCTGTAAACGTTTTTACTCGATTGAATTCACTCTGTTCCAAAAATTTCATTTTTTGGCTTTTGCGATATAGGGTACGCGCACTGACATTTTAGGTCATAGCTCCGTGACCCGACCTCTTATCAAGCTGAAACTTGGTGCACAAGTAGAGGGCACCTTTCTACGTCATATATATTCCGGGTTTGGCATTTGAAAAAACGACACCAAAATTATTGCGAAAAAACAAATTTTGACTTTGGACCTTGACCTGACCTTGTAAAGTGACCTCAGATAAACAAAATTACATATGCACATTGCCCAACTATTTAGCTATACATCCATATAAAGTTTTAAGTTCCAGCTTTAAAACTCTGTTTTTGGCAGACATTTTTATTTTACCCTCAACATGACCAAAAATGACCTGAGGTGCCTCCCAAAAACGTTGCCTGGCTCCGCCCCTGAGCAAAATAGAATTTCAAAATTTTGTCACAGCGCGTAGAAGGAATAGCTTGGAAAAGTCACCAAGTTTCGTGAAGCTGCGTTAAAAAGCCTGGAATTGGCAAGCAAAAAACCCGAGGGGGGCGGATTCCGCCCCCCCTGCCGGGAATAGGGTTAAATCACTTGGGGAAAACTTTTTTCATATTCTGCCTTGCGATGCACTGCGCACCTCTTCTTCGAGGTATGTCCGAAACATAGCCGTTCTGTTCCGTCACATGGTTAGAAGCCTTTCCACTCCAGCTCGATGGGAATGCTTCGTGATGCTTGTTTTTGCATCTCGCATTCCGTTTCTGGTACAGCTAATTCCAAGCCTAAACTAAGTCCGTGCAGTCGGCCGATTGATAGACATTATGCAGAATACTTTTCTACATTGATTTAGCGCGAATAAAGTGCCATCGTGCCATGCCAAACTCAGTCTCATGCGAAGGTGCTGATCCCGCTTTTCCGGTCTTCGAAACAGATCACTGCGTGCGTTTGCTCCAAAGGCCGCGCTAGATGGCGACGTTTGACAGCCATCGTGCCTCGCAACTCGGCGGCACCGTTCCGTGACATGCCGAACTTTGCGGTTGTAGTACTGGAATTTTGTAGCCCTTCGGCGCTCGCGACGCGGGGCCAGACTTTTGTGGCGCGCGCTCTGGCTGTCCTCATCCGGACGAGTGTCGTGGAAGAGCCTTGTTTGTTCGTTCGTGCATTTGTGGTGCAGTGTATCCGCACCAGCCAGTCAAGACGTCTGTCTGGAGCAGGCCGTGAAAGAAAATGACATGGCGCAATCGGTTGGACCCGAACCTACGTTCCCAAAGGAAACTAAAGCAGGCGCCTGACTGGAAAGAACACGTGCAAAACCTGCGGCTTCATGGAGCATGGAAACGCAAGCGTAGAAACAGTCGCTCCCGCTGCACGCACCATCACGCATCCAACATCCGCGCGAAATCAGCGACATCAAGGTGTGCGACATCTCGGCCAGAAAAACGCCACAGGCGACCACCTATGTGACTCACCAAGAAACAGTTGAAGAACGCGACGGCATTTTTGAGTCAAGAATTATTGGCCGCTATGGGGCTCGAACTCAACAGAGCAGGACTACAACAGAACTGTTTCTTCTGCAACACGAAATCCATTGGGCATCAGCAGCGACGCAAGTGCTCGGGTTCAGTCAGCTGTTTCGTTTCCTCAGAAGCGCTCCTCTGCATTCCACTTCGTTGCCAAGCAAATCAGCTACCGAGATTATTTAAGGAAACGAAATGTTCCTGGGCGACACTACTGCCAGTGGTATCGAGGGAATGCTACGGCTTCTATCAAACGTCAATAAAGGAGCGAGTCGACGGTGACAGTATGAGGCAGACGCACGGTACTGATGCACTAACTCCCGTAAATGCACGCGACTCGATTTTGGAACAAAAAGGGAGACTATCCGTTGGTTTATAAACCATCGTTCTGTGTGTCGTTTCCTCTAAATCAAAGAAAACCAAGAGTAACAAACTCTTTTGCAACTGCAGCATTTCTGTTTATGGAGTTCAGTTGGGAACACGCAGAGAATTAAGGTTTCGCTAAAATCACCCACACGCGTCTGAAATTCTGACGTAATTACCTCCATGCAAGGAATGCGACAGGATTCCTGTTGTGATCAAAACAAAATGCAAAAGGTTAAACATTCCAAAAGTCCTGTAGCTTCAAGTCTTCTTAACCTGGTTTGATGCACCTGTACTCATTGAAGTTACGGCATGCCTCGCTTCAGCGCTGTTCGCTATTAATGCCAGCAGTCGGCTGTGTACGGAGAACATCAGCTAACTAATGAGGATTGAGCAGATCTTGTCATCTGCTGCAGTCCGGATATTTTCACGTGTTCTAGATACCTGAGACTGTATCTGCGGTAAGGTCAGGCTAGTGCTTTTCCACCTATTCGTCACAAAAAGGCGAATGTTTCTTTTTACATTAAGACCCGCGGGAAATTTCAACATCCGAACAACCGGGATCCTGGATCCGGATCCCGGGACCGGGTCGGTTGTCAACTCGGTCGTCCCTGGACTGGCATTTCTGCAGTCTGCCAGAGACATCCCTGGGCCCCGCTCCCTGCCGTCTGCCAGCGGCATCCCCCTGTTCCGGAAGGTCAATGCCGGACTAGTCGTGGGAGCCTGCTGTCTGGCAGACACACAAGATAAATGGAGTGCCATTTGCTCTAGTGCGCTGGTTCCATTTCAGCCGCCTGGCCGGGGCATCAAATCAAAGCACGCCTCACCGAGATGTTGCCGGCAAGAGTGATGTGTCTTCGGACATCAGTATCGCATATGCATCAAAAGGAATCACTTGCACTACTCCTGAGTCCTGACTGGATCAGACTGGCCTACGTCATCTCATGTATATTCTTTGCATCATGTCAGGGAAGATGTGAAATGAAAATGACCTGTCGCGACTTTCGGAACTGGATACCTGAAGCCAGGACGTATCCAGGATTCCAGTTAGTAGAACTGAACTGAGTTAGACGTATCCAGGACGGTGTCACGGCGAAAAATAATGAGAGTTCTATACAGCTCCTTCGCTGGGCAGGAACCTACCAATCATCGCAGTCAGCCCCACATGAGGACAAATTTCACGTCTCGCCGTGCCTTTCCCCTAAAGCGTTCAGTTAAGCCCAGTAAATGACCTACAGCTGTTCACGGTCGACGATCTTTCACAGGGAAATTTTTCAACCGAGGGAACTCGCTATCCGCTGCTCGCAGAATATGCGGGTGTAATGAGGTTTTACCAGGTCGAACGGAAAGCCTGGTCAGTCGTTTTAACAAGGTCTGTGACGTCCGAGTGAATGAAACGCTTAGTCGCGCGGGTGGTTCTAACAACCTTGTGCCGCCGATGCCTCGTTACGGGTAGGCCGTGAGCAATGTGTACCTAAGGAAGGTAATGGTCTTAGACGATTTCGTCGCAGTTTGGAAGATTTATCATTCAAAGTTTTCAGAAATCAAAGGAGCCACCTTTGGCCGGTTAAATCGTAAAAGGTTATTACTATATTATATAGCTTATTATATAAAAGTTTATTATTGTATTGTATATATTCAGGTTGTTACAACTCAAGAACCACACCAAGCCTGTGACGTTACCCAAGATGACGTCACGTAGGTGCTTACGTAACCGGCGGGGGAGGGAAGGGGCAAGGGTGCCATAGCCCCTTGAGGCTGAAAATCTTATGTTTTTACGCGTCCAAAAAATTCAAGGCACCGGAACTCGAAGATAAAGTGACCGAAATCCGACGAGTTTTCAGATTTCAAGGGAGATTAGGTTTGTCTTCACCCCTGCTTGGCGAAATCCTGGCTACAACCAAGTGCAGACGAGAAAGAATTGGTGTTTCCCATAAACAGTTCTGACGATAACGAGCTGACGTATCTGTTGCAGTCCTTGGCGAAGAAGATGAGCCCAGTATGAGCAGTTACTGAGGCTGCTCCAACCCGAGCTTGGATAACCATTTTCTTGTACCGGTGTGGACATTGACTAAAACGTGCAACAGCCTGAAACAGTTCATGGAGTTGCCGTTTTGTGGACTATTTTGCAGACGCAAATGCTGTTGACCGGGACATAAAAAACAGCTTATTTTGTGCTGAAGTATTTTGAAGCAAAGGCCTGATGCTCTCCCTTTTGGCTTTCTTTCCCTTATCTTTGGCGGATGGTCTCGAGTTGCTCGGTGTAGACTGCGTCCGGGTGTACACTGCGAGAAACATTCACGCAGTGCGAGGTTTTATTTTTTTGTATTTTTTATATTATATTTTATATATTTTTTATAGTTATTCCATACAATTCAGTACAATAACACAGCATTAGGTGCGAGGTTTCTATCCACCCTCGCACAGAAGTTGCTGTTCCACGTAGGTATGCGACTGCATGGGCAGGACACTCGTGGGAAAACCCAGTGGTACGCCCGTCCCGTTTGCCCTGCGGCCGGCTGGATCAAAACTTTCATCGCGCCAATGTTTGCACGCCATTTAAAGACGCTCCGCACACGTTTCGGTGAGCTCGCTTGCTGTTGTTCGTCGACCTTCTCCAGGGCTATGCTAATCTCCCTCTTGGCGGGAGCATGGCAGAAAAGGGCCCTAGATGGCCCAGGAGAGCTAGGGCACCTTTGGCCTCAAGAGCAGTGTCAGTAGCTCAGCTGATCGAGCGTCTGTCACCGCTCCCCGTCCAGGGAAGGTGGGTTCGAGTCCCCTCGGCGCCGGCTATTTTTCCCGCAGGTCACTGGGCAACTGGCCTGGAGAGGGAGACACGGACTACTGCGTGACCGTGTCGTTCATGTGGCGTGGTCAACTTTTGCTTCAAAATTATGCCGTTAACCTCGAATCGCGCCATCGGATGCAGAAATCAATGGCTGTGCAACAAGCGCTGCTTAGCGCGCGCTTTATCCCAAAGTACCGTAGCAAATCATTCGGATCAAATTAAAAAAGGAAACGAAGTCGACGAAACCTTGAACAAGTTTCAGCGTACGCATATTGTGGATGTTTGGTGCAATGATATTGTCAATACGTTTGGTTATTTGGAAATAAAAGGCATTTGGGAGGCCATAAGCCTCAATGGATTGTTCGGTTCGTGTGTTGTGACGCTTCCGTACAGGCATCGAGGCTTACTGTCGTCATGGTATTTGTTTGTTTTTTCAAAGGATCCCATCAACTCGAGCAATCGTCTTCGCAGCCAGCTTATTCAGTCGATTCGTATGAGATTTGATGGGTCTATGTCATATTGGGCAACATTTGGCCTCATCGCTGACAGCTACACAGTCCATTTGCTCACGTAGACAGTTTTACTCAGAATTATTGAAGTGGAAAATGTTTCCATTTTTCGGATGAAAATGGCAGCGTCGTTCAGTTATTTTTCAATCCACATTTTTCACGACGCGGTCTCATCTGGAAATGTAGGGCCTGAATACATAAAGACACGACCCATTATTTAGGTCATGAAAACAGAGAGAAACAAGGAAACGTCCTGTAATTTGTCGTCTACAAACGACGAAGCCAATAATAAAGACAACCTGCTCCCAATTTATGCGACTTAGAGCTGCACGACCTGGCTGTGTAGAAGGATGCATTAGCCATAAATTCCGGTGGTTTCCGAGAACTCGTCCATCAGACGCAGCACCACACATCTGCTTTGCTCGAACGCACAAGAATCTGTGATTCGTCGTTCAATGCGAACTCCCACGTCACCTTCAATCAGCATGGCGTTGACTACGAAAAAATTAATAAAGCAACCCCCCTGGAAAGCATGAAGAGTCCTGCAGCATCCAGTCCTGGTTCGAAACGTCCCTGCAAACATATAGCATTAATATGTGCACTGAAATGACAGTTTCATTACATGAAAGGAGGCGTTTGCACAGAATACAAAAACAGGCGAATAAGTGGCCCGAGAACAGGACATCAAGCCGTTTTGCATAGTAATACTTCCCTGTGTAACGCACCTGACCCAACTAAACTACAATACAATTATAACGTCCTCGATGGTAGCAGAAGAGCAGACACCACTGCCTACACAAACCACACGACACAAACCAGTCATTTCCTTCAAAAACCACACAACACAAGCCAACCATTTCCTTTTCTTTCACCGCTCGTGCCGCAACGATTAAGCTTATGACAAAACAAGTTACGGCCTCCACACCGACAGCGTTGGGCCATTAGACCGTCTTCCCTGCAGATGAAGTACGACCGAGCGCGCCTCCAGGGAACTGGCCCAGGACAAACACGTCCCAGCTGCAAACGAAGAAGGCCGCGTTGCAGCCGACGGAATCAACCCGACTCCTTATTATGCATCTCCACCGTCCAAACACTGTTGCATTTCACCAACAACGCTCTGTAAATTGAAATATGCTACACATGTTGCCGTCGTGAAGAATAAATTGGGGTTTTATTTTCCAGTTAATATGGAGACACGTCGCCTTCGGACAAGAAGAGACCCGAGTGACCATAAAGTTCGGACGCTGACATATTTAGCCGCCTCCCCCTCCAACAGACTTGATTTTCACTGGGACTTGCCACTTTTGCGACGTTTCCATCTCGGCAGGGAAGCGAAAGCTTAAGTTTTCCCACTGCATCTGGCGAGTCCGGAATTCGGTGCCGCGCCCGAGTGTCTGCTGTGCGACGACCATCTCGCCGCGGCCCGGCCGCCCGCCGCTCGAGCCGCAATTTCCGGCGGCGTTTTCGGCGCGGTCGGCTGCTATTGCCGCCGGCCGTCACGGCCCCTGCTCATTAGGCGCGACGAACGTGGCGCAGGCGGCGCGCCGACCGGCAGGCCGACGGCGTCGGAACTCGCTCGTGCACACCGTCTGAAGCCGCAAGCCTCGGCGGGGCGCGGCTCGGCCCAACTTGGCAGTTCGGGCGGGCGAACACTGCTGCGAAGTTGCCGGCGCGTGCGTCCAGCGTCGTCGCCCTTTACGGGCGAGACGGCCGTGATGCAATAGGGTGTGCGTCGCAGCCAGCTGACGGGAGGAGCGGAGCCAAGGAAGGCGGGAACAGGGGCGGTGACTGCGCAGAAACGAGGACCCGCAGGATAAGTTAAATCCAGTAGCAACTTTCGCTATCCGGGGGGAGGGGGGATTCTTGAGGACCCCCTCAGGTTTTCTAAGCGTAGTGCAAAGACGAAGAGAGCTAGATAAGGGAAATTTTCAGCGGCTATTGAAACATGATTTTGGCATTTTGCGACAAGATTCAAAAATCAGGTAATCTCAGGTGACTGACTGAACCGAATGAAATCATGATTTGAACTTTTAGTACGGTGTGTCAAAAAAAGTTTAAGCGTGTGTCAGTAATTGTCAGGAAGAAACACTCATAAACGGAAAGCAATTTCCCTTCTTAACTCATTCTGCACAAAATGGACCTTCCCAATATTGGGCAAATTGTTTAACCTGACCTCAAGACAACCGTACTAAAGTTACTGTTTATGGTCTTTCTGCCAGAAATTACTCTGCACAGGAGACGTTTTCGCCAAGAAGAGGGATATAAATCATCTGATAAATTTTTTAAATAATAAAACACCGTTTATCAGGGATCAGTGACCTAAGGTCAGACCAATTGACTACAGAATCGAATGAACGACAAAATAAGTATCATGATGAAGCTGGCTTCACATGTTTAACTCTATTTGTTTCTGGGATAAATGCGACTGTTTATTTGATCTAAATTGGCCTTAAATTACCTGTTGATCGCAAAAGCTCTTATTTGATGACTGCAGGCTGCATTTGTTGTCGCAGACATGTTTCAGTACTCCGTTTTCTTCCGTGGAACCGTGATTTTTCGACAGAAACAGACATATTTGACCCGCCATCGTCTTTGACTAGACCTAGTCTGACCTGTCCTTGACTTCCATGTCATTCAAGAACACATAACCATGACTGTAGCGATCGTTTGTTTAACATTCTTGCCTTTACACATCACAAGATATGAATGTTGTAAGATATGACGTTGGTTGACCTGATATGGCCTAAGATGACCAATGGCAATGTTTGTCTGGTAAAAGTTGTCATATCTGACGAAAAGCGTTCGCATTGGCAATCCCAAAACGTATGCTTCAATTGACTTTACAAGTGTGTCATTTTCGGCATAAATCATTGTTGCATTCCAATGGCTGTTGAAATGACATGAATTGAAGAGCAGCACATTACTTTCTTAAAAAAACATCTGTTCTTTTTTGACTCTTTAGTGTGCAAGATCAGTTTACAAGACCGCCATATTTGCTTTTATTGTTCACAGACTTGCGACGTCATGATATCACCCTGTATGACCACAACTCAGGGCCTATTTTAAGAGTAAATCATTGGGGGGGGGGATTTCGTTGAATTAAGGGTAATATAAATACAAAATCTGGATATTTCGTCGAGCTTGCTTTTTTCGTCTTTTTGTCTGACCTCATCGGAGATCAGTTTGGACCAGCTGGTGTGGCGAGACTAGCGATCGCAAGTGACTGAAACTTGACCGGCTGAGGGATTTGTTGGCACAATGCATTATATTAAATATTCGGGTTTCACGCGAAATCGGAACCAAAAGAAAGCCCGTTCTTTTGCCGTTCCGATAACGCCAAACACTAATTAGGTGTGCCGCTGCTGCTCCGGCCATGCGACGCCATGCGAACGAATGCAGTAGGCGATTTCGTCCATTTTCAATTGAGCTCGGGAACATTGCTAACCGCCAACACGACGTCCTTTCCGGTGCCTTATCGCCAACCGTGGTTCGCACAGAGACCAAATCTGGTTCGTTCAACAGAGAGTCGATTGGATAACAACATCATGTACAACATCACGCGCGAGGTCCAGGAACTGGCACGTGCTAGCGACGGGAACACTAAAAAGGCCGTTTGCAAGCCTTACAAAATATGGTAATGCTAAATTTAGCCTTCAGTTATAACAACGCGGTGATGACGTAGCCCCACGTCGCAAAGTACCAACTACATATCATTCCATAGGACCAACCTCGTCCGCCGGAAGCGACGAGGTTGGTCCTATGGAATGATATGTCCTTTGCGTGCTGCGAGCGCATCCGCTCCCGGCACGCGCTCAAAGTGGTGGCATGTTCGGTTTTCGTTTTTTTGTGATTGCATTGCTATGGAGAGTGAGATTTCTGGTCAAATTAACACCAATGGAACGAACGAATTTTCGTCGATTTTTCGTCGCTACCATAACATAATCATAATTCACCTAATTTTTGTTCCTATGGCGCATGAGGTAAACCAGGACAAGTCGTAATTCTGTACAAAATCGACATTTTCCGAGATCTTTGTGTTCGACTGAGGATTGTGGTGACGCCATCAGAAACATATCGTTAAAAATACTACTACTTTGTTCCTCAGTCAATGGTAAACATGTCACTATAAGCAATCTGGTGTGTCTTGTAGCTGATACAAAAAACGTCTGTATGTTGCGTTTTCCATGTTTGTTTTTTCCGATCCCGACTGAAAACCAGCTTCTCTTGCTCTTAACTAAAATTTGTTTGGTTCCATCGTGTTCGGTTTGACCTTGACGCCACCTCTAATTTCGGGATTTCAAATACGTTACAGTACTTAAAATGTCATCATAATAGACATATAGGTTCGGTCAGATTCAGAAACAGATAGACAAACACAAACAGGGCTACACAGAAACGGACAGATATTGAAAGGCATAGACAGATACAGGGAAAGAGACAAAGACAGAAAGAAAACACAGAGATAGATAGGAACGGGTGACTGTGGGGAACAAAGAAAGACTTAACCCGTCCCCGACTGGGGGACAGTTGACTGCCCCCCCCCCCCCTGAGGTTTTTCTGGGATTGCGAGAGAACCAACAAACACAGAGTCACGAAACTTTGTGTACCTTTTTCTCCATTAATTCTACATCTCATGTCAAAGTTTTGATCTCAGATCAGGTCAGGTGCCTGACCTAAGTCAGGTCAAACGGACCTATGTTCAAAAAAGTTTAGCGCCCTGCAACTTTTTCGCAAAACAAGATATCTCAATAATACTTTCGGGGATGAGTGATCGTGACAGATGCAAAAAATCTCCTACCTCGGATTTTTTGGAATTTTCCGGGTCATTGACCTAAGGTCAAGCCCATTTTTAAGACATGGCGCCGTTTTTTCGGTAATTGACGGAATATTTCGTACCATTTTTAGTGTGGAGTCAAGCAGACATCCTGTTACCGTCATTGGGCAAAGTATCAATGACTTCCAGCCATTGACCTGAGGCCAGGTCACGAATAACTGTAGTGAGCCAAAATGTACCACCGTCAAAATCGACGATGAATCACTCAGAATGGGTAGAAAATGGCAGAACTAGCTTGCACAGACGTAAGTAATACCAGGAACCTCAAAAAGTTTGAAAAAGTAGCATATTTTGGAAATAAACAGGCTCTCGCGAATAAAGCTCCGTCAATTTTGTACATTGGTAACTAATCAATTTTTCCAAAATTTAAGCGTGAGTAACCATCACAATAACCACAAAGATCAATGAAATATACATAGATTGTCTTTTTTCGCGAAAATAAAGGAACGCTAAAATTAGTGCCCGTCAATTTGGTACCGCATACGGCAGCGGCGCACACCGACAGCGGGCGGGAGAATTGCCGTGTCTTTAACTCAACGTTTCGGTGTATATATTGAACAAATCGGGGGAAATTAGACGTGTATCGGCATCCGCGGACGTTTACTTGTGCGCTGGTGCCTTTACCTATGCATTATTAGTCCCAGCTTTTGAGATTCAGGCTATTTCTCGGTGTCATGCAGTCGGCTATGATAAAACATATATAGGGCGTAATTGGCTTACATATTACCTAAAACTAAAAATGAGACCAGTTTCGAGCTCTACTCGTCACAAGCTTTCCAACGGTGAGCTTATTTTTATCGTGCGACCAGCCATTCGTGAGTTAGAGGGGGGCAGCCAATTGCCCCCCATGTTCGAAACGGACCGACGGTTGTGCGCGGGATAATAAATGTGGGGGAGATTGAGGGACACCGAGGAGACCGGCAGAGAATGACAGAGATCCACGGACCGATAGGGATTGACGGAAACCAGTGGAGAGCGGTGGAGACCAGTAAAGACCAAAAGGAACCGACGAAGACCGGCTGAAACCGACAGAGACCAATGGACATTAAACAAGATTTAGAAAGACCGAAACACTGATTGGGTGATGGAGACCAAAGGAGACGAACTGAGATTGATGGAGATCGAGCGAGATCGAAGGATATCGACTGATACGGATGGAGATCCAGGGCACCGCGGAAGACTTGCTAACACCGAGGGGGAGAGACAGAAGGCGAACGATCTTTACGGTAACTGGGGCGGTGAAAATTGAAGACGGGATAAAAAAAAAACATTTCGCATCTGTCCAACCCGGGAAAGCGAAAAGAGAGCAGGGATGAGGCAGTTGCTACCTCACACCCTCAGAGCGCTGCATGAAGGGAAATTAATTGGTAATATCTGTAGAAAAAAGACTCTGACGAAAGCGCACTGCGCTTTTTTACCTGGCATTTGAAAACGACAGCGTGACGCAGCGTCATCGTCAGCGTCGAAACGAGCGTGTGTCCGAGCGCGAAGTGTGCGGACATAAGGGAAGACCAAATGGCCGAAGGCAGTCCGTTTCCGTGGAGACTCGCAGCGCAATTACAAAACGACACTGTGAGCAGCTGGATGAACCGTTTAACAGTAACCAGACTGAAGCGCACAGGACGATTGTCGAACGATGCAGGAATGCTGGCGAGGAAATCTTCACGAAGACCACACTGCCGACATTTAGTGCAACAAACAGAACCCGTTTGTTGGCAATGAAGTGTGCAATGGAGTCCTGGGGCGGTCCCGAGGTCAACTGATTAGCTTTTCACCTGAAACTTGATTCGAATGAAAAATTCGGACGCGCAAAGGGCTGTAGATACGCGGCGTGGCAAATGGCCAAAAAAAGCGGCCGGTGCGTCCGAAAAAGGCTTGTGCTCCTTGTGGCGTGCATCGGGACCAAGAAGAGTCACGTCTTTGGGGTTTCATGGGTGGGGGTCAGGCCGGACAAAGGTCGTCGGCTGCCGCTTCTATATCTTACGGGCCCGCCAACTGGATTTGCCGTATTTTTGCGCGATCTGTTTTATCTCGCTTGCGATCGCAGCAGTTCAGGAAACTGAACCACTGAGAACGAAATCCAGCAGAATCGCCGCAAGCATGAAAAGCCCTTCTTGGTTATCGTATATATTATATCCTATGCATTATCCTTCCTTAATCTTTGCACTTATCTGTGCTCTTCACAAGCATTAAACAGGCATGAAGAGCCCTTTTTGGTTATCCTCTATATTATATCCTATATGTTATCGTTCCCTAACCTCTGCACATATCTACGGCACTCAGATTCAACTGACGAAATTTTAAACCTGTCCGACGTTTTTCTCCAAAAAAGAAAAAGCAATTCTACGCTCCTATTCCGTTTTTTTCATTTTTTTATTCACGAATAGCTGTTTCAACATGCATATATGCCAGGCACAGTCTCCGCCTGAAGCGTGTCAAAGATCTGGTCGAGAGAGCGCTGCTGGCAAAAAAACGTTTTCACTGGGGGAGATTTCACTATGTACTGGGAGCGGATTTGGCGGTCACTGGTGGGGATTGTCCCCCCAGTTAACATGTTAATTGTATATGTATATATATATATATATATACATGTGTGTGTGTGTGTGTGTACAACGTATGTAGATATTTATATACATGTACACATATATAAAATACCAACTCAGAGCCGAAAATATATGTTTAATCTTCATAAAATTTGACGGAGTTTTCGAGTGAGATTAGTCTCATCTTCGTAGCTCTCTTAGTTGTTGAGATCAGGGTGATATTCTCGAGGATACCTCCCCCCGGAAACAAAGGGCGATTCGGACACCCGAGAGCGCATGGGTTTGCCCTTTGGAGATGAATGTAAAAAAATATGAAACATGTCATGTTTACTATCAGCATTTCGATTCAAGGAAATCGTTACAGTTTCTTCCGATAATTTTGTGCTTAATGATGAAGCTTTTTTGCAAAAGAAATCTGTTCCGAGCTCCTCCGGCAAGGAGTAACAAAACTACTCATTTATATTGTAGGAGCTTTCTCAAGAACAACACCAGTTTCATAATAGGTGTGGTGTTATTCAAAACAGCACAGGCATTTGTTTTGTATCAGTTTGACAGATACACTTGTTAGGGAAATAAAAAAGACGAATTGGAATATGTAAGTGTTACTTCGTACACAGTGTACAATTGGTAGCGGTAACAATAACTTGTAGCGACATACAAACAAGAGGACATAGTTGTTAATGTACTCGAAATCGTAAGGATAATTGCATTAAAATCTAATTCAGATTGTGTTGCAATCATTACTGTCTATAGGGAATGGGAGTTCACTGTCACAAGCTCTCCCACATTCAGTTTTGGTTCTTTGAAGGGCATGAGCAGGAGAATTGCAGAACAGTTCGGAGGACTCTTATATTACGTGTTATGACGTATTTTCTGGACCTACCGTTTTGAGATTAAATGTCGCATCCATGAAGGGGATTTTCGGCCCAGCCCGACCCCGTTTTTTTGGTTGCTACGGACATACGGCTTGGGCTAAGCATGTTCAACTTTTAATACCGTTCCGCTGCCAGTGCGACGTTGTATGATATCCAGCAACTATCCACAAATTGGAAATTGCCGTGATTGGGCCGAAAACGTCCCATGTCATCTCGCTCGAAGCACCGAGCGGCGGTGGCCGCCAGTGCACACACGAGTCTACGCTGGAGCCTAAACGTCTTGTTGAAATGCGTTATAAACCTATACCGTCCTGACGCTAATGAGATGAGAAATCGGACAGTGTATATACTGCAGCGTTTTCTGCCGTAGGCACCTGAATAACGATCATGCGTATAACAGCCCAGACGGCATGTAGGGCGGTAGTCTTGACCAGCTTGACAACTACTCTTCCAGGTTTAGCGAACAATAGCTCTATGGCATTTTATGAGACGAAATTGCCCAAAAATGATCCTGGCCCTACCAGGGAGTGATATCGCCATAGCAGCCGCGCGCTCACTGTGGATCAATGACGACACAGCTCTCCGGCGTCCCCAAGAATCTCAGTGGAAGGGCGATTGTCGCATGTTCTTGGGTGGAGTTTGATGAGTTTTATCTATTATTGGCCATCCACATACATTTTTTTCAGTGAACTGTGCGTAGTAGACAACGTCTGCGCCGTTGTCGTTGGTGCCTTTCTATAATTGTGAGTTACTCAGACCATGTCAAGTTGTGCGGCAAATGCGGACCTTCAGTGAAACAGGATGGATGTTGGAAATGAGCGAGGTAGACTGAAGAATTCGTGCTATTTTAATGCTATTTTAATGCTATATTTAATGTTATAATTCCTTTTGGCATTGGTTTCATGTTGTGGATGCACTTACTACATAAGTTAATTATAAGTGGAACTGCAGCCTTGGCCTAGTTAACAGGCCTGAGGTGGTTGGTGGTGTTGTTTGGCTGCTATATGATTTTAGATGTTCATTTTAGCTGAACCGATTGGATGTAACTGTAAGACTTGCGTTTCATTCCGCTTGTGTTGCTGCGGCACTGCGTTTTGGGCAAAGGCTGATCACGCTCTGACCTCGCACGCACCTCGCCGCCCCGACCTCACCACTCGGCCACATGACCGCCGCCAGCCAAGCGTCGGTGTCCGCAGACCCCGGGGCCACATGACAGCCAGTCCAACGCGCCACACGCGCGTCCAGCCGTACATAATCACTGAAAATGATGCATTAAACATGTGATTTAGATTTAATTGTTTTTTGTGATGTTGCAACATTAAATATCACATGATGACATGACTGCCAATGTTGGTAAGTAGTAACAAAAATAGAGTTGTAAAGTAGGGCATTCTGCGACACACATATGTTGTGCTGATTGGTCAGAATACTTAATGATATCTAACATTGCCTGTAAGATACGACTTGCATAAAATTGATTTGCATAAGCTACAGCAGCAGGGTTGGTGGGACAAGACTGTTCAATCTATGACGGCATGCAAAGTATGTATTTCTAGTAGTATGCTGTGGACATAAAATGTACAGTGTGAGCATGTATGTGGAAGCCGAACTGAACAAAGCATGCACGGGTGTACCCATATCTCAGAAATTGGGGGAAGGGCAAATCAGATTCTGGGGGGCAGTCTGACTCAAAATCTTATTTTTCAACAAGAAATCACAAAAAATGTTTATTCTCATTCAAGTTGTCAAAATGTTGATTCTCTGACCAAAATTGGGCGATTACAGCCTATTTTGCCCAAATTAGAGGGGGCATATCCACCCAGCCTCTGATGGTTACACCCATGACGGCAAATGCACATATTCTAAGAAAAGAGTCTGATTTGGGCCAAGTTTCAAGGGCATTTGTTTAAGTGTATTGTTCATTGCACTCAAAATCTGTAATGAATGGGATTTTTCATGGTAATGATGACTATTAAGCATATCGTGAGCAATGTGTTCTTCACTTAGTGTTGTAATTCTCCATTGTTGTTCAGCTTGAAAATTTTGTTTTTAATCAATGAATTCTGCAATTTATGTGGCTAATGCTAACTTTGCTTTAATGGATTCTGGTATGTGTGTTTCAGGCAGCTATCAAAGCAAAAACGTTTGACTGGTAGTGAAAAAGGAAATTCAACCAACTTGCATCAACATGCCCACGTGAAAAATGAAAATCAAACATATCTGTCTCATGTTAATGAACTGTAATTCGTAATTGCTTCTATATACCATTTTAAAATGTCAAGACTATTTGGACCATTGCGTCATATTTAAAGATGCCACTGCGGACAAGCTGTGTGGGTGCAGTGGCATTTGCGAACACAACGAAAACCCAACTTATGTCTGGCATTATTGGATGAGTTTTATACTAGCAGACATTTAGATGTGTATGTTACCCCTTGCCACAATTTAAAACTACTTCCTGCCATTTATTCCGATAAATTGTTGTTTATTGCCACAGTGGCAAAGGGTATTTCCCACAAATACCTGCGATCAATCAGCACTCAGAACAGGTTGTAAACACAATTTCCCTGTGAAAACAAGACATACATGAAGTGCTGAAATCATGGGCCACCCACGGTTCGAGGGTTTATTTTAATCTATGATACATCAAACTCGGTGCAGATTAGGCTGTTCTTGATGAATGTTTCAACTAATATCCAACTCAGATAAACTTGGCTGTTGCTGCGCGATAAACGTGTAAATGTCCTTTGTTTAGCCATCTTACATGCATGAGCACCCAATAAATTTGTTTTATCCTGCTCATTATCTTAGCCTAATCCTAATCATAAGGACAATTTGCAAAACCATTGTGGTAAAATGCATCCCACCATTTGATTCAGTTCACCCCATCGGTGGGGTAGGTTGTATCACTAGAAGAGGGTCAATTCAATAGTCACTTGCGTATAATCTTCGCTTTGCAAAACTTTTCCGCTAGAATTATAGCTGAAGAGTAAATAGCATAGCTATTTGTAGGTATATATATCCTGTGTATTGAAGACAAAGTCCTGTCTTCAATACACAGGACGTGAGGGGGTTCAGAGTTCAAAACTGATACAGCTCTCGACGCTCTTCCCTTTAGTAGTGCTTCTGAGGAACCCAGAGTGACGTCTGGCATGGCATAGGGAGGAATAGAGCTGATGTGGCTGTAGAAATCGGCTCCTCCAACTACTTGAAAAGTGTGAGGACAGTAAACGTAAGTGTAGTAGCAGCAGCAGCGGGGGGGGGGCAAAGTGCCCCCCCTTAACTGGCGAAAGTTGACATCAACCCTTTGGCGTTGCATGGAAAAAAATGGCTCGAAAAGAGAGTGGTGCCCCCCCCCCCCGCTCTTACCGGAACACGTTCCGTCGCTCTTGGATTAGTGGCCTGCATTGATGAATTTGACAAAAAGATAAACTTCACCCAAGTTAGACCCAAGTGTGGAAGTCACCGATGCATTTACATAACATCGTGTAGGAAACACCGCAATAGGCTTGAAACAATTGATATAACTTAATAAACGACTGTCGCCTGATCATTATTTCTCCATTACGTGTTTACAAAGACCCCGTACTAATAAATGCAACTAAATGCAGCATGTTACAGCGCTCGTAACAAACTTACGGCAGTATGCCAATCAGGGTACTTCTGATTTGGAATTCACTGTTGAACTTGAAAGTTCCGTCCAGCCACATTTCTTCCAATTTTATCTAGTGCTCTCTGAAAAGTTCTGAGTGGAAGTATGTCTTTCTGCAAGTTACAGCCATGGCTTGATAAAAGTACAAGCATAAAAAGTGGAAGACCATGGGAAAAAGTATCGCAAGGCTTAAATTTTGCCTTAGACCATGACAGGGTTGCACCTCAACCATTTTCGGCAGCGAAGATCGCTGGCTAAACTCCGGGCATTTTATGAAGAGCTGAGTGTAGCATTTTATTCCACCAGAATTTTAGGTTGTGGACCAGCGTCGTCACAGATACAAGTCAAAGTGCCTAATGACCATGCCATATATATAGTGCCTTGGGCCCTACCAGCTTTGAAAACGCTCCTTTACAATGATGAAGGGCATGTAATACCAGAGCTCAGTTTACCGTTGCCAATTAATCAAGTATTTCGCATCATGTCGTACGTGCTTGCCGAATGGTGCAAAATTGTACTTCAGTAATTCGTGCATTTCAAGTGTAATCTTCAATTCTTCCGAGTGATTGCTTAAGATAACTGAAAAGATAACTGAATCTGCGCTGTCTGCCCTTTATCGGAACAAGGTCAGGTCGGATTAGGACGGATATTTATTTTCATTTCTCTGATTAGGAACAATACTTGCTCTCTGCTGCTACTGAACGATCTTCCAAAAACAATGATGTATTTGATTTCGTTTTGACATATTCCTATGACGTGACCTGACATGACCTCACGTTGCGTTTGGCGAACCTTGCTAAGAGGCGCATATAGATTTTTTGTCTGGCTTGAACAATGGATTAGGTCAGTGGCAGCCACTACTATCACCCACAGTGCAACAGTCCAATTGTAATCATGCCTGTGACCTAGCATGACTTCTAATCAGGGCCTATTTTAAGGAAAAATGACTGCGGGGGCAATTCTGCGAACGAGACGCATTGGCTGAGACCACCCCCCCCCCCCCCGGGCATTTGTGTTAATGAATTCTGTCCACTTCATATATATATATATATATATATTCTTAAGGAAAGGACATATATATATATATAAATGTTTTCCTAAGGAAGGCATATATATATATATATATATATATATATATATATATATATATATATATATATAAGGGCGAATTACGATGAACAATTCCACAGCGCTCTGTCATTAACTGATATGTCTCTGGACGAAATCATGTGTGCAAAATATGGCCTTGGTCCAGCACTCTTAAGCACTGTCACACGAAGACTGTATGTCGTTTGTGCTGGATTTTATTTTATTTCAATGAAATTCGCGCCGGCTTTTGTGCATTCCGAGCCCATTAAATTCAAAGAACACCATTTCATTAATCGCCAGTAAGAACTCATTCTCCATGGACTTGTGATCCCTGGGAAATTCGTTCAGGGAGAGATGTGTCTGAAATGCCCCCAAACGTGTTTTGTGCTTCAGTTTTTTAAACCAAGCGCACGATATGCATAAAATGCACATCATAGTACTCCTTTTGACACACTGGATCGAAAGACACTTCGCATTCTGTCTCAGGTCATAGGTCACTGACCCTGTCGGCAGCAGTGTGGCTTAGGTGGGAATGATACTTCAGTCCTCTTAGTGGTCTCGGGGTTCTGGCGACGATGCTGTTCGACGACTTGCAGCAGGTACTGCTTTTGCCCTTCATCCTTCGTCAGTACCTTGTTGTATACTTGGATAAGAGCCGCAGCTCGTTCGGCGAAGTCGCTAACTACTGCGATCCCGCACAGGACTTCCTTAGCGTTCGTGAAGCCAGGTGCTGTCTCCCAATCAGCGGGATCGGCGGCAAAGAAGTCCATGTTGATGCCGTAGGCTTTCAGGTTGCCCACCGACTTTGCGGTAATGAAGTCGACGATGATCTTCCTGGGACGAGAACCTTCTTTTCTGCGAGATCCATCTGCGCTCGCTGGGAGGACTCTCCGATCCCTGTTCCTGGAGTGCCGCAATCATCCTCGTCTTCATCTCACACGGCACGCCTTCGTCGAAGAACGACACACCAGCCAGTTCTTCGCTGGGGCACCATAATAGGTGATTGTTATGATAAATCATATGTCGACTATAATGTCATAATAGATAATAGGTGATCGGCAAACTCCTTGGAGATCCCCTTCGAAATTTCAGCATTCACATCAGGCTTTGCAGAACGGTCAGGTCGTGCACGGAAGCGCTGACCGCCGATGAAGAGTAGAACCATGCACTGACGTACAAAACAACCATGAAAGAGACGAAGCGTTTGAGTGCTCCCAAATCACTGAGAGTCACGGAGAACTGATGGCAAAGCAAGAAGATCTTGATCCCGCAGATTATGCGCCCCATCCATCTGGCGCGATGGAACCATCTATCTGGCACGTTGGAGAGCACCTGGCTGGGGAACTTGATTCCCCGTGGAGGCTGTTGACCAAAGGGGATAATCGAGACCTCAAAGAACGACGATAATCATCGCTAGGCTGGATTTCGGCGAGCTTCTCACGGCAGAAGGCGACGAAACGATCATTGGAAGAGAAAAACGTCTCGGCCACTGCTGGCTCCAGGTCTTCATACACCATAGGTTCAAACTTGTTCCAATCAATGAGCCTCCATCTCTTCTCGAAGCTCTTGAACAAGGAGATCGCGGTCCCGAGGACGGACCGAAGCGCGTGGAGAAAGCCGCCTCTGCCACCAGTTCGACGATATGATGACGACAAGCAAAGTGAAAAGGCCGTCACTCAAGCCTCTGCTGAAGAAGCGTGTTTGCTCCCACAACTTGTCCAGTATTGCTGGAGGTGGTTGGGCGCCGAATGACCCTGCAGTCGGTGCGCCCCTAAGCCCCAATAACCAACCAACCAACCAGCTGGAGGTGGTGTCGAAGCTCATGCCGACGACGTTGTCCGAAACCTCTCAGTCTTCCAGACAAAGCGCGACAACGTTGGCTGGCGTTGCTCCGGCTCTACTTGCAACTTCCAAACACCGAAGAGCTTGGCGGCACTTCTTGGACCGGTTACAATGACAGAGTCGATCCACCTTTTCCTTTCCATCGTCAGTAACAGTTTGCCGTCCCAGTGGACCACCAGGTTGGGTGGCGCGGAGAAAGAATGCTAGATTTCGTCCGCAATGGCTTTCCTCTGCGATCTACGTGCGCGCCTGCCCGAGCTTCTGTGATCGCCAGTTCAGAGGAGTCGTGGCCGAGAACCGAAGCCGTCGCCGATAGGAAGTGAATTGCAGAGCGATCATTGAGCTTGGTCCGATCGAGGGCTGCTGCCTGACCAGGAGTGGCGATGTTCTTGGCTCTCCTGCAGAACCGCTTCGAAGGCATGACCATGGGCTGCGGGTCATCCTGATCTGTCAGCTGTGTGTTGTCGGTAGGCGAGTATTCCAGCTGGGCAGTTGCCTCATGCTCGGTCTGCTGTTTAATCTAACGGCGGGCCCTTTAAAGCTTCGGCCTACTGTTGTCGTTGAAGAGCTCGCTCCTCCTTCTCAGAAGGGAACTTATCGAATACCACCATGACGCCTCGGCGACCTGGCTCCCCTTGGGCCTAGAGAATGTGTTTATCCTCTTGGTTTTGATGATCTTAATGGTGCCGACAAGGGCAAGGTCAAAAAGATTGTTAACCCTATTCCCGGCAGGGAGGGGGGCGGAATCCGCCCCCCCTCGGGTTTTTTGCTTGCCGATTCCAGGCTTTTTAACGCAGCTTCACGAAACTTGGTGACTTTTCCTAGCTATTCCTTCTACGCGCCGTGACAAAATTTCGAAATTCTATTTCGCTCAGGGGCGGAGCCAGGCAACGTTTTTGGGAGGCATCTCATGCCATTTTTGGCCATGTTGAGGGTAAAAGAAAAATGCCTGCCAAAAATAGAGTTTTTAAGATAGAGCTTAAAACTTTATATGAATGTATAGCTAAATAGTTGGGCAATGTGCATATGTAATTTTGTTTATCTGAGGTCAATTTACAAGGTCAGGCTAAGGTCAAAAATTAAAATTGTTTTTTTTGCAATAATTTCTGCGCCGTTTTCTCAAATGCCAAACCCGGAACAAATATGACGTAGAAGGGTGCCCTCTACTTGTGTACCAAGTTTCAGCTCGATATCAGGTCGGGTCACGGAGCTATGATCTAAAATGTCAGTGCGCGTACCCTATATCGCAAAAGCCAAAAAATGAATTTTTTGGAATAGAGTGAATTCAATCGATTAAAAACGTTTACAGATAATCTTGAATGCACACGACATCATTCCAGGTGACCCCAAGGTCACTGGAGGTCATTTAAGGTCAAAGGTCACAAGTTGATCTGAAGAACGTGTGACCATGACAGTTCCCCCTTTTTTATGTCCCTGGCACCGCCTATGCTAACATTATACAAACATTGTAATGCGGTTTGTACTTCTTTAGCATAACATGACTAGCAGAAGCTAAAAAAATGTTTTGGCCTCTTTTGTTCATTCAGTTATTAGAAAACTAATCCCCCTATTTTTAAAACCCTGTGAACGCGCATGAATTTTTTTCAAAATTTCAAATTTGCATACCCATGGTAAAAGCCCTATCCATAATCTCTCGATTCATGCCAGTTTCATCGAAATCGGTCTATAAACAACGGAGTTATAAGAAGTCAAAAGTATCCCCCATTTTGACCTTTTTGCTCCCCTGTATCCACAAATTTCGAAATTTTGAAAATTTCTTTTTATAAAAATGTAGCTCACGTCACGGCAAATCGATTGCCGTTTGTTGCGATGAAATCGGATAAGTAGTTCTCGAGATCTCAGGGGGGGCCGAATCCGCCCCCCCCTGCCGGGAATCGGCCATACCGTCTAGCCCTCCGGGAATAGGGTTAAGGTTGTCCCTAAATCCATTCTTCTTGTCAATTTCCGGGCTGAACCTCCAGAATTTGCCTTTGGTACTGGTCAAGCTTCCTGTTGAGCTTCTTTATCACGTTCCGCGCCAGTGCAATGAGAATACCGGCTTTGTTTCACACCTTCATCATTTCGCGGACGATCTGTGTTTTGACCTACCTCTGGGTAAGCCTATCCACACGGTGGGACTGAAAATATTGCTGCTGCACTTCTCCCCGCGAAGGCAGTTCTGAGCACCGGTCAACCAAAATTCGTTTTTTTTTCTCGTGGTGCAGCCATAGTGGCACAGACTTCCGTTATAAAAGGTACTTTCTGCATTGACGCAGGTGGTCCTTAAACATCCTGACGTCTAAGAACGCGCGGGAAATTGCCAGACCGGCACCGTGGGTTACCGTGGCATGGCAAGGCGTGGTACTTCAAATATATAAGTCACAGTCTGCAAACGATGGCCAGAATATTGGCGAGATGTTGCGGCAGGTTTGATTCTTCCCTAAATGAGACAGTAGGTTGCCTGTCCGGGATAGTTTCTGTTGATCTAATCTATCCCCAAAATACATTTTCTCACCGAATTTTGGTCATATGTTTTTCAACACTGCGCAGAAGTGTAAAAGCTGTCCCAACACAGGCAGAACAAACTTCTCCATTTCCAGGTTATTGGCCCCAAAATAAAAAAGTCACCTCAGATTGAAACATTCGCCTTAGGCCCGCCTCAGTGAGATATCATCAACATTTGTCATTATCTGCAGTCTGGGCCATGCCATGTTCGTTAAGCAGATGAAGCATGCTCATGGGATGCTCAAACCCATGCACTAGGAGCAGCAAGATTGACGGTTTTAATAGTGACTGATTAAGTTTCCGTTTTCCTCGCGTAAAACTCGGGTTTAACCGCCTAGTTCAATGAAGTTCTACCAATCAGGTACTGGGATTTTAGTAGGGTTTTCAGATCAGGATGATTGGTGATAACTACAGCACTGCTGGACTGTTACCGCATTCATATAAACCTTATCTCACCATAGCGAAACCGCCCTGCGCACCAGCTCGCCCTTCAGTTTTCTTGCGCTTGAACACATCAAAGATGGTTATCATCATTTTTAACGTGCTTACGATGCAATGAAACGCCTTGGCCGCTCACCAGACAATCGCGGCATCGGGTGCCGACGTACTAATTACGAAACACGTTCGCCAGCGGTCACTAGGTGTGCCTGCATTACGTATTATAAAGTGATGCTTCTAAGTGTGCTCTCACATTACTCAGTGATTCAACACATCCTTCGTTGATAAGATGCTGCTTTGCGAGCGCAGCGCTTTATGGAATACCTTCCTGGGTACGCTAGTACACCTGGCTGTTTTTTCTTTGCATGGGCAAAGGATCTTGACTGGGGGGGCAAAGTGTCCGACTGGGGGGGCATTTGCCCCCCCCAGTTAACATGTTAAAATAGGCCCTGCTTCTAATGCTGACATGTCACAGTTGTATGTCCTTTCTGGGAAAGTGTCTTGTGTAAATCCAAATAATCCATGCATTGTATTCTCGAATATTATGAAAAACGAAGCATGTTCGCGCCACCATCCGAAGTGGTAAAAACATGCATGCAAGGGTTCACTTATGACGTCATTTCTGCAAGACCTGAGGTAGCATGAAAATAGTTTTGATGTAGAAATATGTAAAACTGATTGACAAACAGGCACTGAAAGTTTTGTTGGGCTGACGTTAACGGTTCAGAAGTAATTCACGGAATACCGAGGGGTTGCCCAATTTCACACCCCCAAGCAGCGCCTGGTTAACAAAGCTACATTCCTCCTGATCATAAAAGTGACATTAAGGCCAGGTCAGAAACCAACAATGCACATGCATGACACCTTGCTGGAATTGCAATTTTTAGTCACTGTAACATCAGGGATCCGACGAGCGTTGACATCTCGGTTCGTTCAATACACTTCTCAGACTTCAGCCGTCTGATACATTGAGCATGGCCAGGACATACGATGTTTCTGGTGCGCATTTCTGCTCCGTGTTCATCACATTGAACTGTAGGATCGCTAGGCACTGTCGCAAGTCGAGCGCCTCTCAAAACGCTTGCTTCATGTCATGACATGAACATGAATGACATGACATGACATGACAATGACATGACAATGACATGACAATGACACTAGTAGGACTCACTAGTAGGACTTTTGCGAGGTTCAGATTTTGGCCCGGAGGCGGGGACCGAACATTTCTTTCTTGCTCATTTTAATTTTGGTAAAACTGCGCACACGCCATTTGCTCATTCAGAAACCTTTCAGGCAATGCTCCGCGGTTTAGGGAAGAACCGCGTTATGCCTAGAGTGGATAGTCGGAACCAGGGGTGGCAACACGCAACTAAAGGTGTAGGGGACGGGACGGGGTCAGGCATGGCCAACCCATTTCCAAAATAAAAATTTGCGTGATTTTGGCCGCGTAATTTTCACATTTAAAGACAACTTGAATCCCGCGCTTAACTAGAGGGTTTATCAGTTTTAGTCTCGTGCACTGTTATAACCACTTTTTTAAGGTGTTGGCATGGTCAGAGGTAGCGTGGATTTCTGTTTTCGTCTGAAAAGGTCTCGTATGATGTGTGATGTGAAGGTGTGCCGGATCGCCGATATCGTGGCAGTGTACTAACGCTCTGATGTATACGTCAATAATTCAGCCGCAGCTGGGGGTAAACCAAGTTCCTTCGAAACGACGGTAGCTAGTTTCTCAGCGTTACCTCGTTTGCTTGTGAACAGGGTTCTGGTGGCGATTCTGTGCTTGGCTTCGGGAACGGCGAGTCGAAGAACGTGCCGTTGACCGGATACAGATGGTCTAGATTCAGTTCAAAAGCGTTGTCTTTGAAGCAGGTTGTAGGTGTAAGCAATTCCTGCCTCATTTTTGAAAAAAAAACATCCCGATGCCCATGCTGTTTGCGTACCTACGCAGGTTGGCGTGCCTGCAGCTGGCGCGGGTAGTGTTGAACTTCCGTGAGATAGACTGCCAAGAACCGTGGGAAAGACGGCAAACAACAGACTCGGCGAATGCATGTGCTATTCGTCGGCGTTTGCTGCAGGCACTTTCAGTTGTTAGGATTGACGCTGTGCAAAAGGGCGGAAATAGTTGCCTGTATGATAGTTGTGTCCGCAGCGCAAGGCACTACAGTACTGGTAAAATGCTAAGTGTATGAGGTCTTCGGTGCATTCACTCTTTCTTCGTTTTGATGACAAGTGCTGTTTATGAGCGATTTGGTGCGTTTACCTTCATCGTCAGAATGAGTATGAATATGCGTACAAGAACAAGAGGCTCCCTCCACGGTTGTGGGGGCAGTCCCCACACTCCCCACTCCACTCTACGTCTCGTCGTCGTCCCCACACCGTCTCGTCGACCAGGGTCGACGAGATGGTGGTACTCTTACCCATTCCTTTGGATGCGACCTCGGATTTAGGTATGGCTAATTTCTGCAGCTTGTCAGGGCGTGAGCAGATTTAAGCTCATAAAAACTCAAGTCTTGAATGCTTAATTTCAACAAGCCAATGATCCCCCGAGATGCCTTATAATAGAAATATGAATGCAGGTATGGTTTCATAGAAAAAAGTTGGTAAGTGCCTTTGGTTTCCCAAACAGATTTGTGCTCTTTTGCGACGACAGCTAGAAGCCATTTCACTCGGAGAGATTATCTGTCTGCGTCATCAGAGCCAATATCAGGTCTAATCGACATCTGACCCCTGAAGATGAAAGGAAATTGCTTCCGTTAAGCGGCACACTTTCAAGATCATTACACCAACCTGACGGCAGAAGGTCTTAGTCTGAAGGAATCCAGCCTCTCTGGCCCCCGACGCTGAAGTCACCTGCCGGACAATTTTCGTACCTAAGATTACGTTTTCACTCGCTGGTGGCGCCGACTGCGCCGCGTCGGGTCGCCGCTGGCCACACTGGCGGATGCGACTGGAGGAGAACCAGGCCAGCGGCGATAGCATCTCGTGAGGCGCGGCAGCCGAGCCACCGCAGCGGCTCGGCGTGGTGCGGTGTCAGCTAAAAAAGCTCGCCACCTCGGCTGCCTGGCCATGACCCAAGGGTCGGAATGCCGGAGAGGGGGATGCGGCGGCATCGGTGCAGGACTTGCGGCTCGCGGCTGGCCACATGACGGGTCAGCGGCGCCACTGTGAGGCCACGCATCGCACGCGACAGGGTCGGATGAAGCCGCAAACGGATGTCTGGTCTGGTAGATTCATGCATCAAAGCTGTCATCCAGGAGAGCTAGTATGCCTCAACATATAGTGATTTTGGGAAGGGTAACTAAATGCTCGCGCTGGAGTGTTGTTCCGTCGTTGAGTGGGGGTGGGTACGATGGAGCTGTCTATTACGCTCCGAGTGAAATTAGCGCAAGGTAAAAACATAGGTGGGCACTGGTCCGTTACTCCGTTACTCCGTTACTAACGAAGTTACTTTTTTGAGTAACGGAGTAACGGACCCGTTACTTTTATTTTACTGTAACGGACTGAGTAACGGAAGTTACTTTTGTGGTCCGTTACTCCGTTACTTTTTGGTCCGTTACTCCGTTACTCCGTTACTCCGTTACTTTTTAAACTCCTTACAGAAACCGCCCGGCTTTATTTGCATCGGCACACGCCATTGGCTACTTGAATAGCCAACACCCAATAGCGTGCGGCGATACAAGCGCGGCTGGGCGCGCACGCAGCTGACAATCGCGGAGTAGACTTGTTGACAATATTCGTCAGCTGATAAACGTTGACGGCAAGCTGGCGGCAATGGTTCAGTATAAAGGCCAGCTGACTTTGGTCTCTTTTGGGACAAAAGCATTGAATTATGCGTAAGTTTGATATGACTTAAAATTATAAATTAACCAGTCGTCATTTTTCAGGCTAAAAGATATCAAAGTTATTGTCATTTATACTGGAACAGCCAGCTGACGGCAGTTCTCAATGTTGGCTCAAGTTAGTCACGGATTGCTTACCACCGCCACACGGTTCCCCGCCAAGATCACTCAAGGCTGTTGAGCACATGATTACTGCCGCCATGGCCTTGGATCTGTGATGTCCATGGGGTGATGTAGTGGTGAATGATTCTTGACTGGCCTGAAATTTGAACTACATGACACTAAAATGTCCCATCAAGGCGTCTTTACGCCGCCACTGGAGGTTGAAAACCTTGACTTCGAGTCCGACGGTGCCTCAGCTTCGGAGGCAGAGGACGAGCCCGGTCTGGGTCACCCATGGCCACATCTAGAAAAGTACTTTGAGTTTAAGGAGGAGGGGAAAAACGTCATTTTTACGTATGTCCTGTGCCGACCGAAAGAGGTTATAATCAAGGGTCACAAGAGTAGCCTTTCAAACCTAAAAGCACATATCAAGAGGAAGCATTATTTACGGTATTTCCAGGTCAGAACAGAATGTGCACAATAAGCTGTCAGCAGTGAAGCATAATTATGAAGCTTGTCGACTATTACTTGGACTATTTGCCTTAACCATATTCTCTGCAGGCAGTGAGATTCACTTTAGCCTGGGGGGGGGTGCATATCTGCGGTAATCTACCTTTCGGCCGACGCTTACGCGTAATTTTTGGAGACGCGGAAGTGGCAACACAAGTTGTGTAAAAATTTAGCCCATTCAGGTATTTTTCTGAGTACTGGCCCGTACTGGATGTGTAAACTGACTTGGTTAGGTAACTCTTGAATTTTGATTCAGTTGACACATGTTTGCCTTCAGCCGATACGAGCTAACCAAACCAAAAAACAGGCAAATTGAACCTAACAAAAAATTAGTTTTACATGCCCATCTAGGGCAATCCCTGCAACCATACAGTAGGTTTTAGGTAAGGTTAGGTTAAATCATTTTTAACTTGGAGGACAGGCTACGTTGTCCATGCGATTCGAGTTACCACTCCTGCGTTCCCGAAAAAAATATCAACTGGCCGAAACACCTTTCGGCTGACACATTATTTTTTGTAGACGCAGAAGTGAGGACCCAAACTCAAACATGATATGAGCCGTGGCCACTTTTGCACCTTCGAAAAATATGCATTGGCCGAAAGGTGAAAATTATCAATTCTGCCCCCTCCCCTCCCCACCCTTCCAGAGATCTCGAGATGCATTCGTCCAATGTTGATAGGATGAATGCCATTTGATATGCTTCAACGAGATCTCCAATTCCGGACCCCAAAAATTCAAAAATTGCGAAAATAGGGCGTGGGGCAAACAAACTCCAAAATTTCGGGATTTTTCAAAGGTCACTGCGGCCGTGTTTACCAACCAATTTTCATGGGAATAACACGGTTCAGCTTGGAATGTCCAAGTCTTTTATATACCGAAAGCTGAAATTTAAAATAAAAAACCATAGGCAGTTCCAGGGAGGGCAAGAAGGGTGATTTTTGAAATAAGAAATTTCCTTTGTTTTTGTTTGTTTTGGCTGATATAAACATCAGATGTACAACTAGCAAGCCAGTTTAAGTTTATATGTAGCGCAGAGGCGGATCCAGGTAAACAAAATTGGCAGGGCACCATAAGCACAATAGTGTGTTCCCCCATTTTTTCAGTACCTGGGTGTGCGTTCGCCTGAAAATGTGTGTGCATACGCATTGTTTACGATGTGTATGACTATATAAATGACTCAGTGATCTTTATTTCTACTCAGAATGTCGCGATAGTGAACCGCACAACTTAGCAGCTTCACGCACAGCACATTACCTCCGAAAACGGGGGCTTGGAACCGCCTCTGCGGGACCGATTTTTTTTTAAATGTTGACAAAACACGTGTGTATCAATTCCATGAAATGCCAGAAAATCTTCTGATGCTGCGGCAAACAGTGTGGGAGCGACAAGCAAAAAGACACGGGTAGCAGAATCTGCCCCCCCACAGGGAATAGGGTTAAATGAAGTGTTTTTAACCCGTCTCCGGCCGGGCTCAGAATGCCCTTTGCCCAGCCGGAGGGGGAGCGCGGATTTCCGCACCTCCCAGGATCTCGGCTCTCATATATCGCACGGAAAAAAATCGGCGGAAAGGTTTTGTCAAACCGAGACGAAAACATTCAAGAGTTTTGACCTCAGGTCAATTTTGAGGCCACCAGACGCCATGAAAGTTCAAAACACGTCCTTGGAATTGGGTAAATAGACACAATACCTTGTCCCTGAAAAGCTGAACTTAAGCGACATATATTGAACCGTAAGACAATAGCGAGTTCATTCATTGATATCAATTTTGGCCTTTCACAGTGGTCAGGTCAGGTCACGTCATTGTTCTAAAATGTTCCACTTGTGAACGGCTAACATCCTCCGTTGCATCTTACTTATGACCATGTTTTTATGGCTAATTTGTCTTTTCAAGGGTGCTGAAGAGATATTAAAGCACCTTTTTTAGTCTTTTATTTCACAGTAATAAAATCCATATGTCATGTTTTTTTAGTCCTTCGTCATTTGGTATTAAAAAAAGGTCAGGGGTATCAGGAATCTTACCTCCACGCACGCGCTCGTACACAAACTAATACACACACACATAATTTCAAAACAAAACAAGAAGTTCGCGAGACCGAAACGAGCTCTGAACGGAGACCATTATGTTCAGGGCGGATACTTCGAGAGGCATTGTTGATCAAACCCAGTCGATAGATGTCCGCTGTTTGTCGCATTTTGCATGCGTCCGCTCCAGCGCCGGTTGTTCCCGCTCCGTCGGCGCCGCGGGCAATGAGCAGGAATTCGTTGGTTTGAACATTGTGGCTAACACAGTGGTAGAATACCCGCCGCGGCTGTTGTCCCGGCGCCGCCGACTCTACAACGGCTGGTGAGGGCAGTGGGCAGCTAGCGGAGTGTTTTGGGTAAGCGCTTTTTGTTTCTTCCCTTTGTATATGGAATGCGTTTTACAACCACAAAGCAGCATAAAAGACTTAAAACCCGCGTTCGCTTGGTTTTCACTGCATTTAAAAAAGTAACGGAATAATGGAGTAACGGTAACTCCCGTTACTTTTTAAGGCAGAGTAACGGAGTAACGAGTAACGAACTGGCTTTTTTGAGTAACGGAGTAACGAGTAACGAAGTTACATTTTTTAGTAACGATGCCCACCTATGGGTAAAAATGCTTACAGACACACAGAGAAGCACCTCACGCGTACACATCAATAAAGCAGTCACAACCCTAATCCGTCACTGAACTGAACAGCATCTGTTTTAAACTGCGTGCGAAGCTTTGCTGGCGCATCGCTGTCAGCTCCGCGAGAAGCCGGTTGTACAGAGTGGGCGCGCTGACACTGAAACGCCGCCTCCCAACCTCTCTCCTGAAGCGTGGGACTCGAGACAACCGGTTTTGCCTTAATTCGCTCTCGCACTGCACTGCTCGGCTGGAAGACGGCCGCAAGTGATGCCGACTCTCCACACCCGAGTACCTTGTGTGCCAGGTGTGACGCGCAATAATCCACAAACTGCTGCGATCGCAGCCAGCCGAGTTTGCCTCACAGGTCAGACACAGGCCAAGTTTTCGTCGGCCGAAAATTACTCTGGCTCCAAAGCTGGAAATCTTTTCAATTCTGTCCAAGTCTTTCATCACTTTCCGCAAACAGACATGCATTATCTGACCTGCGAGACCACAAGTGCTGTGACAAGGGTGATGAGGACGCCACTGGGTAAGTAGCGCCGGATATGCGAGAGGCCGGTCAGGGTGCCCATGGAGCGGCGTCTGATTAGAGACACGTGAGAATCGCAGGACAGGGTTTTGTTAAAAATCAAACCCGGGCTTTTCACCTCGCTTCAAGGTATGAGGACAACGTCTTGAAAGGAGACTTGAAGATTTGGAAGGATGCGGAGATTTTGACGGTTTCCAAAAGTGATGGGCTTGGTTTTTGAAGCGTTGACCTTGAGGGCGTTCGCGCGGAACCACGTGCCCATGCTGGCAAGAGCGGACTTCATACGGCAGATAAGAGCATGAATTTCGTGTTTCTGTCCGTAACAATGATCTGTGTGTCATCCGCATATTGAACCACATCGGCCCCCGCAGGGCACAGAGACAGTCGTTGGCGAACACGCTGAACAAGAGCGGGCCGAGAGCGGAGCCCTGAAAAACGCCCATCGTGTTCGCGGGCGGCCTGGACGTCACAGTCCCTCCAGCGTGGTCCTTCAGCGCTACGCTCTGCGTGTGACCACGAAGGTAGGCATCGAACCCGCTGCTGCCACTTCCATAGCGCTGCAGCTTGCGCAGCGGAGTATCGTGGTTAATAATGTCAAAGCATTTGCTCATGTTAATCATGCATGAAAGAGAAATTTCTCCGCTATCGGTTGCGGAGACAATTCGGTCGGTGACAGTCACCAGCGCGGTTTCCGTCGAATGATGGGGCCGGAAACCGTGCTGGGACGGAGAAAACAGGGGGTTGTAGGAGAGGTAATGGTATAGCCGCTCTACCAACCTGGTGATGACGGGTGTGATGGATATGGGCCTGAAATGGGAAGGATCGGACGGGTCGCCAGTTTTGAAAATGGAGTGGATAATGGAAGGTTTCCATGGATCAGGAGTACCGGATCGGGTGATGTAGGAACTGACGATGGGAAGGATGACGTCACCGATAGCCGGGAAAGCCATCTTCAGCGCTCGGATATACAGGCCGTCGGCACCACAGGTGGCCGAGCTACGCATCCTCATGAGCGTTCGTCGAAGCATGTTGAAGCCAACTGGTGAGAAAATAAAAACACAGGCACCAACACGAAGAATGCGGCAGTCAATAGCAGGGACAGGCCCCTGTCTGGCAAGTTCTTTCGGGACTTTTGGACCCACAGATGCAAAAAAGATCGTCCAGCTTGTCCACCGAAGTATTGGGTACCACCATCTGTCCCGCCTTTTTGCTGACGACCACGGACCGTGTGTTACGCCAAACAGTGGCCGGAACTTGCTCTCAGATCCTGTTCTGTATGTCGTCACATGTATCTCGGCGAACTGCAGACCTGACAGCACAGTTTAGTTCACGACACCCACTCGAGCCCCGTTCCCGCAGTCTGAGTGCTCCTCGGCGCCGAGCTATGATCTCCTTTGTGGCGTCGGAGAGGGGGGGGCGGTCGGGTTGCGAACTGTGACTGTCATCACGGGGCGTGTTGGTAGAGTGATCCGGCGGTAAACGTGGGCGAGGTGATGAGTTGAAAAAGCGAGTAATCAGCTTACGAGCAGGATCCCGCTGACCCTTATTCACGTCACAGTTTACGTCACCGCACATCACTAGGGTGGTTCTTGGGTAATCAGTAAGGATGCGTTGCAGCTGCGTCTCTAGGTCCTCGAAGTCCGCATGAAGGGCGGCTGCGGCGTGCCTAGGTGGCCTGTAGCGGGACTCGATGATGAGTTGACGCACGTGGTCCAGTTGGAGTGCCGTCCAGGGAACTTCGAGCCTGCCGTCAGGACCGCGGTGAGCGGTCTCCTTCAGGTGTAATACTGTGAGACAGGCCTTGGAGAGAATGGCAACTCTTCCGTAACCTCGACCACAGGGACGATCAGCCCGAGAGAGCTTGCATCCGGGAATCGTCAGTAGGCGGCCGGGCGTTGTAGGTTTGAGCCAAGTATCCGGCAGCACCATGACATCGTAGTTTTGCCGATGCAATTCTTGGGAGAGCTCGAGCAGTTTCGGCTTCAGAGACTGAACGTTCGGCGTTCCGATAAGCAGGCCGGTGCTCGCCGTTGCCCGGCGTGAGCCGCGCCGCAGCCTCCTGCCGCGTGCCCCCTGACGCTTCGGGCAGCGACCTCTGCAGCGCGGCCGCGGCTGGCCGGCTCGGTCACCGCCAGCGGCCAGCGCGGCGCCAGTCGGTCACGGCCAATCAGAACCTTGACCCGCCTCGGGCAGAGTGACGTCACGGGACTCCGCCGCCACGGCGGCCGGGGCGTCGGCGCACGGCTGGATCCTGCCACGACGGCGAGCGGGACGCCTGATGGTGACCTCACGATACAGACAGTCGTGAACGGAAGGCTCTCGTAGATGGTGCACACGATGGAAAGTGCAGCTGACAGACAAACAGGCCGACACCAGCACCCACACGATGACAAGCAGGGTCAGGAGCCGCCCAATGTCTCGATGCATGGTTTTGCTTTGCAATAGTTACCGGTACCACTTGTGTCGCTTGGTGACGTCACGGTACGGGCCGGGGACTTAGTGACGCTTAAAATCACTGTGCACTTCACTCAGTCCGCAACTCAAACACTCCTCCTCACACAAAGAAAAGGCACGGGATGGGACAGGAAGAGCAGCGTTCGCGTCCGCTCGCGGCGGCGCACTAGCTGAACAGGCTTGAAGCGTACAATTGGCCTAATCACAACGGCATTATCATCGGGGACACACATCGAAAAATGGGGAATAGTCACCGCATGTCCGCGTGCTATTTTAGTATAACAGTATGGTCATTCGAGATTTCAACTGTTTGTTCAGGGATGGATTATTTTCTACTATGTACAACGCTTCTAATAAAGAACGTCGGCGGCAGTCACTGCAGAAACTCAGTACTCTGGTATTTGCTGTGGGGATTTGTCAGGTTCAGCTGCGCTGATGTGCTCCTTTTGAAGAGATTTTTAAAAGCGCCATCCTGTGAATGCATAGTTAGGCGTCTTGGCTGGCTTGTGTCCATGCCAATATAACTAATGTCACACAGCCTATGGTCTGTGTGTTGGCGTTAAATTTATAAATTACATAGACATGTTACAGATGTTTGTCATTTTTCTGGCCGTTTGTTGCCGTCAGGTTGGGCTCTTTCTTGGCCTTGTAATAATGCACAAGTAAAATTCGATCGTTGCTGTTCAAGCAAGTGGCGTTGGTGTCAGTGATGTTGCTGAGGAATCATTCGTCGACTTAATATTCTGTTGACATTCGATATTTGTAGTACGCCTTGATGACGTTTGTTGTTTCAAGGGCAACTTGTCCTAATTTTCAACCAGTCATGCCGCACCCTCTCTAGCCCGACTGCTAATACGTCCGCAACAGAGTGACTAGGCGAACAAATGTGGTGTCTGGCTGGGAGGGCGAACGATTTTTTTGGGGGGTTTGGTGTCCGTATAGATGATAGGTGGCTTTGGATACGGGCACACAGCGAACCATCCGTCTTTCCCACATAGCAGATGCATGTGCATGTTCTACACTTTAGCCCATAGATCTCGTTCACGCTTTTACACCCTATGTTCCCTATGTTTTACACCCTATGGTTCCATCATACGTAGTTACGCAATCTTCACGAGACCCCGCGATCTGCATCTCATCTCCATACATGCGCCAGCATATCGCAAAATTTTCGCACAATCTACTCTATCCTCCATCAGTCCAGATATTGTCCTCCTCGTTTTGCTGTTGACAAATGTGCTTTGGAATTTCTTTTTTTTTACTTTTGATATTTTAAATTCCTTCCTCGCTTACAAGCAATTATCGGGTCAACAGGGAAAACCACTTGAAACCTTGGTGATCTATTCGAAAGATGGCGCTTATTCATAAGATTTTTTAATGTTTGGAAGGCATGCCGAGCTTGTGACTACCATGGGTTCACTCCTTTGTGTTCCTTTCCCTGTCGATTTCCCCGGCCCCTCCTCTAAGAACGTACTTCTACCAATTTTATTCACTTCATGCAGTTCCTCGGCAACCAGCAATGTCGGCACTCTGATACTGGTCAATATATATATATATATATATATATATATATATATATATATATATATAAGAATACATATATAGGATATAAATATATATACGTAAGAACAAAGAGAAACTGTTGTGGTCTCCGATGCTTTATGTGGTCATGAATATTTCCGTGTGCAAAAGCGCACTTTCTCCTTTTGCCTACGCGTCCCGTGACAACCACATCTGCGACCTCGTTTTTGAGCACTAGTACAGACTTTGCGGCCTGCGGCTCAGAGGCGATTACAAACGCTTTGTCTTGCCGGCTGTCAAACCTTCACCGTGGTCTACACCGCAGACCGGCGCTGAATCTTTACTTATTGAAACAAGGAACATAGAACCGGTTCTAAAGTCGCTGCTGTGTGAAATTAATTAAAGGACCAGCACAACGCACGGACTTCGTTTTGTCAGTAACAATGCACCGGATTGCGGTTTCGCTTACCGATCAGATGTGAGCTACACTGTATGTTAAAAAGTAACCAAACGATAAAAGGATGACACGAAACTTAAAACAATTCAATGGCTTCAGTTGGTGTGGGGAAAACTGAAACATGGGACACAACTCATAATTCACAGAACAAGAAACCCTTTCGAATTTCGTGTCAAAAATGGGTTAAACGTTGTTCAAGACTACTTAAGTTTTTAGAACTATTACTAAGCTTAAACTGAAGCTTAAACTGTTACATATTTTTTGGACCAGTTATCAGATGCATCCCCATTATATTTATATTGCTTAGAAATAACCTTAAATTACTCCTGGAATTTCATCTGGTGCTTCAAGATAACTGGCACAAAGGAGAAATGACAGGAAAATCGGGAGGTTTTCAGATATAAATGCGAAAAAAAGATTAAGGTTCAAGATAAGGTCTGAAAGCCAGTGACTTCGAAATCTCTCGAAAATGTCAAAGTAGTCCCCTAAACCTTGGAGGAAAACGTTACCAGGGAGAACAGTTTCATTTGGGCTATCATCGCAGCCAGTTATGTACAGACGCTAAAACCAAAGGTCATATATCGGTAAGAAATACTCAGACATAAATGCGCGACGCGCATAGCTTCTCAATTAAATAGTCAAATGGATTTCGTATCCCTGATGATAGTTCGGGTTTACAATGGACGTTGGAAAGCGTCAAACTTCCCAGGCTCGTGATTTCTTAAGCACACATGGCCGTCCGCAAATGGTCCCACGCACCCCCGCACACGTTTTTACGCGGCCATCAACCTCCCTCTCCAGGGAAATTCCCGACCCTTTCCGCACCTACCACCGACGTCGCGGCGGGTAAACAGTGACGTCACTGCGGCAGAGGGCGCCGGCCACAGCGTCAACAGCTGTCGGGCCTCCGTTCTCCCTCCGCTCTCTCCACGGTACCAATCGGAGCCAACCCGCCTGGCGGCCAGCCGCACGCACGGCCTCGCTGGCCGACCCGACCAGGGGACGGGGCTGAGTGCATACCGGCCACCCTCACCACTGACCACCACTGGAGGCCGGAGCTCAGGAGCAAATCAGCTGTAACCACCACTGACCATCACTGGAGGCTGGAGCTCAGGAGCAAACCAGCTGTAACCACCACTGACCACCACTGGAGGCCGGAGCTCAGGAGCAAACCAGCTGTAACCATCACTGACCACCACTGCAGGCCGGAGCTCAGGAAGCAAACCAGCTGTAACCACCAATGACCACCACTGGAGGCTGGAGCTGAGGCACGGACCAGTTGTGACCACTACTGATCATCACTGGAGGCCGGGGCTGAGGTGTGGACCAGCTGTACCCACTAATGACCATCACTGGAGGCCGGGGTTGATATACAGACCAGCTGTAACCACCACCGACCACAAATGGGGCCTCGGGGCCCAGCATTCGCCAGCACGAACTCAGCCACGGTGCTGAAGATGATAACAGCCAGTGTTCGCACCAACTGCGTGCTGGATAGGCACTGGAGCGCTGCATTTCTTGCATGAACAGGCCAAGGGATTTTCAGCAAGGACTGGGGAGGAACTTTGTAGAGTCCCAGCGTATTTGAGCCGCACTGGCTCAGGAGCCGCAACCTCCAACCAGGGGGAGGCATTGCCCCATGTCTGTTTCGGGAGCCAGCTAACGGACCTCGTGATCCAAGCGGCATTCGGCATTCGTCTGCCCGGTGGTCCCATAGGGAGCTCACCAATTCGACCTCAAGATCACCAAATCACGACAGGGGTCAAACAGACAACAGGTGACGTCGCATGGGTCCCAAGATATTCCATAGGTATACAGTTACGTGCAGGCTGGTGCAAAAGCACGTCCATTCCACAATTAAAAATTATCGAAGTTATGATATGGTAACATCAAATTACTTTGTGTTCCCAATTTACCACCTTGCGCACATTCTAATGTCAGTTCAGCTCACTTGAAGCAGCTTGGTCATAAAAGAAAACGTAAACATGATTTTAACCCTCGCCGAGCGATGGAGGTGCCACCCCAGTTTCTTCTGAGACTTCCGGCGAACGACCCGCTTCAGGAACCTGAAACCTGAAGCTTAATAACGTTGACTTCACATCCTTTCTAGATCCTTTCCAAAAGTAAATTATTACTAGGTCATGTCAGTTTACCGAGTTATGACGTGATTCACGAGACTTGCAAATCGATTTTCTAGATCTGAGCTAGCGTTTTGGTTTTTTTCTTCGGAGTTTGAGGAAATATGGGGCCAGTCTTTGGTTCATAATTGTTTCAGCGTATGGTTGATAACATGCAAGTGTTTGGAAAGGTCAGCTATCTTTCCAAGGTCAAATGAAGTCACTGACCTTATTTGATTTTAAAATGCAATTGATCTGTACTAAGGTAACTTGTAGCGCTAATTTCAGTTTCAGCTATTTTTACCCCACTTGATGAACAGAACATTATTCTGAGGTAGAAAGCCATAATTTTTGGTACTAGCCGCCTCATAAAAGATTGCAATGATGCTTGACCTTTTGCTGACCTGACCTTGCCCTGGAGAAACAAAAACCATCACTGAATACCAAGGGTTGATCATTTTTAATGCTGAGTCAAAACAAAACCGTGGCTTGCAGTCCCTTGCAGCTATAAAACTATTGACGCTTACGGACGTAGACGGCAAACGGCAAGATATTCCTATGACGTATGATCTCAGAGGCCGCCCAGTGACCTGGAGGGACCAGGTCATATGCCATTAGAATCAGAAAGAGGCATGATATACGCTCGTTTTTATTTCGTCGCTCTGCCTCAGTTAGGAGCGAAACGGGTAGAAAGATTGGCATTCACCGCCTTCCCGCAACCCGTCGTGACGAGGTTGCCAGGGTTAAAAACTGGATGGCCACTCTGCGAAATTGTCAACTTTAGACAGACATGGAGCTAGGTCCAAAACTGGATCACGAGATCCAGATTCTGGATTTCAGACCAGATCATATCGTCCATTCTATCAAAGATCCATTTAGATCCAAGAACTAGTCTCTTATTTCATTGAAGGATTTAGCAAGATCATAGATCTAGCCTCCGATTTGTTGAAAGTACTTTAAGGAATCCGACATTCAAGGTGCAAGACTAGGATACAAGGTCCAGGTTAATGCCATATCAGGAAATGACGTGTATTTTTAAATCGCTGACAATTTAGTTACCTTTCAGTGATTTCAGTTAAAACCCTTCTTGCTTACTTATTTAAAATGAAGTCGCAAAATCAAAGTGAACTGACTCCCCTTTGCATTTAACCTACAGGATGATCTGATTGTGATATGAGGATTTAGAAACATGCCAGACTGCAGCAGCATCGCTTTTTTTGGGACTGATGAGGCAGCTTTTGTGTCTTTAATCCGTTTTAACGTCCATAGCGTGCTTCCTCAAAATCCCATTTATGGAGTCCTATGAGACACGGTAAAAGCAAACTCTTCTTTGGCATGATATTGCTGGAACTGACTTTAACGTGTTCCAGTGTGTTTACCGCCGTTACGGCTGGCAGACAAGTAGCTCGACAAGACAGTCTGATGGGTTGCAGACACCAAGTTCCAGTCACAGACAAACACCTGTATTTGTCTGTTGGACGGGAATGCTCAGCCGGTTACGGGTAACGATGTAGTGGAGTTGTCCCACACGTTGATAATCCTCAACCGCCATGTGGTTCGGTACGTGAGACAAAACTACACGATTTTGAGAACACTAGGGTGCGGGGTCGGGGTTTACATAATAAGCTGGGCTTAGCCCGTTTATCTCCACGCCAGCCAGTCCAACACACTCGGCCTGCATATTTTTAACGTCAGTTCCGCATAATTAATCAACATAATAATATTAATTAATAATAAGATAATAGCATAATAATAATAATAACATAATAATTAATCACCGTAGCGCTCTCGGCACCAGGAAGTCAATATACTCGTTCGGTCCTTTGAGGACAACGTAATGAATTTCCACAGTTGAGGATTAGAAGCCTGGAGTGCTACATATGCCTGGGCCCGATGAAAAGATGTTGCGAAATTTTTAGAGGATGGGTTTAGGTGTGGTATAACTGCATCAAATAACAGTAAGAGCAAACATGTTCAACGAAGAACATGACGTGGAATACAATGCCTCATAATAACTTACATACAATACCAGCATTCGTATTTGCTTTGTCTGAGGTAAATCGCTCTATACCTATGTCTTTTTGTGTTCGTTTAAATGTTTATCTTAAAAGGCTACTGTGTAGCTTTCCCGCACGTTTAGAATGATCTGGCAAGAAGCTCACCTACAAAGGGTAGGCCTTTACCCTCAGAACTCCAGCGCAAAAGCCCAGTACGAGCGGAATCATTGTCTTTGAGCCAAAATGTTGCGCTATGTCTGCCGGGTCGGCCGCGCCGGCGACAACTCCATTTGCGCTGATGAGGGTTCTTCCAACCCTGGGCCTCGTCATGCGGTTTGATGCTGCAACAACGGCCGAATCCCAGATTGCCAGATTTCGGCGGATTTCCTGGGCGCTGGAATGATATCTGATTGAACGTATCCTTTCTCGTCCGACCCCGGCCTGGTAATGTGGTGATCGCGTGACAAGTGTAATCTGCCTTTCGCAACGTTCTGGCTTCAAGACGAGGCGCTGAAATACGGAAACTATGAGATGTAGCAAACACAGCTCATTGCCGCATAGGCATGGGTCGGAAAATCGAGAAGAATCTAGCAAAGCGAAAATCGTTCATGGCTGTATGCCATTCCGTATGTCGTCCATTTACAGCGCAAACCATAGCCAATTTTTCTCTCTTACGGGCGGGGAGACACAGATCTCACATCACATCCGAGAGCTGTCTATATCTATCATGAGCCACGTGCGACGGTGTACAGACATCTCTGGAAGGTCGGCAGAACAGTCTGCATCCGCGGCGAGCCACGTGCGACGGCACACAGACCCTTCTGAACCATCAGCAGAACAGTCTGCATGCGTGACGAGGCACGCGTAGCGGCACACACACCCGTCGGCACACAGACCCCTCAGGGACGTCGGCAGAACGGTCTCGCGACGAGCCACGTTTGACGGTGGATGCTGCCGGAAGCGGTGTCGGCCGCCGCGTGCCGACCCGTGCGTGTGTCGGCGCTGACTCAGCAACAGAGGCCAGCCGCGCCGGTCGGCCGGCTCCAGGAAGACAGGAAGCACGCCCGGCGACCTCTCGACCGCAGGCCAGGCACGCGCGTGACGTCGTTATCGAGCCGACTGAAGCCGATCATTCGCGAGTGTCGCGAAGCTGTGACAGCGCAGACGGTGGAGACATTGTACTACCGACCTTCCGACCAAGGGGTTAACTTGAGACAACATTAAAGCGATTTTTGAAATGATAGCAATGCTGGAAATGGACTTACATGCCAGTTGCTAATGAGTTAAACGTCTGTTAGCAAATAAATATTGCATAAATAGACATTTGTTCATGTCACTGTAAATCAGAGACTCTAAAACATTTTGATTCTTCGACATTTTTGTTTTTTGTTATGGTTTTGTTTTGCCCGAGCAAAAATGGTCCAAACTAAACGATATAAAATAAACAACTATGTGTAGTTATGTCCAACATTCAAGAGGTCTTTCGCGAATTTTTGTTTGCGATGTCATTCTTATCTTTGTTGAGTTTTTTTGTGTCTTTTTTCATATGCAGTATTTTTCCTTTGTATATATGTTACATATGGAATATTTATGTAACATTTATATTTATTTACCTATAAATATTTATGGTGTGGTATTATATATATAAAGTATATATGTAGTAAGTACATATAAACATTTATGGTAAATATATGGTGCATTTATATTATCGAGATCAAACTTTTGTTTTTGATGTTCCCGTTTTTCGAAAGACATGAGTAAAGCGTTATTCAAATAGTGTTTAGTCGCGGCGGTGCTTTGTTTGTCATAGAAGTGCATCAAATTCCGCGGAAGCCAAACCAGCGTCTGCTGCCATCTGTTTTATCATTCGTCATCTATATAATTCCTAACCTGTCATCCTAAGGCGTGTGATCAAGCCACCACCTCCGCAGCCCCGCGTTAGCTGCAAGGGCGGCAGCCGGTCATCAATGGGTCAGAATTTCGTGCCGAGCTGGTGTCGGAACACATCCCTGACATATCGCCGCCCGAGTCAGCGGCGGCTGCGCCCGGACACCTGCGCCTGCCTCCGCCTTCACGCCGCCGCGCCGGTGCGGCGGCGAGGCACGGCACGTGACAAGGATGCGGCGGGAAGGGGGGGGGGGGGCGCTAGGGACCGCCCGGCACGGCGCTACGTCAGCACGGCGGGAAGCACGCCGCGCCGGACGCCGTTCCCTGGGTACGCCCGCCCGCCGCTGCCCGCCGACACCGCAGCAGCAGCAGCCGCAGACGCCGCCGCCCGTCCGCCCGTCTCGGGTAATCCGTGGCTACGCGGGACAATCCGCCGCCGCGTGACGGGCGGGGTGGAGAGGCTCTCGCTGCGGTTGAATGAGAAGAGTTAGGTTCAAAGGATGCGTAACGGGATGTCGTGGCTTCTTGGGGAAGGGGTTCAAAACTGCACTCTGTTCTGGATCGCGTTCTGTAGGCATGAGGTAGCAACTTTTGTTGTAGGCTAATTACATTTACGAGTGTGGAAATAATCGGCGCCGATACTGCCTGAAATGTCGGTCGGGTGCCTTGATACTGAGATACTGTGCACGCAATTAACTGCAATAAAATTGCGCTTTGAGCTCAGAAAACGTTCCAGGTCCCTCGAACAGACCTGTGGTCAACCACCATTTTTTTCGGAATCACACCACGTTTGCAAGCTGCTCTGAGGAAAGTTGCAGGCTACACGAATTTTTAGAGACAATGCTTCCATCGAGATACGAATCACCATGATTACACAGCAGCTACCAACCTCTGTAAGCCCACTTTAATCCATACAGTTTAAGTAGATTTCCACCACTGATGAGCGTGAAGCATGCGATGCAAGTGCTGGTTACCATGAAAAGCATTCGGTATTGATGCATCATGTCTCCTAGTAAGCATAATATTTTCTTCGATGGGAATCGCCTAAAAACTACCGTACCGTGTCGCTTTGAGATATCAAAAACTGTGGCTAATAATTGCCCTTTATGAGACTGCGTCCTTCGCGTTTACGTTATTTACGTTACGATAACGCTCTTAATTGATGGACTCGTAAATAGGTCTCCTGTCAAATGATTTTCGACACAATTGGACAAATAGAGAGCGTAGTAGTTTAAGCTGTTCAAGCCCTCAAAACATGGGCGCGATTAACATTTGGTAACATTTTTTAACATAACATACAACATTTATTAACATTTATTAGCATTTATTGACATTTTTTGCAAAAATCGGGCTCTTGACTCTAAAGATTTCATTTTCCACGTGGCTTTCCGCGCGCTCATATGGGCTCTAGAGGTGAGTCGTCGAAACCACATCACTCGTACCGACACCCATGACGTCGGCTGTCAGTTGCGGTAACCACGCACGGTTTGCCGTTTGCTTGCGAAAGTTCCTACCGCCTCAAATGACGCCAATGTGATGACCCAGTGCGGAAATGGGTTTTATCGATAGCGTGATGCAGTTGCACGCGGTAAAATGGGGTGTTCCTGCTGATTTGCCCCACATGAATTCCAGCCCGTTAATTCATTTGTTGGAAAAGAGCCTCCCTCGGGTATTTCAGAGAGCGCCGAAGACGGCGTAGACGTCACTAGAATCCCTTTCGGAAATCAGCACTAGAATCCTTTTCGGAAATCAGTTTTTTTTAATATGAATAGTTAGAGTTCAGCGAAGCAGCGATGTATTTTATCAATATGTACACATTTATAGAATTTGTTTGACAAAAATACCCAAAAGTGAAAAATCAGAATATTAACTCGCAAAAGCTTGAGATGGGGAAGAGTGCGCTAAAAAAGGTAGTCTTACCAAGAAGCCGTTAGACCTCCAAGGTCCTATCTTGACAAAACAACACATTTCTTAAATGTCGTGCCAAAATCATCGAAGTCGTAATGATAGTCGTATCTGTGCAACGCCATAAGTGTTTGTTATATTTTGCTTTCTTCCAGCGTCGTTTGCGGCCTCTAAACCTCGTCCAGCATTTAAAAATAATGATTTTGACATTGTTTGGAGGAAATCTTTGCACAGACTTGTGCAACTTAAATGCCATGTTCATGTTGGTATACAAGGCATTTCCGTTTGTTTGCCCAGTACTGCATGTATTTTTTGTTTCATTATAGATAGATTAAACCAAAATTTACCTGTGCAGAACGTCAAACCTCCAAACAAAGGAGGACAAGCCGTAAGTTGCTTTCATTGGCCTTGTGTGACCGATGTAGTGGATTGAGGGGGCCAGCGGGTCAAGTGGTTAATGGGACTTGCCTTAGCGAGCAGCGAAGAAGAAATGTATAGCCTGTGGCAGGATAAGCTGGAGGTTTTGCCTTTCCAATTTATTAATGGATTAGACGTTTCAACAGAACAGGTGCCTGTTAAGGTTTTCATGCAACTGACTGGGGGTATGAGTGGAAGATGACTGGGGGACTGGAAGGTGACAGGTGGCTGGGGGAAGGTATGGATGGAAGAGTGAAAGAACATGATGACTATATTCTTTTCTATGGCGTATAGCTTGTGACATCATTTTCATGGCTTTCATTTGCCCTGCGACTTCCTTCAGTTCTCCGGTCACCTTTCATTTCTTTTTACAAAAGGGAAGGATAGAGACGAAAAACTAGGGCTTTTCTGTACCTTCAAAACTTACGCGTAGCCACGGCTTGTCTCAGCGACATTAAGGTCACACCACGTCGCTGACCCTATTGGTGCTTGAGCAGTGTGTCTTGAGCGGCTGAAACCTTTGCCTGCAGCTGTTTCATAATAAAAAAAATATGACAGTGCTGTCAGAACTAATCAGTTCCTTTTCTCGCGAATCGGCGAGTCGTTAAGGTTCAAGGCTGATTGACCTTTAAGCGTCCTCGGAAAACACAGGCGTTGTCGAAATAGTCCGTTAGGAAAGACGTCGCTTCTAAGACTGCGCCCACGACAACTGTCTTGTGGTAAACATAGACCGAGCGAGGCGACGTGGTTACGAAGGGTACGGAAGGAAAATGAAAAGACACGAAAGACGGCTCGAGGCCGTATTGAGGTGTGTTGTCCATCTGTGCTACTTGACGTCGTGATGCGGAGTGTCGTCCATCTGTGTCAAGGTCGTCCGTTACGCGGGCCGCTGCAGTTCGTGGAAGAGTCGCGTGGCGACGGCCCGATTCCCCGTACCGCGGAGAGGATTTCCCGTGCCCCGGGCTGCCATATTTACCACCGCCTCCTGCTGATCCTGATACACGACGACCCACACAGGGTAATTCCGATCCGAATGCGGCCGAAAGTGTTTTCACTGCCTGTAGGCCATCCATCTTCTCTTTCTCCGGTTTCTTGGCGTTGCTGATTCCGAATATCATGCCATTTTTACTGCACTTATCAAAGAAATTAACAGTGTCGTGTACAGTTAGCAACAAATGGGGTCATTGTTTGTTGATGTCGGAAGCGAAGAAACTGCTCTGCGCAATTATACTGTTCTTTATTGGTACAAATGACGTCACCAGCATCACCAAAATAGATGTATTGTATGTTCAGCTCAGATGTACTGGAGACGGAGAGGTTCACAAAACCGCGCTGATGACGGCTTATCATTTGTCCAGACATCAAGCCCAGAGCTCGAGAAAGACTAAGGTCGTACAGAAGAGGCGTTCCTCATGTTTGACCGGTGCGCTGTCCAGGCCACATTTTTGTTTATACACTGATTGGTTGGTCATAACATCGAAACTCCACTTGCATCTGACCCACAGCGGCGGCGGTCAACTGCGTCGTTGACGCCGTGGATGGCCGGTCACGTTGGGAAGTGATGTGGGTGCATTGCCGCCGTGTCTCGACCACTCTCTGGCATGTGCATACGTAAGATGATGACATGAGAGATATGTGTAGCACAAGAGACGACAGCGCAACCTCGCCATTCGATTCGCTGAATGCGAAGCTGTCTTGATCAGACTAATATAACCTCTATGCCGTCCTGACTTTTTCATGCGCTAGGAATCGTTGGGTTTGGAGGACCTGTTGGCCTAGATTTCGCTCTGTCTGCTACCTTTACCCTGTGAGGTCAGCCGCTAAGCACACTTCAGCTGCCTGGCCATCACTTTACAGACATTTTGCCGTCGACATTACTGTCCCGACATATCTTCAATGGCCGTACGGGGAACAGCACGGCCTCCATGGCCACTGACGCGAGCACAGTTTTCTTCTCAAAACGAGCATTCTGAGAGGCTGTTTTAGCGGTTTTTTTGGTTCCGTATTTCTTGGCGATATCAATAGAGACGATCGATTGTGTTCACGTCCGCTTAGTTTCTTGAGTGGCTTCTTCGGACAGCCGAAATGTCCAGATATATCCGCATCATTTGTGAACCAGCGTTTCTACGCTTCCATCACTGTATCATTCACGAGGAACTCTTTCCCTGCTCATGAAAAAAACTGTGTTCCCTCCGGCCGCATGCATTCATGCTCTTTGATTCTGCTCACTTGTCTAGACACTGCTTTTTTACGTTTTTTTTCGGAGGGATCAGCTCATCGGGATTTACACCTGCTTGGTCAAAACTGCACCTCACACCAACTTCCATGCCCCGTTTCGACCGCTTGCTGTGCTCGCCAGCCTCGTTTAAGGTGTTTAACAGCGTCACTTTGTTAAGTAGTCCTTATTTCGAACAGTGTCAGTTCCTCACCGCAGCGCAGTTCTGGACGTATTAAACAGTCTGTACAGGATTCTGCAGAAACACGGCTGCCTAATCCACTATCTGTAGTGTCAGCTCATCGGAGGGATACATTGCGAGGAACATCACGGGACAGACACCACAAGATCGGAAGTCGAACGAGCGCGTTGACCCTGGCCGGCCGGCGCTGGTGCGGCGGCCGGGCGGCCGACGGTGTCTCACGATTCGTCATAGGTCAGCCACCCCAGGTCCTCCGCAATGTCATACTCTCAGGACTGATTCACAAGGTCATAACGTACCCCGAAACGTGAAAACCATGGGGGTCTTTGGTGCCCTCTGCTTTTGGCCTCCATGGAATGAAGTGTATTACATCCAAGATCGTTTTATGGTAAAGCAAAACAACAGCGTGTTTGCTGTAATGTAAAAGCCTTTGCCTGAAACCTACAACATACAGACTGAAAGTGCACATCGTTTGCTATTATTTAGCGCCAGAATCATCATTGTAAGTTAAAAAATGACCTTCTCACGTCATGCCAAGCATGAACAGCGTTTTCGTCCTTCACAGCCCTTTGTGTGGTGCGGAACGGTTGGAAGGACCGTCCGACTGAGCTGGCGACAAAATGAGACGAGCTAGAAAGAAGCCAGACGCGGCTTTGAATAGTCTGGTCAGTTTTGCACGGATCGGGAAGCTTGTCAAGCAAAACCCGGCTGTTGTCAAATGGAATTAAAGCCACGTTTTTCGCCCAGTTGCCCCTGTGCACGTGGGCCGTCGCCTGTTAAGAGCCGTCCTACGTTTGCTCCAACATTCCTCAGCCTCCCGCCGGTGGGTTGGCTGAGCCGCTCGCCGCCGCACGGCAGCGTCAGAGGCTGTACGTCCCGGCCGTCCGGCGGCGGTGTCCGTGCCAGAGGCCGTACGTGTGGGGGTTTTCCTCCAGACTCCTGTGCGTCACGGCCGCTCCACGGCGCGGCTCGGCACTATTAGAGCCGCCGCGCCGCTGCTGCCTTCAGTCGACGCCAGGCAGAGCTCAGCACCGGGCAGCGAGCCGCATTCGGCAGCATTTCCGGTGGTGTTCTGGACAGTCTTCCGCAGCTTTTTCGAGGTGAGCTTCTTACATGGGTGCGGCGTTTTGTTCTTGGGCGTTTGTTGAGGATAGCTCACACTTCACTTACGGATTTTACAGGCACTGCTCCTGCGCGGCACTAAACAGGTTAGACATGGTGATAGTGGAAGTACGTTGTTGCGGCTTGAGAGCAGCGACATAAAGCCTGATAAAGCAGTTGTGAACAACACGGCGGCTGGATACATTTTCACATGCCATCTGGCATATTAATACGTATCCCACTCCCTGTTTCGTCTTTTCTAGATCCCTCCAGCCATCCTGAAAATGCATATTTTGAGAGGAAATACGGCCCTAGGCTTGGTTATTCAAGGCCTGCTACGCCTGACGGTAGTCACCTCAAAGGCAACGACATAAACGTCAAAGCCATAGAGTGCACAAAGCCAGCGACGTTTTCCAAAGCGTGTAAAAAGTACCCACTTTACTGATAATAATTTAAGCGTCGGCTTCTTGAAATACCTTTTCGGCATCCTTCGTTCCAATATAAAAAACCCCATTTCGAGACTAGACACCTTCTCTGTTACGCCCGATGAATTGTATTCGACTGGTTTAACTACCGGGTATGCAGCGCCTGCTGTCTGCTGACTGACTCGCTTTGTGTCTGTCTTATGTTTTTGGGACACCGGAGCCATTATTTGTCGCCTTTTCGGACCTCCATAAGCGAGCACGTGGTACAGCGCAACATCACGAAAACAAACTAAACTAGGTTTTTTGCGATGACAGACAATGCTAAGCGCCATATCTCTTTAGAAAGACGCAAAACAGAACATAAGGTTTTCTCTTTATTTCGTGGGAATTAAATTAATTGCCTTATTGTTCATGTATGGATTGAAACTTTGTACATAACATGATGACACTATTTGAGTATTTTTGATGGACTAATCGCAATCTGGAGCATGGGAAAATAGCTTGTGAACTGCTCTCTCGCGCAATGGGCGTCCTTAAGGTTGTCTGCCAACTCCTTTAAATTACATAAGCGCACCAACCGGCATGCGGGAATTTCAAACCAACAGGCCCGGGTGTTATAGCGGAACCCCTAATCTCATCCCTGTTTTTTGCCACGAAACTCTGAGCAGAAAACACCGAAGGAAATCTGGTCTTCCCAGGTTTTATCGAGCCACGTCACGGCTGCGACGTCGCTTGCGCTGTGTACGCCAATATCCGGACACGTGCAGACTTTTGCCCGCCGTGTTGTTCTGCAAACAACGAATCATAATGCCGGCGGGAAGGGCAAGGCTGGGTGACGTCAATACAGGGGTGGTACTTAGCGCAGGCGAGCTCTGCTACTCTGCTATTCCGCGATGCAGTTTCCTGGTGTTGATGATTTCCAGGCGTTGCAGTTGCCACGGTGGCTCCCATGATTGGATTTTCGCGTGATGCTCGAGATAATGTCGCCCTCGCCTGGTGGCGTCCATTGTATATATACGTCTGACACGCATGGTGCAGCTGTGGCAGAAGTGCTTTTGGCAAACAAAACTGTTTACGGATTTTCGCTTGACTACACTTAGAATTGAGGAAGTAATATATGCCTTCTCGATTTCCTCAGGTTAACGAACCATGAAGCTCCTGCTTGTTCTCCTGTCGTGCGCTCTTGCGGTGAGCCAAGCCGAAAAGCGGTCAAAACGGCAAGGTAAGCAAACTGAAAAGCTCCACCCACCCTGCGAGGCTACTACACGGATTAAGCTGTGTCGCTTTGGAAAAAATATGCGAGGCTTGTTACTCTAATGTCGGTTACCCTCAGCTATTCCATGTTTCGGCACGGGACTTCATGGACCAGCTCACTTAGTCACTTGGCATTTTAGAGCAGATGGATCTAGTGTCGCACATTTATTAGAAAGTGTCTCATGTTACGCCACCGAGGAACATCCAGGAAATCGATTTGTCACCGCCAACCCCACGTGCCGTTTTCTCCGCCGCCGCAGCCATCACTTTCGGCACGGAGCCGCGGCCGTCACAGTCCAACTGCGTCGACTACGACCAGACGCCGGGCCGCTGCGGCATGCTGCGCGAGTGCCCCGCGTGGCTGCAGATCGTCTCCAACAACCCCAGCTCACAGGACATCCGGAACCTGCGGTCCAGCATCTGCGGCAGCCGGCGGCTCGGCAGCGTGAGTATAGCGGCCTCCCGGCCTCCGAGCGCGTCCAAAGACCACACAAAGCCAAGGAGTTTTGTTTGTTCGCAGGGTGAAGTACTGTTGACTCTGGATATATCTGGAACGTGACTGGGAAGTCTGAATGTGACCTGCGATTTGGTGTGGGAAACGTCCTAAATTCTAGTGGAAGAGAGAGGAGATTCTAGCTATTTCGATGAAGCAGGCGAATATTTCTGACGAGACAGTTTTGATATGTATGTTATTTTTTGCAGATTTGTTTCTACGTGTATACAAATGTTTGATATGTACGTACTTTCTTATCCGCAAACGAAAGCGCTGTTCATTTTTTTCAGAGGAACGTGCCTCTCGTCTGCTGCTCTGTTGGCCTGCCCGCCCCCACTCGGCCTACCGGACAGCGCCCCACTCAGCGCCCCACGCAGCGCCCCACCCAGCGCCCCACCCAGCGCCCTACCCAGAGGCCGACCCAGCGACCCACCGCGCCGCCGCCGACCGGAGACAACCGGGTGCCCGAGGAGCACCCGAACCGGCGCCTCCTGCCCGACGACAACCGCTGCGGCATCAACATCCACGACCGCATCGTGGGCGGCGACGTGGCCGACATTGGGGAGTATCCCTGGCTGGCGATTCTCGGCTATGAAGGTGAGCTGTTCCCGGCTCTGGTCTGCCTTGCCCACGGCAGTGTCAGCTGGCAGTCAGGCGGCGTTTGTTTTGAATCGTGATAATATTCTTTTGGAGGCTTCGGAGGGCATTTCGACCATTCTTGTGAGTGCTCATTAGAAAGTTGACGATGCGTTCTCAGGTGTCAAAATCCCGTAAAGGTGTTTAAAAGAACCTTCACGAACCTTCACGTTTTGGTATGCAACGCTCCCGCACACCAAATCCTTATCACTATCTCGGGCTCATTTTTAGAACGCACCAAGCTGCTGCTCTTAGTTTTATTTTCCCCCTTTATTTCTGACTGTGAACTCTCGGCGTTTGTGCTGTTTGTACGGTATGTAAAGCAGACGCATCGCCCGACATGCCGGTGACGTTCAGCTCCCGTTGCAGTGGTCGGCACGGGCGCCATAGAGTTCAACTGCGGCGGCACGCTCATCAACGACCGGTACGTGGTGACGGCGGCTCACTGCGTCACCAACCTGCCCTCCGACTTCAAGCTCTCCACCATCCGGCTGGGAGAGTACAACCTGGCCACGCAGCGCGACTGCCAAGTGGTGAGTGCGCTTGTACGCGAGAGGGTCTGGCGGTGCAGAAACGTTGTCGCACGGGCCGGGTGGTCCGTGCAAATGACAAATTTGCGCCATTTTCAAAACATGCTGTGAGAAAAAGGAAGTGATGTCCTCTGGAAAAGGTGTCCGCTGTGACACTTTGGTGGAATTAGATTGAAGTAAATAAGGTCATATGCCAGCAACTTTCGCACGGAAGCCAGATGTAACGGAAAAATAACATGTTTCGCATTTAAAATTCATTGGCGGCCACCCGGCATACCTTTCAAGTTCAAGTTATGGGTTCAGCGGGCAACCCCAAGCCTGGCGTCCAGCTGAAGGGTCTTGCCCGTCTTCAACGGCCAGAGCTCAGAGATCCACCGTGCGCAATGCAGGATGGCATGGTCCGTCACAGAACAGACCCAATGCAAAAAACCTGTGCAGTGTCACCATTGAGAAGCGCGGTATTGGTTTCATTGAAGTGGAACGTCGGACAGACCTACCTAATGGCATCTTATTCGGGGCTCCGTCCACACAGTTTTAAGTTTTCCGGACGGCTTTCAGGTGCTTATACGATAGCTATCTGTGCTCCGTCATGTGGCAATAAAACGACGTATAATAGCCCGAAGCGGACCGCGTTTGGCAACATACTGAACGTCGTTTGTTATCAGGGGTTCCGGCAAATGCTGGTAAGCTTTGATCATTTTGTGGCATGATCTAACCTCGCCTGCCCCCATTTCAGCGAGACGGCATAGAGACCTGTGCGGACCCGGTCCAGGACTTCTCAATGGAGCAAGTGATCCCGCATTCTGATTACAACAAGCCCAACCGGTTCTGGAACGACATCGCCCTGGTGCGGTTAAACCGCCCAGTCACCAAAAACGGTGAGTGACGCTGACCCAGGGTCACCCGCACGGACCCCACAATGAGTCAGTTCGCAGCGACAGAAACGTGGCTGACCTGAGACCACACGAATGCTGCTGAAAAGCACCTTTTTGCGTATACACCTTTCCTTTCTTCCCAATATTTAAAAGTACTTGGCAATATAAAGGCACTCTTTGTGCATCCGTTCATGGATGCCATGCATTCCAATCGACGAGTCCCAGTTTTACCCCACCCAGACAGAAATGGGCCGCGCGATATCGTCACGGGGTTGCGTTCAGCTGGTCACAGTTCGCGGACGAAGTCCGTCTCCACGGCCGGGACTGGAGTCTACCCGGCGTTAGTCAACAGATGGAGTATGGTCACATCGGAGACTTGTGCTTTGACTTCAAACGTTGAGTCTGCTCGTCAACATAAAAGAGCACAACCTGTTGACATACTTTTCTCTTTCATTATGACAAATATTCGTTTGTTTTGGTTGTACGAGTCGAAACAACTGTATCGAAGAACGGCGAATGTTAATTCTCCTGCTGCTGTTTGCTGAGTTTAAAAATAAGCAGACTGTTTGCTTGTTTGTCATTTCGGCTGTTTTTTCAATGTCCTATCAATTCTTCCGTTACCTCGTACCAACATGTACTTTTTCAGCCACCGTGACGCTGGCATAACGTCACTGTCACCTCCCTTCGTCGGCTCGCCGCAAACAACCTTCCTCTCCGGCTTAGCCTTTCGTTTCCAGTTGACCGATGACGTCACGGTGACGAAGCAGCGGCGCCCAGGCCGCGCGCCTCTGACCGCCGTTCGCTCCTGACCGTGCCTCTGTCTCGGCAGCGTTCGTCAGCCCCATCTGCTTGCCGTTTGGCGACACGCGCACCCGGGACTTCACCAACAGCAGGCTGTGGGTGGCCGGCTTCGGACTCACCGAGCCCTGTGAGTGTCCGCTCCGGGTCTGGACCGGCCTGCGACCGCAAACTGCCGGCCCCAGTCGTGGGCCCGGCGGCTGCACCCACGGCTGAGACGCCGTGTGGGAATGGCCCACCAGCTGACTGCGATGGTTGCTCCCTCCTGTTTTTAGTGCTGCGTTAAGAATGCATTCGATGCTTGAAGCATCATTGTTCTCTTTGCTGTGGCTGAACTTAAAAAAAAAACGCGAATAAGTCGCACGCCTCCTCTCTTGTCTCTTCGTCTTTGTTAAGGTATTATTCGTTTAAACGGACTTAAACTGGTTTAATGATGCTGGCAAGCGTTCAGTAACCTTCAAATCTATCTGGCATCGAACTTGGCGAATTGCAGCTTGTCCCTAGCCGCTGTGCTATCTCTTGCTTTTCTGCGCAAAACCGGTACTAGACAGGTGCGCCCGCCAGACTTGCATAAGGCCATCGTGTGGGGAGGTTTAGGCTCAGATTTCGCCATCCGCTCTCAGGTGACCCCAGATGCTCATGTTGAGTTCAGCTGGACTGAAAAAGCTCCGTACCGCTGATGGGAAAAAGACTTTTTATTTTTTATTACCAGGAAAACGTTACGACTCAGGCGAGGTATTCGATCACGATTCCAACTTTCAACGTGGTCGTGCCGAACTGGAAAGCCGACGTTTACGACTGCGAATGCGCTCAGTTGGGTTCGGGCTGTCTGAGTCCGCAGATTGATTAATGGCATTCGCGTGCGTTTTTGCCCTGAACAACCTGATGTAATTTCGCCTTAAAGTTTGCTTGTGCGGTGTTGTCTGTGTTCCGGTTAGCAGTGCAAGGCCCCGTACATTTTACCGTGTTCTTCAAATAATTCCCGTTCGGACATGTACGAAGACGTTGCACCACTCTCAAGCATAAGCTCAGCTGGCGCACGTTTAACCATGCCGCTCCTCAGCAGGTCTTACAGCAGCCGGTTTCCTCTCTGGCATGCAACTCCTAACGCTCTTCGCAACATTCTGCGCAACACCTGTCCCAGTCCCCAGCCCTAACGGCGCCCTCCGCCCGGCAGTCGGCGACTCGAGCGACCTGCTGATGGAGCTGCGCGTGCCGGTGGTGCCGAACGACCAGTGCGCCGCCGTGTTCCGCCGCCAGCGGGCCGTCATCGGGGACCGCCAGATGTGCGCCGGCGCCCAGGCCGGCCGCGACTCGTGCTCGGGCGACTCGGGCGGCCCGCTGATGGCGCTCAACAAGTTCGGCCCGCCCTACCGGCTCGTCGGCGTCGTCTCGTTCGGCGTGACGCGCTGCGGCACGGCCAACGTGCCGGGCGTCTACACGCGCGTCGGCGACTACCTCAACTGGATCATGGACAACATGCGCGCGTAGGCGGCGCGGTGGCTGTGATAGGCCGGAGGCCGCTGGTGCGGTTCGGTCCGCTGACACGGCGGCCGGCCGGCGGCGTCCGGGCAGGCGCGGGCTCAAGGAGAGGGACGGGCGATCGGCGCGAGCCGCGGCCAGGTGTCGATGTTACGGACACAAGCGTCGGTGCTGTCGGGTATACTCAGAGTGGACGGGTGGCTATGCGCGGCGGTTGGCCGTTTTAGTGCTCGACTGCCGCGGATGTGTGTTTGTTTCGGCGCAGCGTGCCCGTTTGATTTTTGGAACTTTGCATCGGGGGATTTTTCCTGGGATCAAATTCCGTCCATCGTCTGTCTATGACAGCAGTGGGTGCCGTAAGGCCGTAAACATTGTTTAACGTTGAAAAAATTTGTTCCCGTTTGAAAGCGTGAATTTTCCCCATGTCCCGATGTTTTGAATGTTTTGCCTGCTGTCAAAAATTTGGTGACCGTATGTGAAATCCAGAAACACGACAAAAATGCGGCACCCGATATCATTCAAAAGCCAAACTTCTAAACGATAGCATAAGCTTTCGTTTCAATCTTCGTTAATCTCTGAATTATGACTGTGACAATTCGAGCAACTGTTAGCACGTTTTTTTTCGCGTCCGAACTGGATCGGGCGCTGCCGGTTCGTGTCCATCGCTGACCTATTTGGCATGTTGTGATTATACTTTGTCGGCTGCGGAAGTGTGCGTAGTTGCATATGTATGGACTTTCATCGTCTAAACTGTTGGCTGGCTATGTAAAGTATGGAGTTCGGAAATACACGAACATCTCATCCTGTGTGGTTGTCTCGTCGATGTGACACAGAGCTTTATTTGAAGTACAAAGTAAATGTTTCAGGATAACAATGCAGTCGGGGCAAAAGTGTGTCTCAAGGCTCTTCAAGACTTCAAGTCGCCTCAGGTTCATTGAGAATTGAGGTGGCAACTGACATGTGAATGGATCTCGATGGAATGCAGGTTATCTCTGTGCTGTGTTCAACCCCTTGTTGACCTGGGCGGATCATTGCGTCATCTCGGAAAGGTGTCCCTCCGGAGCAAAGTGGTGCCGGGATGACGCAACACTTCGCTGGTCAGCTGAATCTGAGAACGAAAATAATCTGCATTCCATCGAGACCCCAGTACATGTCTGGGCCAAGTGGAAAGGTCCGGTGTAGTTCTTTGAGGTCGGTGTGTTACTTCCCGTTTCTCAGTTTTCCATTTTTTTCCTTCTCTTTTTATTCCCGCTTCTTTCCTTTGACAGCTTCCTTCGTAGGATGATGTATGTCATCGTATAGTCATGATACTGTAATGATACAATAACGCAACAATGATAATTATGATAAACCCCGCCGGGCTGCCCTTGACATCCACCTTCTTCGGCCCGGGGAGAGCAGAGAGACTTTTTGCAGATAACTCTGATGACCAAGGCTTGTATGTGGATCTAAAAGGGTTAGCAGTAAAAAGAATGCCTGATTTACCTGTGCGGGTACCAAAAATGGCGCTTGAGATCAAATTTGGCTGCATCAAACAAAGCTGAAAATATAGGCGGACTCTTCTTTGTAAGGCAAAAATCGTGTTTTTTTCTCCGTAGGTGAAGATGTGTCTTGGCTGGAATACGTCTGCAATGAAAACATTCTTACCTGATGACAGCAAGTAAACCCAAAGTTTGCAAGTCTGCCAACACACAGACGTTTTTGACACTCACGGCAGTCGTAAATATACCCATCGCATAAGGGTTCTTCACCCACACTGGCGGATTCACGCCCCGCCATGGGCGTATTTACCCGCTGCTTTCGCGATAGAACCTCGTGTTAATCGTTTGGCTAACTCCACCTTCCCGAGCTACTCGTTGTCGTCACACGCTAGAGCGAAGTCAACTCTGGACGTATACACGGTGGTATCGAGTATACCAAAAGCCTTTACCCATGTTCTGGGGATCACTTTAAAGCCATCTGACACGTCGTGGATGGTACTGTATTTGTTCCTGAAATGGAGCAGGTCGCGGTCCGCCAGCTTGCGTTAACGTCAACCAACGCCAACATCACAAAAACGCCAATACATGCAGTCAAGACTCATCTTGGTTGCCAAAACTATTCCCGTCCCGTTTTTTTAGTTTATTTTGCACCACTTTGGCTAATATGTAATTATCACTCCACAGCTAATACAATACTACTTCGATGCAGTACTGTGACAGAATGAGTGTTAATGCCCACTGAAATAAACGTGGGATGCTTTACAAAATGACAGAATCCAGGCCACAGTTCAGCTTCATATGAAGAGCTCCAGGTATCCACGTCGGCAAATGTGCGGCATTTGTGACGAGCCAAAGATGAGCACAGTGAAAACACTGCTTTGTTCACTTGAGCAAGCGCCGACGCCAAGCACAGCGTCAACACTTTCGCAACAATAGTTTTGGTGGCAGCTCATGATCTGTCAACTTAACAGTCTGTTCTGCTTACACGGGTTACCGGAGATCAACACGCGAATCAATCGGAAGTATCTCAGAGCTCACTCGCGTTTCATTACTCAAAAACATGGCGCCCTTACTGCACTGCGCGCGCCAAAATCCGCCCGAATACATCGGGTCATTCACTCGCTGGTAAATGATAAGCGGACACGCCGGTGGGTAATCTATTCCCATTTTATGAGCCAACGCGTCAGCCGCAACGCGAGGGCTCGAACTCAGCGCGGCAGGGACAACAACACTCGAGGCCGGCATTTTTCTTATCGCTGTCGAGGAAATTCAGGTGTTAATTGAAAACACTCTGCAGTTACCTTTGGCTGTTTTGTAAAATTTGTGCAAAACCTTTCTACGCATAGTTACACATACACAAGTGAAAATGTTTTCATTGTGTGTCTGGCACTCATATGAAGTCTGCAACTGTTATATTAAGGTCAGACAGGGTCAACCTAGCTCAAGGTTCTGACTCTTGCACAGCAGACGTTTCTAGTGTCTGTGGCGCCATCTGCCACGTTTTCATTGATATGACACGGTACAGCATAAAATTCTAAGCCATTGGTTTATGTTATGTCCCTTCTGCATCATGATACCCGTGCCCCAAAAGCATTTTTCACTAAGTCACACAAATATCGAACGGCGGGCACGGCCGTAATGTATAAGCCTACTATTTGGTGGGAAGCCATTTGCGCGACGGCAAGGGTATTTATTTTGGTGACGAAGAATATGAGGACTGGGTCAATACAGTTCAGTTCAGTTCAGCTCACTTTATTTACGAATCTTTCCACCGCGTGGATTACTGTTTGATTCTAGTTATTACAGATCAGCACATGCACAATAGCCATACAGATAAAACTAGGCAGTCAGACACGTCATGGTACAGGAGATAGTTCGTCAAGTTTCCATACAAGCTCTCCACGGGTTCGAGAGGCGGTGATGTCCGGCGGAAGGCGGTTCCAGGACGAGGCCGCGCGTTACGAAAAAGCCCTGCGAGCCGCAGACAGACGGAAAGTCGGCGGCCACAAGGCGCCGGCCGCCGACGCCCGGGTGGCACGCTGGGACACAGCGGTACGTGGAATGAACAGGGACCGCACCGCCACCGGAGCACGCGAGTCGTTCAGGGCTTGGAAGACACCAATGCTGTCGCGCCTCGCAACTAGGTCACGTACGGCGCGCCAGTTTAGCGCACTCAAGGTCACCGACACCTAATCCTGCTTACGAGCGTCAGAGATGATCCTGGCCCCAAAGTTTGCCACTCTCTGAGCTCTGCTACGGTGGCACGACGCTGCCCCGCCCCAGACCGAAAGGCAGTAAAGGATGTGGGGGAAACATGTGACTGGGTTAGGAGTGTCAGGACCTCAGGCGTGAGGTGGTGACGTATCTTATACAAACAGAGCAGGATGGAGTTGCACTTTTTGGTGGCCTTGGATATGTGCTCCTCCCGGGACGAGGAGTTGTCGATAGTGACCCCCAGCATCTTCACGGACGGAGGAGGGGTTAGTATGTGGCCGGCAAAGTTAAGATGGAAGGATGTGGTCTTCTTGAGGTTATGGACTGTGCCGACAAGGAGCAGGGTTGTTTTGGATGGATTCATTATCAATGAGTTGGATGTAAAGTAGGCTTTGACGACAAGGAGTGTCTCTTCTTGCCGGAATTTTAGGATGGATAAATGATCAGGATGTGCGTAGTCTAGCAGCTGGATGTCATCGGTATAGGATACTAGAGGTCCGTGAGGCAAATAGGATGGAAGGTCGTTCGTGAAGATCCTGAAGAGGATAGGACCGACAATGGACTCCTGCAGAACATCATGGGAGAGAGAAAGGGGAGAGAACCACCTCTCACCACCTGCCAACGATCAGCCAGGTAGCTCTCGAACCACGTGGGATCGATGCCATACCATTGGAACGTGGTTAGGAAGGCGTCATGGTCGACATTGTCAAAAGCTCGACTGAGGTTAATCGAGGTGACGGCGACGACGTGACCATCGTCAATGTGACGCACCATCCGCTCAGCATGGTCACTCAGGGCGTCCTCCTTCGAGTGACAGAGTCTATATGCATATTGTGATGGAGCTAAAGGATCGCAGGAAGCGAGATAAGAAGACAGCTGTGTGCACCCGATCTTTTCACATGTCTTCGACAACGTAGGTAAGATGGATTTGGGTCTAAAATTGCTGGCGATGTCACGCGGGCCTGATTTGTGAAGAGGAAGCACAGAGGTCATCTTCCAGGAGAAAGGGAAAACACAAGTGGCGATAGAGCTGTTGATCAAATGAAGTAAATGTGGCCCGATGACAGGGAAACATTTTCGCAGCGCATACAGCGGCATGCCGTCATGTCCTACTGCCCTTGATGATGGCAAACCTCTCATAGCTCTCGAGAGTTCAGAGAGAGTCGAAGGACACAGACTCAGACTTGATGTGGTCACGCATGGTGGTCTAGGTGGAGGCGGGGTGTCACCGTGGCTGCCCGCTGCCAGTTCGGCAGCATTACGAGGGCCGGCGGACGCCAAGTGGCGGTTGAAGTCATCAGCCTATTCAGCGGACATTTCCCCAGCGGCACCCCTCCCCCTGACGGGCTGAAAAGCGAAGCTTTTTATGCTCCTCCAAAAACCGGCAATGTCGGCAAGCATAGTGTCGCACAGCAAATCGGGCTTAGCTCGAGCGAAAAGGCTCTTACCGCCGTTACGATGGCTTCGTGTGAAGCCAAATCGGTCTCGGTTCGGGATTGACGCCACTTCCGATACGCGTCATCCCGCTCCTGCATCAATTGCCGTAGCTCAGGGCTAGTCTCAAGCCATGGGCAATGGGAGCGACGAGTGGTCACCTTTCTGAGAGAACAATGCACATCAAACGCACTTCACCACACACGCATAAACTCCTCCAGCTTCCTGCCAATCGGCGTTTCACGGTAAACCTCGTTCCAGTCCGACTGCAGCAGCTGCAGACAGAGTGCGTCCCAGTTCACCTCACACCACGGACGAGCAGCGGAGGGCGCCGGACGATAGCGAGGGCGACAGAAAGGTGCACTAACAATGGTGGTCAAGTGGGCGGCGATCGGCTCCGACAGCACCTGGACGGCTGACTCCAAATGCGTACAGGCTGTATAAATAGAAGGCATGAGTGTATTGCTCATGGCCTGTAGTCATACAAGTGTGTCCGCATTAGAAACAAACGTTATTTTTTGAAAGGTTAAATTGCGTCAGCCTGGGTCAAATGCCATAAGGTCACCTTTGTTAAGAAGTTCCTGCCATATTACAGTGCTTTCGAAGCATAGATGACCACCGATAACCGTTCCAAGACTGCAAACCGTAACAACATCCGGCCGCGGTTCCGAAAATTCTGTATTAAAAGTGAGCTAGCCTCAGATCACATGTCAAGGGGTTCAACTCCTCGTGTAAAGGAAGAGAGAAGCACCTGGGCGTATGTTCAATTTTCAAAGCCACTGAACCACGCCTGTGTCAAGAGCAGAATGTAAAAAAGGTCGGACGCTTAGCTGGCCTAATTTTAATCACCTGCCCATTTCCGAAAATCAGAAATTGCAGAATGGTTACGTTTGCCATGGTTTATCAATGTCACAAGTTTCATATCATCGACACATTTCACAAAGTGGTGCGCGACTTTAAATTTTGGAACATGGCCCTATTTGACCTGTTCTAGGTCCATGGCCTGAGGAGAAACTGATACCAAACACTGACACAAGGGTTAAAAATAATGTATGAAAAGGCACGTCATTTCTACATGAATCAGAGCATGGCTAATAAAGATGACTAAAAAACCGGAGTCCAAGTCAACCCCACGTGGAAGATTATTGTCGCAAGTGGGCCCCCAGGAAGTAGCGCCCCTGTGTCACGGCGGGCTACAAGCGCGTGGGGAGCGGCCGATGAACACATCGACCAACCTGGACCAGGGTCTATGATGAGAGGCTCTGTGAGTCAGTGCCTCTGGTCGGCCGGGTGGCTGGGACCTCCTGGATGTGATGCTCACCTCGGAATACGGTCGCATACATGAGCCACCTGAGATGTCTTAAGGGAAAATTCGGTGAATAGGCAAAAAAGGCAAAGAGAGAAAGAGCTAATGGAGAGGGCAGGTAGAAGAAGACCAAGAAATGGGAAGGCGGGGACCGGCAGAGAAGGGGGATGATAGTGGTTGGATACCTATAAGCAATGAAAATGTGCTCTAGAATGTTTACGTCGTGTGCATGATACAGAGCGTTGTCCATCTCTCTCTTTTTTTTTCTCTCCCTCTTCTTTCTTTCTTCCATTCTTTCTCTCCCTCTTCCTCTATCTGTTCCCTTCCAATGCCACTGTAGCCAATGCAAACCGGCCACCTATGCTCACTAATATTTCAATCTCAGACAGGTGGCGCCACTTGACTGGCTTTATGGTCGTAAAGTTTGCAGAGGGCATGCTGTCCCACATTGTGGCATTATTCATAAGGAATTAAAAATGGGCAGAAACTATTTTAATTGGCATCGTCCATCCATAGTTTTGACCTGTTCCGCGGCGACTTCTGCAGGTAATGAACCAGAACGTATACAATCTATTTAAAGCATGTCCATTTTGCTGATTATCTAACTAGTTATGGTTACACCTTTAGTACACAGTAAATGCTCATAATCACTCCAGGATGAATTTTTCAGGCACATTCTTACCTGCAGCAGGGGTAGGATTTTCCAAAATCCTCTGTGGCTGTATTCAGGCGCCAGGATTTGGTACGGAGGAATCCGGCCTACCCTAGGTCTAGCCCCCATTGAAAAGTAAAACCTTTTCGAATTTTGACCATTTTACCAAGAGATTCTGAAAATTCAGATTTTTTGGAGAGATAATCGCCAACATTTTTAAAGCGGTCAGAGGTACTTTAGGTGTGCCTCTGGGTGCAAATTTGTTGTCACGTCGTGGATATCCGCAGATAGAGACACACGCACACATTAAAAGATATATATATATATATATATATATATATATATATATATATATATATATATATATGCATACACTGTTTCAATGCCTATTAAAAAACCTGTTGTTTAATAGCATTGGCCTAACTCATATTAATCTGAGTGCAGGTTAGTCCAGTCCGAACAGTGTTTAACCTTCCATTGACGGAGAGAGGCGTTTAAGGCGCCCACCTCTCGCGAAAGTCTTAGATATCCCCAAAACTAATGAACGCAACGCTCTTAAACTCTCAGTACAACCTTTTCTTACATCAATTTTGCACATGTGAACAAATTTGGGAATGAAGTCGTCCTAGGTCACGCCTTAATGACGTCATAAAGACGACCATGTTTTGCGATTTGATGTTTCGTTTTACTTCACTGCCCTATTGCTGTTGCTTTTACAGCGTATAGTGGCTGTGGCTTGCATTGCACATCAGCATGACCTGAGACTTTAATGCAAGATTATCCTAAGTCAAATGTGTATTTTTCATTTTCCGGGTGCCGTTGGAATGCATTTTAGACAAGGAAGTGAATAGACTTCGTTCTGAATACGGACAGGAAGAATATGGGTTTATTTTTTGCAACAAATTACACGTAGAATTTACACAACAGTTTCTTGCAACATCCGAATATTATTTTTCGTTGTTTGACCTTTCGTGGTTTTATGAAGATTTCAGTTTAGCAAGTAACGTGGTGGCGTCTGCTTGACATTCTTGATGGCCGGGGACATTCTTATCAGCCTTCGCAGTGTTGTGCAGCATTCTTCCAACATAGAGAAACTGACTTGTAGGGTCATCCAGGGATGTCAGATGGAGGTCATTAGCGTGCTCGTGGTACTCTGAGTGTAACACTGCAAAATGTTGCAATGTTGCATGTGAACCATGATTGGGGCCATTCCAAGTTTTTTGCGTCCAAGGCTCTTTGACAATGCCATTTTTAGAATCTCTGTCAAATGGGCCAGGAAATATGTATTACATGACACGTTATAACGAACGCCATATTTGACCCAGCTTTTGACCTTGACCTTGCACGACCTTTGAATATGAAATTAAAATCCCGGGAACATAGTATCAAGCAAACTTCGTTTTCATCCTTTTTTCATTGTAATTAGGCGACCCTGAAGAAAATAATCACTTTTTTGTGTTTGGCCTGACCAGTGACGTCATCAGTGACCTCCAAGCCAAAAATAAATAAGTCGCGGGGCCGCAAGATTCGGAGATATCGATTACCGTTTGGGTCAGCCGAATCGGACCATTGGTTCTTAAGACAGACAGGGGGACGTTAAACGCCCCCCGTCAGTCCAACGAAGGCGGCGAAGTACCCCTGTCAGTGCCGGGTTACATGCATGTCTTATAAAAACCTGAATGAAGCTGGTTTTATAACGCTTGGGACACTTGTTGACTGTTTTTGAACAGTCGTCTCAAAATTTTGTCTTTGTCCGTTTACAGAGATGTCAAGGAAAGGTCATTACCAACACTTAACCCAAAGATGTCAATGTGGTCATTGCCGCATTGCCAACACTTAACCCTCGCCGATATAGTGGGACGGGGTTAATGCAACCACCAGGTTTTCCGAGGATAGCTTCCGGACGGTTTGCTTGATCTGTCTAATATGTATAATTGTCATAATCTTATAAATGATCGCATATAAATATAATTGCATTAACCCACCTCCGACTGGGGGGAGGCGGTTGACCGCCCCTCTCAGGTTTTTCTAGGATTGCAAGAGAACGAACAAACGCAGCATCATGAAGCTTCGTGCACATTTTGTTTAGTCATTTTTACACCTTGTGTCAAAGTTTCGGCCTCAGGTCTAATTTGGTGTCTGACCTAGGTCAGGTTAAACGGACCTATGTCCGAAAAAGTTTAGCGTTCTGTAACTTTTTTAGAAAACGAGATATCACAATAATGCTTTCAGGGATTAGAAATCTTGATAGATGCAACAAATCTGCTATCTCAAATATGTCGGAATTTACTGTGTCATTGACCTAATGTCAAGCCCATTTTTAAGACATGTCGTCGTTTTTTGGATACTGACGGAATTTTTCATAACATTTTTAGTGTGGAGTGATGCAGACATCTATTTACCGTCAATGGGCATAGTATCAATGACTTCCAACCTTTGACCTGAGGTCAGGTCACGAATAGCTGTAGTTAGCCAAAATTTACCATCATCAAAATCAGCGATGAATTACTTAGAATGGGTAGAAAATGGCAGAACTGGCTTGCACAGACGCAGGTAATACCAGGAACCTGAAGAAGTTAAAAAATGCATATTTTGGAAATAAACAGGCTCTCGCGCATAAAGCCCTGCCAGTTGTGTAGATTGGTAAGTAGTGAGTTTTTCCCAAATTTAAGCATGAGAAACCATCGCAAAAACCACTAAGATCAATAAAATTTACAAGGATAGGCTTGTGTCGCGAAAATCAAGTAACGTCAAAATTACTTCCCGTTTATTTCTTACTGCGTGCGGCTGCGGCGCCCGCCGACAACCGGCGTGAGAACTGCCGTGTCTTTAACGCAATGTTTCGACGTATATATTGAAGAAATCTGAGAAATTAGATGTGCATCGGCAGCTACGGACCTTTACCTGTGCGCTGGTGCTTTTACCTATGTGTTATTAGTCACAGCCCTTGAGATTCAGGCCATTTTTCGGTCTCATGCAGTCGACTATGAGAAAACATAGGGTGTAAATGGTTTAAATATTACCCAAAACTAAAAATGAGACCAGTTTCGAGCTCTACTTGTCACGAGCTTTTTAACGGTGTGCTCATTTTTATCGTGCGACTAACCGTTCGTGAGTTAGAGGGGCCGTCAACCGCCCCCCCCCAGTCAGGCGTGATCGCCGTCGATCCACAGTCGTGCGCGGGTTATAATATGTAAATGTCATACACGCACACGCACACACACACACACATATATATATATATATATATATATATATATTTTTCGCTATAAGATGCGGAAGGGATGCCATAGAAGGTATATTAGTTATTGTTTTGTTTATAGTTATATATATATATATATATATATATATATATATAGGGTGCGTAAATATAATCAAAATAGTAACTGATATACCTTCTATGGCATCCCTTCCGCATTTTATAGCGAAAACCATGGTAACGAGCTATGACAACATAACGGGAACCATGTCAGCCGTTTTCGCGCGCCGACGCGGCCGGTTTACAGCGGTCTCAGTTTTGTCTCACTGTAAGACGGTTGAAGTGCACAGATGCAATGAAATATATATAAATCAGCCTAAATTGCATGTTCTAATAGCTTTGATAGACTACACATAGATTTAATAGATTTATGCTCACTGCAGGGATCGTCGAAGGTGTAAACCGAGGTCATGAGCTACGGCGGGAACCACGTTATATTTTATCTTTGGGAATGGGATAGAAATAAGGTATCGCAAAACAATATATATATTCGGATTACTAGTGTTGCAAGGAGACGAATGGTATAGATTTGGCGCAATTTATATTTCATTTCATCAAAAAAGAGGGCGCAACGCGGCGAACGCCTTGCGCCGACGGGCGGAGCGGTGTCGACCGCGGAGTGATGAGTGTTCAATATCACGGCGTGCCTGAAATTAGATTTTGTGTTGGGTATCAACCCGAAAATCGTTTTTAAGCCGTCTAAGTTGCCATTTTTAGCTAGTCCGAGGTCATCCTAGGTCATCGTCTTCAGATAGCCTTGGATGACCTAAGATGACCTTTATATGTTATTGGACAATAGTGCTTGTTAATTGGGATACTACATTTGACTTCGGCATCTATCATAATCTACAAAAATGCTTCTCCAGCTCCGAGAACGCATTAAAGCCGACGACACTGTTTGACAAGGATTGACCTAGTATGACCTGGGTCGGACTCCATGGGTAAAATACAGTCATGTAGATAGGCTCATAATTGATTGATGAACACTATGATGTCCGTTTCGTTTCGTCATCACTTATTCTTTGACGTTCATTTGCGTTTAAACTCGAAAAAACACCACTTTTTGCCAATTTGGCCTTTGACCCAATGTGGAAGGTCATTCGTTGATCTGGGACCTTAAAGAGACACGCCAATCGCGAGATCTCACCACGCGCAACACGCTGTTTTTTCTGCGACGTTCCAGAATGCACGGAATGGAAATAGCAATGGAAATAGCCGGGGGACGTACCAACCCCTTCTACGTTCGCGTTGAGCAGAAGGCCCTGTACGGGCGAGGGTGAACTCCTACGTGAATTTCAAGCCCAGTTCGTCTTGGAATGTTTGTCTTAGTCGTTCCAGGTAATCCGTGTCGTTTACGTCAACAAAGATGTCGTCAACGTATCTATAATACGTACTAGGTCTAAGGTCGTTGTTCTTTTAGTACTTCCGTTTCTATATGTCCCATGAGCAACTTCACAAAGAGGGGCCCCGGTGGAGAGCACATTGCAACTCCATCGACTTGACAGTAGAGTCGCCCACCCAGCCTACGAAAAGGCACTTCCTTGGTGCATAAATCTAGTAGCTGCTTCAAGAGGAGTTTGGAAATTTTTAGGGGGGTATTTGAATGTGGTGGTAGAGGCAGTTCAGAATAACGGAAATGCTGCGGTCGAAAGAGACGTTGATGAATAGGTTTTCCACATCTGATAAAGTAAGGATGCCCTTAGGTTGGCTCGACTGTAGGATGACGATGAATTCGTCAGTTGACGACAAGCATTATGATGGTGGGGCATATAGTGCGAGTAGGGCGTTAAGGCGTTTTGCTAGTTTGTAAGAAGGAGAAGGGATCTGAGAAATTATCGGCCTTAATGGGTTACCTGCTTTGTGAGTTTTAACTTTTCCAAAAGCATAACCCGGTAAATATTCGTCCATGATTTTGGCGACGTGCGCTCCATCCACTACAGCATTGGCGGGAGAGATGAGTTTGAACAATTTGGTTTTGAGTTCGCAGTGTCATTCCTTTCCTTGAGATCTCTGTTAGCGGACACGAATAAAACTTTGAGACGACTGTTCACAGAAAGACGACAGGCAACGGACGGTGCTTAAATGCAGTCAGGGAATGTCCTAAGCGTTATAAGACCAACGTCATTCACGCTTTTGTGAGATGTGCATTTAAACACTGTTCGGGCTGAACTACCTTGCACTCTGAATTAATACGAGCTAGGCAAACTCTAGTAAACACCAGCTTCTCTTACACCGACACTGAAACAGTAATAAAAGAGCACATGGAAAAGTACTTTACTAAACCGACACAGCACGGACAATCGACCCCGATTACACTCTTTTGTCAAAACCAAATGAGAACCTCCTACAAACAAGACGAAAAAGCGATAAGAAAAATCATGTCCGGATATGTTCGGCCAAAACCAACCATGCACGACCAGGCAAACTTGAAAACACCAATGTAGTCCACCAATTTACTTGCGAATACGAAGGCTGCAAACTTCGCCCAGCCCACTTCAATGGTGTTGCAACAACGCGCTCTCCAGTCGACTCACTGTGCACCTACGTGACGGCGCGCCACTACAACTCGTGATACAAGAACACAACAACAATAACACAACAACTGACGAACAACGCGACCTTATTACGAACGTGCTATGACGTGAGACGGCTTTAGATATGGGAAAGTATCTATATTCATGAAAACTGGTCAGCCATAAACAACTAAGTTATTGTAGCACCTTAGAGCTGCTGGGAGCAGGACATTGACCTGCTCCCAGTATCCAATTATCATTAAGAATCCAACTCTTCGATTAGTCTTCTTATCCACTTAATTATTTCCCTGCTGTTGGTGTATGTTACATGTAAACCCGGTGCACCGTCCTTTTTAACGAAACTCAAATCAAAGAAAATATATCGCCACACTATACGAATATATATATATACATATATATATATATATATATGCATATGAATATACATATATACGTATATACAAAACATGCTTTCCTTATACGTAAGCGGGCCCCTTTTGCGCTATGAAAGAGCTCAAGCGCTATTTTTGGGGTCATAAGCTGTTTTCTGGTTTGAGGATGCTCAGACCATGCTTGTGGGCGCACAAACCTGTTTTTGGGTGTATGCACATCCAGAAAAACATGCAAAGTTACGCCTCTGGCCCGCAGATGGATCTTGGATACCCCACCCCAGGCGCTCGTCAGCTGTTGACGGGCACCCGTGCGGCTGTGACACGTGCGGGACGCCAGCGCCGGAGCGCTGACGTCACCAGCAGCACCGTGCGTATGGCGTGTGGTACGTCGGACACGTGAAGGTCACCGGCAGAGGCTGGCCTCCGGTTGCCGCACCTGCCGTGGGGGGAGGAGGTCAATAAATGCACGGCAGGGGGCATGGAAAACTACTGCGTAAAACTGGCATGTCGTCGCCTGGTGTATTTAAGATTGTCGATTTTGGATGTTTCATTGTTGTCTGACGTCACATTTCCTTAGGGAATTAGTTGATGGTTGCAAAAAAACAACGAAGGTCGCTTTGTGTTCACTTCAGCCTTCGTTTATTGCTTGCTCTTCCTGCGTATCTCTTATTTCCGCTTCAGCGCGTCTCTCTGAGCCCTACGAGGACAGTACGGGACAGCAAACATGCTGCTGGCGGTATTCGACAACGTGTCGGTGGCGCCGCCGCTGATACGTAGACGGATTTTTTAAAGTCATGGAACTATTGGGGGGAGGGGTGGACGACTCTCATGAGACTCAGTTTCCCCATATGCCGTCTACTCACATTACGTTTAATGTAACAAACATATGAATAGTCTGAGAATATTAGAAATATCGCAGGAACAACCGGACGTTCTTTTAGACGTTTTTCTGCATGCAGCGCCACAAGACTCGTGTCAACAACAAAGGGAGCTGGGGGCTCTGGCCACTCTGCACCGTTTCCCACGCCTACGGTAACAAGAAGATGATGAAACAATGGTTAGTCCGTCGATGAACATTCCCGTCGGTCCGCAAACATCCATGACGTTTTGCCGCCTGATCACTCCAGAGCAAGAAGATGCCCGCAAAAAACGATCATACAGTAATGAATATATCTGTCTCCATAGTTCATGCATCGTTTCCGCTCCTTCAGAAAATGATGGATAGCTGTGTGTGATAAATGCGTTTTTACTCACAACAATGGCATATCGAATCAAGTGGGCCGCTAGTGGACGCAACAGTTCCAAGAACTACGTGTCATCTTCCTTGTTCCTTGGCTTTTGAGACGGCTGTCTCATAGCCGGCCAAGAGTGATGCATTCTTTTGGTGAGAAACCAGCCCCGAGACGTTTCCTGACCGGACAAAACTTGCTCACGGCACGGTGGGGAGAGTCTTGCTCACATACTCAATCGGGCTCCCATGAGAACAGGGACTGAGACAAGCCCGGAATGTTGGCCTGACTACGCCGCTGTCCTCAGCGCCGGCCCGGGGTCAGCCGCGCCAGCCGCACCTCCCTCTCCGCCGTCTGCATCGTGCCCCGAGCACGGGCGTTTGGCAATCCGTGCACAGAGCAGCGAGCGGGCATGAACGCCTTCCCGACCTTGGCCACGGCGACGGTGGCGCCGCCGCCGGCCGCCGGCCGAAGCTCGGCACGCGCCGGTGGCCAGTCGGTGGGCGGCCGTGGACGGCGTGGGGTTGTCGTCCGGCGCGCCGCTCGGGGTCACCGTCGTGCTCCCGGACGGTGACCTGAGGTCAGGTCTGCTCGGCCGGCAGCATGGCCGACGAGGGCAACGTGATGCGGCTGCTGCTGGAGATGATGACGTACTTGGAAGGTAAGCGGACGTGCTTGTCTTTGTCTCTGCGCGCTTGTGCCAGTGTGCCCGTTTATCGTCATTAATAGGGGGCGGGTCTCTTCGCCACTGGACTGCTTGGACGACATACGATGTGCCCGTGCTACTGGATGTTTACGTTGCACGTTTCCCGCGAGCTGATTCTCCCAGTAGTCTCCCAAGCTGATCAGCTTCCTCGTCTGAGCGGCGGCGCCGTTAGTCCGCGTAACCCGCTGCACTGCGGGGAAAATTCGCCCCGAACCCGCCCATGCCTCCGGGACCCAGCCGCTTCCGCCAGCCTCGCCTCCGGAGCGCCGGTGGACCGGCCCGGCGCCGATCTGCGGCGGGATCGCAGCCGGGTGAAAATAGGTCAGCTGCGCCGGGCCGCGCGACCGTGCGGCGCCGCCCCGGGCCGGTGCGACACCCCGCATTGTCCATGGCTCGGCGCGGCATGGACGCGCTCGAGAGTCGCGGATATGGACAGAAGAGAAAGCCGGCGGGCAGACGGTCACCAGACTGCGGAATGCAGGCTGGACTGTGCACCTCCCCGTTCCCGGGTCGTGCACGCGTGATCATGCAGACGTATGTTTCCACATGATCGGCCTTGGGGTACTCTGAGCCTCGGTCTGGAGTCTGACTGCAGTTCTCCCCCCTGTTCCTTCTTCTCGCCGGTCTGAATCCATCTTTTGTCCGTGCTGTGCCGTGTTGTTTTCATTGGTGCAACGATCGCCTCCCACGTTTCTCGTCGCGTACAATTTCGTTGTGCTGACGTTCTTGTAGGGGCGTTGCAACCGGGGGCAGGGGGCGGCTCCCCCCCAACTTTGGACAACATTTAACGTTATCCCCATGGCGTTGCATGGAAAGAAACGAGGTAAAAATTACGTTTGCTTCCCTCCATCGCTATAGAGATGATTATGGAATCTCTGTATAGAGGTTCCATCGTTCCTGCGTTCTTGCGTCTTTATTTTTGTGTTCACGTATTTACACTCCTCCGGGTATGTGATTTTTTTACTTTGCCATTGTGTTATTCCAGTCTTCAGTCCGGATCTTTGCTGTTGCCACGCTATCTTCCTCATCTCAGTCCCCCCTTCTCTCTCTCTCTCTCTCTCTCTCTCTCTCTCTCTCTCTCTCTCTCTCTCTCTCTCTCTCTCTCTCTCTCAGCGCCTCCGTTTCTGTTTCCCAGGTCGCTGTCACTGACCGGTGCTGGCCATCCGTGTCCCCGTATTTTACAGCTGGCCGGATGTTAAATGCCTGTTGGATGCCGTGGGTGGGAAGCCATGAGTGTCCACAGTATCCTGGCGGGATAGTCTAATGGTTCCCCGACAATTATTCTATTTTGTGACGCCATTTTAATCAGGGTATGCAATTCGTTACAGTTGCCGGACTATGCACGCGTAATTATTTGTCATTCGATGAGAGTTATGGATGAGCAAATGGAGGCTGGAGTAATTATGAAGTGTGTTGTACCATGACATGCTGCCTGAAATGAGCCAGAACAATTTACGCTGGAAAGGTTCCGTAAATAAAAAAGTTCTGTAGTCGAGGCCATGGACTGGTCCACCACAAGCTTACAATGGGAAGGAAGAGGTCATAGTCGCCCCTTCGTATAACCTTTCCTCCTCTTTATATACTCCTTCTATTGTCCTTCCTTACCATGTCTTCCCATCTTCTCGGATCTCGGTCTATTGCTTTGAGCACTTAAAAAAGTAAATGGTTTGAACACAAAGATGCATATTTAATGTATAAATATTTTGTATATATTTAGTATGTATTTTTTATTGTACTATTAACGCATATTATATACCACGCCTTATATGTAAAATCCGTATACATATACAGTATAAATAAATACACAAGTGTTTATGAGCAAATCCAGGATTTGCTCATGAAATTTTGTACGGTGATGTTGATGCGGCCAGAATGCATTGCCAGATCAAGTATGTAATTAGTCTATGGTACAGGCCCCTTGCTTTCCACCGAAATTGGAAGTCATCCAATGTTTCTGCTGCCGTCCCCGGAACCGACGCTCGCACAGGTGCTAGGTATTCCTAGTATGATTACTCCTGAAATTCATTATTACGTGAGGAGAATACGTGAGGGGAACTATTCTGCGGTTGTGTTGGCGCCTGCTACCCTGATTACTATATGGGAACATTTGTAAGGAAGGCTCATGACGTGTTGTAAATCCAGCCAAAGGTCCAGGCTCGAGGGGCACCATTATTAGCCAAAGCCATAGCATGTCACCGAACTCCCAGCGCTGTCAGGAAAACACAGAAAACACATCATTCATGCTGTCCACAATGTTTGCGAGAACTACGGGTGAGAGCCTCATATTTCGGCCTTATCTCCTGCCATCAGGGCTCTGGCCATTCCACCTTCTTCTGCCCCCCCCCCTCCCCCCAGGTCTCGCGGGCCGGCGCCGGTCCGGAACCGGAGACGGATCCCGGAGTCCTGGCGGCTGCCCCTCCCTCCGCCCAGTCCAGGATCCTGGGGAGGGGAGGGGAGGGGGGCTAATCACGGACGTCGCCTAGTGTGCCGGACCGGCCAACGGGAGGTAGGCGGAGCTCTCAGAGTTGGAGCCGCCGCCGGCGCTGAGATGCCGGGCCGGGTGCGCACCGCTCACGGAGAGGTGTCTGGTCTGGGTGAGCAGGGCTGGCAGTGAGGCTTTGGGCCGGGGTGAGCAGGGCGCACGGTAAGGTACCGGAGCGGGGGGCTGGGTTGAGCGTCGCCCATGGGGGAGCGTCGGGTCGAAGTGAGCAGGACTGAGAGGTTTCGGTTCGGGGGTGAGAAGGGCACGCGGTGAGATACCGAGTCTAGGGCTAGCAGCGCTGACGGCGATTGTTGAGTAGGGGGTGAGCAGGGCTCACGGTGAGAGGCCGGGCCGGGGGTGAGCTGCCGGCGGTGGACGGACTCAGGTGGCGTGCCCGCCATGTGTGGTCCGGACTTTCCATCCGGTCCGCTGCGAAGCCGCCCCTAACGCGAAGCAGTCACGACTTTCCGGGTAGGTGGCTGATTCTGGGGCAAAATGAAAAAGGTTTGGCGAGAGCGCCGCTGCTCTGAGATTGAGGCGCCGATTGGCATGAACTTTCATTTTCCGGCCCATGCATTGGCACAGTTATCTGTCCCTTGGCTGTTTCGGTCGACCACTCATTGCTCCTTTTCCTTTCAAAAAATGTTACATGCGTCTCTTTCAGACATAGAGCACGTTTTTTTTGCTGCTGAAACAGTTGAGACGTGGCCGGTCGGCCACGGCCTGACGGGCTCGCCGGAGACCGCAGGCGGTAATGGCCAGCTGCCGCGACAGCTCAGCCGAAATGATCGGACTTTCACCGCACGTGTGATGACTGCAAGCGGACGGCGCAGACGGACGTCGCCCGCTCCGAGGCGTGGCGCTCGCCGTGCGCTGCCGAGGCGCTGGGGTTTGGAGCGCGCAAGTCCAAAACACTGCTGGGCCTGTGCATGGGTCTGGTTCACGTCAAATCTGTCTTGCCGAGCTGATGAAATTTCAAACCATTGTCAGGGGACGTCGTTTGCTTTTTCATGCTGGCATGCCCTCACGGATGGCGGCTGTGAGGCTCGCGCCCCTCCACTGCCCGCGGCAGCTGCTTATCAGCGTTTTATTTCCCAGTCTGTCGCCAAACACAATGGCCTGACTTTTTCCCGGCTCCGACAACACGTGACTAGTTATGCAATGTGGCTCTGGCGCCAAAAACATGGGGTGCATCCGGTGTCATGACGAAGCAGTTTTCGTTACCGAAGCATAGTGGTCGCGCGTTAACGTGCGTGACGGTCGTGCACATCAGCAGCACGTGGAGGAAACCACGGATGTGCGAACATCTGCCTAAGAGGACTGGCTTATTAGCTGTCACGGGAAATCCCCAAAATCATCTTTAACTATCTCCAGTGCAAATGAAATTGAGTCGGAGGCCTCCTTATTCTCATTTCGCCAAGCTCGTCACAACATTCACCAGGACGTGGCGGACAAATGCTTTTGTTGTTGATCGAAGCCAGCAAAATTTGACACCCTGTCTGATGTCGTTCCGCGTTCAGATGTCAGCGCGGCCCAGTCTGTTTGGAATTAGCTGTGTCGTCGGGAGGCTTCCGTCTGAAAAACTGTTAACATTTATCTTCATTGATCAACGTGGACCGATCCAGTGTTGTGTGTGACAGGAAAATGGCAAGAACAATATCGGAAGATCATGTGAACATGTCCACTCACGTCTGTTTGGCGCTGAGCCCATTTGGATCCAGCGTAGTCCCGTGGGCAACAGAAAGGTCAATGGACGACGATATTGCAGACGTTTTCGCTTTGATTTGAGCTCCTCTCTTACCGCGGGACTCGTCTCGCATATGTTCGTGTCTTCACAAAGCTCGCTGTGTGCCGTAAAGTGGACGCGGGTTCTGGCCGCCTGCTGGGTGACCGGCGCCGCTCCGTCGCCCTCACGAACGTCGTGCCGGGGACAGCCAGAGCGTCGTCTGGCAACATCCCTCGGTCTCGTTCCTCAACGTCCCCCCCCCCCCACCCAACGCGGCTCACCTGTCGGGGCCTCTTCCCGGCTTCGTGCGCCGTGACGTCACAGCTGTGCTGTTCTCAGGCGGGCCGGGTGGGCTTCCCAGTCGTCTCCGGCCAGGGTGGAACACGGGGGAGGGGATGTTCCGCGAGATCTAGCTGGAACCCTCACGGTTGGGAGCGGCGTCATCGTTCTCCGAGTTCAGCGACGTCAGCTTGCAGCGCCGTCTTCACCTCCCAGCATTCAGTGCTGGCTGGGAATCGTGATCCCTGGGCAACGTTGGCTCGGTGCCAGGCGCAGGAGCGTGACAAGGGGATTATCCTGTGGCTTCTTTGTAAAGTTGTGGTAATTTTAGGTCCTCGCATTACCGTGCAAATACTCAAGTTCATTGAACGATAACATATTTTTTTTGTTATTTCTGGCTTCCCTGAATATCTGATAGCTAGTGTTGAGCAAATATTAAAAACTGCAACTCCGAAATTCTTATCTGATAACTGCGAAAACAACCTTAGAATGGTGTGCTTTGCTAAAAATCACTCGGTGGAGCACCTACTCATCTACGGGAAAGCAGTTCGTATTCTTGTGTTCGCATTATACGATGATAGAGACTAATTCCCGTTAGGAGCTTGCAATGAATCTCTTGCGACAACACAGCTGGCTCATTTGCTTGACGGAAGGACTTCATGTGTATATGGCCGTATCAAGGACATTATTGCGACCAGGAGACATGCGCCGAGATCCCGATGGAATGCAGATTATCCTCGTTTTGCGTCCGATACTAAGCTGACCAGGTTAAGTGTTGCGTCATCTGGGCACCGCTTTGCTCCGGAGGGACACGACCTTTCCCAAATGACGCAATGACCGGCCCAGGTCAACGTGGGGTGGAATGCAACACCGGGATAACCTGCATTCCACCGGGATCCTGGCCCATGTTTGGTGAGCAGGCCACCTTTCGTTTTCGGTGCCCTCTGGGCCCGTAACAACAAGACCTTGGCGCCTCAGAACTTTTGCCATGCTGCAAGGGAAACTGCTTGCCGTGATGCCATCGATCACCACAGTGCGGAAAATTTCAAAACGATTTGTGACCCAGCGCACATGCTGCAGTCTCTCAGATCGCCGCTGACTTACCGCTGCCTCTGTCAGTCCCAACCGGCGGCAGTCTGCCGGCCTCCACGCCGACTCACGCCATCCACCGCCATCCGCGCCGTCATCTGCGCCCCTCATCAGCCGACGGGCGGCCACTCTTCTCCCGGCTAACCCACTTGGTCGGCCGCCGCCGCGGCACGTGCCGTTCTCACAGCTCCGCCGAGCCGGCCGCCGGCCGCACGAGCGACGTCCCGCTCCGTGACGTCACCGTCCGCGGCGTGACGTCACCGGTCTGCAGCGCGTGTGCAGGCGCATGCCTGCACGGGCGCGCCCGGTGCGTGTCCGGGTGGCCATGGTTCGTCAGGCCGGAGGCGTGTTCGGCAGGAAACTGTTCCCGACCGACGGCGGGCGGGCGCAGCTCACGCAGACGGCCTGTTTGTGACGTGCCACCGCGCTCTCCTCTCTCTCTCTCTCCCCCCCCCCCCCCCCCCCCCCCCCCCCCCCCCCCCCCCCCCCCCCCCCCCCCCCCCCCCCCCCCCCCCCCCCCCCCCCCCTCTCTCTCTCTCTCTCTCTCTCTCTCTCTCTCTCTCTCTCCTTTCCTCTGAAGACTTGTCAACACGAAGTCAGGGGGTCTCGGCATGACGTAAAGCAGAGCGACGTCCGCGCGGTCGTCGCTCCTCCTACGCCGCGAAATGCCGGACCTCGGCCTCCCCTGCCGGTCCCGGCGCCGTCCTCCCGCTGACAGCTCCCCTCCCGCCGGCGGCGTCGCGTCGTCGATACCGACGGCCGACGATCGGTCTACCGCCGCGTGTCGGCCAGGCCGTCAAACGGACGGCCGGCGGCCGTCAGGCCCGCCGCCGCCGCCGGGGCGGTTATGTAAGGCGGCACAGACTGGCGGCCGCTGCAAAAAAAACTGTTCGGCGTAGTGCTGACCGAGGCCGGCGATCTGTCAGTCTGCTGTTGTGGCAACAGCTGCCGTAGGCAGCGCGTCGTGAGCAGTTGCACCGCGGCAGAGCCTCATTGTCCCAGTAATTAAACCTTTGACCACTGCAGGAAGTTCTTTTCGAAGATATTGCTCAGTATGCGGTATGGCGAAAGGTCGCATCCAATGATTGCCCATTCACAGTACAGCCAAGTCATATTTCTCATTCGCAAGTAGTTACTCGCAAGTAGCAACTCGTTAACGCCACACCTTAGTGTTAAATCAAGCTACGACTCAATTTCTATTGAGCACTTTCCATGCGTCAGACATTCCAGACGCAGATAAAAGTTCCCGTTCGCCGTGCATCGCCACCGAACCGCAACAGCGCGGCCACACCACGCCGCGCTGATCCACTGTAGCGGGCGGCGCGGCCGGCGCCACCGCCGCCTGTCTCGCCGTCGGCCGCCGGCTCCGCCCCCCAATCGATGCGCCGCCGCCGACGACACGCGACCTGTGAGCGCCGGCTGGCCGAGCGTGGACGGCCGCCGTCGCCCGCCGACGGTCCCCTCCTCTCCGATCGACGCCGGCGGCTCGCTCGGCCCCCGGCCGGCCGAGCGGTGGGCGCCGCGCTGGTGATTTAGATAGCGCGAGGACGTCCGGGTGTCATGTTCGCTGCACCTGCAGCAGACAGCCAGGCGGGGGGCGGCTGGGTGCGCTGTGGTCCCTGAAGCGTGGCTCCTGCCTGGCTCTGTCCACTGATGACGGCATCCACATCTGCAGTAAAACGCTCAGAGCAGATGGCTGAAACTTTCTACACATTGCTGCAACGCGGCGCTTGGGTATCTGAGAGTTATTGAGAGAAGGGCAGTGATGATGGTCTCTTGCATCTGTGGCCACTGCTTTGTTTTACAGAACAAAGGCTCAGATTAAGCTGTTCAAAGTATTATCTTTAAACATACGTTTAGCTGATAATGATTTGCCAGCACGTTGACGGAATGCTATTATGCTTGTGCCGCAGTAAAAAATGAGTTCTTTGTGTTTCATACCGTAAGTAATTTCATTTAAAGGGAGAATTTTCCGGTTGCTTTCGTGAAGATGTCGGCCGTTCAGACCGACGCGGCGCCACCGGCCCAATATTGTCGCGCCGGCTGAAGCCAGTGGCGGTCTCAGGTCGCCTCCGCCGTCCCGAGCTCCGCCGGTCGCCGGGCCGCCTCTGCGGTCCTCTGCCGCCCAGAAGCGGACGCGCCGGCCGTCCGGGCGCCGCCAGACGCGCCGCCGGGCCGCGCCGTCAGGTGCTCCGTTTTCCGGCGGCCGTTTTTTGCCGCCGCCGCCTCTCGCGCACCGCCTGGAGAAAGTAACACGCCGGTACACTTGCCAAACGAAGCAAAACGTGTCGACGGGGCCGGCGGGCTGCCGCTACAGGAACAACAAAATCGCCACTTTACTTTCCACTGGGCTCGGGTGTGTTCAGACGGACGCATCGGCTATCGGTGCAGTGTCGCGGATGCGCCAGGTTTCATCTGACGATGTCAGGCCGACCTTATGCCATGTTACATCAATCACCCTGATACCTCTGGGGTGCCAACGGCTTTCACGCTGGTGTTTCAGCTGTGTAACATCTGCCTGCTTCCAGTGAGATAAAAATGAAATGCCCGCATAAATTAAGTGAAAGATATTCTGATAACCGGTTTGCCCAATGCTACTCGAAGACCGCGTGGACATTTTTTGCCAAGCGGTCGTAAGTCCGAGCGATGTTGACGGCGAGATATGGAGACCGTCAGTGGCGTTTCGGCGACAGGAAACTGCAGAGCCCGGCGAGTGCAGCGGGTCGCTGACCGGGCGGCGACGTCCCGCGGGGACCGGCCGGCGGCGGGCCCGGCTCCGGCTCTGGCTCCGGCTCCGGCGCGGCGCTCCCACGCTTTGTTGTCGGCGCCCGGCCGGGAGCCGAAGTGGGTGACCGATTTAAGCGGCGTCCGCGGCCCGCGCCGCCCGCCCAGTCCGGCCCGGCGCCTCAGGTCGGACAGCGACGCGGCTGCGAGGCGATCCGGGAGCCGAGCGCGTTCCTTGTGGACCGGGGCAGCCCCGAGAACGGAAGCGCGGACGTGAGGGCAGTGCAGAGGACAGAGGCTTGATCGGTCGCAACGAGCACCGGTTCGAATTTTACTTAATGCACGCGACAGTTACACCGCGCTGAACCCGAACGAAACCGAGAGAGGTGGCCGCGTCCCGGGCGAGGATGACACCATCGAGCACATGCCACGACCCCGGCCGGCCTCGACCCGCGTCCGTCCGTCTCTCCCGGCCGTTCTCTCCGTCTGCAGAGCAACGCGGCGCGCCTGTGTCGCGCACGAGCGGGCGGCGCGTGCAGGCGGCCGCGGCCCCTTCACCGCTGCCCCTCCCTGTGCCAAGCGGCGCCGCCGCGACGCCAGCGCTGTCCCAACCGGCGCGCCGGCCCGGCCTCGACCGGCGGCGGCGGCACTTCCACCCGCCGGCGGCGAGGACGGCCGAGCGTCGCCGCCGTCGCGCCGGCCCGCGCGCCCGACGAGCGCGCGTCGGCGCGCGCCTGCAGCCCGAATAGCTGCCTCCTCGCGGCGGCGAGCGCGCTCCTGGGAAAGCGACCAAAACGGTACGGAATCTGCCCGAGCGGGCTTTCACTGCGCCGACCGGGCGGCGGCGGCCGCTGCCGGCCGGCCGGCCGTCTCCGAGCCGGGTCCGGGCGGCCGCAGCACCGCCCCGGGCGGAAAGGGCCCGGCCGGCTAACTGGGTGACCTTGCGCCGGCGCCGCGTAACCAGGTCAGGGTGGGCCGTGGGGGTCGGCGGCGGTACAGGCGCGCCGACCGCCGGCCGCCAGGGTCGAATCCTTCATGGCGGCGGAGGTTCCTGCTGCCGCCGGCGCTGCGGAAGCTCGGGTCGGGGCCGGCGGGGGCGACGGTCCTCGGCGCCCTCCGGACAGCTGCCGAGCGCCGCCGAGGGTCGCCGCGCCGAACCGGTCCAGCCGCCGAGCCCGCATGACGGCGCGGGCCGGCCCGCTAAACCGCGCCGTCACGCGGAGTCGTGCCTTTGGAGCCGGAGCGCCGAGTTTGTGTTTTCGGTATCGGTTTGTTCCTGTTTCGATTTGCCTGGCAGTGTACGGATAACTCACGTCGTTAACCGTATCGTTTATCCTCGTCATAGCCTCCGCTGGCGAGTAGTTAGATGACGTCGTGCTTTGCCGCCGCAATTTTTACGCTGCAAGGACTGTGCCACTCACCTTTGAAGATCGCTTCCGCATTCCCGGCTATGCTAGGGTTGGCTGGTTTCTGGCGCATTACCTCCTCTCACTTTCTTACACACACGGTGCTCACGCTGAATGCACAGTTTGCATTCCTGAGCCTCTGCCCGGCAAAGCTGATTACCATCAGCTGATCGTGCCAAGTCCTGGCCAGCTGCCATAGTAACCGTACGTGATTTAGGCGAGGCTGAAGACGGTAACTCAGGATCAAGCGAGTGGTCGCCGACTTTCGTCGACGCCGAATTTCGTCAACTCCTCTTTACGGGAGCCTCTCGCCAAGGCCGCCCTCAAGGGTTGTAAAGCGACAACAAAGGGGCGTCGCAGGTCCGACCGCGGCAGGCAGGTCCGGTCGGGCCGCCGGTACCTGCCCAGGGCGCGGATCGCCCCACACCTCTGGCCGGTTCTCTGACGCCGTCCGTGGGCCGGGCGGGCCGGGCGCGCGCTGCTGCTGATGCAACGCTAGAAAGCGTGGATTCAATGCCATCGCGCCATCACGACAGGGAGCCCAGCACGGGAGGGTCGCGGCGCTTCATGGCGGCAATCAGCGCAATCTGCAGCCGAATCCAACGTCCTTTCTCACTCATCAGAGGCTCCAGCCGGTTGTGATGCACGGAATCTGAGACCTGGCCTCGGACCGGCTTACCGCTTACTCTGGCATGCCGGTTGCACGCCGAGTTGGACGCCATGGGCGTGGCGGGTCGTGAGATAGCCATTCCGCGCCGGTCACTAGATCAACTGTGTGACGCTAACAGTCACCTGCGCGCCGTATGTGGGCAGTCGACCTTGCCTGGAACAAAGTCTGGCATTGAGTGCTCGCGATTAGCGTTTTTGTTCACGACTAGAGTTCGAACTGGCCTCCCCCGCAATCATTGCTGGTTTCCTATGCGGAACGTCTCGGGACAGAGGCTACCTACAAATCGGGTAATCAGCGCTCTCCCTGTTGCCTTGTTGTTGTACTCTGTGACTGCCTGGCTGACTGACTGGCTGGTTGGATGACTGGCCTCACCATGTCGGTCGCGTTGGACCGGCGATGTCTGCTGTCCCGCGACCGCCGCCGCCGGTGTTCTCCGCCCGTTCTGTCCCGGCACTGTCCCGGAGCTGTCTCTGTTGGGTCTGGCCCGGGCCTGCCTCTGCTCGGTGAGTCCCGGGACAGCTACCGGGTTCTCGTTCGGTTCCGGAATTGTCTCTGCCGGGTCTGGCCCGGCCCTGTCTCCGCTCGGTCAGTCCCGGGCCGCCGCTAGTGACCTCTGCTCGGTGTGTCCCGGAACTGTCTGGCGGGCCAGTGCCGGGCCTGCCTCCGCTCGGTCGTCCCGGGCCGCCGCTAGTGACCTCTGCTCGGTGCGTCCGCGGACCGTCGCCGGGTGCCGCTGCTCGGTCCGTCTGGTCGGCAGGTGCCGGCGGCCGACACACCTGCCCCCGAGCTCCGGGCCAGCCGGGGCCGGCTCGCCGCCAGACCGGCCTGTCGGGAGCCGCGGCACTGTCAGGTTCCGCGCGGGCGACCAGCGTCGGGTAACAGGACGCCCGGCATTGGCTGGAAGTCATGTGTGAAGAGCGCGCCTCGGCGGCTCTTTGTTCCCGGCAGGTTGCCGTTTTTGATTGGTGCCCTCCGCCCTGTTGAAATGAGCGCGTTCGTAGGCAGAACATTCACCTGGATCACGGGGCCAATGAATTATTCCGACGCAGACACAGAGTCGCGAATGATTTCTTGCCCTTCGTTTGTCAGTAGGTCGTGACTGCGGCTTGTTGAGTCGATCCACGTCGCGTCGCCGGCCGTCCATCACCTCAAGCTTGAAATCTGCCGCAACGGCTTCGGCGAAAACCTCCGCCCCTCTCCGAAACCCGCCGGTGCCGATTTTCCCGCGGAGTACGTTTTCCAGGAGCGCGGGGGCAGCGCTGGAAAGGCCCGCACCGTGCCGCGCACTGCCCTGGCGGGCCGGCCCGGGCCGGAGCGCGCGCTCGTGGCCTTGGCGACTCTGACCGCACGAGCTGCGTCTGCCGCCGCTGTCGCTCGCGGGGGCGGCGGCGCCTCGGCGTCGCGGCGCAGTTACGTTTCCCCCCCCCCCCCCCGCCATCGCCGCGGCGAGAAGGTCCGGTGCTCGGCCGGCCGCCGCACGGGTAAACAAGCCAGGCCGCCGCCCACTGGCGCCGTTTTTGTGGCGCGCCTGCCGGACCCGCCGCGCCGCCGATCTGAGCCGCTGAGCGGACCGGTGCGGGACCGCGCAGAGGGCGCGGCCGCCGCGACCGCGCGGTCCCTGGCGCGGGGCGCGAACTGGTCCCCAGACGGCTGCCGCGGGGCGCTGGACGTCCGCGCGGCGCGGAGCCGGCCGCCGGCGAAAGTCCGCGCGACAGAGCGGCGACTGGCCGACCCGGCCGGCGGCCGGCCGGCACCGTTACCGTTACGCCGCGCCGAGCCCGCGGCCGGCCGCGGCCGGCGCAGGGGCTGCGGCGAGACGCCGGGTCGTCTCCGAGCGTGCAGTCGTCTCCCGCCTGCCGCGGAGCGGTCCGCGCGACGGTCGCCCCAGGCGGCCGCGCGGCGAGACTCTCACGCCTGCAGGGCCGCCCGAGCGGCGCCGCCGCCGCGCCGGAAGGAAAGCGGCGCGACCTGACGGCCTACGGCCCGCCGGACGAGCCTGGACGCCCGGCGGCCGCGCCGGCGGCGGTCCGCCTCCGGACCGCCAGCGAACCTGCGAGCCTCCCGGCCGCCGGCGGCGCGTCGTCGGCCCGGCGACCCCCGGCGCGTCGCCGCCGCCGGCCCGTCGGTGTCCGGCCGGCGGCCGCCGCGAGACGGCCGATCGATGGGCGCCGACCTGCGGCGGCCGCGGCTGATTATTGAGCGCGCCGCCTGCATGTCGGCGTGCAAACGCGCCGACACGCGAGCGGCCGGCCAGCGCCGCCGGCCCGGCCGGCGCCGTGGGAACTGCAGCCGCACAAAGCCTGGTGCCGCGCCGGCGGAGCTGAGCCGTTTACGGCGGGGAGACGATCCGCCGCGGGCGTCTCCTGAAACGGATCTTTAGCGCTGTGGGAGCATGGCGGGCGGGAAACTGAGTGGGGGAGGTGCGGAAGTCCGCGTTTGGAAACCGACTTTTCAGCCAGAACGCCGAAGGACGCGCAATAGGAAATAGCGTGACCGCGACCGGCGGGCTACTTGATGCTTATCGGGCTACAGAATGGGACCACTGCCGGGATGATTGCGCACGATACTGGAACTCAGCCGCACTTGCCATGGCGCTGTCATTTCCGGCCTTCATGTCGTTGACACGAAACAGTTCGGCCGGCCGCGCGATCGGGCCGGAAGTGCCGGCCTCATGCGGGCGCTGGGAGCCGCCTCCTCTCGCCGACCGCCGGCCGGACGTCGCCGCCGCCTCTCGTCGGAGGCGGCGGCGCGTTGCACGGCGACGGCGCGGCGCGTCGGCCGCGGGCGCCGCGCGCCGGCGGTGAAAGCAGGGCCGCGATTAAAAGAGCGGCCACGGCGCATCTGTCGGACGCGCGCCCGGCAGCCGGCGGCCTCTCTCCCGACGGCGACTCGCCCCGGGGCGTGCCGCGAGACGGCGACTCGACCCGTCGGCGACTCGGCTCCGGGTCAAACCCGACGTGTCCGGCTCGTGTGTCGAGCTGTGGCGGCGCTCCGTGGACCGCGCGCGGCGGTGCCGCAGCTGGCGAGTGCCCTGAGGGGCGAGGCGGGTACCCAGACGAGGCTGACAGCCGCAGCCCGCCTGCTGCTGCCGCGGGGTCGTCGCTGGGAGCCGGCGTCGTTTCGCGGCGTCCAGGACGACGTTCGCGTATCAGATATTGTCCTGGAGGTGTCGCTGGTGGGCGTTGACCCGGTACTCAAGCTCTCAGGTAATCAAACTCCTTCAATCCCAGTGAAACCTCGCCTGGATCGACGGGGCAGTCAAGCATGGGATATTTGGTACGTTGAAACGGCATCAACGTTACCTTAACCGCGGCCGCCATAAAGCCGGCGGAACAGTTTGAAAAGTGGCAGTAAGGAAGCTGTGGTTCGTAAGCGCATTTAAAACCCAGGAAACCTCGGAAACCGTCGTGCCATGTGGTGGCTTTTTTGCCCTGGACCACTGCAATGACCTTTTGGCTAAGGATGATCCTTCAACCTTGACAACCGGTTGCATCACGCAGGTTATAAAAATGCCACCTTACTCAGAAAAATCCACGCCTCATATTTCTACGCTACCCGTACCGAACACATCTGCCCTTGTTGAGGCTCCTTAATCGGATAGATACGCCGCGATCGCTTTGCTCCCGCGGGGATCAGGACACCTGTGGCGCGCCACAAGTGTTGGCACACCGGAGCTTTCGCGCGCTGCCGCGGCGGCCTTGATCGAAGACGTGCGTCGAGCGGCGTCTGGCTGCAGCGCTGCTCTGAGGCCCCGGCCGGCGTCCGGCGGCGACCTCCAGCCGGCCGCCGGAGAAGCGGGTCAGCCCGGCCGGCCGGCGGCGCCGCTCCTCCCGGGCTCAGGGCGCGACGGGCGGCCGCGGAACGGACCGGCCGGCCGGCGGCGGACTGTCGGCGCCGGCCGCGGCGGACTGCCGGCGCCGGCCGCGGCGGACTGCCGGCGCCGGCCGCACTCGAACGGGGACACGTCCGCCCGGCGCGGCGCCGCCGCCGCCCGGCCGGGCGGCGACCCTCGGTCCGGGGCGGTCCTCTGACGGTCTTCCGGCGGTCCCCGGCGGACCGCGCGTCCGCCGCGGGCGGCGCTCGCGGCGCGACCTTGCCGGCGCGCCGTTTTCGGCGAAGCGGCGGCTCTCGGCGCGGCCGGCTTTTTTATGTGAGCCGCCGTCCGAAGGCCGCCGCCCGGCCGGCCGCCGCCGTGAAGGTAAACATGTGCACTTTCGACCGGCGACGGGCGCGGGCGGTCGGGCCGCCAGCAGCTGCGCCGCCTCCGCTGGGCGACAGTGCAGTGCGCGCGACGACTGCGGGCCGTAGCGCGCGCCGGTGTGGCTGTGCGTGCGCGGGCCTTGACGTGTGGCGGCTCGCGCGGGACAGTGCGTGTGCCGTTGCGGACGAGCGATGGGCGAGAGCCGTCCTCCCTGCATGGGGTCGGCCCCCTGCTGTGACGGCGACTGGTGCTCGCGGCCACATCCGAGAGGTACGAGTCTGCGTGTGCGCGCGGCGGCTCGCGCGGGCCCGGGCCGGGTGTGCTTGGCTGGCCTGGTGGCGTGAGGGAGACCGAGACTAAACTCACTGACAGCGTGGTTCTGTATCTGGGGCAGATCTGGGGACGAAGGGTGATTGAGGGAGAGGGGGTTGACGTGCAAACGGTAGACGGAGACCTGGGTGCGGGTGCCATGCCTGACGATCCCGGGGGTTGGGGTCTGGACCCCTCTCATTATCAAGGGATTTCAACATAATGCCTCTCACAGTGGCTGGAAAGAAACGGTGCCGTATGCGGACCCCCTCCCCAATAATTTTCGAAAAGCTCCAGCCATGGCTGGTGCAGCCAGCCGGAGAGACAGAGAGAGAAGGAGAGAAAGGATGTTAATGCTCTCCCCGACTCCTTACGGTGAGCTGGCTGCACCGGTCGCCACGCTATATCTGGTTATGACGGTAGCGGTTAGCCTGTCTGCTCAGTCTTCAGCGGTATGGTCTCGAGATCCAGAAGCCGTCCACTGACGATTTAAACCGCCTGTCAGTGCGGATTGATGAATGTTGGGCATGTGAAGCCGGAATGACAAAGTGACTTGTTGACACGATTACATGTCTGCACGTTTTCGTCTGCATGCAGCGCACGGTGTATGCACATTCCCGTGGCCTGGTCGTTTTAAACCCGTCTTTGCTAAAGCCGAAAGGTGACTCACCCTTCGGCTGCCGTGCAAAGTCCCGTTATCTTGGCGAACGTTTTGAGAAGATGCAGCCCAGGCCGCTGTTTATTTGGCATTGAGCACGCCGTTTAAGGTCCACAGCTGGTGTGTGCATGGCGGTGACTGACAACGTCAGCGCTGTGGCGCGCGTGGCCAGACGGTGCTCAGTCGGCGCCGCCGTCCGAGCTGGCGGCGCGCGCTGGAGCCGTTACGCGGCACACTCATGCGTGAATTCCGGCCGAGACGCGGCGGCGGCGGCGGCGGCGGCGGCGCCTTTGTCTGCCGCCAGCGGCCGGCGGCCGTTACTTCACCCGCTAACGCTGCCACTTTCCCCGGCAGAGAAGCCAGAGCCGGCCGAGCACCACGAACCGGGCGACCTTCGCGCCGGTCCGGCCGCCGAGCCGGCTCGGCCGCCGCCGGCGCCGAGCCCCGACGAGGACGAGTACGAGCCGGCGCGCCGCTGGCCGGCGCCGCCCTGCCGCCGGCGCGACGAGCGGCGCCGCGTGCTGCGCCTCACCACCGAGAAGCTGGCCGCGCTCGAGGAGAACGAGCGCTGCCTGCGCTGGGAGAAGGACCTGCGCCAGCAGACGCTGCTGCAGAACATGGCCGCGCGGCTCGAGGCGGAGGCGCGGGCCGAGCGCGCCGCGCGGCAGGCGGGCCGGCCGCGCGGCGCGCGCGCCTACTCGCGCACGCTCGGCCGCACGTTCGGCGCGGCGCCGCCGTGCGGGCAGGAGCGGCGCCGGCGGCGGCGCGCCGACGACTGCCGCCTGCTGGAGGTGGACGTGCAGGAGATGTTCAGTGACATTTACCACCAGCCAGCGCCGGTGCCGATCGGGCCGCTCGACGAGGACGACGACGCGCCGGCCAAGCGCGCCGACGACGACGAGGCGCCCGCCAAGCGGCCGCGGCTCGGCGGCGCCGAGAACGCCGACCCGAACGCGCCGCCGGCGCCGGCGCCGCAGGAGCAGGTCCGGTTCGGCGAGGAGCCGCCCCTCGGCTGCGCGGCCGCCGCCGGTTTCGCCGACTTCCAGCACGTGTTCCACCACCTGGTGCCGTCTCTGGAGTCGTAGCGCCGGCCGCCGCCGCGCCGCCGGTACTGTGGGGCCCGCGGCGCCGCGGGCCCGCCGGGGGCGGGGCGGGGCGGCTGCCCCTCCGGCCAGCCCCTCACCGACCAGCCGCTGGCAGTTGTCCGTTGTTGTTGTTGTACATACCGTGTCTGTGTTCGACGCATGGCAAAACCCAACCAAAAAAATACCTACTCGTGGAGCTGTGGCAAGGGTATCTTTTACAACGCTGTAGAGCTGAGCTTTAGTCCGCGTGTCCGCTGCGTCCGAGGAGTGGGCGCGACTGCGCCTGTGTCTGACGAAACCGCTGTACTCTGAGAGCTTGACGAGCAAACGGTGGACTCCGCTCGAACCGGCAGCCGCAATCGCAAACTCCTCCTCCCGCGCCTCCCGCGCCGCCAGATCGTCCGAACCCTCCCTGACCGCGTGACCGTCCTCCGGGGCAGCGACGTGGTGGCAGGGCCCGGTCACGTGACCTGTCCAAGGCCGGCGGACACACGGCCCTGCCGCCGCTGCTCAATGCGCGGAGAAAGCCGTCGGCGGCCATTCGCCGAGACCGTGGCCGGACGGTGGCGACTGCCCCCGGCCCGCCGCCTCGCGGCCGGCCGCGGCTGACCAGCCTTGGTCGGCCTCAGCACGGGAGGAAGCCTGCCGGCCGCGCGCGACCTTGTCGTTCCCGCGTTGCGACAAGGGCCGCGGAGGGTCGCGCCGGGCGGCGGGCGGCGCGCCGGCACCCGGCGGCCGGCGCGCTGACCCAGTTTGCCGCCGCCGCCGCCAGTTTGACGCCGGCCAGCCGATAGGCCCGGCGCCCGAGCGGCCGACCCGTGTCCCGCGTCCGGCCCGGCCCGTCCTCGCCCGGCGTCCTCCTCCCGGCCCCGTTCGTCCCGCGTCCCACATCCCACCGTCCCAACCGCCCGGCGCGTCCCGTGTCCCGTCACCCGTCCGTCCCGTGTCCCGTCACCCGATCCGTCCCGGGCGCCACGTCCCGCCGTCCCGTCCGGCAGCCCGGCCTCGGGTGCCGTGTCTGCGGGCGTGCGCGGACGCATGGCGAGTGGGAGGACGCCCCCCGTCCGAGGCTGGCACAGCGACAGTGCGTCTCTCGGCGGTGGTGCGCGCCGAGCCACGTGGTGAATCAGTCATCCGTTTGGGCATGTGGGCGGTCGGGCGGTGCATTACGCACGTGCGGTGTCACAAGGCGCACGTGCACAACAGGCATCTCGTCAGGCTCCGTATCTCGGAGCTCAGACCTGGATCGGCATGTCCAGAAACCTCCGTCTCAGTTTTAATGGTTTATATTCATTTAAATGATCGTTGGCTGGACTTGTCGCAACACGGCAATATTTAAAGGGATATCTGAATATATTTACAAACAGTTGTCCAGGCATCAAAATGTATTTAAGCAAAAGCGCAATACTGCGGCGGTGTGAGCATTGTTGGACCATTTGTGGCATGTGGTGGCCCACCGTGTTTGTCGATGCGCGGTGACGTCATTGGAGATCCGCTGGCGGCTTGTTTGACTGCTGTTTTGAATTCGTCCATGTCCGGACGTGAGCTCAGAGACGTTGCTCTTTCTTTCCGCTGTTCTCAGTTGTTTAGCACAGGGTGTCGTACAAAACGTGCAAATGCTGCAGACTTGTTTGCCAGCGTAAGCCGGGCGTTTGCCAATATATATTCCAAGACGATCCTGGGTGTGTATCGTGATGGAACGGAATGGCACCTGGGGCGAAGGCCGAAATGGGGTAAACAACCAAATGCAAGAAGCGTTTGGAGCTCAATAAGATGTACCGCCAACAGATGATAAACACAGCCAACGAAACCAACCTAAAGCCTATAGCCAACAGCCAACGAAGAAAGCCTATGGTTCTGGTGGTTCTTCGATGTTTGTAACCTTTTCGTCTTCTCTCTCCTTCAATGGTGCTTGCATAGAAAAAAAGAAAACTGCCCGAAAAAGCATTAGTTTTCCCTTTTGGTTTGAATCATGCAATAAACACATTTAAATGTTGCATCTTTCCGACACGGAAAAGAAAACAAATAGCGAAAATGGACTTGTGGAGTGAACGTGCGTAAACACGGAAGCCTTATCAGCACGGTAACGGACCAAGGTCGCCCTACCACCCCTGCTTCCCAGATGACCTCCCGTTTTTTGTAAGGATGTCGGAAGGGTTTGAGCGCGATCGCCAACAACATCTGATGGCAAAGGCTGGGACTCAGCCAACAAGGAATCGATCGAAACCGACAGTCGGAACAGATTACTGGATCGTCGGGGTATGATGCCGTGGAAAGCTGACGGGTTTTGAGTCGGATTTTGGCAGACGACGTCCAAATGCTCTTCGGGGAAACACCATGTCCAAGTTTTTTTTTTTATTCTCTGGTGCCACGTACCGATTACGCAACGGCGTTGAAGAATAACCTTGCTGAGGACGAATGTGTGAAAAAGGATTTGTCTAAGTGAAGAGGTGTTCAGACAGCTGTGTATTCAACGAGAGCTGGGTGACCAGGCTTGATCAAACCATGCAGCACATGAGCCCAGAGACGTGTGGACAGCGACTTCCAGCACAGGAGACAGACATGTGGAGAACGGAGGGCTCTCCAGTGCGGGGGACCAGAGACAGGCGGAGAGCAGAGGGTCTTCCAGTGGTGGAGACGAGAGCGGGGCGGTAGCCACCAAACAGATGCCGGTTCGCAAGGGCGTAGCCAGGATGCCGCCAAGGAGGCCACGAGTACAAAGCGAAACCTCTTCAAAATGGAAAACCCCTCGGATTTTGAGCTATTTATTTCCATATTATTTCCCAGTTTCGGATTTTCTTTTCTTTTCATTTTCGGTGCATAAAAAACGTTACCCCGGTTCTTAACCCCAAGGAACGGGCCATGGACCCTTGGCCTCTCCTTGGCTGCGCCCCTGCCGGGTCGCCAGACGTAAATCCAAATCATTTGGGACATTTATGGGCCAAAGACTTCCCCGAAACGCAATAAAATCCAATGAAGGTCGACAAAATATATGGAGAAAGTAATAAAGGAAACAGAAGCCAAGGCGGTCCCCGATTGCCGAATGTAATTGTTCCCTCCAATCCATGCACTCCTTAGTAGATTTCCGGATTTTCTTCCTGTGGATCATAAGCCACAGACGGACAACTGCAAATGTTATAAACTAGTTTATTACATCCTCCTTCACCACCAAAAATGTGTACTAACTTATAACTGAACATTTGCCCTTTTTGCCCCGGGGGAAGTCCCCTGGCTGCAGCGTCCTTCTATAAATAATTACCATCGCTAATAAAACAGACAGAGGAATAAAGAAGTCTCGAATCTCCGTACGAACGAATACTCTTAATTGCTACCCTTAATACTTGCGAGGGTGGCCGATCAAATATAACGCGCTCGGGCGGGGGGGAGGGTCACCAATTTGCAGGGCAAATACGGCCCTAAATGGTTTCTCTTGTGTAGAAATTTTGCCTTTCTAAAGTGCGGCCCTCAAAACTAAATGAGGTCAAATGAGATCAAGATTCGGTGCGGCTCGCCAGACTTCCGCTTGTACGTACGGCGAAAATCGTTCATCACAACGTCAAAATGTATGAGATATTTTTGTAGGTAACACAGAAGTGCAATAGATAATATATAATTTGGTACGCTTGGGTCAGTACTTACGCTTGAATTAATGCTTCAGCCCAGTTTAAGCCATATCACTTTAATTTCATTAAATGCCATATGCCTTGTTTTGTGGTCTCCCAGGGTACACTCTGGCACTGGATTCCTATTTGGCACCCAAAAATACCTCACAGACCAAGTTTCCGCCATCAAGGCCACCCAAAGTCATCTGAGGTCAATCTGGGTCACTGAACTAAAGTGACCTCGAAAAGGTGATAGTCGCGAAAATGAGCTCCGCAGAGCAGACTACTGCCATACGACAGACATAATTTTACCGCTAAATCAAGTATTTATCACTGGTAAGTCAACCCTTCATTGCATCTTTCGGCTTCTTCAGGATATTACGCGGGCACCGAATGGAATGCTGGACCTGAGGCAAAACTATCGGATCCCTTTTCCTTTGATCACTATTTATCACAACGCGTGCCATACCCGAGTAATATTGGGCACTGAATTCAAAAGCAACGTCATAAAACATCACAGAGGAAAATTTTGACAGAAAAAGGCGTACCAAGGTCAATGAAGTGTATCTCAGGACAGTGACCTAAAATAACCCAGAAAGAGATCAAAACCATGGGAATATGTGTTCCGTCATCTCCAGCCTTGTTGTGAAACATTTAAGCCTTGAACAAGGCAATGAGCAAGAAGCTGGCGGCGTTTCATTGGCTAACCTGTACAGGAAAGAAGTACGCGGAGCATATTTTTGGTTATCTCTCCGTCACCTGACCTGATATCGACTTTAAACTTGGTACAACGGTGGAAAATGAAGTAGCCTTTTACATATGTTCCGGTTTTTGGCTGAAATAATTACCATAAAAGCTATATGCCCAACAAATAGCTTCTGACTTTGGCCTCGAACTTACCTTGTAACCTGGCCTCAGTTCAACTAAGATATTTTTGCATTTTTAAGTTTGTTATATGTGCATCCATACGCGCTTCAAAGACCGCATTTAAAAATCTTTTCGTGGCAGCAATTTGGAAGTTTACTCAAAAAGGGCCATTTCTAAAAACCGTGATTTAACTGACCCGCACTAACTTAATGATTTTGAATGGCCTGACATTTGTTGAGACTTGACCTGTTATCCAATTTTGTACATCTGTGCCAAATTTGGTGCAGCTGCGTCGCACCGTCCGGAGCCTATTTTGAAAAATCCGGGGGGGGGGGCGAATTCGCTCCCCATCTGAGCGCATGTTAACACTTGAAGTGGAACAGGTTTTCGCGCTGACGCGCACTGAAAGGAGGGAGCTCTTTTGTGCCCCACCTTCGATCCCGGAAATGGAAAGGACTAGAGACACAACATTTTTTGTAATAGGGTGGGGTTATAACGACTTACATTGTGTGCAAATTGCATGGCCCTAGGTTAACATTTTTAGGCTAAATGAGATTAAAACTTCAAATTTGAACACTTACAAGGCGTGCAGACCCTTTTGTATGGCGTTTCGGACGAAAGACAAAAAGGGGGCGTGATGGAAAGTAGAAACGTGAAATACAATAATATCTATTTATCTGATGTCTTGAGTGAGAATCTCGGGCTTCGGTCATGTCAAGTCGTTAACTTACGACGTCGTTTAGTGCAGACCAGATTTCGAGCAACACGGGATATTGGTGTAGTTTGGGTGTAAATAAGGGCACTAAACGCACGGTACATTGGTCACTTTCAGTGTTCGCTGATTTCCGGAAAATCAAATGAAGTCAAGCGAGGTCACTAACCTTGGATGAAGTTTTTGGCCCAAAGTCAGTTCTATGTGAACATTTTGCACTAAAGTGATGTCCCATTTTATGATGTCCCCATGAACCCATTTCATACATATGTATCCATAAGCATATTAATGCGCAGTGAAGTTTTATTAGGTCTTTTGAATGCATATTTCATAGAAACTGATATGTTGCAAAGCAAATCTGGATGGCGTCACAAACTGGTTGACCTTGACCTATGATGACCTTGGCCTTCACTGACCTTGGCTCTTGTCTTGGTACATTTATCATCCTCAGTTTTCCCCAGATGATGTCGACTGATATTGTTCGAACAGTTATCTTAGGCGGAACGCTTGTCCTCTCGAAAAATTCGCATTTGCCTGAGTTAACAGTTATTTTCTTTATGTGTGATTGACTTTAAATGTTTCAAACGTTAAAAAAATCTGGCCGATTTTCGATTTCTTTGCGTCAATAGACGATGTAATGAATCCTCATATGTTTGACAAAGCAGAAGGGGCCAGCTTCGATCAGCTCTCAAAAAACAGATTGGGTGGGCACAAAAGTGCCCCCCCTCATTCCAGTGCGTGTGTTAACGTTCGCTGGGCCAGGGGGTGGATGAACACACTATCAGGCCTTTTTAAGAGTAGCCAAAAAACGTCATGCATTATTTTTACACCTTATGAAAACTGTTCAAATCAGGACCACCTCAGGTCTCGACCTAGGGCAGGTCAAGTGAGGCCATGCTGAAAAATAAAACTGGCATAAAATTTTGTGAAACGTGCCGATCGATATGACGGCTGCCACATTGATAGATCATGACAAATGGGACTATTCTTTTATCTCGAATGTTTTGGAAATGTGCAGGTCATTGGCCTGACGTCAGCTCAGCTTTCGACCTTTCATATGTTTGGTACTAATATTGTGGAAATGGCTCGGCGGTTCTGAAGCTTGGATGCACACCATGGTGCTTCCCACGCCATTTGGATGCGTAATTGTTCCTCTTAACCGGTGGCCTGGGGTCAGGTCGCCTTTCATACCGAATTTGTGGGCCCGTAACCGAGCCCCGTGACCGAGCAGAGGTCTTTGGTTTGCAGGCGGGGAATGCTTATCGGCAGTCATATGTGATCCGTAAGTACAAATACATAACAAAAACCTTCTTTCCAAGGGCGACCCAATTCAATTTGTCTCAGGTTGACCTGATTTAATCTTTTGAAATGTTGTGTCTGTTTTCAGTGCTAGCATCCTTTGTATGACCGGCAATGATAAGAACTGACAACCATGGCTTACTCCTACACAGTTTATGCTGCCACAATTCTCTTATTTTTGGTCGCTGAAGTAAAAATCCTTGCTGTCGAGAAAATAGATTCCCACTAAACGTTGGACTTTGCGTTGAGGCCGTGTCCGCCGTCCGGTACCTGACTGATTTACGTTAAAAATGCTTTTCGGCACGGGATTCATGATGTAGAAAGGTTATTACATGATCCGATGTTATAGAAATTTATGCTGTGTCGTGTCTAATCAATGGTAATGTGGTAGATGATGCGACAGACACCAGGGACCCCCGACCCCTCAATACAGTAGTGCCTTGACCTAGTTAACTTTGTTGGACTGTCATATGATAGCTGCAGGCTTTATATACGTACCAGATACATTTGCGGCGTATTTCATCCAAGGCACCCACTGACACATTCAGATGAGACAAAACTCCTGCACACACAAAAGGCGGTTTTTGCCTTAATTTCCTGTTCTTGAAATAATCAAATTTGGCCTCAAGCGCCCTCCTTCTGCTCCTCTTAGGTAAATCAGACCTTCTTTTTACTATTAGACCTTTCTGGAGCCACGTAGAACCCCGGATACCAAACTTTTCCGCCAAACAAGTCAACTGAGCAATTTGACCTATGACGAACTCTGGTGACATCAATATGGCCGTAAAAAATTAGGTGCTGTCTTCTAGTCTGTCCAAGGGTGAGCATACGATTCCGCCCATTAGCGCCATCAGCTGACTGTCGGCAGAAATGCTTCTCGCCGATAGGCGAGTGGCTTGGTTGCCAGATGTACGACCCGGAAAATGCTTTCAGATGTGTAGGTAAAAGGTTTCATGCTTGGTCAAAATGCCATCAGATCAACACACGTATGAGTGCTCTGAACATTTTTGAAACTGGTTCACGGCATTGGGAACAGCTGAAGGGAGTTTTGCCGCTTAGGATACCCAATGATGCACAGGTCATGCGTGTTCTCCATTTCACAGAGTCGCAAATGCGACCCAAGCGACCCTCTGCCTATTGGCACTGACAACACGAGACATCGTTCCTCATACTCGTACATGAGACGCTACTGAGCGGCGATCCGCACTGTCTCGCTGCAGAGCTGCCACGGGCGGCCGAGACGTGGCAGCGCCACACGCGCGTCACGAACGAGCTGCGCGGTCCGAGATGTCGGAACGAGCTGGGCCGGCGACGGGCCAGCGTTAGAGGACCCGCGCTATATAACGAGCTGCTGCCCGAACTCACCCGTCTGCCGGTTCGGTTCTTCTGGCGCGCTCAAGCAGAACCAAAGCACTGACGTCGCAACAACCTGAGAATCGGTTTTCATGTGTTCGTGTCTGTGTGCGAGTTGAGTGCTTTTTCAACACTTGCTGTGGGGTGTTTTATCCCTGCTGTGACAGTGCCTTTTTATGCCATCAGTCTCTTTTTATGATTTGACAAGGTACGAAAGAGCTTCGAGTTTGGTGTGAAAAGCACCAAATATAAGCTGACACTGAGTTTCAGTCCGAGTACTGCACTGGACGAAGATATGCCGAGAGCAGGGATATTCAACTGCTGGAGCCCTGAGACGACAGGTGGACGCCAAAGGGTCCTGTTTTGCCGAAAACCAGAGACAGGTGAACAATAGAAAGCTAGACACCAGAGACATACGGAGAGCTTAGGGTCCCAGGTAGCAGCCCTCATGCAACAGACAGAGAACGCAGATCTATTGCTAGAGACCGGAGACAGATGGAGACAAAAGGTCCTTAAGTGATGAACACCAGAGACACGAAGAGAGCAGAAGGTCCTCCAGTGCGGCAGGCCTGGGGCTGCAGGTGGAGAGGAAACCGTCCTCCTGTGAGCCCTGAGGGACAGGTGTGGACACTAGAGGGTCCTCCAGTGCTGGAGACCGCAGGCAGGTGGCCCCACCGCCAGCTGTGTCCCGCAGTCCCTGCACGAAGGTCGTCTCCTGGGCGGGGCCGGTCCGAAAATCACGAGCCGGCGCAGCTGGGACGACACGAGACGGCGAGCTCGGACCGCCCGCGGCGCCCCCCCCCCCCCGAGAGCCGCAGTCACTTCCGGCGGTAATCGCCCGGCGCCGGCCGCCGGGGAGCGTGCGGGGCGGCCGCCGGCGCCGCCCGGCCGCTGCCGGTGACACGGGCAGCCTTGGGGCGCCCGCCGCCCGGCCGCCATTGTTCTGGCCTTTCGCCGGCCTTGCTGGCCGCCGGCGCGCCGGCCGCAAGGCCGCCCGTCGAGAAGTCGGCGCGGCGGCGGCCGGTGCCTCCCCGCCCCCGCCCCCGCCCTGCAACAGGCGCGCCGCGCTCTGCAGGGCAGGCCCAGCACCGGAGAACAGACGTGAGGAGCCGGGGCTGAACAGCGGGGCCTGTCGAGGGAGGGCTGCCGCTGGCTGGGCCGCCGGCCGCGCCGCGTGCTGGCGACGGATTCGGCACGTTCTCTGTCCGTTCCCAGTCGAGTGTAGTGCTGGGGAGTTCGGGACGAGGCGTGCTCATCGTAAAAGGCGTACACTTAAGACAAATGCTTCCCAACGCACCACATTTAGGCCAAACATTTAGACAGACAGCTTACAGCACCAACTTCTTTGGTCTGAGATATTCTGCTGACGGTCTTTTCAACGTTTTCTGAGACCTATTGCCTAATCCTCTTTGCCCCCGTGCATCGAACAATGTGGTTTTGAAAATAGAACGACGTGGAGGAACATCTCAACAACCCAAGCCAAGCGATCTTTGGCACATTGTAACAAAGCAAGCGTGCTATCCGGTTGATCTCAAAACGATCGCGATATTTTGATATGGAAATTGATAAATCCGTAGAAAACTCTCCGGACCCTGGAAAACGTGCATTGTAGCTGTACGGCAAATGCCGTCCTGTCGACGAACGTCTAACCTCATGGGCATCGGAGCAGGGGTGTTTAAATAAGATGTTTGTTTTACGTGAGGACAGATACGAATTCACGCTAGCTGAAGATGCGAACGATCGTCTTATGGAAAAAATCATACTTGGTGAAATGCTGGCCACAAGTAGGCACCTCTCCGTACGCCGTCATCTTTGAGGGAGAACGGATTATTTGCGATGGGAGCATACGAGCGCCGATGACTCGCAGCGATGTTAGTAAGATCAGTGACATGGCATTCAAGGCTGGAACGAGACGGGCACCTAGTGTGGCGTTGTTTCAAGGCTATACACCCACTGCCGGGTTCAATATGAGCGTGACAAGAACAGGTCTTGGCATCTGCTGTCAATCTGCCGGCGGAATGAAGGTTCCGCGTACCTGTCGGAAAGACCCATGATGTCGCGTGGTTCATGTTTTGGTGAACAGACTTTGAGAGTGAAGAAATATTCAAGTTGTCAGAGCATCAAAACGGACATTTCGAATGATTCACGTGGCATTATGCATTTAATTATTTCCACAAAGCGTGCAAATCACTTCCAACACTATCTGGTTTCCTCGACCCAGATCGAGAAGTAAAACACTGCGCCGGTAAGTGATACTGATGCTCATCAAGGGGGCTTAAGATAACCGACTAAAAACCCACACAACACCCAGCCTTCAAACGTCAAGCGTCTACATCAAGCGCCGAGCGTTGAGCTATCTGGCAAGATCGCTACGTTCCGCTCCGCCTGCAGCGGAACCTTCACACTAACCCATATGACCCCGCAAACCGTCACAGACGTCGGCGTCGGCTTGCGTCCAGTCCGTGCTGCAGCCTCCGCCAGGCCGCGTCGTTTTCCCTGTCGACTCTCATTACTCAGGCCTGCCGTCGCCGTCCACTTCCTGGACACGAGCGTGTCCGATGGCCGATCTCCGGTGTGATCTGATCTGGTCCCCAGCCGGTGACAGCGGACGAAGGGAGACGGACGACGACAAGGCACACGGTCAGAGCGCTGGCTGGTGGGGCGAATTCTTGCCTGGGGCTCCGCATGAGGATAGTCCTATACTGTTCTCGGACTTCGTTTAATCATACGTTTCGTGTGTTTGCCAAGGTTCGGTTGACTGCTCAGGGAGTCGAAGAGCTATTTCAACAAGGATGGTTTTGTGATAAATAATTTTGCATATCGCCATTTCAGCTTAAGTGACAATTCTTGAAAGTCTGCGGTCAAAATCGGACGAAAACTCAGGACATTTCCCTTAGGACCCAATGCTTCGAAAACTCATGTCACTTGAGATTCCCAGGTAGAGGCTCTGAGATTCCCGCTTACTTAATGACGTAAAAATCGGTCTTTATAGGCTTTCGGGCCTAATGGCATGGTTGTGGAAACAAACAGCCTTCTTTATGGTACGAGAAGCTAGGGTTCACCCATAAAACATAGTTACTAACTTGAGACTCGACGTTTCAGCTATATGTCATCCTCTGAAGTGGCACAAAAATTAAGCTACGAGATAAAAAAAAATTATAAACGACTGACGACTAGCGACTGAGTGTTCTGTAAATGACATAACCATGTGCTGGAGTCTGCCAAAAGAATCAGCGCGTTGTTGTTTGGTAAATGTCTGGTGTAAGATGTTAGCCCGAGAACAATCCAAAATCAGTCTGATTTACTAAAATCAATCAATGGTGTGACGTTTCGGACGTGGGCATGCCATTTTACTAGAATACTCATATTGCGTATCTCCTAAATGGTAGTGCCCCTTTCAGATACGTCATAACTTGATTGAATGGATTTCCTTGCCTTTTCGTTGGCAGATTTCATCGTTTCTTTTTCCCGTCAGTATTGAGCGTCCGCTATAGTGAACAATGGCTCACCGAACGACCGTTTATCTATTTTTTATGATTTTGCATTTAATGAGCAGACTACGTCAGTGGCGAATTGAACGAATGCGAAGACATTCAACACCAAAAATAATGTATGTGTTTGTGGCATACGATAAAAATCATACCACACCTGGGCCGACATGGATTTTCAGGATCTCAGTCGTGCAATAGTTTTGGTCCTCGGACTCCAACTGCGTACCAAAATAAGAGAAAGACTTGGGTCCCAAAAATATAGTACCGGCCCTGTGTGGCAATATTCAATATTTCTGAGCATTATTTCATGACATACAGCCGGCAAAATAAAGTTCCAGGACTGAGGCTTTTCTTATATTTTGGCACAAAGCCGGAGGCCGAGGGCCGAAAATTACTGAAAGACAGGTCCTTAAAAATTATGCCGGCCCAATCATGGTACGATTTCTAACGTAAGCCGTAAACACATAGGTACGTTGTGTTATAGTGATGATTGTTTTTGTTTCCGCTCAATGCGTCTCTGATAAAGCCTGCTCATTAGATGCAAAGTCATAAAAAATGGATAAGCCATGGCTCGAAATGACATTTTCTCAATGACTGGGGCTTGATATTGACGCAAAAAACAAATGATAAAATCTGCCGACGAAATGGCAAGGAAATCCATTCAGTTAAATTATAACGTATCTGGGATGGGCGCTACCATTTAGAAGATACTCAGTATAAATATTCTGGTAAAATGAAATGCCCACGGTCCAAAACGCCACACCAGGCTGACTGCGTTGTTGGTCGTTCAATCGGCGGGCCAAAATTTTACACCAGACATTTACCAAGCAGCACTTGTTTCCTTTTCCTTTCGGCATACTGCGCTTGATTGTTCAGTTGGCGGGCCAAAACTTTACGCCAGACATTTACCACGTTGCACTTGTTAATGCTTTTGGCATACTCTGGCATATGACAATATTTAACACGTATTGAGGTTTTATTTAGGTGCAATTTTACTAAGAAGTAAGATTGTACCTGATGACGGTAAATGGCTCTTTGGACCACATTTCCACCATTTTCGCATTTTTGAGGCCATTTTAGATCAGCGATCTAGGTCGACTTCAGATGACCTTTGGCGTCCTTTTTGGCCAAAATATGACATGTGAGATATTTCTGGGTGCTAAATTCGAATTTAGAGTCAACATTTACCTTATGAAAGCGTAAAGCAAGGTACATAACACTTGGTGAAATTATAGCCGCGTGGTTTAAGTTGAGCTGAAGTATTGATTTAAGCATAAGTACTGAGCCAAGCGTCCCAATTATGTACTTCCTATAACAGTGCTTTGTGCCCTTCAAAAATGGCCCATATATTTCAGCGTTGTGACCAACGGTTTTCGTGGTGCAAGCAAAACTCTGGCGAGTCGCAGCAAAGTTGACCCTCTTTGACCCCATTTCACCTTGAAGGTCGCACTCTAAAACACAAAACCTATACACAAGGGAGTGCGTCTAGGGCTACATAAAGCCCCAAAATTTGGCGTCTCTAGCCTTATTAGTTTTTGAGGCCGGGGGGGTAGGGACTCAGATTGACCACTCCCACCCTAGCGCGTTATACTGAACGGCCAGCCGTGCGAGTGTTAATACAACATTTTGTGGCTTGATTTTCCGTCATTCCTGGGGATGGCTTGTGGCTGAAACGTCGAGTTAAATGTTAATATGTATGTCTTATGTATAAACACAAACTTCTCTCGGCAGAAAGAAGATTGTTTACTTCCGACGACATCATGCCTTTCATCACACTAGGGGCCGGGTTGACAAGAGGAGGACGACCTGATTGGTTTCCGAGGACATAAGCTCCTCTAAGAGGGAGAATACATCGTCCCCGAGGTCGTCCTTCAAGGCCATGGGTCGGAAGTACATGAATGCCCGGAAACGCATGGCTCTGCGTAAATTATAAAAAAAAAATTCCAGCGTTGTTTGCATTAAAGCTGTTTTTAACATCTAACCTCATACACATGGGTGCGTCCCTGATCGAAGAAACGCCGACGAACGAGTCACCCGACAGGCGTACATCTGAATGATCTGGCTGTGATTTTTGGGCCACTCCTGTCATCGCGTTTGATTAACGACATGCTTTAAGGATATTCCGACCAAGCACATTCTATCGGATGATGCAATCTACAGGTAAACAGGAGCAGATCCAGACAGGATTCATTAGCGCGTTACTCTTTTGCTATTCTCTATATTCGTTTCAGTTTTACGTAAAATAAAGACTACCAACATTGCGTCCCTTTTTTGAATGGGCTTGTCAAGTTCAGTCGCCAACAACGGTTTGTTCCAGCCCTGGGGTCTCCCATAATGAAGAGAAGTGAGAATTTGGTTCAGTTTTCTGGGTTTAAATCGTCATTTTCACGTGACCTTCAAACACACACATGCGAGAAAACGCGAACTAAGGGGTTCTTGCACTCTCCACCACAGAAACATATGAAGCGACGAAAGCCAAATCGGAGTTCAACGTGATCTTTGCTGATCTTGGACCATTTTTGTGGCTGCACTCGGACCTGTGGGACGCAGTGCTACTGATTTCTTGAATATAAGGAAAATCGCATTTTTCTCGCAATAAACGAGAGACGGCAAAAATGTCCCCAATACGTTGATTTCGTCGGTTGGTCATTAGGTTATTTATCGACGCTGTCGACTGGCAGGGTCATTTCGCGTTGCAGCCACTGGCCCCGGTTGTCGCGGGGACGGCGATGCGTCGATGTTACTCGGACTCGAACCAGGCCTTTCGGCCACAACGCGAGTGTGATAATCACTGCACCACGCCGCCCTTAATCAGCTGCGACAGGGAGTTAAGACGTGATGGAAGGTGTTTTGTCTGATTGCAAATGTCATCATAGCCATGCGTTTTTTAGGCGGTTTGATGTTACGTGGCGTGACAGGATTTAAATTGGAAATAATCGCATATGATTTATTAAAAGTAACGGCCTCAGTTGGCTCATGGACTTTTATCATTCTTAGGAAATAAAAACGCCATCTTTACACCGGGAACATTGTTAAGGAAACTCCAGAATATGGTGGAGTACCGAAACGTCGAGTCGTGGGTTTATTCATATTTTTACGTACAACAGCAGCCTTCCCCGGCCAAAAGGGATTTTTAAATTCATAGTCGAAAGTCGGTTTCTAATATGGGATGCCGTTATTCGTTGAATAAGATAGTAATTGTTTGAACGACAATTACTTTTCAAACAACTTATCACTTAAATGAAATACAGATACTAGATATGAAGAAATCTAGGATGCAGTTGTAAAATATGTAGTACAAGATTCCAGAACTCAAAATTGTCGTGCTGCATCACCAAAGCTTATCATTTTAGTATGATTACCGACTCCGTGGGAAATTTTCGCAAAAAACATGCGCTCTTATTTATGGGGGCGCACCGGGTTTTGAAGTGAAGTCTGAACTACCTTTGCGTTGCGACGAGGGATCTCGTTGATCAATACAGAATGACATCTTTTGCCTTTTGTCCCGTGCTGAGCAGCACCATGGTGCTAAAAGAGTTTGGGACACATCATCTCAAACTCAAACTAAGAAAGTGCTAAGAAACACAATAAAAACACTTGCTTCTCTGTTATTAGTCTCCGCCTTAACCGTATAAAATCAGAGCATATTTTTCTTTCCAACCAGTGCCGTAGCTCGTCAGTAAAACAGAGCCTCGTCATATTGATCCTCCGCCGCTATAATGGGCCAATAAAAATAATGAGCCTTTGTTTCCTGGCCAAGCCTGTATTATGATTTATGATGTACTCTGCAAAGTTCAGGATGAACACCGCGGCGGAAGAGACATTCGATCATTTCGTGTACCAAAAAAAATGTCCATAACTACCAGTTCAGTGACGGACGTCCGACAGCTTTGAGCTTACTGCATTTCACTAAGTATCCGAGCTCCTGAGTGTCATCGACCTTCTGCCCCGTTCTACCAGATAAGGCACGCCTGCCTCTCTGGGGTACAAGTAGCTGCATAACGGTGAATAAGTGAACCATAGCTTTATAATTTGACCGGTAGGGGTCAGCGCTGATACTATGTGTGGATGATGCTTGATGGTTTGTATGGTTTTGCCGCACATGGGTACGCACGTCATGCACAGATACGTTGACACATTCATATATATATATATATATATATATATATATATATATATATATATATATATATATATATATATATATATATATATATATATATAATATATATATATTCGCATCAAACACAAACGTAGGTCACGTGACGGTAATCCATGAGTGTTTTACGACGTATATCTCTGAACCAAAGTGTATTTTTGAAGCACCGCGGGTAGATTTAACCTTACCTTCATGTGGTGGATTTCGCTTGAAATCCATGCGGGGGGGGGCAGCTCCCTCCCCTCGCCCCGCCCCAGGTGTTCCCCTCGACATGACCGATTTCGGCAAAAAACGCAAATTGAGCAAACTTCATCCTTGTAAAGGTAGCAAAAGCGTCCATGGCGCCTTCAGGAGAGCGAAAAAGGGGGTGAGCGGCTGATCTGCGTCGCCCGGCGAACGGCGCTCAAAGCACAGACGAAAGAAAACATTAGGGGGGATGAGGCCCCTCCCATCATGTTTTCGGGGGTCTGGTGAGTCAGGAGACCTTCAAGACCCTGGTTCATCGGGGCCCCAAAACCAGGCCTCCGGGGGCTCTGGCCTACCAGTACACCGAGCCCCTGGTACAATATTAAATGTGAACGAGAGGCCTGAAGGATCCTGGATCCGCCTTCCTGTCTGTTTTTTAATCCCATGTTGAAACAGACTGAAAAACAGGGTATGGGCAGAATTCAGCTTATGAAAGTGAGGTGGATAAACAAAATCCATTTCTGGACCAAAAAAAAACAATTTTCGGGCAAAAAAGGTATTCTTTTCAGGCAAAAAAGCCCTTTCCACAAAAAAGTGCTTACTACCAGAAAAAAGATTCAACCTTTGTCTAGAACACAAAAAGTTGCGTTAAAGGAGAAACGGTCACCATTTTTCAACAGAAAAAGACTACTTTTGGGACAAAAAGGCCCAACTTTCAGCCCACAGCTCAGTTTTGGGAAAAAAGGTCCTGTTTTTGAAAGACAAGCCTATTGTTTGGTAGAGGTACGTTGAAAGCCTGGGCTTCTTCGGAAGCTCAGGGCCTTTTAAAGATTGGCGACCTTTAATGGACCAGCACAGTGGGCCTTTGACCTTCGGAAAAATCTCAGACGAGAGACGTTTTGATAGTTTTAGGTCTTTTTAAAATGTCAGAGTCCTTGGGTGTCTCAAGGACCCTTTGGGTAGATCAGTAAGCCCTTTGATCCTTTGGTATATTACGTTCTCTCCAGCTACCGCGTGGAGGGCCCTTTGGGGCGTCAGGTTGGTTAGCGTTAGCCAATGAATTTAAAACGAAAATGTCTACGACCAAGAGCTAAGACATTGTAGTCTTTTAGGCGTTCAAAGAAATCCTTCTTTTAATGCAGCAAGTTTCTCCCAAATTTAAGTACCATTTTGATTGCAAAGACCATTTTATGGGCCTGAAGACCTTTACAAACATCTGAAGATTCCTCTAAATGATATGAAAGATCCCCCAATGGCCAGAGTGGGTTTGCATACGTGCGACGATTTTCATACAAATCTGAGTGGACCATTGAAAACACCGGAGGATTTTCTTGAAAGTATGAAAGGATTTCAGAACGTTCTGAAAGACCTCATGATGGTACAAAGATTAAAAATGGGTCCAATGACACGAGAGAATACAAGCATCTAAAGAGCGTCTAAAAAAAGCCTAAATGTGGGCCTACCAGGTTCCAAAGCGACCCAGAGAAAATCTGAGGAAACGCCATGAAGGTTTCATGGATCCCCTGGTAGTCAGAGGAAACTAAAAAATTGTTAGGTTCCTTAAAAGGGCACAGAAACTTTAAAGAGCCCTCAAGAAAGTATGTAAAGGCAGTAGGAAGGATGAAAATGTTTTAAATGTTTCCATGACTCTGTAACGACCATAACAATCTCGTAATCGCGATAAGGTCTTGAAGTTACTTTAAAACGCGCTCAACCGTGCGTCAGCGGCGATCACGCCTTACTGGGGAGGGGGAGCGGTTGACCGCCCCCTCTAATTCACGAACGTTTGTTCGCACGACAAAAATAAGCACACCGTTGGAAAGCTCGTGACAGGTAGAGCTCGAAACTGGTCTCATTTTTAGTTTTGGGTAATATTTAAGCCATTTACGCCCTCTATATGTTTTCTCATAGCCGACTGTATGAGACCGAGAAGCGGCCTGAATCTCATAGGCTGTGGCTAATAACGCATAGGTAAAGGCACCAACGCACACGTAATGATCCGCAGGTGCCGATACATACCTAATTTCTTAGATTTGATCAATATATACTCCGAAACGCTGAGTTAAAGACACGGCAATTTTCACGCCGGTTGTCGGCTGACGCCGCAGACGTACGCAGTAAGAAATTAACGAAACTAATTTTAGCGTTCCTTTATTTTGGCAACAAAAGCCTATCCATGTAAATTTTATTGATCTTGGCGGCTTCTTTTGATCGTTTCTCATGGTTAAATTTTGGAAAAATTCACAAGTTACCAGTCTACACAACTGGCGGAACTTTATTCGCGAGAGTCTGTTTATTTCCAAAATTATGCAATTTCTTAAACTTTTTGAGGTTCTCGGTATTAGTCGCGCCTGTGCAAGCCAGTTTTGCCATTTTCTACCCATTCTGGTAGTTCATTCTGAGTAATTCATCGCTGATTTTGACGCTAGTGCATTTCGGCTCACAACAGTTACTCGCGACCTGACTTTAGGTCAAAGGCTGGAAGTCAATCATACTTTGCCCACGTTGACGGTAACTAGATGTCTGCATCATTCCACACTAAAAATGATATGAAAAATTCCATTAATTTCCTTAAAATGACATGTCTTAAAAATGGGCCTGACCTTAGGTCCATGACCCAGAAAATTCTGAAGAATCTGAGATAGCAGATTCGTTACAGCTATCAAGGTCTCTTATCCCTGAAAGTATTTTTTGTGATATCTTGTTTTCCGAAAAAGTTACAGGGCGCTTAACTTTTTTGGACATAGGTCCGTTTGACCTGACCTGGGTCAGACAGCTGACTTGACCCGAGGTCAAGAACTTGACACAAGGTGTAAAAATGATCAAGCAAAAGGGCACATCAAGTTTCGTGGCGCCACGTTTGTCCGTTCTCTCGCAATCCTAGACAAACTTCAGGGGGGCGGTCAGCCGCCCCCCGTGTTGGAGTGGGTTAAATATGGTAGGGTGGATCGACTTGTCTACGTAATGCCGAAGAATAAGATATTTCCTTTTTTTGGCGCCTCTATGTACTGCCAGATCTGCACAAAAGGGCTCGTCAAAATCGGAACGCGGGCAGGTTTACATATTGTGCGACTTTTAGCTCATTTCGACGCATTTTCTGTCGTAGAAGTCTGCACTGGGAACACATGTTGTTATCCCAGGTAAGGTAACGGGATTAACACGTGTAACAAATTCCAGCTACGTAAATGTCAGATGACATGTTCTTTATGGCGAAGAAACATGCTAGACGAAAGCAATGTCGCATATAGTCTTTTCTTTACACATCATGCACATAAACAGTACAATGAAGGGGCAAGTGCACTGACCTCATGGTGATGCTTGCTGAATGCTCGCTGCAGTGAATCGCAGCAGTTGCACTGAAGTTCAACTCTGGTAGTTGGAGGAACTGGGCTGAGTTGTCTCCTTTATCATTTAGGTTTCGTAGCTGCGGAATGACATCTACAGCAAAACTTTTATTGGCCATCGCTGCAGGAGGCGGGTTTTCAGGACATGTCCTGCAAGCTTTGTAGGCGATATTGGGACTTATTATATCTTGCTGAACGGGAGTACCGAACTGGAAACTGGAAACCCGAACTGGAATACCAGCGAGCTGTCGGAACGCGTGTTTCAGTGCACCGAGTTGTTCTGAGACTTTATCTTAAACCACATAGGTGTGTGTACGCATGGGTCGATCATGACTGCTGATCACCGTCGTGCTGAATAGTTTGAGGTAAAATAGCGACCCAGTATATAAAAAACGCGCTCGGATCACCTGCAGCTGTTCTGCGTCCTGAATATCTAGTGCAGGGGGTGCCAGATGTGACACAACCGTACACCGCTAGCAAGGCCTAGAACGTGAGAAGAGCACATGACCTTGCCACATGCGCACGAAGCACCGAATGCGGTTTTTTGAGAGGTGTGCCTTGCACGTTAAAAGCCTTGGTCGTGTCGTGTCAGCTGATGGTTTGGGCTTACATCAAACGTCATTGCATGAGTATCATTCACCAGTTTGGCTGACAATTAGTTTGTGTTTAATCCAGTCCCAATGTGTTAGTTTCCCGTTGCGATAAGACCGAACAATGTGCATGATTTCTGTACCAAAGACCACTGTGCAGTGTTCCACTTGCTCAGCATGTTAAAGTTGCCATAGGGAACATGTCTTTCGCGGCTTAGGTAGTCCGAGGTCATTGTCATGGTCCGTGGTCCATCACATGTGTCAAGCATTAATGTCGTTGTATGATATCCTGCATTTTCCATGAAGATTCCAACGTCTGAAAATGTGTCGCATATAACTGCAGATCGTAAAAACCACGTACCTGCCCCATTGTTTCTGTGCAGGACTGGCAAGACATCCGGACGCCAAAAGATACTTAACACTCCCAAAATATAAAAGCGTTTTTTATCTGCCATACGAATAACGTATAAGACTGGCTTTGATACAATGATCTTGACCACGCTCCCAAAGAGCCCCGGGAAAAATCCGGGGCTTTGATGAAAAAGCCTCTTTTTTGGGACCTTTGGTAACCTGAGAGAACCACGAAGAAACTCAAAAGACCCTCATAAAAGCTTGAAAGGCAGAGCCCGAAATACTCTGAATGGCCCGGAACAACATTTGAATGACTTGTGCTATATCAGGGGAACTCATGAAGGCTTGAGTGGCACCGGCAATGTTTTGGAGGCCCGGAGGCCCAATCAACGCCAACAGAAATCACCTGGAAAACCCACCGCCAATTACGCAAGGGCGCATTTTGAAAAAGGCTTAGTTTCCCCCTCCCATTACGAAATTCTGGTGGCACCCATTAGCTCCAAGCATTTCATTTGACTTTGATAATAGCTTTGTTGCCTTTTGGCATATTTTTGCATATTTTGAGATGATCTTTGAAGCAGTAGAGGATTTAGTATTTAAAACGCAATAGGACAGATCGCTACAGACTTTTCGGTTATTCTTTTCTCCCTTTGGCTTCGATGAATAATCCTTTTCGATACAGTCACCAAAGACGACGGTTACAGTCTCTTAGAAACATCAATGACGGTTCAGGAAACAAAAACAGGGGGATGACTACCACTGACTGAAGGTGTCAATTGTGTGTCGCAAAAACTAAACCAACGTTTCTATTTCTTATTCATTCATTTTATACTTACTCCATTAATTCCTCCTGAAAACGCGTGCATATTTCGTACGTGCGTATTATATATGCGCCATTTTTAGGCTGCAAGGAGTGACACAAACCTATGTTACATGTGGTCGAAATGAGCATCCAAAATATCTGTACCTGACTCCGCCTCTGATCCCGATTTTGCTTCCTCTTTGAAATGTATCCTTCGTATCAATATTATGATGTGTAAACGCATTTAATCATCGAGCCATATTAGACGTGCCAAATGTTGGCTGAAGGGACCGATAAGTGTAGGAGCAAGCTTTCGCCTAAAACCACTGCAAGACAGCATGGCATGCCTCCCAGAAACGTCTGTTGGAGCCGCTCTCGTTCTGCGTAGGACGTTAAGCTTTGGTTTGATGTTTAAAACGAAGGAATAGGAAAGGTGCCACCAAATTCCAACACAGTAGCGCAAACGGTTTAGCTCTGGTGTCGAAAAAACCATCGGGGTCCTGACCGGCCCCTCATCTCAAAACAGGTGGAATATTCCAACCATGACGGGCGTTTTGAACTGAGATCGCAAAGTTGTGAAGTTGTGGTTTTTAGTCGTGAGCGATTTCTAGCTTGCAAACAGTTTGTCTCAAGGCTGTACATGCACCAATTTTCCAAGCGATTCACCGCGCTTAGGCCATGTTTCTTATTGTCCGTTACTGCGTGACGATACCAACTGGCGCAGGCCGGAAGTCTGTCTGTCTGTCTCTCCGCTCGCCTATAATCTGCGCCATTAATTTTTGTAAGACGGCGTGTTGGCCTATCAGCACTATTTCGCAAGCAGACGAAAGTAAAATTATCAGAATTATCCAGGCCATCGGCATATAAGCACTGGCGTTTCTTGAGTTGCAAGATGGGTTTTGGGCAAGCGTTTACCACAACGCTTCTCGGACAAATAAAGCAGACAAACAAAAGGGTGCTTTGATCGCCGTCATCATACTTGTACGTGCCAGAAACAATGACTGTTTGACGACAAGAGAGCTCCAAGTGTCCCTTCCTAGACGCTTTTGTGGAAAGATAACATCGGGCATGAATTGAACCATGAACTGCCGAACGCTGTCGCATGTCTTCAGATCGTAAATGTTTATGATTTTGACACTTATGGAGCAGGCGAACATCCCTTCCATTGAAGTCCACCTAAGGCCGCCATTGCACCATCGTTCATGCAAAGTTTGGGTCGATGCCCACGTGCCGCAAGACTCCACCCAGTCGTGGGGCTATTGTTAGACCATTTGATGTTCGTGTGCAGAGCACTCAGAGGGACGGTGAACCGGAATGTTTGGGCGCAAAATCATGGCCTTGTTCTTCTAGGGAGGTGCTTAACGGCCTGTTTGTCAGGGATGTGCAGGACATTTCGCTGCTATGCGTTCGAAGTACGTACCCACATGCTTTCCTGCAGCAGAGTTACTGCTGAGTGCCACCATGGCGAATGGCGACAAAGAGCAATAGAGCATTAACGTCGTTAGATGCATAAACTTGTGCGAAAATTGTCCGACAGCTGGATGGTCCAAGACTGACAGCATTATAGTAAACTGCACAGTGGCCTTCGTGAAATTGAGCAAGTACGTTAAACAAATGCCTTCATTTCGTTCAGATAGCTTCACTGCTCTGTGCCGAAACTATCTGAGGCTGTCTCATGCTACTTTTCTACCTTCTGGTTATGAGCCAACGCTTTCAAGTCACGAAAACCAGATTTCTGAAAGTTTACTTGCCCCCTTGCTTGACTGACCCAATGTTATTCAAGGATCTTGTGAACAGCATAACTGATGAGGCCAAGCATATCGTTAAGCAGACGCTGTGAGCAATCTGCCGATGATCCCACGGTGCGTGAGTAGTCACACAACTCGCATCAGTGAACTTCTTACATATCACGCATGTTTTAGAATATAGATCACTTTTGTCACAAATTTACTTTCATCTAGTCAGTGGGCACCTGCCATTCAAGCCGCCTGATGAGAGGTGCCGAACGAAATGGGCCGACTTTTCAACCATTGGTTCTTTCGCAGAACAATGGAGCTGTTAAATTTGAAACGCGCCCGATTATCTGTTTCTGTAAAGGTGATGTGACCAGAAATTTGCCACACAATTTGTGGTCAGACCTTTCGGAATGAGAAAGATCCCCACGTAAATACATCTATATTCATTATGGGCTAGGCCAAGGGCTAAATGTTTTTTTCAGCTAGCAGGAAATGTCGGTTATCTTTCATTTACATATTATACAAAAATAATATTAAAAAAATAAGATTCCCGGCCCAGCCCGGCCGGCCCGGCTCGGCCATAACGCTTTCTGGAGGCCAATGACCTCGCAGCCATTGGGGACGAGATCATGAAGTTTTCACTAGAAAATAGCCCAGTTGCTTGTATACCATTTGACTGCATTTTTGATGTGTTGCCTAGCAAGCCGCTAATTCCACATAATTATTTCCGGAGTAACCCTTTCGTGCTTAAATCTGTTTTTCCACGGATGTTTTGAATCGCTCTGTAATGGCAGTTAACGGTATCATGGGCGCGCGTCGTGTTAAAATGTGCAACTCATCGCACCGAAACTACTGGAATAGATCGATGAATATCCCTTGGTATTGCGAAATGGATGAAGAGAAAGTAGCGATGAAACCAGGACGAAGCAGGCCTCGCTCGTCATGCACCGTATAAGGCGTCTTATTGGTTTTAAATAATGCTGTGGGTTTCAACATAGCATAACCATTCAGTAGTTTTGAAGATCTATTTTGAGTTATGTTATAATAGTTATGCAGTTAGTTGATAATAGTTATTTAGTTATAATCGTTATGAAGATCTATCTTCATCTTCTATCAATAGAAGATAAAGATAGGTAAGTACCACGATTGTTGATCAGGGAACCGTAAGGCAAGAGACATCTGTGAATGACATTCAAACGGTAAATCAAACAGACAGTGTCTGGGTACAATGTAAGCATAAATTTCACTCATTTTGACGTACTGTCCATTTAGGTCTGTCGCATTGTGCCGACTTCACAAGCAACGTAACTGGTCCTGGGAAGACTGAGGCTGTGCTCGACGCTCGGTCATCTGTAAGTTACCAATTGCTAATGTAATAACAGTTCTTACGTTTGTATGCTTCATATGAATCTCACACACACACACACACACACTGAAGATTGAGCTATACTCGTACGTCTCATAATGCCTCACAAGATTTGGTTTAGCGTGCTTCTCAACGTAAGGCCATTACTGCTGCCCAAAAGTACTGGCTTTGAAACTGTTCCCCTATAACTGCTGAGTTACAATCAAGTCTAATACCAACATCACGACCACTCGAATACAACAGTAGCATTTATGCTCTAATGAGCATGTATCACTTTCCGTCTGTGTGCATGTCACCGCGCAAATCACCATTTATTACCAAATTACCATTCTGAAGAGTCAAAACTGCCTTCAGCAATCACCTGGTCATTTCTTTATTTCTACAGGGGCAGCCGCGGATGGCGTACTGCTTCGTTTCTTCCTGGGTTAGCGAGGTTACTGTATTCCATTACCAAAGAACACAAACGACGATAATATAGCGTAAAGAGTACATAGAAACAGAACGACCAGCCATCGACACCCAACGGCACGACTCTCAGTGGGACGAAAAATATCACGATCTAAGTAAAAAAAGAAAGAAAAAAGGCGTCATGAACTTTGAACAGCCACCATCGGTATAAAAGTCCACGTATTTCTCCAGCCACACAGGTCACATCTGCATTCTGAGCGTCGACATCGCGACGTCGATATCGCGACGCGACGTCATGTACTCTAGCTCATAGTTGCCACGGCACCCAAACTGACTCAGCCGTAAACTGACGCGCCAATACCTGCTCTCGGCAGCATCATATCAGCGTCCCTTCACGTCTGCTGCACGGCACCGGACAACGGACGACTCGTTCAAGAAGAGCAGCCATCTCATACAGTGGGGTGTAGTTTTGGGTAAATGACTGGGGCCGAATAGAGGGGCACGACAACCTGACCTCCCCTGAATGTGATTTTCTGGTCGGATTTCGACCACTTCATTCTCACCGAAGGCAGACTTTCATTTTTAAAAGTGCGTTTGTGCTGAAAGCGGAACATAATAGATAAACACACGTTTACTATAAACACACGATAAACACGATAAACACACGTTTACTATGTATATTTATTTATGCATACATATATATATATATATAGTAAATGTAATGGAAAAGTTTGATAGAATATCTTCATTGACATGTTGTTCTCAGTACACCAATGCCGTTTTGCTATGGCAAATTAAAATTATATAGACGACAGGACAATAACAATTGTAGCTACAGTTAGGTATTACAGTTGTATATCATGGTAATAACAATTGTATATATATATATATATATATATGTGTGTGTGTGTGTGTGTGTGTGTGTGTGTGTGTGTGTGTATGGGTATCAATGTGCCAAACGTGTTTTTATGAGGGTATTTAAATGCATATGTCATACAAATCGACATGTCCAAATCTGGACCAGGTCGCAAAACAGTTGATCTTGACCTTTGACGACCTCGACCCTCACTGGCCCTGGAATATATGAGCGTACCAATGTGTTCACACATGTTTTTATCCGGGCCTTTGAATGCATATTTCACACCAACCGACATGCTGCAAAGCAAATCTGGACCAGGTTACAAGATAGTTAACTCTGACCTTTGATGACCCGTGACCTTCACGTACCCTGGTATATGTAGGCGTATCAATGTGCGCACACGTGTTTTTATTAGGGTCTTTGAATGCATTTTTTATACAGACCGAGACGTTGCAAAGCAAACCCGGATCAGCTCACAAGCTGGTTGGCTTGGCTTTTGATGGCTTTGACTCTTAATTTGGTCTTAATGCATCCATCACTTATGCCCGAATGATGTCGGCTGATTATGTTTAAACGGTAACCTTACGCAGAACTCCAGTCCTTTCGCAAAGTTCCCATTTGTCAGCGACAACCGTTAGTTTCGCTATGTTTGTTTGACTTTATGCTTCAGACTTCAGAAATTTACGGTTGATTTTCGATTTTTTGCGCCAGTCGACGAGTTGATGTGACATTCCGTTATTCAATTGCGATAAATGTCACAAAGTAGCAGCAACTAGTTCCGATCCGTCCTCAACATTTTCAGGAAAAAACAGGCAGGGGGCACAAAAGTGCCCCCCTCCTATTGTGCGTGTTAAGATGTCCTTAAATCCACAGATATTTTTAAGTGTGCGAATGTGTGCGCGTATGTGCATGTGTGTGTCTTCCTATCCGTGTGCCTCCCACGTGTTGTCTTGTTTCATTTTACCTTTAATTTTTACCTCTCTTGTCTCTTTACCATTAACTGCAGGGTGCAGGGTTACCTAACCTCATGTTTTACGTGGATTGCCCAAAGTTTGCCAAACAAATAAATAAATGTTATCTACCCATGTTTTAACCGCCAGCCAATTTGGGGCGGGATCCTCTCACTAGGCAACTTGGCTTGTAGAAACTCGCTGAGTGCAGCTGGAAGTAAAGTTTCCAGAAAATGAATGTAATTCGTATTTTGAGGCAAGCATTATTGAACATCGTCGGACCATCGACAGGTTTGTCAGGATGTCTGCTTTCTCCCATTATGTTAGCTAGTTAACCATACTCGAAGTAACATCAATGATATTAGCACAAAACTCCCTTTTAACCCTATTCCCGGCAGGGGGGGGCGGAATCCGCCCCCCCCTCGGGTTTTTTGCTTGCCAATTCCAGGCTTTTTGACGCAGCTTCACGAAACTTGGTGACTTTTCCTAGCTATTCCTTCTACGCGCTGTGACAAAATTTCGAAATTCTATTTTGCTCAGGGGCGGAGCCAGGCAATGTTTTTGGGAGGCACCTCAGGTCATTTTTGGCCATGTTAAGGGTAAAAGGAAAATGTCTGCCAAAAATAGAGTTTTTAAGATAAAACTTAAAACTTTATATGAATATATAGCTAAATAGTTGGGCAATGTGCATATGTAATTTTGTTCATCTCAGGTCACTTTACAAGGTCAGGTCAAGGTCAAAAGTCAAAATTTGTTTTTTTGCAATAATTTCGGCGCCGTTTTTTCAAATGCCAAACCCGGAATATATATGACGTAGAAAGATGCCCTCTACTTGTGTACCAAGGTTCAGCTTGATATCAGGTCAGGTCACGGAGCTATGACCTAAAATGTCAGTGCACGTACCCTATATCGCAAAAGCCAAAAAATGATTTTTTTGGAATAGAGTGAATTTAATCGATTAAAAACGTTTACAGATAATATTGAATGCACACGGCATCATTCCAGGTGACCCCAAGGTCACTGGAGGTCATTTAAGGTCAAAAGCCACAAGTTGATCTGAGAAACGTGTGACCATGACAGTTCCCCCTTTTTTATGTCCCTGGCACCGCCTATGCTAACATTATACAAACATTGTAATGCGATTTGTACTTCTTTAGCATAACATGACTAGCAGAAGCTAAAAAAGTGTTTTGGCCTCTTTTGTTCATTCCGCTATTGGAAAACTAATCCCCCTATTTTTGAAACCCTGTGAACGCCCATGAATTTTCTCCAAATTTCAAATTTGCATACCCATGGTAAAAGCCCTATCCATAATCTCTCGATTGATGCCAGTTTCATCGAAATCGGTCCATAAACAACGGAGTTATAAGAAGTCAAAAAGTACCCCCCATTTTGACATTTTTGCCCCCCTGTATCCACAAATTTCAAAATTTTGAAAAGTTCTTTTTATCAAAATGTAGTTCACGTCACGGCAAATCGATCGCCGTTTGTTGCGATGAAATCGGATAAGTGGTTCTCGAGATCTCAGGGGGGGGCCGAATCCGCCCCCCCCTGCCGGGAATCGGCCATACCGTCTAGCCCTCCGGGAATAGGGTTAAACTCCATTTTTCCATTGCACATGTGCTGAGCCAATGTTACATGCAAATGGTAGAAACTTACCTTTTTCTAAGGTATTCAGTGTTTTTCTCTGATGTGACATTCCCTTCCCATTCTAATCGCTGTGGTTTAGAAGGGCATGCAGTGACATTTTTGGCATTTTAGCTTTTAGCGAATGAGATTTTGATTAATGGAATATCTTTAAACTACTTAAAATATAGTGTGCTGTTCAATGGTATCACTTTTATCTTCGTAGTTTTCATATCCGAGAGCATAGTGATTATTAATAATCCAGGGATGGGATGTATGATTTACAGATATTTACCAGGCCATGCTCGTGTAATATCTGTATTTCCTTGTAAAGCCGCTTCGAAGGTTTTAAATATTTGCAAACACATTTACTTACAAACCAGGACGCTTATGTTGTATTTTCTTTAAGATTTTGGTGTCAAATTCGTTTCATGGACGGTGAAATGGCAATTCCTCCTGCCAACGTTAACAACATAACATTCAGACGTACCATGCATTTATCAAACTTGGGGATGAGAGAGCCCTCTCATCTGCACAATACCGATCACTTCGTGTCAACAAATAAACACCGCGCTGGGAGTCACTGCGGAATCACACGCGCTGGGCGCTGACGTCTCTATCGATGACGGATGGGGACTGGGGGGGGGGGACAGGGCGCCCGAGGCAGGACAGTCGGCGCGCCCACCCCCACTCAGTTCGCGCCGCGCGCCGGCGGCAGAAGCATGCCTCCGCCGCCGCTGCTGCTGCTGCTGCTGGAGCTGGTGCTGCCGCTGCCGGCGGCGGGCTCCGTCGGGCGCTTCGGCTTCCAAGCCCGGAGGACGCGGCGCGCCGCGCAGCCGCTGGCCGAGGCTGCCGGCCTCTCGCGGCTACAGTGCGCCGCCCTGTGCGGCCGCTCGGCCGCCTGCGTCGCCTGGAGCCGACCGGGGCCGGCGGCTCCCTGCCGGCTCTGGGCCGCCCCCTCCAGCGGCAACCCGCTCACCGCCCGCCCGGTCTGCGTCCACAAGCGGGTGCCGCCGCCGCGGTTTCGCACTGTGGGCAGCATCCGCCGGCCCCTGACCCTGGTGGCGAGCAACAAGCGAAACCGCCGCTGCCGCGACGCGCTGGCTCTGTGCCAGGAGAGAGACCCGGAATCGCACCCAACCTTTCCACGCTCGCAGCTAGATCTTGACACCCTGCGAGGTTACCTTTCCTACCTCGGGACTAGATTCGGCATCGCTAACATCGTCGTCTGGATGGGGCTGCGGGATGAGGCGGGGGACGGCACCTTCAGGAGCGTGGAGCTCAACCAGTCGGCGCCGCTGCCGGCCGCCTGGTTCCACGACGGGGCCGGCCCGCCCACCAGCCGCGAGTGCCAATGTCTCGCTCTTCAGACCGATGGCCTGGCTGCCATGCCTTGCTCGGACGGCGTGCACGGGTGCATTTGCGAATACCCTCTGGACGCCGCCACGTCGTGTCCGTGACGACCGCGCCACTTGTCGGCCAAGCGTCTCGAGGGTCCCACAGAGCACTTGAGGGTGGCTCCGGGGTTAAGTAGGGTCGCATGGGTCCCTACGCACCGTAATCGGACACGTGAAGACTTCGTTGCAGTGTCGTTCAGGTTGTTCGCCGAGTCACATCGTGGATTCTCTTGCATCTCCCTCGCTCGACCCGACTCGACTCCTTCGCTCGGCTGCATCTTAGGTACCTCTGAAATGAGTGCTATGTAATACACCAGGTTTTAAATTTTCGTGCACTACGTGATACTACAGTTTTCAGATCAATGTTCCCCGCTTAGGAGTTTTTCACTTCATGATTCGACGCGAATGGAGTACTTTCGCTTCTTTTGTTTTAATATTTCGAGAATGTTTATTTAATTTGCAATTCTTAGACGTGTTAAAATGCATGCATGTCTATATGCCCCATGTTGACGAGCAATGAGTGAAATACATTTAACATGCACACAGTCTGATGTTTACATCGCACATTGCGGTTCCGTTTTCGGGGAAAGTTCCGGAGACCTCTTCTCCATGAAACTGGAATTATTGACAGTACAGACATGCCAGTGATGCTAATCGTTTTTTTATGTCCAGTTAACATAATTGTAAGGGCCAAGGAGAATGTCGTGATCCGCAAATGTCAAACCAAGGGTATTTGATCACGAATGTCGCACAGAATCACCTGCAAGACGTAGAGGAAATGCCAACACTTACCACGTATGTCGTGAGTTTGTACGTACAGTTTTAACAAAAACACCACGACGAATATACTCCGAAAAAAATGCGAAAAACTCAGAACTTAATTATACTCTGAAACACTTAATTAATACGTAAGTCACATCAGGCCAGGTCGGACGAAGGCTGCGGATTTGCTTCCGTCGACCGAGTACCCAATATTATGAATCAGGTTGTTTACATTGAATGAGCAAAGCATGAGCAAAGCTTCCAGGTTATGGTGGCGGCACGAATTCAGACGAGGGGCAAATGACAAGTTTTGAGCCGTTTCTTTCCATACGTCGCCATTGGGATCACTTTGGTTTTCCCGAGCTAGGAGTAGTTACCCCTCTGCCCCTCTCCGCTCTCGATGGCGCCGCCAAGGCTTCCAGGCGTATATGAACCATTCAAAACCGGAGAAATATTCTCCGAGGGATACATTATGCAAGATGCGATTTGTGAGGTCAAAGAACGCCGAGAAAGTAATGGTCTATATCTCGCTAACGAATACAGGTATGAATGTGAAACCTGTGCTGCGAAATGCCCAACATAGCTTGAAGCTATTCCAGCGCGTCGGAGAAAAATGAAATATTTTAATCGATGGCAAGTCATGCCAGACCACGCTGGGCCGCTTCATTTCAGCAAATGGATGATTTTTAATCGAAATATGTAAATATGGAGCAATGCGAGAAACAAATGACATAACAAATCCATTTCCATTTCTATTTCGTATTCTGTAACTGTCCAATTGACTGGTTTTACCATCGGTCAATCTGAACATTGAAAGAAACATTACTTTGTTATCCGATAACTTTTGGCAAACTGACAAAAAAGCATTTCAGTTAGTCTGACGTTAGCTCGGGTCATGGGCTTTTTCAGAAACAAGTGTGGATACCTTCTTATAAAGGATGAGTTGCATGATGCATTCCGTTTGGTCATTTGCGTCATCAGAAAATAGCTTTCACGCATGCAAATGTTTTGACGTGTAGGTGCCTCCCAACAGGAAAACACATCACTGGCCTAGCACGGCCTAGGTTTGGAACTGGTGACGACGTTCAAAACATGATGCGGACATGGACGCCGAAAGTATTAGGCTCCCATCTCCTTTTACTATTTAGTCACGGCCGGAAATCATCAGAGGTCATCGGCCTCTGTATCCCGGGTGCTCGGGTTACAGTTGCTGCGACGTGAGGCGGCGTATCGCCTGTATGTGACGCTGATACCCAGCTAATATCGACACATTCTCGCACTTTGTCCGGTCGGCTGCGTGGTTCTCGCTGTGCGGGAGGAAATGGCAGGTAATTGGACGTTCCCTGTCAGCACCTTCATGAGTCACATGTGCCTGCTGTAGTTGACAGACGTTTATGACGCGCCATGCTAGGAATAAGCGCACTTACGCTCTTCGCGTTGTGTAGGCGGCGGCAACTACCTCGTGCTAATGCACCCGACGACATAAAGATGAATTTCTCTTCGCGAACGCTATCTGCTTTCAAGTCATAGCATTGTTACACATTAATGGAAAATTGAAAATGTCTCCGGCTTAGCTCCAATGTATGGTTCCAACGGCTTGCCACAGTATCTCTAGCAGAATAAACAAACTGGTAATGGCGCACAGGATATCTGATGACGGCCGTGCCTATCGCAAATGCTGATTTTCAACGGGAGTCCGTCTATATTTAAGGCATGACATTGCATTGTACTGTATCGTGTTGCCTCACTGTAATGCTTCCCGCAACAGATGGCCGAAGCAAAACAGACTAAATATCAGCCTCCAAAGCTTGCTAATCCTCAACAAATAATGCCAGTGAACGACTTCCGTTGCATAATGCACGGATGGTCATCACCTCGTCCCATTCCCCGCTTCACACTGGGTATTCATGCCACTCAGAACAAGCTGGACCGCGCGAGACCTCAGCACCGTCGTGACGTTGACCTGCTGCCTGCCGACTGCAGTAAACGGTTCACACCAGCCGACGCCGGGCGGCCACGAGCGGCTGGACGCGTCCGTAAACATCGGGGACTACAGCAGAGGCGGCTCGGCGCCGTCGGAGGAGCCCAGCTCCATGACGCGGCCCGCGAACAGCACGGCCTTCAGCTTCACGTCCACGATGGCGAAGAAGAAGGGGTGGTCGACGATGAAGGGCTCCGGCTTGGTGGGAACGCTGCGGTCGCAGCAGAGGAATCCTGCCAAACATTAGACGAGAGTTAGCGGAGAAGCAGCGCAGTTTGGCACGCACGGCGTCGATAGGAGAGCAGGAATAGATAGGCAGCATGTTCAATGATACGGACGATTCAGGTGCTATCGCCATCAAGGTCCGGCAGCCAAAGAAATAAAAATAACAGCAGCAGAAAACATTGAGATAGAGTGTGACATAAGCCGGCAAAGACCAGAGAAACAACTGCAGGGAATGTAATTCTTCTGCCTCTGCCGAGTCTCTGACAGCCCCATCAGGCATCCAACCTCTGGCACAGGTACCTGTCACACCGGCCGCCTCCGTGCCCTCCTCATTGACTTCGACGACGGCTCTGTGCACGGCGTCGCTGATGTAGGCCTGGTGTGTGCCCGTGATGCCGCTCAGGTCGGCCAGACTTTCGTCAAACAAGTCCGTCATGCCCATCTGACGGTGCGGGGAGCATTATGTCAGGCGTCAGCCGGTGTCAGGCGATACGGGGCTGACAACAGGTGGGTTTGTTTGCGCTGACATTTGAAGGACGGTGCAGTATATGCATGCCTCAGTTAGGCAGGCCTTGGTTGTCAGGTGCCATTCGTGTCGTTTTTAAACGCAGATTGAGCCAGATTTGAAACGAACTTGTGGGTCAAGAAGCTAAAAATTAGAGCCATACTCGTCATAGAGCAAGCCGAAACCTGATGAAAGTTTCTAGAAATTAGCAAATTTAAGCTTGAATTGTTAAACCGAAAGGAAAGAAAGGGAGCAACAACGCCCCCGACTTTGTACGATTTTCACGTCAGCTTTATGACATGACATAAGGAGGAATTAACTCCGAAATGGCCTTATTTCCCTTCCCATCTGCTCCTGCTGCGTCTTTGGTTTTCAGTAACACTTGGGTATTCAATTACTTTTACTTTTACTTTTTACTTTTACCAAGACATTACTTTTCACAGAATCATGTAGGAAAACTTGGCATATGAATGGGTCTGAAGCCTCAAACCTATTCTAGGTCATCTGCATTAATCACAAAGGCCATGAAAGTTGAAAGCCAGCCAACGAAACACGGCATCATGAATGACATGTACATTTGTATAGCCATAACACCGCCGTCGTAATACGATTACGACTAAACCTGGATTACGCCGGCTTGATTTATGTATGACGTCATGCATCGCGACCCGATCCACTGGCTGTAGCGTCACATTTCAGGATCCAAAAGCATCGTGACGTCATACCTCGGTCAGCACGGGCTCCAAGTCAATCTTTTCCTCCATCTTGAATTTGGGCATCTGCACCAGCAAGTCTAGCACCTCCGGTTGGGCGTGATCGGCAACGTACGTCAGCGTGTCGCTGTTCAGCATGCTCTCCATCTGGTGGATTCCGTCCAGCTGGTCCGGCAGCAGCACCACCATGGCCACCTTCTCACCCTGCGGCAGCGCCCAGTGATGACGGAGAGAGAGAGAGACAACAGCATTACAAAGGAGGATCGTCTGGAACTTTGAAGTCCCAAGAAAGCTCTGCACACACGGTGAAGCTGAACCGGTGATGTCTGCATACTGTGGCCTAGCGACACGCCGCAACTGAGCATTCTGTGCGGTGCTGTTTCGAAATTGACTTAGGTGCATCGATAGTAACAAAATCAGTCGATTCTGACACACAGTGCGTGAGGTATTTCTGGGCAAAGAATTGCGTAAAATGGCGAGCGTTGCCATGAGCTATATGTATATGGATATTCATATTATTCCAAATTTCAACAGTCTTCTTTCAAGGAAAAAATACGGCCTACTTTTCCGCAAATAAACTTGTCTTTCTGTGATACTCTGAAATCGCGATGAATAAACCAGGCTTCACCATACAGACCATACAGACCAGACCTCTTTTTTGAACCACTGATCATCCAATAGTAATCGTAATTCCTCCCTTAATTTCAGGGGCACCGAAATATCCCACGACAAGACAGCAAGGAAACACAGGAACGCCCTTGTGCTCCATCCACCCACCTGATACGGCAGCAAGAGGGCACGAGCTTTCAGCTCTGGCAAGATGATCGAGGGGAACTGTTTTTCAGCGGTCATCATGTCAACCTGACGCGGTCCTTCCAGGCTGTGGAACTGGCCAGGCGCCGTGTCACTCTTGTTGAACTTCATCAACCAGTCGCCTTTGAAGTAGATGGCGTTCGCCAGCAGAAACAGCGTGCGATGGTGCAGCATTTCTAAGGCGCAGAGGATCACGAAGTGCATCAGGATGTGCGGCATGTTTCCGTCACGGAGAACCAAGAACTGCGTCAGGTTGTGCAACATGTCTGCGCCACAGCGGACCACGAACTGTGTCACGATGCGCATCATGTTTGCGTCACAAGGGATCGCGAACTGCGTCAGCTTGTGCATCATGTTAGCGTCACAGGGACCTTGAAACGCTGCAACTTGTGCAGCAAGTTTGTGTCACAGGAAACCATGAACTGCGTCCACCAGCGGTGCGTCATCAGTGCGATCGTCAGTGAACCCCTAACAATGAATGTTGGATAGCAGTGGATGTCGAACCTCAGTGAAGACCATGCAGAAATGATGACCTGTGGTATGAATAATAAGATAATCCGTTTTGATACGCTCAGTCAGTCGCAGAAAAGGCTGGTCAATTCTTACTAAAAAGCCTCGATTCACTCTTACGAGACACCACATATTTTCACCTTTAATTCTGGAAAGGCGCCCAACAGCAAAACTTGAGTGCAACACACCCAGTGAACGCTCGAATAATGAGCCACCAAAAACTAAGCATGATAAAACATACAGAAACTACCAGGCAGCAACCGATGAGACAGGCAGATCGTCGGGCATAATGACCATCGATAATTTAACAAATGCCCTTTGATGTTATAGGGGAAAAGATAGCTTAAACATACCTCTGGTGGCACGAACTTTGACCATGTTCGAACATCTATCCCAGGCAGCGTAACAGTACTGTTTACTAAGAGCAGGAATTTCCAGGTATCATCAGGAGACTGAAGAACGTTTTACGTTGTTCATTTTCCGATCTTCGTCATCCCTTCATTTACATTCCGATAATGCTAAAATGCGCTTCGTTCTTAGCTATCGGTTTCCTCACGGGGTTCAACAAGGCCATCGATGAGGCCCTCTGTGTCTTGCCGAACCCTCTCGTTGATGAAGCTGGCCGCTTCAGATGACTGGGTGAAGTCTATGGGGGTGATTTCGGAGCTGAACATTCTGGCCATGTACTGGGCGAACTTGGATCGCAGTTGGAGGTAGTCGGCGACGTAGACGTTGTTGGTGATCTTGGTTGTCACTCCTGTCTTTGAGTTCTGGGAGAGAAGGAGCAGTGCCGGCTGACGTTCAGCTGGTAACCTTTCTGAAGACGCAGTTTATCTCTTAGCCCGAAGCACACAACAGGACAACAAACCAGGCTGCAGGTAAAGTCTGCAAAACAGCTCCTGATTCTTAACTGTGTTTAGCAGGGTCTCACCAATCTCATGATAGCGCAGCCAAAAAAAAAACACACACACACACAACTATTCATAATTTTGCAACAGCACGCGTAAAATCCGTCGCCGCTATGAACGGGTAAGAAAATAATTTAAACAGAGATGTGAGCCAGTGACAGGCGCACATTACTACGGCAAAAGGAAACACGGAAACAGAGCGTGCGACATAAAAAAAAAAAAAATTAACTTCCGCTTTCATATTTCTCCCAAGGAAACAGACATCATGATTCGTTCTCGCGGTTTTACCTGTAGTCGGCGCAGCATCACCCTGTGGCCATGCATGATATCCCGCTTCTCGCCGTCGTAATGCAGAACTGCTGCCATTTGTTCTGCTGTCTGGCCCGTGCTACCCGCGTAAACCATCGCCAGGGCGGTGGCAACGCTCACCGGTGAGAAGAAAATGTTCGTGAAGTTGTCCACACTGGCCAGGTGCTGGAAACGTTCATTAGTTAAAAACGAAAACTTCTGCGGCTCTCTCAAGATCTAGAACTGCATTTGTCCTGGGAAAGACTTTTTTTTAAACAGCTGGAAGCGAAGGAAAGCACTTTTTTTCAGAATACACACAACGCTCAAGTATGACGCAACATACACATCAGATATGAGTTATTCCTGTCGACACGAGAAGGCATGCAGAGCAGAGCAGACACATGAACTGCACTGAAATGAACAAGATCGGATCCAGGCCATGTCTCCATGGGGGGCCCAGTCTCCATCCGTCTAACCTAACCTTCCCCCAAATGTTCAGTATTACGGCCGTGAGTTTCGTCATTTTCGAAAAATAGCATACAAGTCTATAAAAAAATGCTTCGAAAACAAAAACGGAAACTTTCCGTTCCGAAAAATAATGTCAAAAGGCTGGCCACCCTTCCAACGAAAAGAAAGGCCATGGCCCGACGCCCCCTCCCGGCCCACCAATGAAAACAAAATACCATTCGAATCTCTGGCATTGCGAAAGTGGACTTCTAGTTCCCATTCTAGTCTGTTAGGGTTCCAAATAGATTAACCCTGCAACATATTTCACGTGACGCAGTGTGCCAAAAATGCCGCTCAAGAGCGAAAATGCAACCCGCCTCTAGGCCTGTAGTGCTGATTGGAATGCCTGGAACTATTTCGTCTCTGAACATAAACATTGCACACCGCGTTGGACGCAGCCCCGATAAATGTTTATATCTGTTCTGCATCCAGGAGCGTCTGCGCAGTCGGCTGATGACTGCACGTATCTGAATGATGATGTCAGATGCAACGTCTGACCTAGTCTCTTTTTCCAGCTTCTGGTCACATTCAAAAGTGATTTCGTTTCGAAGCGGGTAATGTGTTCACCTCTTGATGCTTCAGTCCCCCTCACGACCCCTCAGATGACTGCCGTGTGACAGCGGGACGGAACATCACATGACAACAGTTTCCCGTAGATAAAGCTGGGTCGTTTGTCTCCAGCTTTATGAGAAACATAGAGTCAACGGCAGTGCACAACACGCCGGCAGTTTTCATGAGAAAAGCGAGTTGGCGTCAACTTTTAGGCTCAGGGTCTTGCTCACGCACAGGGTCTTTCGGTGTTTCATCAGCATCTACTGCCCACAGTGTCTTGTCATGCGCAACTGAGCCATGTACGCAATTGCAACAATTCAACGTGGAATAACTGCGACCGGCATGTCCTTACATGAGACGTAGTCATGATTTAGCTGCGTGACACGTGCCTATTACATAGCCCGTGGTAGTTTTTTTTAAGGAACGGTCACTTTTATTAGTTCGCCTCATCAGTTCATCTATTCAAAGGCCACTCAAAGTCGCACAGTTACGGTAATTCTGAAATTACCGAAAAGAGGCAGTAATAGACTTGCAAGACGCATTTTGAGTCATTGACTGGGGTAGATGAGCAGTAAGTACATCACTTGCTTTTCGATATTGTCACCTTGCACACATACACACACAGATAGCTGCCTTGGCGTACTCCTCAAAGGGCCCTAGTTGGCTGCAGGGGAAATATTCCGCTGCAAAACTCACCTGGTACATGTCCATACCAAACTTGCTCTGACATTTTGCCACCAGTTCCACCCGCGTTGTGAAGTTGGCAGGGGGGCGTTCACTCTCGGTAGCTCCTGCCCACAAGGACGCGTCAGTGGGGTCTCTGATCCTCCCTTTAACGAAGACCAAACAAAACGCTGCGAACAAAGTCAGTACGCTTTGGGTCTTCGTCATCTTCTGTCTCTCGAGCGCCGTCGAGCAATGCGGCTTCCCTGCCGAGGCCGCGAGAGGAGTCTGTCTCCGCCAGGGGCGCTGCTGCAGGGGGGGGGGGGCGCCCAGGGCTCAACACCCGCGGCGGGTGTTCGGATGGAGCAACACCAGCACCAGGAACAAAGGTCACAGCTAACCCCTCCCCCAAAAAACAAACGCTGTAAAAGAAGGGAAGGGAACGTTTGGACAACCAGGTCTCGTAACCCCTAACTCATGGCCCAAACTGTCGGCACCTACTTATTTCATTTACTATTTATTTATTACACATATCTGTGGCTTCCAAACTACTCGGCTGGTACCAGCACAGCAGTACGGAAGTCACGACTAGTTTTTTCGTTTCAGTAAAATTAATTTAAATAAATTTAAAAATTAAACTACTCTATGTTGCCGTTTTCCGCCGTAGGCTGTAAATGTACAAATATTTTGGTTAATAAGGAACAATATTGTCCCGGACATATGTGCCTTACGTAGACGGAACTTTGCACAGATGGAACTTTTTTATAAAACGTCGGTGATGTTATTTTCGCCATTTCTCCCCTGTTTCTCACTAACTAGTGCCCATGCCACGTCTTTGACGGCGCTTTAAATTCCATTTCCTGTTTGTTCATCCTTTGACCTCTTCCTTCCGATGACCAGCCGGCCATCACGTGTTCCGAACGAACGAACGGCCGGGGCAGTGCGCCTCGGCGGTATGACAATTGCTTGAAAATGTCACCAAGGTAGGGGCAGCGCCAGTGATTCTGTGTCAGGGGGAGGGGACAGGATTTTCCAGGGGGCCACCTTGACAAAGTGGGGCTTCCTGGCAGGGGCCTCCTGATTCATATTGGGGCTTTCCTACTCAGCAAAAGGGATCCTAATCCCAAAATAGGGTCTCCTGTTCCGGAACAAGGACCTACTGATACACGGAAGGGACCTCCTTACCCAGAACAGGGGCCTGATTCATAAAGGGGGTCTCCCAAACCAACGAAGGGCCTCCTTACCCCAAAACAGGGCCTCCTGATCAGGGGCAGGGGTCACCTGATACACAAAAAGGGCCTTCTGTCCCAGAACTGGAACCTCCTGATATACAGAGGGTTCTTTCTAATCCAGAACATGAGCCTCCTAATTCATAACCAGGGCCTCCCGAGCCAGCAAAGGGGGCTGTAACACCAAACTGGGCCTCTTGATTCTGAACAGGGGCTACCTGGTTCATAAAAGGGGTCTCTTAGTCCAGAGAGGGGCCTCTTGATGCGGAAAAGGGCCTCATGAACCCGATCAAGGACCACCTAACTCTGTCATGGGGCCGCCTTGATCTGAATTTTGACAGCATATGTGTAATTACAAAACTTTCGCTTTGGGTAAAAGGGGCCTCCCTACTTTTTTGGGGCGGAGGGGCAAAAACATACTCTTCTCCATGCCTGCCGTCAAGGGAGCAGCCGTCCCCTCTGACCTCCCCACCCCCACCTGCTGCGCCGCCCCTGTACCAAGGAAGGGACGTGCGAGCCTTCTGGTCCGATCATGACGAGCGAATAAAACACAACTCGACCAACGCGTTTCGATGAAAATGGACTTTACGTGAGCGCACCGCGAACTGAACGGAAAACAAATATATATGATATGATGCCTGATGGTTATATATGGTTTGCGATGCATAGTTTGATGAAAATTGGTCGTGCCGTGTCAGAGATTGTGTTCGCCGCCCGAATGACTATCAAGAGCCTGTGCGACGTGACGTAAGAATCCCTGCAAGCCTATTTCACACCTTGCGGCGAAGGAGGACCGAAATGTTCTGTCGAAAAGGTCTGCATTCTGAGTCGAATTTACGACTGCCGTAAATAACTTGGTCGTCGACTATGATAACCTTTTAGATGCATTCAACGTTTTCCTGATCTATTTTCGAATGCCTTCTAACAGCATGAAAGTTCGAGACAGCTGCTTCTCGGATTTTCATTTATTCGTTTTTATTGTTGCAAAGGCATAACTTAGTCGTCTTCAAGTCCTGCTCGAGACAGCAAACGCCTGCACCGTAGAGGCATCCGTGGTGTCTTTTCCTGGTGTTGAAAAAGTTTTCCCTGGTGTACCGGAGATGACATCCATAGACCATGTCGCTGCTCTTTAGCCATGGACCGGCGCACATGACCTTGTCCGACAGCAATGGTGTCAAGGATCACCCTAGCGGAGCACAGGAAAGATCGAACGAGAAACCTAAACTCTCCTGCTCCCCAAGGGGTGGGACGGAAGGGTTTAAGTTTAAAAGAGAGAGGGGCAGGGGCCCTGCTTACAGTACCTTACAGTGCCTTTTAATTTTTCCGTAGCGTATCGGAGGCAAATAACCATAGGCCATGTCGTGGCTCTTTGGCTATGGTTAGTGCTCATGGAGAGCCATAAATAATGCAAAATGGGCTGCTTTTGCGCATCTGCGATGAAAAAAATGATGGTTTTCCCGAGACTAAGAGTTTGAACACTTCATGTCGCATTATAGCGTGGCCTGAAACTGCGAAAATTCGGGCAGCAGTTTTGGCAAAAAGAAAACAATTGCGACGGCTGAGCTACGATTTCGGAGCACCCCTTACATTGGCGTTCAGAAGCATTGCGGCTGATGCTGGACGCGTAGAAACTCGGCTGGACGTTGGTAATTGTTGTTTTGTTCTAGGAGGTACGTGTCCATGTGGTTAATAAAACGCGGAAATCCATTCCAAATGACATGGATTTCATTGTGATCAAATATGTAGTATTTCTGGGGGTATTTATGCATCTTTATGTCTTTGTTATTATTGTGCAAAAGGTATGGGTTTGTTTTACATTATCTTTTCTCTGCCAACATATTTATTTTGTTGTTCAACATTTGTCTGTCAAAGACATCATCCTTATGACTGTAGATAGGTAGTGTGTAGGTAGTGTGGTGTAGGTGTATGTAGTTGTAGCCCGAGCGGTCGGCCAGGCGTCAACTCGCCCTAGTTGCTCGTCACCGGCGACAGTGGCGCCACGGATGGTGGCTTTGTAGCTGCGGGCGTATAGACTCATTTTCCATACAAACGTCACTGGTGTATTCAGTCACCTGTTATTGACTGCGGGGAACGTTCACGGGGCGTAATGTTGCGCCGCAGACGCAACGCCGCGCCGAAGGTGCGGGATAAGATACTAGAGGCCACAGGCCGTTGGAAGGATGCGTTCGGATTTGGTTTTATCCAGCAAAGAGGTCAGGTCGCAAGAAGCGTGGTATGTTATGTCCCAGTAAGCACTGTGTGCTGGGCAAGGTTCGTATTGCAAAAGGTTCATGCGGAAAAAGTTCCTAGCCAGAGGTTCGTAAACTTCAGTTTGGTATCGGGAAAGGAACGGACCTAAAATAATAAACTAGGCTAACCCTATGCTATCTAACTTAACCTCTTTGTTGGACCGAACCAAGTCTGATCGCACGCTTTATCGGCCTGCGGCCTTTAGTATCTTATACCGCGCTTCCGACTCTAAACTCGGGAACAACCTTTTCCGGTACGAATCTTGTCCGATACGATCCGTATGTTTACGAACCTTTGGCTACGAAGCTTTTCTCATTCGGACCCTTGACTTACGAACCTTGGTCCGGTTACCCTTCCTGGGTTACTTGGGATAGTGTATGGTCGCCCTATTCCTCTCTTTGCCAACCATTGGTGAGTTCGATTCATTAGCGAGCAGGCCGTTTTATGTTTTGACCAGTTGCCGTGGGCGGCGCTACTGTCGCGGGTGACGGAAAATTAGGGTGAGTTGATGCCTACCCGACCATTAGCGGTGTAGGGAGGTGTAGTGTAGGTGTAGGCAGTCTGGAACTGCAACACATTAGTTCCAAGTATTTATTTCCTGGTAAAAAAATGGTTGAATGATGCACAAATTGTACAAGAGACTCTTAATGGAAGAACTTCCAATATGGCATTTGATGATATCACTCGAAGACTGAAAACACCAAAACCTGCAGAATAATATTGTTGCTCCATTTGCTGCTGACCACCTATTGCTTGTCTGTTTTGTTTTGGCTTGGATTCTCTGGTAATGAATTGGGAAAGGGCATTCCCAAGATTGAGGTGTTTTGGACCTTATGACATCATCATTATTAATAAATTAGCAATTAAATTATATAAATAATAGTAATTATATTTATATATATATATTTATATATATATTTTTTTTTTTTTTTTTTTTATTATAAATTAGTAATTATTTACAAATTAGTAATTAAGAATGTTATGATAATTAGAGTAATTATAAAACCCAGCCATAGTTTTATAATACATCATAACAGAGGTGCATAAGAGTAATGACATTGGCAAGATATAATGCATGCTTTGGATCAGCCCCATCCTATTTTAACACAATCTGTCAGGCATCCCTGGAACAGCCAGTGTAAACAAGATGGTGTCATGCATTCCTGTCACATTTGTTTAAGGGGCACTACATTAAGAATCCCCTCAGAAATGATGTAGGTAGTGTTGCCATATTTTCTTCTTTGTTTTACAGGAAAGCTTATGTACAATTGATATGAATGTATATATATATATATATATATATATATATATATATATATATATATATATATATATAGTATATATATAAAACTGGTCTGCAAAAACGTTTACATGCAACAAATCACATGGAACTGCTTTGCAGGCTGCTTACAGTTTGGTGGGCTTTCTAAATGCTTTTTCATGCCTCCCTGTTCTCCTTCATAGGTATTGATACTTTGGTAGGATTTTATGTTCCCTACTGTGTTTGTTTTTGCATGAATTGCATGCCAGCATTTAGCACATTGCATGTCAAGAATGACTTGACATGACTTGACATGACATGACAAGAACATTGTATGCATTGCTGTAGTTCTTTTGACAGCCTTTGTAAGGAGGAATGTGAAAATTGTTATTAATTGTATTGCCTTGTATACCATGTTTAAAGCATTCATTTTATTCAGGTAAATGGTTTGTTGTCATAATTCATGGGAAACCCCATTGATAACAAAGGTCTTCATGTTGTGGAAGATGTTTGTCATTCAGCTGCATAAAATGATACCACAGCACTTGCCATAACAGTTGTTTTCTACAAAAGAGATGTTCTCTGTTAGCAAGCATATTTTATGAAGAAAATCAGATCTATAAGAAACTGCATACATGTTGAATGTGATGCATGAATCTGGAACAATAGAAAAGGTTCTTTGCTAAGTGGAATTAACAGTGCAGTCTGGGGTGTACTGGAACCTGTTTTTCATCTTGATCATGTCAAAGGAACACATGTCTCCACTGAAAAACTCTTTTGTAAACCCTGGTGCAGCCAAACCTCCAAAAATTTTGCATGTTTGTGGTGCATTAATCCCCCTGTTATGTACAAAAATTCTTTCCTTCATAATACTTAAATGTGTAAATTAAATAAAAATGAATCTTGTTAAACTTAGACACAAAAACCTTCTCATTGAGAATCCAACTCCAATTCTGAATTTTCCTTTCATCATAACCTAAATTTCAATGTTCAAGCAGAGCACAAACATCAGTCATCTGAACAGTTATGATAAGTGAATTGATATCTTTCATAACAAACTCTTCATAACAAACTTGCTTCTGGGAAATCAGTGTTGCTAGCACTCCCTTCTATATACTGATATTTCAGCTGACTGTAAAATAAGTACCGCCCTTTCCTTTCTCCATATCTTGAGAACAAATCGGATCCAATTTTTTTATGTAATGTCATTGGCAGTCAACAACAACAGAAATTTCAAAAATGTTTAGCCTTTTTGGCAAATTAACTTGTCACAAAGAACTGTGTGGTTCTGACATTGTGGCTTGACTATGTAATTATTCTCCTCAACTTCATGGGCCATGGTGGAAAAGTTTCAAACTAACTGTAGAATTTCCATTGGCAAAAGATGTGCTAGGAGTAATGCCAAAGTTAGACTGGGTTTCAGCAGTTACATATGAAAAATTTTAGCAGTGGGTAATTTCCCCCACCATTGTGCATGCTATCAAAACTTGACAGTATTGCTTGTAATGGGTTTGTTTGTTAAAGGAGGGCTCAAATCTTGTCAAAGTTTTACAATTTTGTAGGTATATTTGCATGCCTTGATTCACTGGTGGATTTAATTTATTTGTGCTAGAGGTTTGCTATCATTGATCTGACACATGGTATATTGACAAATGGGTTTAGTGGTGAGGAAATATTGGAATCATGATTTTGTTTTAATGGTGCTGAATACAGAAATAATGGTGAATAACTGTTACCTTTTCTCTTGTTCAATATCATAATCAGAATAATCAAAGCTTGTAACCTTTGATTATTCTTTTAGGAGTTAAAATTTGGCATTAATCAGTACTTCATTATTTATTTTTTGAATGATCTAAGTTCACCAGGAACTCAGCTTCCCCATCATCTCCACTCAGAATTGAGTGGAACAGAATGTTTTGGTGCTTAGTATTGTATGGTATGTCAGTATTTCATTATTTGACAAAATGCTCAGGGCTGTTACTGAACCTACTGCTGAGATTACTTGGGTTCTATTGAGCCAGCACTACCAGCCTGCCTTCTGTATGCTGCCATGTTTGCTGCTGCCAGCCATGTTTTAATGTGTTGTGTTTTCCAGGTTGTAACATGGTACTGGCAGCCCAACTGACAGGTTATTTGGTGTCAATATGCCTGAGCCTCATTGTCCTGGTACCTATGGTGCTCAACCTGGTGGACTTCAAGTAAGTATTGCTTTGTTACACGTTTGGTAATGTGGTCATAATAATTACTACATGGCAGTAATGCTATATGCAAACTGGAAATTGGGTGTGTACTATGTTGTTATTATTTTGCTACTCTTCCCATACAAATGGCACCCTAACTGTACATGAATACAGGTAAAAGCCCCATTGCCAAGTCACTATGTTTAGTGATGCTTATGACATTACTGGTGATTCTCTAAGTCTCTGTTCTCTGAATATGCCATTGATAAATCGTGTCTTTTTCATTCCACCAGGAGCAAATGTCTGCTGTTCACCACTGGTGATTATAGGGAGGAAGATGGCCAGTTTGTGCCAGTGTGGGCCTCTGGCGTGTACTGCTATTATGTCATCCTTGTGGCAGCCTACATCATCTGTGTGTGCATTCTGCAAGCAGTCCGCACCATGCTCTTCTTGAAAAGTGATACTGACACGTGAGTATGTGATATCTGCAGAAAAACTGGCAGTGCTAATTGTGTCATTACTGCTGCCTGTTAGTTATTGTTAATTTGTTATGTCTGTCATCTCCACATATATTTTATTCATTCTCATGAATGTGTAACTTATAAAAAAGTGTCTGAAAGGAACATTTCTTTAACAAATGACTGGATCCACATTGTGATTACGTCTGTACCCGTTCATGCTGTTCTTCTGTGTGTCAGTTTCTGGGAGAAACGTTACACGATGCCATGCATGCCGCCCAAGTCTCATCATCCCCATGTTTAATCAGTGACCTGCCGTGTTCCGCGTTTGAGTCTCCTCTTCGGCGCGCGTGGTTCGTAAGTGCCGTAATCGCTATGGACGAGCGAGCGGACCGCTGTAGCCCCGACGCCTCTGCGTGCCAGTTCGTTCGCCGGCGCGTTCGTGGACGTGATCCTGTGCGTGGCGACGACGTTCGGCGCGCTAGTGGCGGCCCTGTTCGTCACGCTGGGCTACGAGGTTTGGTGCAACAACATCACCAAACGCTTCGCCACGTGAGTCGGGCGACGGCACGTCCAGGAACTGGCGTCTGATGTACGGCTTCTCGTCTGAATGGTGAAAAGGGGAAATCGGTAGAAATCGTAATGCCAGTGCATGGACGGATAGAAGGGATGATGTTTTTCCCATCAATTGAACGCGTGCTTTCAATAATGGTGTTTCGCTTCGTAGTCATTGACGCTGGATTACCTTACGTGCCTTGGACGGCCTTTTCCCTATTTTCGAAGTGCATTTTGTTTCCAGTCCTTGCACCCCGTCTGCCCGGAAACCATACATCCAGTACGTGTCGTGCCGTCGAGTCGGCGGTTTTGTACGTGCCGTGATTTGTCGCTGCCCGACCTGGCGGTGCTCGGCACCGCTGCCATCAGGTGTGTGTGTGGGGGGGGGGGCGCTCTCGGCCGTCACGTGACTGTTGTCGGCCGCGACGCAGGTGCTCGGACGCCACGCAGAACGAAATCGACACCGCCGACCAGATCGACACGACCAACTTCTACTTGGAGATCGGCATGGCCCAGGTCAGCGGGGCGTGCTGTTTGATCAGAAACTTACGCAGACGTGATGGACCAGCCGGGAAAATGCAGCTGACGAGGACCATGTGTTCTGCCATTTGGGGGCGCGGCTCGCAGTTTCATACCGCATAAAAACTTGTCATGAAATTCAGGTTTTTTTTCTAACACTGCGCTCGAAGTTTGGCTTTCCTACGTAAATATTCCTTTTCTGCGGCTCTTCCAGAAAGGTTTGAATTGCAAAAATGTCCTAAACTTGTTGGGCCGTTTTTATTTTATTTTATTTATTTTATTATCCTATGTTGTTTTGTTTTGCTGTTTCTGGTATGCTTTACGCTGGCTGTGGTGAGTGTAACGGCCGTGTGCGGCTGACCGATGTCGGCGCTGACCGGAGCCGGCGCCCCCCCCCCCCCAGTTCGGCGCCTGGTGCCTGTGGTCGGCCTCCGTCGGCCTCACCGTGTGCGCCGTGCTCAAGATGTGCAAGTTCCACCACGACGAGAACATCCGCTCGAGCATGGAGCGCGAGCGCGAGCGCCAGCGGATCATCCGCAGCGGCCGCAGCACGCGCTACCAGAACATGGTCGAGGACGCCGACTAACATCTCCGCCGGCGGCTGGCGTGAGACCAGCGGAGCCGGGCGTGCCCGGCGACGGCGACTTCTGTGCGCGGTGCGCGTGGAGACACGTCTCCGGCGTGTGGGTGGAGACACGTCTCCGGCGTGTGGGTGGAGACGCCTCGCGGCCCGGGCGCGTGACTGTGGCGAGGTCTGGCGCCGGAGACAGCCGCCGCTCGGCTCGCGCTGGCCGCTCGGTTCCGAGGCCTGCGGGAGGTGTGCCGCTGGCCCGCGCGAGGCGTGTGTTTGATGTGGAGCACCGCCTCGCCTCCACGGTTCCGCCGCCACGGCTCACGAACGGTAGCCGTTCCGGCTATTTCTTTCCGCCGTATCTCAATTTGCTGCAGTCTGTGTGCGGCGTTCAGTCCTCTGCTGCATTCTCTGAGAAACAGCTTGTGTGGCTTCCAGTCTAGCTGTGTAATCTCCGAGCTAAGGTACATTAAAATGCAGTCGATCTGTGTAATCTCCGAGCTAATGTGCATGAAGATGGATGTGCCTTGTTTTCGGGATGTGATGATGTACAGACCAACGATCGTTCGCAGATACCTTTATTTTATGTACTCTGTGTTGGTAATGCTGTGCTTTCTGATGTTCCTTCAGAAGCCCAAACGGACAATGTATATTTGCGTTGGGGGTGCCATACGTGCCATGTTGCCTGTTTCCATCGCACGATAGCGCCATGGCTGTCGGGCCATGTTGCATTGCTCCTCGATTGGCGGAGTTTTGGGTTGCGGAGGACTGCCCTGGACGGGATTTTTGATTGCAACAAACATGTTTGTTGTGTGTATGGAGGTGTAAAGCTGAAGATGGCGCTGACGGGAAAGTGTAGCGATGTTGTTGGGTCGTTCGTGATCATTGGTGTAGAAGAGGATCGGGTTCAGATCGTAAATCTTTGGGACGCCAGCTGGCGGCAGTTAACCAAAGCAGGTGTTCATGTAAGGCTGGCCTGTTTAAGAACGTTGTGTTGCGGGAACATTTTTTTGTGTTGTCAGGCAACTTGAAATGAATTTTCTTTTTTACGTGATCTTGTCGCGCAGGATCGTGAAATATCCAAGTGGGAAAATAAAGTTAACATATGTAAACGAATATCGCGTTCCAGTCCCTTATGTACATGTGAAGTGTTGAGAGCTTCGTCGGATTCAACACCAGAACGTGTCGTGCCGTGCATGCGTGCCATGCAAAGTATGGCTTCCCATTAACATTTCTGGGAAAGTTATGGTCAGTTAACTCCATTTCACTCCAGCATTGTATGTGCCACAACTCCACGGGAAAGTTTGTTTGTGAGTTAGGACACACAGCCTCTTGGACTCAGGTGTTCAAAGTCTTGGGTCAAGTCTAGTGTCCCGTCGGGCGTCAGTCAGTCGTCTGTCCACGGGAAAGACTGCACATGACTGTGTCAAGGAGATTCGTGAGCATGATTCATAACGTCCTTTATCTTTCGTCTAGTCCGGAAAACGCTTTTGGAGTTCGCGGGTCGCCACCAATTTATAATTTGGCGATGTAGATTGCCAAAGCTTTAATGACGCAGTTGTTTCAAAACCAACGCAACTGGTTCTGGGACATCATTGGGATAACATTTGAAATTTTGAGGATTGTTATACTGTGGGACTTTGCACTCGTTTCACACCGGCTTTTTTTTTAACACGGTCTGTAGCTTTGCAATTTGTCACGTGCCCGTGTTTTTGTCTGAGGATGAATGCGGAAGATGTGGAGATGGACACAGATACGTCAAGGGATTCAGATGACAGCTGTGATGTAATGAAAGCGCGATTTAAGTATTTTAAGAGGAGAAAACCTCCCCCAGATTTCTCTCAAGTCATAGACTTCGATAAAGTTTCTCATGGAACAGTGGTGGTGAGTTGGCTTATTCCTTATCCTTCCCCAAGATCACCTTATGCGAGGCATTTCAAAGGCCAACAGGACATTTACCAGTCTGAAAAAACCTGACAGGTTTTGATGAGATGTCATAAGGGCAGAGTCAAAGATGGGAGCCAATTTTTGGAACTGGGCCATCATAGCCCAACTGGGGGCAACTTCAGAAATGTTTATGCAGCAGATGAATTGGACTGGGACATGCTTGACTGTTGTGATCTTCCAAAAGAAATTATGTGAGGCAAGTAGCAACAGCATCACCATGCCACATTGTTCTTAGTTTTTCATGTTTATCTGATTTTGTGATGAAGGGGTTATGATTTTTTGTTAATTTTAGAACAATGTAGACTAAATTTTGCAAGGAACCATATTTGAGGGGTAGGTTAGGTTTGTCCATTGTCCTTCACATGGGATGGCAAAATGCTACATTTGGACAGAATGGATTGCATTATTATGGTTTAAACTGACATATTGTAATGATACTGCTTGATAAAATGTAGTGGTCATTGTCTTTGCAGCATACTTTGTGCATAATGTTCTGGTCTGTGTTATTGCCCAGCAGTCATTTGGATGAAACATAATAACATTTAATAAGAAATTGTCAGATCTAACAGTGCTAGGTTTCAGTCAAAAAAGGTATTTTTTATGTGTATACAGTAAGCACAGCTCTGTTTGAAGTGCATCAAATATCTGAGGTCATGCTGTTGCTCAGGGGTGTAGCTAATGGCAGGGCCATGCAACCATGGCTCTCCCTTGAACCAAGCAGTCTACACCAGATATATAATGATTCTGCAGGGACATGTAATGTTATCATATATATATATTGCAAAAGCAAACATAATATGTTTTCCTGTGTACCAAATATCAGACAAATTGTACAAAATTGCTGCTTTTTCCCACAAATTTTATCATATGCCAGTGGCATATGACAAAATTTGACTTTTGCCCCCCCCCAGAAGATCCTGGCTACATGTCTGCTGTTGCATCATTGTTCCCAAATTCAGTCAGTTAGGTATCAAGGATGTAAATTGAAATTCATGCTGTCAGGCTTGTTCCCACCATGGCTTGGAATTGATGCCTTTGGTTTAAGCTGACTTTCCATTGACCTCTGCACCCTTTGTGTATCCAGAACTGCCTGTCTGACTTCTGTTTCCTGGGGCAGTGAGACAGCAACTTGGCAATGTCCACTGCTCATTGCTGATTGGTTGGTCTCAAGTAAGGGGAGGAGTTGTACAGCAGCAAGCAAACCTTACAGCAGTGGGATCCAGAAGCATGAATTGATACCTACATCCTTGACACCTAATTGGCTGACTTTGGTAACACTGTGTTATATGACATTATGATTTGTCTGCATATAGTATGATTGCCTTTTTAATCATATTTCCAGTGGCATGAATTTGGCATGGAAAAAGGCATGAATCCTTGATACTTAAGTGGCTGAATTTGGCAACACTGGTACATTGCATTATAATTTGCCTGCATATAGTGTCATTGCTTTTCAGTCATCTGTGTTTAGTGTCTCCAAGTTTTGTGCTTTCTGTATCATTGTGTTGCATCAGGTTCCATAGATGCATGTAGCAGACATGCATTGAGCTCCATCCACATCTATTTCAGTAGGAGGTCAAACAGGCACCCTTATAGTATGCCGGTTATCCCTCTGACCTTTCAGAGTGGAAGAATGTTTTGGTTTGGCTTTGCTTGATCATGTGGTATTTGCATGGAAAGGTGCCAGATTCCTGAACAGTCCATTGAAAATAGTTATATGTCTCTGTAATCTGATGGGCCTTAAAACTATGGTAGATACTCAAGTGTGCCAAAAACACTATGTTGCTTTGTTATGTTATGTCATGTTATTTCAGTGGTACACAAAGAGATGGCCAAGGAGCGAAATCCACTGCCCAGACTAGGGGATGGTTAAAGCATTGTTTTACCCCTTTCCTACAGGAAAATGTGGTGCCATACCAACTGCACTTTCTGGAAGATCAAAAGGGCCCTCAAGAATGTGGCCTGAAAAACCCAGAACAATGGAAAGCATATGCTGTCACGAGTCATCCAGGTACCAGTGATCATTTTACTGTGAAATCTGATTTAGATGTTTCAGGTGGTTCGTGGCAATCTGTATCCATAGAAAACAGAGTTTGTTGTGGAGATTTTGGCAGGACCAAGGAAGTGGACCCAGTCTAGGGAATTTGGCTGTTCACACTGAGCCAAACCATGTAGCAGGAAGGAATATTTTGCATGTCACTCTGGCCATTATTTCAAGAGCAGTCTGGACTTTGGGTAGTCCCAGGCGTGCTGGGACTTTTTCAGGAAATCATTAGCCTGAAGCTGGGTATGGAAAGGGAAATGTTACAAAGCCATGATTGCTCAATTTTTTAGTTCAGAATGAATGGTAGGTCTCTAAAGGCAAAACTGAATGAAAAACTGTAGGAAAAACATTCACTGACCATGTACATGTATGTGTGATGGCAGGGCTCATCTTTGTGTGCAATCCGTTCACGGCGGCCGGGCAGCGGTATTGGGCCGGCCGATGTATTCGCGATCTTCCTGGCCATCCCAACAAGACCAATCTGGACGCCCAGGGCCTGCTGACACCTGGCGACCAGTGGTGGAAACTCTGCCAGGAGTGAGTCTCGGCAGATGACACCAGCAGGAGTTTGAGTAGTTCTGGGGCATGTTGAGGTTTCGTGGCTGTTTTGCTTAGGATATGTTGCCACTGTCGTTACCTTTTCCAGAGCTGTTGTCAGAACATGTGTAAAAATAGGATATCCACACCATTTCATATTACTCTTTTGCATTCAGTCTGTTGTTTTAGGAGAATGATAAGATGCATAATTCCAGTTGTTTGGTGTTGCAGATGAAGCATTACTAAAAAAGGACTGGCATATAAGTTTCAGTGAAACACAGAGCTGTCAGATTTAACTGAACTGTTCCAGGTAATGTCGTGGCCAGGGCTCTGAAGTAATCTTCTTAGATCAAAAGGCAAGATCTTTTGTTGCCAGAATACTGGACCAGGTTTCTTATCCCAGTACCGTGCATTGGATTATTACTGACGCACGCTCCGACGGTGGTTCACGGGAACATGTCCTTTTCTCTCATGCTCTCTCGCCTTCATTATCCGGATTCTGATGACCATAAGCTGGCCTGTACGAGGCAGGATCGCCACGGTCGTCAGCTGTGCAGCCGACCCTGACCCGGCCAGCACTGGGCGGGTGCTGGCCGGGTCATGGCCGGCTGCACTGCACAGAACCATCATCTTCATTCCCCCCCCCCCTCCACGCCTGACCCGGCGCTCACCTGGCTCGTCTGTGGACAGGGGCACCGACTGGTCCCGGCTTAAGAAGCTGCGCTGGGTCACACTGGGCTTCCATCACAACTGGGACTCCAAGGTATGGCGGCCGAGCGCGCCGACCCGGGAAACAGGCTGCGTCTGCTTCACACGATCATTTGGCTAGGACATTTGGCTGGTGTGCGCTTAGTTGTTTCACGTTTTTGCAACGGTGTTTTATTCTACTGCAGACTTTTCATTTGAGGCAGTAGTTTCTTGGGTTGTCTTACGCGACAAGTAACACAACCGTTTTGTCGTATTTTTCAAAACACGGCTGCGGCTCGGCGAATCACGATCCAGTGCGATGACACGACAACGACTGTAATTGGGCTCTGCCGCCATGTGCGTTCAGTGTGCGCAACCTTTCAGGCACCTGATGCGCTCGATGTTGAGACTAGCACATCGCCTTAGTTACTGCATCCCGTTCCTCCCGTCGGTTTGTTTACGTGTGCGCGCGCGTGTATGCTCGTCTGTTCTCCACCGGCAGCTGTACAACATGTGCGACCGGTCGGCGTTTCCGGCGGACTTGAGCCGGCTGTCGGCGCTGGTGGCGCGGGCGGCCGGCTGGCCCGACTACTCCGCCGAGGCGGCCATCGTCAACTTCTACCACGCCGACTCGACGCTGGCGCCGCACACGGACCACTCCGAGTGGGACATGACGGCCCCTCTGCTGTCCCTGAGGTCAGCACTGACACTGACACACAGAGGGACCACTGTGAGTGGGACATGGTGGCCCCTCTGCTGACCCTGAGGTCAGCACTGACACTGGCACACAGAGGGACCACTGTGAGTGGGACATGGTGGCCCCTCTGCTGTCCCTGAGGTCAGCACTGACGCTGACACACGGAGGGACCACTGTACACACGGAGGGACCACTGTGAATGGGACATGGTGGCCCCTCTGCTGTCCCTGAGGTCAGCACTGACACTGGCACACAGAGGGACCGCTGTGAGAGGGACATGACGGCCCTCTGCTGTCCCTGAGGTCAGCACTGACACTGGCACACAGAGGGACCACTGTGAGTGGGACATGACGGCCCCTCTGCTGTCCCTGAGGTCAGCACTGACACTGACACACGGAGGGACCACTGTGAGTGGGACATAACGGCCCCACTGCTGTCCCTGAGGTCAGCACTGACACTGACATACGGAGGGACCACTGTGAGTGGGACATGACGGCCCCTCTGCTGTCCCTGAGGTCAGCACTGACACTGACACACGGAGGGACCACTGTGAGTGGGACATGACGGCCCCTCTGCTGTCCCTGAGGTCAGTGCTGAAACTGACACACGGAAGGACCACTGTGATTAGGACATGACGGCTCGTCTGCTGTCCCTGAGGTCAGCACTGACACTGACACCAAGGGCCACATGAGGGACTCGCTGTGAGAGTGCTGACATGAAAAGGGACGGCCCCTCTGCTGTCCCTGAGGTCAGCACTGACACTGGCACACAGAAGGACCACTGTGAGTGGGACATGACGGCCCTCTGCTGTTCCTGAGGTAAGCACTGACACTGGTACACAGAGGGACCACTGTGAGTGGGACATGACGGCTCCACTGCTGTCCCTGAGGTCAGCACTGACACTGACACACAGAGGGACCACTGCGATTGGCACATGACGGCTCGTCTGCTGCCCCTGAGGTCAGAGCTGACACTGGCGCACAGAGGGACCACTACGAGTGGGATATAACGGCTTCTCTGCTGTCCCTAAGGTCACTACTGACACTGACACGCAGAGGGACCACTCCGAATGGGACATGATGGTCAATGCTCCTCGCACGGCAGTCAGATCTAGGGATGGGTGATCTCTGTTTAGAAGAGGCTGTGTGGTTCGTTACGTCCCAAGATTTTAAAGTTTTATCGTTTTAGAGAGTATCGCCCGGAAATGTATCGTAATATACATGGTATCGTAGACAGAAACATCGTCCGGCTTTCACTGTGTACTATGCTTAAGGTGAGCTCGCTCACATTGCGCACGTTTCCTCTGCCTCCAGTTTTGGCCAGACGGCCATCTTTCTTCTGGGCGGCCAGCAGCGCTCCGACCCGCCGGTCGCCATGTTTGTCCGCAGCGGTGACGTCATCATCATGGGCGGCCAGTGTCGTCTGAGCTACCACGGTGTGGCGCGAATTCTGCCGGCGACCGACGCCAGGTGAGCTGGGCTGATGCTTATGGGGCATTGCTTCATAACGAATCTAGTGATTAGGTGCCATTTGATGCAGCAGTTTGAAGGTAGTTTGTCCAATGTTTGTAAGCAGTGTTCCTCCGATTTGTGTGGAGAAAACGTTTCTATTTTGGTTTGATTTGGTTTCGTTTGCATCTGGTTTTTAGGTTTTGTCTAGATAGAATGTTAAAACCAGTGTGTTTTCCCTTTCTCGGGTAAAAATTGTGCCATGACACACTAGGACATACTGCGTCATATTATACATCAGCAGTGATTAGGTGGTACGAACTTATAGTTTGCATCCACCCTTGCAGATGGCACGACGGCAAACGGAAGCTGCACAGCTGCTGCGACGGTGCGCCCCCGGGCGCGGCGAAGCAGGCGCGTCGCGCCGAAAGCGACGCGGAGCCGCACCGCTGCGGGCCGGGCGCCATCTTGTGCGAGTGCGGCGTGACGACCGAGGCCAGCGGCGACGTCAGCTCCGCGCCGGAGGCCGCCGTGGTGAGCTACCTGGGCCGCAGCCGCATCAACGTCAACGTGCGCCAGGTGTTCCCGCGCGGCCGCATGCTGCCCGGTCAGTCGCCCTGAGGCGGTCTGCGGGCCGCGTGGGCCGGGCGCACGCGCCCCCGTCGCCCGGTGAGATTCGGAGCTGCTCGCCTTCACGCGCGGTTTTGTGTGATGTTTCGTGTGGCGATGTTAGGAAATGACGCCTTCGATTACCCGCGCCGTCGTAGGAGCAACTCGCGTGGGTTTCGCGCCGTCGTAAGGGAGCCTCGTATTGGAGTGGCCACGATCCCCTCGGTGTCCGTCGTTTTGGGAAGCAGACGCAGATCGCTGTGATCTCATGTGCCACTGGGCCCGGGTGGAATGGCGCTTCACTGTCGGCGACTGGGTAATGACCGGAAGATCCGTCCAGTTCAGGCTGGCGCTTTTTGGGCAGCAGTTCGCCTGCTGACGCACGCGCTGTGGACGAGGTGTGGCGAGCGAACGTCATATCACAGAGTGAAAAAACGCGGCACCACGTTCGCCTCATATTACGCTTTGCTTGCGCCAGGGCTTTCCCTTCATAATAGCCAAACCTTTGGCAGGGCGGGCTGTTTTGTTATTTTGTAAGGGCGGGTTGTTTTGTTATGCTGTTGTTCGCTTCAGCCGTTGCTTGTGGTCAAAAGTTTCTCTTTTTGACGAATGTGAAGGGGTGTGCGGGTGTCAAGGGCCCGTGGTTGGATGTGCAGCCATTTGCGCTCGCATATCCCGTATTAATGGATCTTCAGCGCAGCCATTTTTATTTCCCGAAGAAGCACCTGGGAGACAGTGAGTGCAAGGCACGTCGGTCCCGTACCCAAATGTACCTGACAGGCAGACCGGCTGATGGCCCCGGGAAGGGGAGTACAGGGTGTTGCATCGAGCAATGTTTTGTTTTTCGGCAGCTTTTATCGCCGCTTCCCTTTCGTGCCTGCGTTTAATACGAACCGTGGCCTTTCATTAGCACCTGTCACGTGCAGCTCCATCTGTTGGATTTAAGTGAAGGCGAAGTCACTTTTCCTTCGTGTTTTATTTACATTGGCGTCGAACGCTGCTCGACATGACAATAAATGCAGGACAAAGGCGACACTGTGGTCGGATTTTATCAGTAATTCGACAGCACCACAGAAGGCCGATGACAGGCGTCTTTAGTGCGCTCTCGCGATCTTATTGTCTCCCGGCAACGCGGAGACGGAGCCGAAAATAAAGTGCAAACCCATACACCTGTCAACAGCAAACAACTTTCCCATTTCCGAGCACCAGTCTCCGACGATATTCCGGTCGCCACTTGTGTGGCATCAGTCCTGCTCCCCCCCCCCGCTCACCCCGCAGAGCAGGAAGACGTTGCTGTCCTACACAGGGTTCTGCTGACGGAAATGTTTCTGCAGCCGGTTGGCCTTGACGCCGAGTCGCATGTGACTCTTCATCTGGTGTCGCCGCAGCACCTGCATGTCGCGGGCAGTCCTGGGAACAACGGCACGTGCTCAGGCACACAGCTTTTTCTTCAGTTGTTTTCAGTGCACAGCAATGGTGGCGTCGGCGTTCGACGGAACGTTGCGAAATCGCCAAAACGCACCTAGATTTTGTGCCTGAAAGGTCTGCCGCTGAAGGGCAAATGAACAGCTCGGAAATGTGTCTCCGAACTTCCCCAACTTATCGAACAATTCAAAAAGAAACAACTGAAACGGGAAATAGAACAAACATCATAACTGAAATAGTATAAGAGTGCTGCATTCTTTTTGCCATATGGTACATTTCCAATTCTACAACCCTATGTAATATCGCAATTTGCACACGTTCAAATCAACAAAGTGACGTTTTCATTGCTTTTCATCACTGAAAAGATGAGACAGTATTCATGACATGTGATGACGACATGTATGGAAGATATGTATGCCAACGTATTTTTGTTCTTGGTCTTTCTGATAGCTTGTTGCCAATCAAATCACTAATATCAGCATCATTAAGTTCACAAAAGGAGACGAAAAAATGTTTAATGGTACGTCGTGTAATAGTCATCCTCAAGCAACTTTCCATTTGCACTTCATTTAAGACTGCAAGACATTTAATAGTCAAATAATACTAAACAGCTTTTACAACACAATTAGAAATCTATCATGTAACAATCCAGAATTTGCAACAAATTCCAGACTGCAACAAAGTCAAACGAGAAAAATACAAAAAAAATCGTAAATAAAATAGCAAAACACAGCATCTGACATGAATCCCAATGAAGAAATTCTACCATGAAACAGAAGAAAGCTGCATTTGAAATTCTAAAACATCGCATCTGAAATGAATCACCCGATTCGCCGCCAGCACTCTGAGAGCCAGCCGGTTCCATCGTCCGGCGTACTGACCGTTTGAGCTGCTCCTTGGAGGATCCGGTCCAGCCCATGAGCCGGTACTGGTGCAGGACGTCTCGGGCGGTGGTGGCGCCACCAGTGCGCCGCAGTGCCACCGCCTTCTCGGGCCGCAGCCGCTGCCTGGGCGGAACAACTGGCGCTGTCACAAGACTGACGGTACCAGACTCACCCGCCGTCGCCGAGCGGCGGTGTGAGGTGTCGCAGATGTGTCACGTGCCGCATGGCGACCGCCACGCATGAGGTCGACACCGGACCATCAAGTGCAGAGTCACACTTCACAATGGGTCCGGGGTTGAAGACCGAGGCCAAGTCCGATGAAAAGTCAGCGGCCCGCATCCTAACAAGTCAGTAATTACCATAACAAGGCCAGCATCTGTCTTGGCAGGTCAATGCCTGACACAACAGGGCCAGTAACTGACAAAAAGGGCAAGTCTGTGGTCACGGGCAGTATTTACGGTTACCGGTCGGTGCCTGGGCGGCCCATACAGCGGTGTGCCAGTACCCGTAGCAGCGTACAAGCCAGTACCTAGTGGTGAGCCCGAACCTGAAGCAGTGGGCCAGCCAGTCCCTACAGTGGTGGGCCCATACCTGTAGTAGCAGGTCAGCCAGTGCCTACCGTGGTGAGTCAGTACCTGTAGCAATGGGCCAGCCAGTACCTACAGTGGTCGGCCTATACCTGTGGTAGCGGGCCACCCAGTACCTTAGTGGTCGGCCAGCATCTGTTGAAGCGGACCAGCCAGTACCTACAGTGGTGGGCCTATACCTGTAGTAGCAGGCCACCCAGTACCTAAACTTGTGGGCCGGTACCTGTAGTAGCGGGCCAGCGCCCGGTGTCCGACCACGGCGCCGGAGGGCAGCACCAGCTGGAAGCCGTCGGCGTCCAGCGCCAGCTGTTCCGGCTCGGCCGAGTCGTCGTCCTCGCCGGCCGGGTATGAGTTGCTGTAGTCGTAGTAGTCGGCGTACTCCGCCAGCACCTGTCGGATGGCGCCTGTCCGTCAGACCCGGACGGCAGGGATCAAGGCACCGAGCGCTGGACGGTCATTCCCACAAAGCAGGAGATCAGGAGGACTGAGCGCCGGACAGTCAGTCCCACAGAGCAGGAGATCAGGAGGACTGAGCGGCAGACAGTCAGTCCCACAGAGCAAGAGATCAGGATTGAGCGCCGGACAGTCAGTTTCACGGAGCCGGAGATCAGGATTGAGCGCCGGACAGTCAGTTTCACGGAGCAGGAGATCAGGAGGACTGGGCGCCGGGCAGTCAGTTTCACAGAGCAGGGGATTGGAACTGAGCGCCGGCAAGCCACGTCGCGGGACCATGTGTAGTTGGACAGTCGGGAAGGCGGGGGGGGGGGGAGGACGTGGTAAGGAGTTGCGTCGTGGCGGGGCCAGCGAGGTCGGAGGACTGACTGCGGGAGTTGCAGATGTAGTGGTGGAGGTACATGCATTGGCGTGATTGCACAAATGCATCCAGGCGTAGCCAAGATGCAACACATTTAGGGAGCACGTAAATTAATTCCGAACACGAGCGCCAACGGCCACGGTTCAGTGGATGACAGAGTGGTCGCCTACGATGCCACCATTTATTTCACACCAAAACGTCACGAGACAGAGCCATGGACAAAAACACGGAGTAATCCACGACAAAAAACAGCTCGATTACACGGATGCGTATTCCATTCGAAACAAAACTGCACAAAATAATCCCCATATTGAACGAGAAAGCAGCATCCATTCCCGAGAAAACGTCCTACAGCTAGCAGGGTACCGTACCTCTCCTTCGTGCAGCATCTTGGTGTGGCCCTTGTCGCGCATGTGCTTCTGGACGGCCTCCACGGAGGTGAAGTGTTTGCCCCGCTCATTACACCAGAGACAGACGAAACCTTCGCCCACCTGGCGGGGACAAAATCAACTCTGAGCGCACCTGTTACGACAGCGACGGTGCAAAAGGCCCCGAGCTCGGTAATGACCAAGCCATGCCCGTGATGACGCATCAAGGCGCAGTCAAAATTCATGCGGCAAACCCACAAAGTGAAAACTAATTACATCCCAAATATTATTTTATATATTATTTATATTAAATATTATCCCAAACTACATCCCTACATGCGCTACGTCCTTAAAGAACAGGATACGCTCTCGACACCGGACAATTAAGGACCAAAGTCGCGTCCCACCGATCCGCTCACCACGCCCTCCACGCACCTTCTGGCCGAGGTAGGCGATGAGGCCCTCCATGTCGGTCACGTACTCCACGTCCGGCACGAAGAAGGAGTGCGCCTGCGTCATGTGGCGCACGTTGGCGGCCAGGTCGGCGGCCGAGTGCGCGCAGAAGAGGCAGTCGGTGGGCGGGATGCCGTCGCCGCCCCACTCCTCCCACTCGTCCGAGTCGACCTCCTCCACCGACATGTCGTCGTCGTCGTCGTCGTCGTCGTCATCGGAAACTGGTTGTCGCGCGACTGGGGAGACGTGTCGAGACGACGGTGAGGCCTTCTTGACGAACTCGAAAACGGCGGCCAACGGGTAAAACGCGATGCTGCGTTCACGCCGGTCGTACTGTTTCCAAACGTGGGACTTCTGGATTTCGTGTCTGGCTAAGCCAGTAAAAATGCACAGAAACTGCCACAAGTGCAACGGGAAAGTACTCCCGAAAGGTGATGAGATCGACTGGTCAATCACAGAAACCTGCCATACTTTCATCGAAACAAGGAAAGCAGGTGAAGCTGACACACAAGTAATCACAACCGATGCCAGTCGTGAACAACGCACACATTTCAGCAGGTCTCAACCCCTTCTGCACGACATCCCTGCATCGCCCGAGCACTCCCCCCCCCCCCCTTTCCCCTGACGGCAGCTGACCTGCGCGCGGCGGCCGGCGCGGCGAGCCCGGTGCGGCGTCCTTCTCCGACTGGCCGGAGAGCTCGATGTTCTTGCGATTCTGCTCGGCCACCAGGAGCCGTTGTTTGCGCGCCTCCTCGTCGGCGTCCCAGCGGCGCTGCTGGTCCTGATGTCGGCGCGACTGCAGCTGGCGGCAGAGTCGGCGCCGTCAGGGTCGAGCCGACCGACCGGCGGGGATCACTGTAGCACCAACTTCAATGACATAGGGGTTGTAGGGACCATAAGTGTACACGAGAGCACGAGCTAGATGCAGATACGACGTGGACGACGATCAGTGAGAGCTATTGATACACTGGCTGATAAGACGATTGAAGTGCATGCAAATACATGAAGCTTGTGGACAACATTCCCTTAAAACGTAGATACACTTGACAAAGCCATGCAATGCACATACAGTATTTTCATTTCTTACCGTGAAAAATGCTACCCTGAGAAAGTGGCATTATGCTACAAGAGACTACATCAAATAAGGCAACATAAAAAGAAATCCTGGTAAGACATTAGAAGACCTCATCCAGCGAACGCTAGTTTACTGAGAACCACGGGTCTAAAGGCAGCTTCTGCGATCCTCTGAGAGCCCTGCCTGCTTACATGGTTCCTGTGCTGTGCCTCGGACCTGAACGGTTTCCTGCAGGGCTGGCAGTAGAGGGCGTCCGCTTCCTCCGTCTCGGCCGGCTGCTGCCCTGCCTGCTGAGCCAGCACCCGCTCCCGGAAACGCTCGGCCGTCACGTGCGGCAGCTCGGCCACCTGTTGGAATCAGCAACACAAAATAACTGCATGCTGTTTGCTCTGCTGCTCCAAAGTGTGTGAATACTGACCCTGGTTGGCTGTCAAGTTATTTATTGATGCTCTCAACTGCCAGCGTCATTTCGTGTTCGTCATTTCATGCAACCTCTAGCACCAGCTGGCATGATGGATAGCAAGAATGCTGAATCTGAAAAATAGTTATGTGACACCACAAGGACAGTTATGATAGTGCCAATAATTAACATATTCAAAACCATTTTTTCTTACATGATTCGCAAGGGCAAGAACAGTTCTGATTATATGACATAAAATCAACATAAAATGTAACACCACAATGGGACACAAAACACCACAAATTTAAATGAAACAAACAACTTATCATTAGAAAAACCTTAATCCTACATTATTTGTCTTGTACCAAAGCATAACATCACTGATGCAACCATACCTTGCGTTTCAGATTGTACCGATGCCAGTCAGACTTGTAGTGCTCTCGTTGAATGTCCCCATCAGAAAAAGCCACATGGCAAGTGATACATGTAAATGCCATGGGGGTAGCCATGGTGAACTTTACAATGCTCAGGCAATGAAATATGTATGGTCCCCTCTGTAACCTGTAACAGAGACCACATGCATCAATCAGCAATGACAACAAAATAAAACAAGCACATAACAATGGCCTAGTCCTTGATCCCTGGTCACCAATGAAAAAAGGCAGCCCTGGAAAAGCTCAATGTGGGTGTATGACCATAGTGTGACCAGATTCACAATTTTGGGTCGAAAATGGCACCTAACCATCAATACATGCACATCCCAACTATGGTAATATTACATCTAAATATAATTTTGGCAACAAACTGGATGCTCCCAAATCCTGGTACTGCATAATTATACTGCAGGATTCAGTCTGAATGCATCTTTCCCTCCAGGATTTTGACACCCTTTGGCAATTTTTGCATCTGCGCACCTAGTTGCAAATAAGTTTTGGGATATTGTGGCTGTTGGCAAACTTCATTTCTGTCCTGACCAAAAAATGTTTACATCTTTAAAATTTCTGGTACATTCTAAGCCCCATGCAAAATAAATTTTCCCACACTTGTCCACCATAGCACAAAGAAATGAAATTTTGGACAAGTTTTGTTCATGCACCAGAAATTTCAGGTACATCTTCTGATAGACTTTAGTGTGTATGCCAATCTCACATGCAGGGGTAAGCCTGCAAATGTTTTGGAACCAATATCAGATCACAGCATCTGGTATCAAAGGAAATTCCATGTCAGGTTTGTCTGAAATATGTAATTTAAGTTTTAGGACATGGGTAAAAATACATCAACAATAACATGTTTCATGAACACAGTGCCAAAAAATGTGGCACCAGCTGACTGTTTCTATTAATTAATATCTGTTAACCATAGTGATTATCAGCTGAACACACACGCAGAATATAAGAACACAATAACCAGCTATGGTGTTATGTACTAAATGATAGGTAATCATTATTCGAACCCATGAGTTTGATGGAATTAGCCCATCACAGTTCAAACCCTTGGCATTTAAATCCTGATTTTTCCATAACGTAGGTAAGGCAGGTGACGTACGGTATGCATTCGAACTGGGCCTGGAAAGCAATGTCCTCAAAAAGAACGAAATTTCTCTTAGCGATTAGGCCTACCAGCTCATCTCTACACGAGGAGAAAACTTAACACAAGTGCTACTTTCCGCAGCAGCCTAACACTCCGTCAACCAACCAAAAACTCCGCGAACAATACGACCCATGCCATACCGTTCACACACTTCACCTGGACCCGTCAATCACAATCACGATGTTCACGTTTCTGGATGAATTGCGCAACATCTCGGCATAGCCTTAAATGCATGATATTTCATTACGTCATGTTCAAATATTCAATGCTATCCGTACAAAGTATTTCTGCTTCTGACGCCATATCTTGGAAAAAGTTTGTGTTATACTTCAATTGGTTAGGGGTGTTTTGTCTATTGTGCTTCATTTGTGTATACAGCCACGGTTCATTTATTGCGCACCAAAGACGGCAATTTGTTTTGTTTTGTTTTTTTCAGATTTGATGCAGGTATCTTTCGTTTACCTAAATGAAATACCATGTCAAAGCTGTTCACACTTTCTTCTGAACGTATTAAAGCATCGTCACGCTCGGTAAGTGCTTTTTGAAACTGCCGTGTTGCAAAATTTACTTGTGACAAACCCCTTATTTTCTTGACAGGTAAAAACCTGACGAAGTCACCTGAAAGGCGTAAAATCTTTCAAATACTGAAATCGTCATCTGTGTACCATTTGAGGTCCTCGTCATGTCAGATTGCAGCCACAAGGTCTCACCTACATTATGACCAGACTGGAAGATTCCAGTGAAGGGTCTTAAATTGTATTCTGTATGTCGTGTTATTTTTATGTTTTATATTCCAATGATGCTCTTTCATGCATGTCTTTGTTTGTTTTAGATGTCACCACTCAGTTTTTATAGCACTCACCACACTCCAAATTTTGTTTCCAGCAATTTTTTGTTTGTAAGCAGATCTTTGGAGGCTCTTGGTGGGAAAATATCATTCCCTTGTACTACATGACTTTTAAAGGCCTGCAGTGCACATGATGCATTAGCAAACTTTTTGCCATCATTACTGGATGCCAGCAGCAACTGGAATTTTCTCAGTGGGATAAAGCTGAAATAATAAAGTTTGATACCACTCTTAACATACCACTCAAACAGGGGGGAATTGCATCAACCAAATGGCACATCTGGAGATTTTAGAAATAGAATGCACATTACTTTTAGCATTCAGCATTTCTTCCTTTTAAACAAATCATTTGTGGTAGCAGTCCATCTTTTTAAACCTCTGATCATAAGTGGAGGGGGGGGGGGGCAGTTAACCTCTTTTATGCCATCTGGCTTTTCTACTGCTGATTGGATTTGCCATAGAATTGCAAAAGTTTGCATACCTAACATACACCCTGCCTCTGCCATATAAAACAAGATAGAGCTCCATCCATATGGGCTTATTGTGCAACAAGATAACATATAACATACAAGTGAAGGGAGGGGATATAAGTTCTGATATGAAGGATTGTCAGATATGCTAGTGTGATATGTAGAAGAAGGCGGCTGTAAAAACAGATCATTACTAAAAAATGAGTCATTTGATGCTTTGTATATTCTCTTGTAACCAGACAAAATTGTCAGTGGGGTGTATCATACTGTGTGACAAAACATGTTTTCTTCAGTGACAGGCATGAAAATGGCTTCATTGCTTTTAGAAGTACACTTCTGGACCCACAGTGAGGATGTTATTGTACATCCAGATGATGTTGGAGCATACAAGTAAGTTGAACATGTAATTTTTTCTTGATGCATAGCAGTTATAGTTTGGTGGACAACAAACAACAAAGAATGTATCATGCAATTCCAGGCTTCATTTCCAGCTTAACAAAGTCCAAAGTCTATTACAGCCATATTGAGTATAAGTCTGGTATCATCTTTGGAAAAAGACTGCTACCTTTTGTTTTTGTTGACACTTTAAGGAACAGTTTTGTGGTGGTTTGAAATATAACAAGTCATCAAGGTGGCATGCACAACTGTCAGTAGGAATGGAGAGTACCAAAGATGTATGCATGCACTCTTCATTTTTGAACAGTTGTAGACTTTTGATCACGGGCATCAACAGCAAATGTGCTATCATCAGTCAGCTCTCGTGAAAGATGCGTTTCCTAGTGATTACGTTATTCTTTTTGTTCAGATTTCACGACAAGACAGAGAGTTCGTCCGTGATGTCGACCCACCAAAAGATCAAGGAATCGTACGCCAGTTCGCGGGGCATCACCACCCGTCTGACCAACAAACGACGTTCCCGCGACCGGGACTCGTTCAAACAGCTCGAGGTCAGGTTCGCGGCACTTAGATTCGCATTACTGCTGGTCTGTAGCTAAAAGCTGTGCACCATCCAGAGAAGCAGTTTGGTTACGTATTTGACGATAATCGTGTCACGAAGCCCGTTTGATACCTGACACCGGTAAAGGAGATAAACACAGCTAAGAATAACCATTCGTCAGCTCTGTGAAGTTTTCACAAACATTAATTTGATTTAATACACTGCAGAAGATTTACAACACTGACCGTGTTTTGTGATGTTTTCATATTTTGCGTATGCTTACTATGTTTACATCTGTTTTGTGACAAGTCGACATATCACTACCCAATGGTATAACGCGGCGAATTAAGATGGGATCCTGGTTGACCACTACCTGTAGCTCAGCTGCTTAAAGCTTTGGTCTTCCCGACCTGACGTGAAGAGTCGAGTCACCTCGGCACTTGATATTTGGCCCACGCTCAAGCCGTCAAATGTCCAAATTATGGTCGTGCTGACTACCACGCGATCGTGTCGCGCCCTTGACGGTACCTGAAACCTTTGCCCCAAAAGCAGCCATTATTTGGAATTGCTCGATCGGGTGTTGGGATCAGAGCCTATGCAACTAGCTATGCTTAGCGTAAACACTTACCCCTGACAACGCCCCAGTCACGATTTACATCAAGTGATTTCGATTTTTTCGGACAACATTGAAGTAAGGTCGATCTCGATAAAAAAATCGGACCATATATTTCGGACGTTTTTGCTCGTTCTTTGAACATTGGTAGAGTGCAGGGTCACCGACAGGTAAAACTTTCTATCAATTTCTATTTTATTTTACTGTGGTTTTTTTATCAAGATCGACCTTGTTTCAGTGTTGACCAGAAACAACAATCAACATCTGAAATCAGCAGAGTCTGTTGATTTCAGACCGTGCTTCAGTGTTGTCCGAAAAAGTCGAAATCGCCTAAGCGAACCTGAAGATAATCGAAAACGAAATGACATTGCGTCAACATTTAGACCAAATTTATATGAAAAGTGAAGAAAATGAAAAAAACGTATTTTCCGTTTCGCAGGAGCTGCTCGATACGCAGAAGCTCTGCTACCAGAGCTGGCACCATCTGAACCTGCTACTCCTGGTGTTCGAGTCGGGTACGGTCGTCACGCTCTGGGTCAACTTCCAGACGGGGAACATCGACAAGCTGCTCATCGACAAAACGCTGCTGGGAAAAATGGGCTCCGACCAAGTGGTCAGCGGTGAGCCAGTATTTCTATTTCCGCATTTGAAGGAGCTATCGATTTGATCGACACGTTTTCATACATTTTAGTTTCCAGCGTTCTCCAAAGTATTGAGGAAAAATTTTTTTAACCATGGCTCATTGGACGATAAACGTACTCGCTTGTGAACGATGCCCACCTGGTATTTGCTGTTGAACCAGGCAGCCAGTTTAACCTGCAGATGTCGCCTTGACCTCACTCCGTTCAAAACCTGGTGACCCTCCATGCATTGGCCGGACGTGCGGTGCTCCGCGCGGCCACGTCGTCGCCGCCGGCACCGTGCTCCCCATATTCACCCGCGCGATGTCGCCAGCACCGTGCTCCCCATATTCACCCGCGCGATGCAGCCGCCGTTGACCGAGCGTGGCCGCCGCGCTGCCGGCAGCGGCGCTGACGGACCAGTTCCTGCTGCTGACCCACCCGGAGAATCGCGTCACGCTGGTGTCGCTGCAGCGGCCGCTCATCTGGGAGCGCTGGGCCCGGCTGTCGACGCTCGAGCCGCGCGCCACCGTCTGGGAGCTGCCCGGCCCGACCACGCGCCGCACCGAGCGGCGGCTGGCGCTGCCGCAGCCGCCGCAGCAGCTGCAGCCGCCGCCCGGCGGCCAGGGGCCGCAGGTGGGCTGTGGTGACGCCTGCATGGTTGTGGCTGTTACATGGGTAGCTGTGGTGGTATTCGTTGGTTTTAGTTATACGCGTCATATGGACGTCCTCATGTGTTTGCCGGAGTTGGTTTTTGCGTTTGCTTGTTTATTTGCTGTTTTTTGTGTATTCAAAGGCCTGTGTGACCAAATCAGGGAATCACCTGTCCGGATTGTTCTCGATTTCCTTCTGTAATTGTTTGATTTAAAAGCTTGGCGTACCAATGCTTCTTGAAACAATCATTGTTGCAATATCATGAAACAGCTAGTTTATTGTCTCAGTATGCAGACTGTTGCCTTGTATGTATGATCATCCATCCAAGGTCATCAGTATGCAGATGACCGCTTAGCCTCAGGCACAGCGGGAGGCTTTCCATGTTCAGATGATTAGCAGTCTGTAGTCCCCGTGGCTCCAGGAACAGGACATGGCCCGGCGGTAATGACGGAGGATCTGTCGGCCGGGGGCAGCAGCCGGCTGCGATGATGATGTGGTGATGATGGCGACCTGTTAACCAGAAGCAGCAGCTTGCTGTCATAACGATGATCCGTGCTGTGTATGATTACGGTGGTCTGTTAGCCAGAGGCAGCAGCTGTCTGTGATCATGGTGGTCTGTGAGAAACAGCGGTTGTTTGTGATGACAGCGATCTGCGCTGTATGTGATGACGGTGATCTGCGCTGTCTGATGACAGTGGTCTGTGCTGTCCGTGATGGCGGTGGTCTGTCGGCTGTCCGTGGTGACGGTACTGTGTTGGTTAGCGGCAACAGGTGGCGGTCTGGTGGAGTGACGGTGCTCTTTTTGTCAGAGGCAGCAAGTGGCCGTCTGGTGGAGTGACGGTGCTCTGTTGGCTGTTGGTGATGACGGTGATTTGTTGGCCCTTTGTGGTGACGGTGATGATGCTGTCTGTGATGACGGTGATCTGTCGGCTGTCGGTGACGGCGGTAATGACGCTTTCTGAGATGACGGTGCTCAGTTGGCTGTTGGTGATGACGGTGCTGTGTCGGTCAGAGGCAGCAGGTGGCCGTCTGGTGGAGTGACGGTGCTCTGTTGGCTGTCGGTGATGACGGTGCTCTGTCGGTCAGAGGCAGCAGGTGGCCGTCTGGTGGAGTGCGGCCGTCGGCGAGATCCAGCCGTGGACGCCCACCGGCCGGGACCAGGACCGGGCCAACGTGCTGGTGTACGGCGTCACGCCCGGGCCGGCCGCACCGCCCGCCGAGCCTGGTCAAATGTGAGTCATCGCTGCCCCGCCAGCGTTTGTCTTGACAAGACACTTGGAGTTACGATCTGTGTGGGAAGTAAAGTTTTTGATCTTTCTTGCACAAGTACTGTGGGTTGCGCTTTGAGTTCTCTTAGAAAATTCGCAGACATCCCTTTAAAGTAATTGATTGTAAACGTCGCTGTTAAAGATGATTTGAAAATGGTAATGTTGTCCTGCTGTGTCAGCTGCCCGCCTCTTGGCTGTGACAGCTCACTCCTCTGTGAGCGAAGCCTGTCCTGTGTGAGTTTTCCCTGCCCCATGTGAGAACCCGCCCTGCCCTCCTGCGTAAGCTCACCCTGTCCTGGTGCGTGAGCTGTCTCTGTCCTGCTTTGTGAGCTGCATCTGTCGTGCTGTATGGACAACCTCTGTCCTGCTATATGAGCTGCCTCCGTCCTGCAGGCTCCGTGTTGGAGCCTGCTTAGCGGCCTCTGTCCTGCTTTGTGAGCCGCCTCTGTCCTGTTGTGTCAGCTGCCTGTGTCCTGTGTGAGCTGCATTTGTCCTGCTGCTTCAGCTGCTGTGTGGCTGCGTCTGTCCTGCTGTGTCAGCTGCCTCTGTCCTGCTGTGTCAGCAGCTGCGTCGTTTTACTGACCCAGGCCACCTGACGGAGCCCGGCTGGAGTTACTCAGCTACTGCAAGACCCACCACGACCCTCTGCTGGTGCAGTTCAGCCACTTCAGGCCGGACACTCTCTACACAGTGGAGCAAAGCCTAACCAAAACGGTAACACGGTCCGCATGGCGTAGGGCAAAACATCACCAAAGCGTGGTGGAATGACTGCATGTTGCATAAGCCACCTCTTTTTATGTCTTTATCTTTTTAAGCCGGGGTAGTGAACGGGGGCGCCTGTCTTGCAGCAAAGCTGCTGTTGGAATTTGGCGGCGTATTACGTGTCAGACATGGCTGTGCTGATGCAGCTTCCATTGCAGGGTGAGGTGCTGGTGGAGCACGGCACGTATGACGTATCGTCGGCGGTATGTCAACAGTTGTCGGCCATCACCATTCCGCTGACGGCAGAGGTAATTGGCGCCCTCGCGCCGGAAGTGGTTGGTGGACCGCCAGTTGGCTTTAGGCGGCGTTCACCACATTGCGAAGGCGGCGATGGATCTTACTAAGTGAATCTCTTGGCGTCACGCAACAAAAACATGGCTGTACGTTAAAAAATAAAGAAATGCGTTTATTCCTGGGAATTACTTGAGGCTGCATGGTAACAGTTTTCCGTCGCCGTGACATGGCATTAACTTTTATTGCAGTTTTCATTTTGTCGGGCAGTTTCTTGTACGTGTAAAATATTGCGCTTTCGTGATGGAACCACAGAATGAACGGCTCTGTTGAGGCATCGCGGCAGACTTGTACAGTGAAGCTGATGTGTCTGTCTGTTATCAGGTGCTGTGTGCTGCCCTGTCCCCTGACGAGAGGAGGCTACTGTTGGGCTGTGCCGACAACTCGCTGCTGCTCCACAACTGTGCCAGACAAATGACTCATATGGTCAAAATACAAATGGTACGTTTTAAGGATCTCAGCGAAATTGTCCGTATCATTTGAGTCTGCGCTTTGAGTGTGGCAGCTGCAGTGCTTGGCTTAGGTCTTGCTCTTTTCTTACTTCTCATTCATGATGTGCTTTGCGCCTGAGTGCAGTACAAGATAGACAGCTGTTGCAGGTAGAAAAGCGCGGAAATGTTCAACTGGGCGCTTGTCGGGCCAGTATTCTGTTCCTCCGTCAGTAACCTCCACGCAGTCTCCATCGTGTTCCCCTGGTTTGCCCAGTGGTGGTTGGCTGAGTCGTTGCCCTGTTTGACCTCACCCTGACCCGTGACTCGCTCTCCCGCCCGGCAGACGCCGTGCCGGGCGGCCTGGCACCAGCACAGCACGGTGGCCTTCGTCACCAGCGAGACGGGCCAGCTGCGCGGCTACGACCTGGCGCTGTCGCAGGTGCCGATCCAGCTGCTGGGCCACGGCTGCTGGTCGGCCGGCGGCGCCGCTCCGGCCGCGGCCCCGAACGCGGCCCCGACCCAGCCCCCGGCCCCCGCCGCGGCCCAGGCCCAGTCGGGGCTCGGGCTCGGACAGTACTTCAGGTGTGTGGTGAGCTGCCCCGCCCGCCACCGTGCTGTACGTTCTGCTGCTGTGCTGTGTGTGTACCTGGGCCGTTTCTGTTGTCATGCCGTGTTTTCTGTGCGCAAGCAGTGAGATTAATTGGAAAATCACAGCGTGCAGGTTCCACTGAACTCGTCCTGCACAACCTGGATCATAAGTAAGGAAGATCAAAAGTAATAGATCAAGGAATCAGTAACCTCTCAATGTTTTAGTCGTGATACATGGCATTTGAATAAAAAATAATGCTGGGCTGAGCCGAACCATGCCGCCGACTGACAGACGGGCAACACTCCTGGTCCGCTGGCCATAGCTGACCAGATGCGGGCCGTTTCAGGTTTAAGCCGCGCGTCTGCCGGCTGCTGCACTGTCCGGAGGTGATGTCGCAGCAGGGCCACGTGCTGCAGTCGCTGCTCATCACGTTCGTCAGGTGGGCGCCGCGACAGCGGGTAACGCAGCCTTGTGTCCGGGATAGGGAGGAAACCACGTAAAGAAATTCCTAGACGTTGTAGTAGCTACATCTGCCCTCAGCTTTTTCTTTCATCTTTAAGAACAGCTGATGGTCATGTTTTACCTGTTCATTGACTGGCTTGTTTTTGTTACACGATTTGTCTTCCATGAGCTGGTAATGATTTGAATATGTTGGCGTTTCCTGAAGATCTTGCTCTGTCTACAGGGGGCCGATGGCGCTGCTCTGTCTTCAGGTGAGTAAGAACGGACGCTCTGAAAACAGGAGCCAGAGAAAACCGGTGGTAGCGTACACATGACGACGCTAATTATAAATAGAGTCGACTTCAGCAGCGACTGTCCGGATCGTCTCCACGTCCGTCACGCCTCGCCGTTTGCCCGCCGGCAGGTGAGCCGCCCGAACAAGGGCCGCGTCTACCCGAGTGACGTCATCAGCGACTACGTCAGCGGGCAGCGACTGGACGCGGCCATCAACCTGCTGACGTCACTCAACTGGGAGCAGCAGGGCGACGAGGCGCTGGCCGGCCTCTACATGATCGTCAACCAGCTGCTCAAAGCTGCCGCTGACGCCGGCCAGGGAAGGTGAGACGGACGGAATTCGGCGGCGTGCGGAGGGCAGGTGTGACGGAATGGTTAGCAGGGAAACGAACAACGGGGTCAGCGCGAGCCGTCTGTGAATCCATATGCTGGGCTCGGCCGGCAAGTGTTCATGCAAGGTAAAGGACAGAAAAATGCTTGTGGTACACATACGCCTACCTAGTCCTTGTGTTTGGTAGAGTCAGCATCCATTGTTAGTATCACCGTGAGTTGAATACAAGGGTATATTCGTGCAACGAGTGTTCCTTCAATCTATGTGGGTGCGGAAAGCTGTCTTACTCGATGTCTCGCTCCGTCGTATCCTTTTTACGTTTGAAACCAGTGTCTCGCCCTAACGCGTGTTTTGAACGCGCTTGTGTATTCGTAGTGTTCCAAAACACGGGAACGTGTTTTGAAGTCGTGGCGTGTAGTCTTAGAAAGCAATCCGTGGCTTACATTACGACTTGAAACTCTGCACCTGTCGATAGCCCAGCTGAAGGCGGCTCTGGCCAGCTGTATGACCCATGCCCCGTCCTGACTGTGTGGTCCGTGTTCTTACAGCCCAGCTGAATACAGCTGTGGCCAGCTGTATGACCCATGCCCCGTCCTGACTGTGTGGTCCGTGTTCCTACAGCTCAGCTAGAGGCGGCTCTGGGCAGCTACCTGGCGCCGGTGCGGGCCCTGTCGCCGCCCGTGGAGAACATGTACGGAGACCGGATCAGGAACATCACGCGCCGCTTCTTCCACCACCTGCTCAGGTCAGCTGCCACCCGGTCCACCTCCCTCCCCGGGCCACGGGAAACGCTGCTGCGGCGGTACGGAGGAGAACGTCAGCATCTTTGCCGTTGTTTGCAGGGTAGCCGCGGTTGGCTTCCGCGTAAAAGCGAGCTTAAGTGCGGTTCATTTAGCAAATATATATCATGTGTATTATATTGTCACGTTGTGAGAGGCGATGGGCAGTGGACGTGCGGCGATGTTGGATTGAATTGGGCGTTTTTGCGTCGCACGGACCGTATGTTTTCGCCGACACCGGCCGGAACGCTGCACGTCCTGTTAGCCAATTTGATCATGTAAGGAAAACCGTAGAGTCCGTATGGTTGATGGCTCAGCGGGGGAGCGCTGACCGACGCTCAGCAGGCCTCCCAGTCCCCAGCTCAGCCCCAGTCACGCCACCGCCGCGCGCTCTGCACGGCAGGCACCGCTGCTACGAGAAGGCGTACCGTCTGGCGCTGGACCTGCGCGACCACGACCTGTTCATGGACCTGCACCGGGCGGCGCTGCGCTCCGGCGAGCGCCACCTGGCGGCCGCCGCGCTCACCAAGGCCGACGACATGGACAACGCCAGCTCGTCCGCCACGTCCGGTACGGAGGCGTCGATGCTCGCCCCGTGCCCGGTGGGGGGGGGGGGGTCGTGAGGGTCACGTGCCGTGGTGGCGGTGCGGCGCACGCACGGTGTCCGGTGGTGTTTGAAGTGTTCGATGGTTACAAGCTTCTCTCTGAAGTGGCGCCTGAGGCAAGTTGTCAGAGAACGCCTCCTGGGCAGTTACATGCTGTCTGTCTTGTTTGCTCTTTCACCTCCTCTCTCCCGAGTTAAGGCAGTCTTCTGAGGTAGTCCTGGCTGAGGCGGTAGTTGGTTAGATGGGACTGTTAACTGTCCCGCCGGCTCCGTCTGTGACCCGCTCCCCGCTCCCGCTCCCGCTCCCGCTCCCGCTCCCGCTCCCGCCGCGTGGCGCCCCTCTGAGACGCTCGGCGCGCGCAGGCTCCGAGTGCGGCGAGACCTTCCTCCTGCTCGTCCGACTGCAGCTCGTCCTGGCACAGCGACGGCGACCAGTCGGACGACCTGCTGATCGGCGGCGACGGCGAGGGCGCCCTGGTGAGCCGCCTGACGTCAGGCTGATGTGACAGGCTACGACTGCTGACGTCGCGCCGCGTCATGCGGGCGCCGACGCCGGATAGCCGCTTCACATGAAGAGGGGGAGGGTCGTTAACCAGGGCTGGTTGTGGACGCTGCCACTAAGGCGCTGACACTGGGGTGTTGGTGGTTTTTTGTGACCACCTGGCTTTCCGGTGTCGATGCCCCGCGATTAAGGGAAATTCTGTATTGACCTTTGCGTAACTACTTGCATTACGTGGCGAATTGTTTTCTGTGTTCGTTGTGACGCTAATCGATTACGTGTTCTGTGTGCTTTCATCACAAAAAGAACAGGATCTTCGACGACTGGGAACGCGACCGCTTTGAACAGCGCCTACTGGTGTTGCCCTTCGCCTGAGTTAAACCAACGGTTCACAAAAGTCGGGTCTCCACCGTCCGCGCTTTCGGCCCGGCTCTCCGGCGCGGGCGCTCCCCTGACGTCACGCCCCCCCCCTCAGACGGCCCAGCTGCGGGCCGCCCGTCTGGCGCAGCCGGCGCCGGGACAGCGGGCCGTCGCCGGCGGAGAGGACCCCGCGGCCGGCCGGGCCGACGCGCAGGCGCCGGAGCGGCCAGCCGGCCCGCCGCCGGTCAGCGCGCGACGAGAGCCGGCCGGAGACGGCGAGAGGCCGACGGTCCCGCTGCTGACCGCGGGTCAAGGAGAGGTCGAGAGGTCAGGCGCCCTGCAGCTGACTGCGGGTCAAGGGGAGGTCGAAAGGTCAGGCGTCCCGCTGCTGACCCCAGGTCACGGAGAGGTGGGGAGGCCGGGCTTCCTCGCTGCTGACGTCAGGTCACGGAGAGGTGGAGAGACCGGGTTTTCCGCTGCTGACCTCAGCTCACCAGGAGCCAGCAGAGGTTGAGAAGCCGACGGCGCCACTGATGAGCTTCGGCCACCAAGGCTCAGGAGAAGTAGAGAAGCCGAAAGCTCCGCTGATGCGTTTCGGTCGACTAGGGTCGGCCCAGTTCGAGAGGCCGACGGGCCCGCTGGCGACCTTCGGCCGCCAAGGGTCGGCAAAGGCCGGGAGAGAAGCTGCCGATCACCTGGACATCTGTCCCCAGGGTCCTCCCGGCACTGAAAAGGTGCCGACTGGGCCGCCGGTGACCTCAGTTCACCAGGGCTCCACGGGTGACGGCGAGGGGCCAGCTGACCCGCCGCTGCCGTTTGCCGCTCAGCGGACGTGGGAGGCCGAGGTGGCGGCCGCCGCGTGGTCGTCAGTCTCTCAGCCCCGGCCGGTGGAGGGCGGAGCCGAGAGGCTGCCGCACCCGCGGCCCAGCCTCAGCGCCCAGAGGTCGCTGGAGCCGGAGCGGCCGCCGCTGCCGCCCCGGCCGGCCGGCCGCCAGGCGTCCCTGGGCGCCGAGAAGCCGCCGCTGCCGCCGCGGCCGGCCGGCTTACCGAGGCCGCGGGGGGCGGCCGGGCTGAGCCAGCCGCAGCGGGCGGCGGCGGCCCCGCAGCCGACGCCGGGCCACGGGAGACTGTGGGAGTCGGCCCCGTCGTCCGCGCACCAGAGCCGGGAGCGACTGTGGGACGCGCCGGCCCCAGCCTCCCTGCCCGGTCAGAGCCAGGAGCGACTGTGGGAATCAGCTCCAGCTTCCCACCCTGTCCAGAGCCAGGAGCGACTGTGGGAATCAGCTCCAGTCTCCCACACCGTCCAGAGCCAGGAGCGGCTGTGGGAATCGGCTCCCCGACCTCCCCACCCGGACCAGAGCCAGGAGCGACTGTGGGAATCGGCTCCCCGACCTCCCCACCCGGACCAGAGCCAGGAGCGACCCTGGCAGTCGGCGCCTTCACCCGCGGCGGAGATTGGACCAAGCCAGGCTCGACCGTCGGCGCCGCAGCCTCTGCCCCGCTCGCGGCCGCCAGGTACGGTGCCGAGCGACTCGGCTGGCAGCTCGGGTCAGTTCGGTGTCACGGGGCCGCGTCGCGGTCTGAACTCACTTTCTTCAGGTACCCGTGACGGATCTGTGTGTCCGTGGCGGTTCGGTGTGGGCGTGATGGCCGTCTCTCTTTGTTACTCGGAAATGACAATTTGTCGCCGGCCTATTTGTATGCAGCCTATGCATATCATCGTGGCACCTGTTACATGTAGCTTATATCGCGCTTAATCGTGAGGTTTTCATCTGCGACCGTCTAGGGTTATGAGTGGTTGTCCACGGGTTGTCCGGTACCACGCTGTCTCTGACTAGTTTTATTTGCCGTCGTAGGTTGTCATAAAAGAAAAAAAAACTGTCATTTCATCTGTTTCCTTTTTCAGAACCAGAGGACGATGCAGCGCTGGTGATCCACTTCGTCTGACCTGCGGGCGACCACTCGGCCAACACTGCCCCGCTCCGGGCTGATCTGCCGTCCATTGACCTACCCTTCCGCTGCCATCATCAGAGGCCGCCGTCGTCCCCGTGGCGTCCGGCCGCGCCGTCGTGATACGCCATCCGTCCATCGACACGTCGAGATTTATTTACATAATACTAGACCCGCGCCGCGCGCGCCGCGCCGCAACAGTTGTACGGCGACATTGCTCCGCGCGCGCGCATCAAACACCGGTCCTTATCACACTGGGCCACCGGACGCGACGCTAATCCGGTCTTCCGGGCGCCGGCGCCCGCCGTACAAATGCACGGGCGCGCAACGAAGCGAATGACTGGACGACTGGCACGTCGCGGCCCTATATTCGTAATAAATGCTGTACTTCGCACTCGGCGCGTGTAACGTATCGGTTAGGCATGTCGAGCGGACGAACAAACTCAGTAAAAAGCGAGTTCTCCTCTTCGATCCGGGCATACGCAGCAGTCGCGTGCCTGATATCCGTTGGTAAGGCACGAGCATGTCACAGAAGTCGGCCGATATGTCACCCTGGCGGTTGTCCGCTACACTCAAACCTTTGTACTAGCTCACAGATGGCACTAGTGTCTGGAGCGCCCCTCTTCACGGGACCTCGCGTTGGGTCTTGGGTTTCACGCGTGGGTACAGCTGAAAGCGAACCGTACAGCTAGTTAGCCCGCGGCTCTGGTCTAATGACATGCAATCTGAGGGATAACACGAGAATATGGCTTAGTTCCCCGATCGGATTCGGTAAAACCAAAGTAAAACGAAAGAAAGGTAATTGCGATACGCCAGAAACACCGTTCTGAACTAAAATCAAACGGCAAGGCCATCTGACACTAAGCACATGTGCAGTCTGGAAGTTAATTAAACGGCTTCTGACGGCATAACGCTAAGTTGTTCACGCTTCATCCGCTAGCCAGCTTCAATCAATCACGCTCCATTTCCAGGCGACCGGCTCTGGCGGTCCGGAATTTAAACCTCCCCCTCTGCCGTGAGCCGCGCCGGCGGCCGGCGCCGCGCACTCACGCCGAGCAGGTTCCTGGGAATGTAGCCGTCTCGCGGCGGGTCGCCGCCGGTGGTCCACCACCACTCGCGCTCCACCTCGTCGCCCTTGCGCAGCACGGTGAGCGGCATGCCGTCCGTCAGCGCCAGCTCGTCGGCGTTCTGCGGCTGGTACGCGAACACGGCGTACACCCGGCCGTTGTTCAGGATGCCCAGCTTCTCCTGGATGCCTGCCGGGACGGAGGGACGGGTCAGCGGCGGCCGGCGGCGGCGACGCAGCGCTGATGGGCGGGGGAGGAAGCTCGGCCTGTGTACGGTCACACACACTGTTGCCAGGCACAGGAACTCTACAGCTGGCTTGAGAAATGTCAATGTATTTCATTTCACCGACAGACAGTGACAACACTCAATGGTGCCGGTTCCACTGTCTCGCCAGGCTGACGCCATGCTGAACCAGATTAAAGCCGCGCCACGAAAGCCATCACGGAAGTACACCACCATTCCCCAGCGACCGAAACAGAAACATGCATTTCGTTGGAACTGATGCGGAAGCCCTTCGCAACTCTGCTGACGCCAGAATGCAACAGACCACGGCGATTTCCGCGTTTGTGGCCTGAGCGGGTTGCAGAGCCTGCTGGGCGAGCCCCAGACCCTCCCTGAGCGGCCGCCGCCGCGACTCACTGTAGAGGTACTCGGAGCAGCCGTGGTAGCCCTCCTCGTCCTCCTCGCACTTCTCGGCGGCCGTCTCGTGGTCGGAGAGCGTGGTGGCGAAGATGCAGGCGCCGTGCTCCACCAGGAAGCGCACCATGGGCAGGTTGTTGCACGAGGCGGCGCAGTGGAGGAGGCGTCCTGTCGGAAAAGCGGCGCGCGTCAGACGGCTACCTTACGACTGCGGCCGCCGGCCGCGCCACACCGCTGCCGGGCTCTGGGCTACCGATCACCGGGGAGGCGGGCACCCGGTACCGACGCCGACAGGGCGGGGTTCGTGCGAGTACGCGCTGTGCGACGGCGTCACACAAGGCAGGCCACGGGCTACGCAATCGCACATACACGGCGGTAGAGCATCTCTGATCTTTACAAGAATTCCACCAGGATCTGTCATCAAAGAACGCTATCTAAGTGGCTGGAGTACGTGTCCGACAAAATGTACGGGGCCTGCCCAACATCCATTTGAAACTGCAACGCAAATCTCCACACAGAACACTTTTCTATCGGGCTGGACTTCCCCAGGTCCCTATTTCAAGGGCGAAACCGCTGTTCCACGGCACACTGGTCGTTTTGTACGAAACGACAAACGAACATTTTTTCATTCAAACTATTCTTAAAGCCTTCAAAGCGGGATGCTTCCTGCCTTCTTCCTAACACGACCAATCAAAACCGACAGCGATACGCGCCAACAAAGGATCCAACAACAGCTCCACACTGGGCGTGGTCGTCAAAGCCGGAGAGATGAAACCCGTCCCGGCGGCACCGCATAACACAAAGCACAGTCCACTCGAAATTGTCTCTGAAGGAAGCCGAAACTCCTCTGCGGCTGAACGGACAAGTTACAAACGAGCGGCGCCCAGCAAACAACCACGCTCCAGCCAAGTGACGACGACAGAGGCCTTTCGAGGCGGCCCCGCGTCCCCCCCCCCCGGTCCGCAGGCGCCGCCGGGCGCGGCTAAACGGCTGGCGGCGCCCGGACGGAGCCAGCGAGGCGGAACGGCCGCTCGCCAGCGGGCGCCCAACGCTCTCACCAGCCGTCGCTGTCCTGCGAGTTGACGTCGCAGCCGAACTCCACCAGGAACTTGACGATCTCGAAGTGTCCGGCGCAGATGGCGTTGTGCAGCGCCGTGATGCCCTCGTCATTGGAGGCCGAGGGGTCGCGCACCTCGCCTGCCGGCCGCGCGCGGTCAACGTCAGGCGGCGGGCATCAGTGAAGGACCACGGCATCACAGCGCTCGGCGTCAGTGGCACTCAGAACCTCTCAGACTGCGCGGCCACGTACCTCTCACTCGGTAGCCCCACATATCCCGTCTCCCCGCAAAGTGTGACTCTTCAGGTAACCAACCACGCCAGGTGGCGACTTTAAACGGACCCGCGGGTACGCCGCAGCGTGCCCCGGCGCGCTGGCGCCAGCCGCCGTGCGTCGGCGGGGACCGAGTCAACTTAACTGGCGCCGCCTCAGGCCCGGCTGACAAACTCCCCGGCGCCCCGATTGGCCTCACTATCTGGGCACGGGCGCCGGGCCGTCATTAATTCCAACTGGGCCGCGGTCTCGGCCGTCATTGCCCTGATTACCGGCGGCCGGCGGCGCCGCGCGCACCGCCCCGGCCGAGTTCTGCTCGCTCTGCGTCGGCCTAGCCCGCAGCGTCCCAGAAAAAAACATGCGTGAGATTTACTCGGTACACGCGACCCCAAACTAACAAATTTACATATCGCACCCTACAGCACCAACAGGAGATCTCGGAAAACCAGCACGCGACAGAGACTCCTTTAAAGACGAAAAACGCACCCTTCTCGTTATAAACGTATTGTAAACGTGCCGGAAATTTCCGGTTCCAAAGTGAAAACTGGCTAGTCAGCAGTGAAAACTAACCCTTTTAAAGACCGACACTGGGCGCCCCTCTGTCCGCGAGGCACAGTCGTACACACAACCGCCGCGTGACCCACGGTACCCGCTCCCGCTGCAGCCGAAACCGGCGGCGGGGCGCCCGTCCGGCCGACTAACCTGCCGTCTTCTTGACGAGCTCCAGCTCGCCCTCGAGGCTGGCGTCGAGCAGCAGCGCCAGCGGGTCGAAGCTGACGCGGTGCGCCTTGCCGGTCGAGCCGGGCGCCTTCAGGTTGGAGGCCTTGCGGCGGCGCAGGGCGGGCCCCACGGCCGGCCGCTGGTCGCCGTCCGAGCCGGGGCTGTCGGCGCTAGAGTCGGCGCTCGACTCCACTGCGGAGCACACGGACACGTGTCAGGGGCGGTACCTCGACGTTCGACTCCACTGCGGAGTACACTGTCACATGTCAGAGGCCGTACACTGGCGCTCGACTCCACTGCGGAGCACACGGACACGTGTCAGGGGCGGTACCTCGATGCTCGACTCCAATGCGGAGTACACTGCCACATGTCAGAGGCCGTGCACTGACACTCGACTGCACTGCAACGCACATGGACCCGTGCCAGAGGCGGCATCCCACGGCCGTAGGCGCCAGCAGCAGGGACGGCATGGTCATTTGGAAATGCAGCCCGCAAATGTTTGTAACTGCATGTCATTATCGCACCGGAATCGTCGTTATTTTCGCAACACGTTGGTAATTTCGTATAGTCGAGTTGAAACTGAACAGCTGTAGAAGTTTTTTTTTTGAAAAAAAACTAACGTAAAATTTTCGGAGCACTCTAGGAAGCTGCAAGAATTAAGGGAGACCGCTCTAAATAGCTACAACCATCCCGTGTGTAATTCCTACAACGAACCGACGAGGCTTTTCAATTTCATCATATGTAATGCCATTCTTACATACTTCTATAGAAGCCCTTACGGGGCAATGGGAACCAAGTTCCAGACGAAGCCACCTGGAAGCGGGATGTTCAGCAAACCAAACAATTAAATTATGCCTAATCGTCTACGCTTTTCAATTTCCTCTAAATCGTCCCCATCTATCAAGCTCTTTTCATTTTCAGACTTCTGCTCTTTCCTTCCTCCACCGCTCCCCCAAACGACTCCAATCAGACGAGGAACTAAATCGTTTTTGACGATTACGGCCGGACAGGCGGCCGCTTTGTTCCTGCCGTCGGTTCAATCTTGACCGCTTTAGCCGGATCGAACGGGCGAGTTCGCGGACAGCCAGGAGCTGAGCCTCCCCCTCCCCCCCCCCCCCCCCCTCCCACCGGCGACCAGAGGGGCGGAAAACAGCAGGAACAGCGCCCCGCACCCGGGCAGTGGCGAGGAAATGTCAAACAGACTTTTGCTAATCCCAGAGATGAGCATTCCCCATGAGGGAACGATGAGAATAAATCAGTGTGTGCACGGGCGACTGGCCATTTAATACGTGCGTTCATCCAGATGAACACAATTACCGCTACGTACTGCGGCAATAAAAAAAAAAAAACAGGTGTTAGCTGTCACAATAAAATAAACGCCATCTACAGCCGGTGGCCCCTTTGACAGCCAACCAACTCACTACCAATGAGTCAGTCCCTCACAAGCTTAAAAAGTTTGTAAGTCACGTTCCGTTTCGCCACGGGTGCTTCGTTCAGTGTATGCACTCCATGACCTTTTAATAATTGCTGTCCTAAACTGCCGAGCTTCACGCCTCTGAAATCCAGTTCATCAGTGTCGACAGCCGGGTCGGCCGGGTCGCGGCGCCGTCTGGCGGTTTTGCGGCCGTCCGCTGATGGAAAACGGCCATCGTCTCGGAAATGACGGTAACGGCCCCAGTCTGCCCAGCCATAACAGCGCGCTCACAGGAAATGGAGGGCCCGCTGATTGCATTACACGGGTGTCAGCGCCGTGTTCCACCACGTGCCTAGAGCTGGAGCTCAGATGATGGTGGATCAATGTCACAAAAGTCCCCAAAAGAAGTGAAAAATGCTTGCCTATCCTCAGGGCTGGGCCCGGGCTGGACATTGCGTGACATCGGGGGCTGTCCTGCGTGGTGGGCACGCGGGCCCAGCACCCGCCGGGGCGCACACTCACGCTTGCTGCCGTTCTCCGGGTTGCAGTTGGCGTCCAGCTCCATGTCCTCCTGCAGCCGCGGCGGCTCCTTCTGCGCCGGCGACGTCATGGCGACGTCATCGGCCAGCCGGGCCAGCCGCTGCTCGGCCGGCGGCGCGCGGTCCACCTCGTCCAAGCCGGTTCTCGTTCTTGTCGACGCCGCCAGGGGCGCTGGCGGCCGAGTCGGCGCCGTCCGCCTCCGGCGCCAGCTGGGGGAACATGTAGGACGGCGGCATCTCGATCCGGCTGTTGATGCTGACGCGGACCGGCGGCGAATCCTCCGGCTCCTGCGGCTTCCGCTGCGGTTGGTGCGAGCCGGCCAGATCCGACTGCTGCTGCTGCTTTTGTTGCTGTTGTTGCTGCTGTTGCTGCTGCTGTTGCTGTTGCTGTTGCTGTTGCTGTTGTTGCTGCTGCTGCTGCTGCTGCTGCTGCTGCTGTTGCTGCTGTTGCAACTGTTCCTGTCTCTGTTGTTGGTGTTGTTGCTGCTGTTGGAGCTGCTGCTGCTGCTGCTGTTGAAGCTGCTGAAACTGCTGATGCTGCTGCAACTGCTGCTGCTGTTGCTGCTGTTGCTGCTGCTGCTGGAACTGCTGTTGCTGATGCTGCAACTGCAGCTGCTGCTGGAACTGTTGCTGCTGCTGCTGATGAGCGCTGGTGATTTCCGTCTGTTGCTGTTGCTGTTGCTGCGGCTGCTGCAGCTGCTGCTGCTGTGGGTGAAGCTGCTGCGGCTGGTGGAGCTCCGGTCGATGCTGGTGAGTGTACGTGCTGGTGATCTGACTTCGACTGGCGTAGCTGAGAGGAAGACAAACAAATCACTGTTTAGCATACAATTCAGCCGTCGAAAACAATGCAACTGAACGTCCGTTCTTGCATATTTCATCTGATGAGAGCTCTCGTCGCACTCCAAAACTTAATCAAGGCGTCGAAATCACGGCCGGATATGCGAGCAGCAACTGCATCGCCTCAGATAAGGAGCGGAAACGCTGCCAACGAGACACTTTGGCAGCCTTGCGTTCGCGTTTACGACTCGAGTTGGAATATCGACCCGCTTAATCGGCACAGGGCCCCAGGATTATAGCCGACAGTTGGGAAATATGTCCCGGGTGACGGGAGCTTAACGCCGCTTCGAGAAATGGTCGGGGACCCGGCAACCGGAAACTCAAGAAAGCATTCAGACTGGGCTGAAAGTGCAATCACGAAAGCTTCGTTTCAAAAGGGACTGTGGGGGTACAGCAGAAGCTTCCATGTTAAGAAACTCTGGGGCATGAACGAGTTGGCGCCAGCGACGCGAGGTACTGTAAGGCTGTGACGATCGTGAATGCCGGAACAAGGACCCTCGCCAACCGCAACTTTTCCACTCTAACGGGACAACGACGTGGAACGTTTTGGAGAAGTGGAGCCTAGCTGACGCTATTTTGCCCTCTTATCCGTTCAGTACCAGAAGTCCAGCGGAGTTCCCCGTCCCAGAATAAAGCCCGCCCAGAAGCCCATTTAAGCCTCTTCGGAGCGCCGGCAGTGCACAGCGAGTGCCCAGGTTGCCAACAGCCCCATCTGGCGGTCCGTTAAGCCGACAGAAATCCTCCGCCTCGCTTGTTTTTGTGCTGGGCGCGCCCTCCGCCGACACTTGACAAGTGGTTAAGTCATCAGCCGCGCCGCTCCTCGCCGACGGAGCCGCTCTCGGCGGCAATTCCGCCGCGGCTGCGGGCAGGTGGAAGCGACAGCCTCGCCACAAAATGACCGCCCTCCGCCCGAGAACGGCTCGAAATGAGCCCCACCTCACCTCCCCGCCTCTGCCCATCAACAACACGGACAGCCAGCGGGAAAAAAGGAGAGACTTTTCCAAGGGGGGAGTAAAATCCGCTGCAATAAACGTCAGAGCAGAAAGCCCCGGAAACACGTGGGCACGTCCGACAGCGTTGCGACGGCCTTCCTTCCCAGCGTTCACGCTTCCCCGGCCGTGAACGTTGGGGGGGGGGCGTCGGTAGGCGACGAACGCAGCCCGCCCGCAGGGGCGGGGGACGCACCGGTACTGCTGCGCCGACTTGAGCTGCGAGCCTCGGACCGACACCTGGCTGACGTCGCCGGGCAGGCCGCTGACCTCGGCCTGCTCTCCGTTGACCCGGGCGGCGCCCTTGGCCGGCGGGCCCGAGGCCGGTTTGGGCGGCAGCAGCGGCCTCTCGCCGTTCACCTCAGCCGGCGTCCGCCTGCAGCCAAACGGACAAACGTCAGCGCCGAAATCCCAGCAAAAAAAAACTGCAACCACGTACAAGGCATAAGCACACGTTTTGTTCCTTTTGTTTGGGTTTGGGATTTTCGTTTAGGTTAAACTAAACAAAATCCGGCACCAGCAATACAAATGAAGCAAAATTTGTGCGAAACGTCACTAAACGCAGTAAAACAGGGTAGAGGTGAGACAGATGACATCGGGGTTCGAATTACACCTAGGTGAGATGAAGAGGCTGAGTTCGAAAAGAGCACCATGAACTCTGAAAACTAGCAACCCTAAATATTGCTGGAGTGGAGACATAACATCTGGGTTCGAATTACATTTGCATGAGATCAAGAGCTTGAATTCGTATCGAGCACCATGATCTCTGAAAACTAACAACCATAAATGTTGCTGCCAATCCAGGATGCATCGGCCGCCACAAAATCAACTTTTACAGCCCCATAACGGCAAATTTACACAGCTCTGTCTGGCAGAGGCGGAACAACAACTGCTGACGTGAATCGTTAAACGCGAAGTTGACTAGCAATTCTTCCGCCGCCAAATTTCCTTCCAACATTTTTCATTTTGAACGCCGCCTCAGGGGGCAATTTGCTTAAGAGACCTGCATTTCCATATTTTCGCTTGCTCACGAATGACTCCGACCGGTAGCGAAGTGCTCCAGTCTCTGACATTATCATAACGAAATCGGCAAACCCCTTGGGAATTGGTCTGGGACTGGGCGGCCCGCCAGCATGCATATCAAAACAGCAAATCAACTGCCAGGCCGACAGACAAAAGTCCAGCTCTGCGCTGCCGCTCCAGTCCTCCTCCCTCACCACACACAAAACCCCACACTGTTCCGCCTGCTCACGTGGAGGCCGTTGGGTCCTGGCGGGGCCGCTCCGCCGTGGAGCCGTGACGTGGACGAGGCGGTGACCGCCCCCACGGGTCGGGGCAGACCTGACACCCTCTGCTGCTGCTGCTGCGCCGGCGGCGGCTGCGTCTGCCGGCAGGCGCGGAGCGTGACGGCGCGCCACGCACGGACGCCCGCGTAACGACGTCACGGGACCACCGGAAGACCACGGGATGGACGCAGGAGGACCGCAGCGGAACCAGGGGCGGACCAGGGGCGGCAGGGACGCCGTCAGCCGGCGTAGGCGTTTCTCTGCGCTCCGAACAGAGGGTCACGCTGGACTGCCACGGACCGCCGCCGGCGGACACGCGTCACAGGAAGCTGCGGGGCGATACGCCCCGGCCGACGGCGCTATCGCCGTCCCCGCCGGCGGCCGACCCGCTCCGCGCTCCGCCCGTCCGTCTGCCGTCTGTATGTCTGTCTGTTGGACCGACCCGGCGGTGGGCTGGGGTTGGGTGGCTGGTTATTGGGGCTTAAGGGGCGCACCGAGTACAGGGTCATTCGGCGCCCACCACTGGGGGAAGTGAGGCCGGGAGCATGGGAGCCGCTGTTTTTCCGAATCAGGGGTTCCAGCTCACCGAAATCAGGCAGGGCAAAATACGGTACTCAGGAGCCATTAGCAAGAATTGCAACAGAGATAATGGGAATCAACGTTCGGGAAAAAACGACTGGAAACGAAAACGAACACCAAACACGTCAGCTTACATGAATGTTGTGAGTCTTGACACCGCAATGACAGAGGGATTGCTATTCCATGACGTTAGCTTCCTCTACTCACACAGCGGCCAACTCTTGCAAAAATGCAATGAATAAACATACGATGGATCCCAGAAAGAGTCAACGCGTGAATTTTAGGCGAGCGCAGACCCCAGGAAACTAGAATGACCTTTCCAGCCGGTTACAGGCGCCATACGACCCTCTCGTCGGCCAGCCCTGAAGCCCAAATAACCATCAATCTTTCCAACTCGTTTTCTTCTCTTTTGCATTCCAAGCACTTGCTCCTTAGCTGAACACGACTGAATGGTCCAGAATGGCCGAATCGTTAGACGAAGTGTGGCCCTTGCAGCCCGGCTTTTCTTGACTTCCTGCTGCAGCGCAACGAATTTTCCTAACGCAACGGATGACGACCTTGGCATTATTCCACGCCGCCAGCGCATCTGGATTTGCGACCGATTTGCATAAGCCCGAACAAAAATCCTGCCAAGATCCCCAACAACAGCTGCCAGCGGCGACAGTCGGCCGGAAGCCAGCACGCTGGCCCCGTCAAGCGCCACCCTCCGACGCCCGGAATAATGTCCCACACCCAGGACAAAAAGCTCCCCGGGGCCCTGTCCGAGCGCAGACCGGCGCCCGCCGAGTCGTCAGATGGACGCCACATCGACTGCACCAGCCCCTCGCAGCCGGCCGGGACGGGGACGGGGGCGCAGTTGCAGGACCGGTCCCCCCTCTCCCGGCCCCCCCCCCCCTGTCGGGCTGACAGGCCGCGGGCTGTCCAAATCCCGATAAGGGCCGGCCGCCATGTCCTCTGAAAAATTGACGACATCGCCGAAGCCGATAATTCGCGGGCGGCTGGGGGCGGGGCTGGGAAGGGGGCTGGGGAGAGGCCGGGCTGTCCACAAATCAGCACGGGCCGCCTGGCCGTCATCGCGACGCGCCACCCTGCCCGGTAACGGCCGTCCAGGGGCGGGTGTAAATCGCGCCGCCGGCGACAAAGGCGGCGCGCCGGCAGCGGCAGCTCGCCCGGCTACGCGGGCCGGCGCTGGAACCGGTCCAGCCGGAGAAAAGCTTCCGCGGCTTCGGCCGGTCCGAGCTGCCACGGCTCAGGCCGATAGCATTGTCCGGGTGTTGGCCGCAGAAATACGGCCGCCGACCGCACTTCCAGGCTCCCGCGGGGAGCAGGGAGCACAGGCACGCAAAGCAGGGAAAGAGAGCGAGGACCGACACCATGAGTGGAGTGCAATGGCACGCAGTGAGCAGCCAGCGGTGCCGGACGTACGCACATCGCAAAACACAAATGCACGTTACGAGCGTCATGAAGACGCCATCAAATTACCAGCCCTGCATATTACATTAGGGACCTCCCCGGCGAAGCTTATGCATTACCGCGTAGAGCTACCCGGTTCCCACGGGACGCCGACCACATGTGCCTTCTGCGTGTCCGAGCTCGGCAAAATGCAGAAAGGCCGCCGGTGACCAGAGCAGCGCGCTCAGTTCCTCATCGCAGTCAGACGCAAAGACGCGCCACTGCCGCGAGCAGCAAACCAACAGAGTCGTGATTCCAGAGGCCAAATTCATCCGAACATTTTCCGTCGCGCACGACAGAAATTGATGCTTCCTTACGACGGCAAGATACTGAAGGTTTATGTGTTTGTTTACCAGGGCCACTCTCCATCTCGGAGTCAAAAAGCCGCAGAGTCCAGATCAAGTGAAACGCTGGAGTTCGCTTGGACACCACCCAGGGGCGGGCGCAGCGGGGGGGGGGGCAGAGGGGGTAACGGCCCCCTGCCGACAGGCAGGAGGGTGGCAAGAGATATTTTGCTCCCCCAAAAAATGGGACGCCACTTTTGCCCTGACTCAGAGTATTGCAGTGTCACATTTGTTATCAAAATTCAGATCAAGGTTTCCACCACTAAGCTAGGTTGTCCTTAGTCGGGTTTCACGACGCCCTTTCTGCATCCAGAGACTCTTTTCTGGATCAGGAGGCTTCCTTTTTGAACTGGTAGCCACTGCTCGGGATCAGGAGGCCCTGTTTTGCGTTAAGGGGGTCCCTTTGCTAGCTCGCGAGACCCCTATATGAATCAGGAGGCCCGTTTCTGCATTAAGAGGCGTCCCCCTCTCTCTTCCTCTCTCTCCCTCCCTCTCCCGCTCTCTACATTTATATATGTATGTATGTGTATATATATATATATATATATATATATATATATATGTATGTGTACGTATATAGAGCGTATACGTATATGTATAGTATATGTATATAGTTATGTATATAGTATATAGTATACGTATATAGTACGTATATGCGCATATGTATATATATATATATATATATATATATATATATATATATATATATATACATCAGGAGGCCCTGTTTCGGCACAGGAGGTCCTTTAATGTATGAAGAGACCCTTGTTCAAGATCAGGAAGCCCTGTTTTGGGATAAAGAGGCCCTTTGCAGGACTAGGAGGTCCTCTTTGTGAATCAGGGGGCCCCTGTTCTGGATAAGGAGGTCCCATCTATGTATCAGGAGGTCCCCGTTCCGGAACAGGAGGCCCTTTTTTGGGATAAGGGATTTTGGTGGATCGGAAGGTCCCATGTATCAATCAGGAGGTCTTCCTGCGAGGACGCCCCAATTTATCTAGGACACCGCATGGAAAATCCTGCCCGCCCTTCCCAACTCAAAGTCCGTGTTGCCGCCTTGTCACCATGGACGCACGTGAACCATTTCCTGCCAAAAATACCGCGCAGGATAACCATATGCAGGCCGTCCTGCTACATTAATGGCCTTTCGCACCCACAGCATTCACCAGCGTAATTATCACAACCGGATGCTCAACCAGACGCCTCCGCCACGGATCAGAAACCTAATCTCGGGCATCTCGACAGGCCCGAGCAGGATAGGACAGGCACGAATGCGGCCGGACAGCAACAGACGAAGTCGGAGAAGGGACGTGCAGACAGCGCCATCACGAGCCAGACCGGACGGCGCTGCCGAGCCGGGCAGGCCGCGCGGCGTCCACTCACCGGTCCACGCTGCTGGCCGTACAGCTGCTGCGGCAGGATGGCCGGGCCCAGGACACCGCCCTGCCGGCGCAACAACGGGACGGCGTCAGGGTCTGCAGCGGCCCGGCCCGGCCCGGCCCGGCCCGGCGGCGGGCAGGCCAGCCACGGGCAGACACCAGCGGCCGGCGGCCGCCGCTGCCGCTCCGATTCCTCCGACCGGAGCCGGCGGCGGCGGCCGACAGCGACGTGATCATCCGTCAGGCCATCGTCCGCCGGCCGGTGCCGAGCTTCGGACTCGGCCCGAACGGTGGACTGCGCTCGCGGTACCCCGGGTCGGTCCGCGGGAGAGGACGTCCCAAAACCGACGCACGAGTCGTATCGACCCCCGTTCAGGCCACGCCGCCGCCACTGGCCGCGAACGCTTCGTTCACGCTCATCTACATCGGACTCGCACCAGAAGATTCCCTCCCGCGAGCATCATCAACATTCAGCAGACACACGGCCAGAAAAAAAACGACTACGAATCGTCGGCATAGTTCGTGCCCGCCTTCCGGGTCGGGAACGTTAATTAACTGGCGGTCGGGCGACGCGCCGGCGGCGCCGGCCGTGTTTACGCAGATAAACATGAGTGATGGCAGATGGGCGCAGAAGACGACAGCAGAAATAATGTGAGCCAGTGAGTCTGGCGCGAAATGGGAGCCGCAAATGTTTTGCGGGCCCATTTGGCGTCAAAATGAAAGACGGCACCACGGTCATTACCAGGCGAAACAGACTGCGACAGAGCCGCCAACGGTTCTCGGGCCCATCTGGCAGCTGTTGCCGAACAATATGAGACGGGCTAAACGATATGCTATCGTCGCGCAGACGAGCTCGCATCCAAATGCATCTGTCAACCACAATACGGGCGCGCAGGAGCTTGACGCCACGATGAGCACGATACGCCGCCAGTCAGATCCGGTCTCAACACGGTCGGCCGGCGAGGCCGGTCCCTGAATCGGCTGCCGCCGGCGCGCTCACCTGACTGTGCGCGCCACCCAGCGGCGGGGCGCGCGGCCCGGCCGGCCGCGGGATGGCCGACTGGCCGACAGGCGGCGCCAGCGTCGGCTCCGGTTCGTCCCCGGGCCGCTCCGGGCCGCCGGCCTCCTTCACGTGGAACTTGGTGTTGTACGGTAGCGTCTGGTACTTGGGGTCGCTCTTGTTGAGGCCCAGCTCGGTCGCCTCGCCGCCCATGTCGTCCTTGGTGCGCAGCGCGGCCGGCGCCGGCAGCGTCTTCGTCTGCCGCACCTGCCGCTTGGCGGCGCTGGCGGCGTGCAGCTGCGACGCCAGCTGCTGGTTGTGCACGCGCTTGCGGTGCAGCCGCTGCTGCAGCTCGGCGATCCGCTTGTCGATGCGCGCCATCTCCTCGCGCCGCTGGCCGAGCGTCTCCGTCTGGCTGGCCAGCTGGCTGTGCTGCTGCTCGTTCAGCTTGTTCCGGTACTGCAACAGGGAAGGCGGTAGCGTCAGGGCCGGAGGCCTGACGGGCCGCGGCGCCGCCGCTGACGGCGGCACACACGCTAATCGGCGCGCGCAAAAACGCGCGCAAAAAGCGCGCCACGGCAGCTCTGGTTATGACTGCCGCCGTCTCACGCCACTGCGGGGCCGAAGGAGCGACCACGCACGGCGCAGTCCGGCGAACGACGGGCCATTCCCCGCGCGCTTTCAGGTGGCTAACTACGCGGGCGGCGCGGTCAAAGGCGCGGCGGCGGACGCGGAATTGGCGATCGGTCGGCCGCCGCAGGGCGCTGATGCCGACGGACGTTTTCCATCAGAGAGGCTTCGAGCCAATTCCGGGCAGCGCGGTGCACACTCGAGTGCCCCCCCCCCCCCCCCGCCGACGGTCAGGACGGCCTGACCGCGACAGCCGCCGCCGGCGCCGGCGGTCAGCCGCACGAACCGCCGCCAGTCCGGCCGATTTTCCTGCCGAGCGCCGGGCGTCCAGCGGCGCCTAGCGGGGCTCCGTCGGCGCAGCGCGGGGCCGCTGCCGGACGCCGGTATGCCGCGCGGAACTCCGAGGCCTCCAGGGCCGCCGTGTCGCCCTGAAGTTAGCGGGCCAAGTGAGCGAGCGCAAAACTTTGCCCCGGCGCCGGATGCTTCAAAACCGCTCGCGGAACAGCCACTTTGACAGTTTTCAACCTGCCCGTCATGTGAGCTGAAAGGCAGCCGGCACGCACGCGCCGGGTGTATCGGGTTCCGCCGGGGCGCCTCGGCTCGACAAGCCTTCGGCGAGCAGTGATTAAGCGAGGCAGCTGTTCCAATTAGGCAGCACGCACGGCTTAACGGCATAACGGTCCCATTACCATCGACGAGGGCCATCTCGCGTCTGGTGTATCAGAATGCCGTTCCCCGAGGCGAAAACATGAGGCCCAAACCATACTGACGTCAGCAATTCACGGGGATGGGAAACTCAGAAAGTTGTGCTGGCATTGTCGGCAGCACCAAATAATGCAAGATCATCCCTGTAGGAAGGATGAGAACAGTTTTAACCCATCAAAGTAGGCGGAGAAGGACTTGGAACTTGTTCTTCAAAGAACCTGAAGACGCTTAGCTCACCCAACGCCCAGCTCATCCTCTGCTCAGCTCACTCGAACTCGACACAACACCACCCGATGGAGCCATCCCAGGGCAGGTCAGGGCAAAGACAGGACCCAGTACCGGAGCTATTCCAGCCGGTGTGAAGGCCGGCGGTCTACTGGACGGCGCAGAGCACGGGACCGGACCGGCACGGCTGCCGCGGCTGACCGGAGTCGGGTGAGCCCGGCCACTGCTGACAACGCGCCCAGCCGGCCGCCGCCCGGCCGGGACGCCCGAACAGCGCCGACGGGACAGAACAGAGCCGAAAACAGGCCGCGGCACCGCCGACAGCCGAAACGACGGCCCGAATTGCACGACACGTTCGACCCGGCGAGCGTCGACATTGTCCACTCGCTAGCGGCGCGAAATGAGCCCCGTCGTCGTCGTCGACTTCGTCGTTGTCGGCGGTGGTGGCGGCGGCGGCGACGGTCGGGTTGGGCCGGCGTGGCGGCGGGCCAGGGGGCGGGACCCCGACTCCGTGCGGGGGCCGGCGGCCGGCGGTCGGCCGGTGTTGCTGTTCGGCCGTCGGTCGGACGGCGGCTGTTTGGACGCGGCGTCGCGTCGCGGTGCCGGCACCGGCAGCGCCGCTGTTTGGACGTCGGCCGTCCGTGTCTGGACAGTGGCCTGTTGCAAGATGTCTGGACAGCGACCGGTTGTGAGGTGTTTGGGCAGTGACCTGTTGCGAATGCCTGGACTCGAATCGGGCGTCCGTGGCCGACGAGGGGCCCTGACGGTGACGCACAGCTGTCGTGCACGTGCCAAGACGGCTTCAAACCGACCGGTGACGGATGGGACCTGGCAGGCGATAGGTGGCATTGCCCACACAAACACTGGCCACTTTTCATCGTGACATGATCTAGATTGACGTGAAGATGTTTGCCTTTGAGCATGAAGGTTCGGGTGACGAACTTTGGAACTTTCGCCTTTGCTGTGACTCAGTAATGTACGCAATGAAACGGCCCCTGGATTTTTAATCCCAGATAGGGGACTTCAGATGAGCGGAGGTCCCAAGTCGTCGTCGGCTACACGTCAGTGTCCCAGAGCTGAGTGAAACATGAAGACAAATGGGAACGTACCCGTGATGATTCGCTGTAGCCGGCTCCCCTGAGAGAGGAGTGTCCCGCTAAATGAAGACCAGTAGGGCCATAACGGCGTCCAGGGCAAACATCCTTACAGGAATTTGGGACGAATCCCACTGATACTGGGATCTTGGTATCGAACCTCAGCAAAAAAGGAAAAAGAAACAGTCACAATGCACAAAAAAAACTCACGAAGGGCCATGGACGTAAACAAAAGATTAGTGTGACGGCTGCAAAAAAGGCATTACAGAAGGGAAACAAAACATTACCCAGCGCAGACATCTAACCCCACCACGGCACCACGGGATCGGGGAGAAATACGACAGAGCCTCCCACGAGGTCCATCCCTCCGTCGTGCGGGCGGCGGCGTGCCCCGTCTCAGGCTGATATCCACCTTACGACCGTAAAAGCGGCGCCAAATGAAGGAGTGCGAGGCCCGATAACCGACGGGAAACGCTCGCTCCACGGGCGTCGCCAGCCCTTAGCAGGACACCGTCCGCAGCCTGCGTCCAATACCCGGCCCTTATATCAGCCGGGCCTGAACTTCCCCATACTTATCGAGTGGGCTGGCCGGGCACATTACCTCTACGGCCGGTCACCAGCACACGACCAGGCACGTGCAACGTCCGGACATGGTCGAACCACAGCCGACAACCTGCATCACTGGAACGTAACGAACAAAAACGACGTCCCGTGGCATAAAGCGTGATAAAGAAGCCGACGCAACCCCTGTACACCGGGAGGTCGAGGGCGGAGGGTGAATACAAACAGAACCCGGGCAGACGAGGAAAGGAGAGACTGCTCCCTTGCGGCTAGTCCGCTCTTATCGTGATGAAAACAAGACAACTGAGACATCATCATGACCATAGGAGACGACTGAGGCATCATGACCACGGCCAGAGACAACTGGAATACATCGACCCCGCCGACCCCTCATTGTCGCCCGATTGTCCACAGCGACACCGCCAGACAATTTGATACCCACCACCTGAGACCCCTGCCCAACGGATTTACCTCGCCACGTGCTCGTCAGTCGATAAACTCGGCGGTAACCAACCCGGTGCGGGACGACGGCTCGGGAGTGAGCAGGACAATGTGTCCCGACTATCGCCGCACGCCCCGTGAGGAGCGGCAAAGTTTTCCCATGCCGCCCAAACACAGACCAACGCCGCCCACGGCTCCGTCCGTCTCGAGTCGCTTTCAGTCGGCCGCTCACCATCAGCTCGCGTCGGAGTTTCTCGAGCTCGCGGTGGGTGTCTCCCTGCGGGCCCTGCTTGAGCTCGCGGTCCCGGCGGACCTCCTCCAGCTGGCGGGTCATCTCCTCCACGCGGGCCACCGCCAGCGACAGCTCCTTCTCCTTCTCGTTGAACAGCGCGCGGATGTTCTCCAGGTCAACGCCTGAAATAACGGCGTCACCAGATGATGCAGAGAAGCGGCAGTGACATTGTTACTGACGGTAGCACTTGTGATCTGCCCGAGTCCGCATCCATCACACACAAAAGGAAAACGACGACAAAGCATAACTGCAGTAATGACTTTGTTGGGAAGTTTGATAAAATCGTGGAAGACCGCGTACAGCGCAACAAACGCGTTTACATGTAACATCACAAGAGAGGCGAAAACAACCCTTGGCATGTCTCTCCAAATCTGTGAAGCCAGTCAGGCGGATGCTTGCAATAAACACCTCCACCGACATCAAAGGGGTCCGAATCACCACAGATTTCTGCGCAGCCAGCAATCAGCGCGTGCTGCACAAAGCACGGTCCCTTCAAAGGCGACAGCGTAGAAAAACGCGTCAAAATAGTTCGGAGCCCCACCTCTACGGCCACATCACCGCGCCATTTTACGGCGGCAAAAACCACCTCTATGCCGCGACTGCAAATGAAGCGAAAGTGGCGACGAGAGAAAGTGCATTGTGCTGGGCGTTGGCGCTCCTCCACCATCGCCCACTGGACGCAAACACGCTGTCTGCAAACGGGCAGAGGCCGGTCCGTCTGGACACCACGTCGGCTCGTCCCTTACACATCCCTCCCGCAGCCTACAAGCGTCGACCAGTCCGCCGGCCGGCCTCCGGCTGCCACAGCGTGGCAGCTCGACCCGAGGCCGAGCTCCGCGGGCCGGAGGGCCTCGGACCCCTCCCCGCTCCCAACAGCCCGAGCGGACCGGCCGGACGTTTCCCGTGCAGAGAACACCGCCGGCGACGTGTGAGCCGTGGGACCGGCTGCCGGCCGCCCAGTCGATCATCCATAGACGCCGCATCGATCCGCATACGGGGCGCCGCGGCGGCCGCGCCGCGCCCGCCCGCGGCAGACCCGCGCCGCGCGGACGGTTTTACCCGGCGCCCGGACAGGTATTTACCGGCGCCCCCGGCACGCCAACAACTCCGTTAGCAGTGACAGCGGGGAGAAAGCGGCCGGCCGCAGCGCCCGCTCGTCCGCTCTCTCCGCCGGCCGCCAGGGGTCACCGGGGTCACGCCGACGGCCGGGTCAGGGCGGGTCACACGGAATGGGCCGGGCACGCGCGGCGCGTGTGCGGGGCCGGCGCTGGCCCGGCCGGGCTGGTTAACGTCCCGATCCATCACTGGCCCCGCCAGAAACGGACGCTGAGTGGATTGTTCGACGAGGGAAGTTCCGAGCCGTCTCACGCAGTAACTTCTGACGGCGGAGCACTGCGGCGCTCAGCGAATTATTCCCCCTCAGCAAGCACCGACATGCGTCGTTTGCAAATTGTAATTTCATTAACGCGACTTAAGTAGGGGAAGTACGCCCCTAGCGAGCAAATTAGAGACAGTTTGCGAAAACATGATGAAAAAGTCAAAGTAAAAATCGGCTTGTTGTTCAGCAAGTTGCTGGACTAATCTCCACTTTCTGGCAGCCAAAGGAAAACAAAAAAAGAGCTGTAAAGTCTAGGGTAGACTAAAGGGGCGCAGGCACAGAGCCAAGGGGAGGCATGGGGCCATGACCCCTCCCGAGTCGAGCGGTCTACATCAGATATATAGCGATTTTGCACGAATACGGAACAGTGATCGCAACAAAGTGAACATACATCGCAAAAGCAAATATTTCATGTATTCCTGTGGGTTATATATAAGCTCAGTTAGAAAAAATTGTTATTTTTTCTTGTGAATTTCGTCATACGCCAGTGGCGTATGACGATATTTGATATTTGTTCCTCCACCTGAGGAATCCTGGTTATATGCCTGAAACAGCTAAACGCGAGAAAAAAAACACGAGGAAGTGTCCTATGCCACCCAACCGCAAAGCCGCACACCGGCCTTCCCCACCGCCAATGTCAAAATCAAGCGGTCACGTGGCCGTGCCGACATATCCCGACCGGCCACCAGTTACCGGCGCCGACCTGCCGACACACAAGCGCCGACCTTTCCGCGAACGCCGCCGTATCCATAATCGAACCCGTTCGTATAGCCGACGGCGAATTAAGAACGTGCCTCGGCATACGTATGACGACCTGGAACGAGCAGCGGCGCGACCCGAGCGGGTTCAGCCCGACGCCCATCCGGTCCGGCGCCGTCCCGTCGGAGCGTCGCCGGCGGCGCTTCCGCTCGACGTCGTCACGCCGCCGCCGGCCGTCGAGGGCACGGCCCGCACGTCCGCCGGCGGTCATCGCCCGACGCCGACGCTCCGGCGCGGGAGCCCGCGGCGAGATCCGTGTCCGGACCCGCCGACGGCCGCCGATCACCTGTCCGACACACGCACGGCCGCCGGCGGACGGCCCAGGTCGCTCCCGGCGCGGGTGATAACGAGCGGCACGTCCCGCGCACGGCCCGTGCATAAATAACGCCGCCCGCCGGGCGGCGGCCGGACGCCCGCGGCCGCGACCACCCCACCGCTCACCCGCCGGCGGCGAGCGGGCCGGCGCTCGGTCCCCCCGAGCCGGCTCTGTACACGGCGGCGTGTACAGGCGTACACCTGCACACGGCTCTGTACGCGGCGGCGAGGCGCGCTCCGGGACGACGCCGCCCGGCGCCCGGCGCCCGGATGATGCACCACGTCTGGCGGGATGTCGGGCATCTCCGTGTCGGGCGCCACGCCGCATCCCGAGCAGGCCGCCGGCTCGTGTTTGGGGGCCGTTTCCGAGTGGATGTTGTTTTCGACGAGATCGACATGCCATTACCGGGGCGATGCTGTTGGCCCATCGGGATCTGAGAACCATCTGGCCTCGATCATCAGTCATAGCGAACGCGAAATGGATCCATGAATTCTGGACCGAGTCACGTGGTCCATTGTGTCCGAATCGTAAACATTCCCAGTGACGAACATTACCGGAAATTATTCCCGCGCTTCAGGCGTGTTCGGACGTTTGCGCTCCTGAAACTGCATGGGAACGCTAACATAAAAACAGGCAAACTATCAACGCTACTATGAGCACAGACGGAGCATGAGATCAAATATCAGCGAGGAAACGGCGAATGGGGAAGCATAGGCAGTTCTGACAAATCCCATCACGACAGATCGGTCGACTCACTGAAATCAATTGCCGGTTCCTCCCCGGACAGTTGCCTCTGACCTCAGGGCTCTGGCCGCCTCGCCTCCTTCCCTTGATCTTACGCCCTGAATAGAGGCCGACGAAATGCACGAGCCGAGTGGACGATCAGCGCCTCGATTGCGACCTCCCCGGCCACTCGGCAGGGATCAGATGCCGCCCGGCCCGCTCGGCGTCTCGCGCCTCGTTTCCAACCGCGCGCTCCGCCGAGACCAGCGCCGTTTCTCCGAACCTGCACTCGCGACACACAACGGGCAGGCGCCGCCTCCGACAGCCAAGCAGCCGGCCGCGACGACCTGCGACGCACCGCGGCGCGAAGTTTTCGCTCAAAACACGCCGACTTTCACCGCGGCCGACTCCGCCGGAGCCGGCGACGTGGGCCGGGCTTATCGCCCCGCCCGGCGCGTCATCCGCCCGGTCCGTCGCCGCGAACTTGGCCGGGTCGGACCGCGTCGGCCGCCACGCCACGGCCGTCGTCGCCGACGCGCCGGTGGCGTCGGTCCCGACGGCGCTCGGCTCCCGCTCCGACGGCCGGCGGGCCACCAGCGGCGCTCGTTTCAATTTGCGGCCGGCCGGCCGGCTGCCGTTTGCCCATCAAACAGCGCGCCGGCGGCGGTGGCCGGGCGCGGCCGGCGTTCCCGCGTCGGCCGTTACCCGGGCCGGCAGGTGGTCCCGACGGCGGCGGGCACAGGTGGCGCTCAGCCGACGACCGCGCTGCGATATCACAGCCCGGCCGGTAACGAGCTGAGGCCGCCGGACAAAGCCAGAGATCGTTCCGATAGCGGAACGCTGGCGTAGGAATATTTGAAACGTAGGGAAATGGTTCGCGAAATATTATTCGGATCACCTGGAGCATTAACTGGAAACCAAACCCTGACAAGTGGATGTAAAGAGCATGGGCTTCTGTCTCCCTCGTCTCCTCTATCTACGTCAGAATGTATCCATACAAGATGGATAAGAGCTAAGAGCCCCTCCTCACCTCTGTCGCCCAGAAGCAGAAGCCTCTACAACACAGCGCACACTGACCACTGACCACTGACCAGAGCCCAACTTAACGCATTGGTCCGCGGCAGCCACTCGCCCCCTCCTCTCTCCTGGATCCAGGGGGGGGGGGGGGGGGCGATCCGGTGCCGCGGGCACAAAAGCTGGCGGCCGAGCGGCCACCGACCGGATCCGATTACTTCCGGCCGCGCGCCGCCGCCGAGCGCGGCAAAAACGGCGCCGTCTCGGCGCCGGGCGGCGAGGGCGGCGCAGCTGGGACGGCACGGCCGGCCGCCGGCTCACCTGTGGTTAATCTGCTGATGGCCCGTTAGTGCCGGCCGCCGCGCAGCTGACGCCGTCGGCCGCGCCACGCGACGACGACGCTCGTCACCGCGCGACGGCCGGCCGTCCGCCGGGCGCCGGGCGCGCGGCACATCCGCCCCGCCCGCACTGGCGCGGGAGACGTGGATAAAGCTGGAGGGCGGTCCCCGCGGGACGCGGCCGAGAGGGCGCGGACGCCGGCCGCCCGGCCGACAATCGATGTGCCGCAATCATCCATTGTGTTCGCCGGAGGACTGGGCCCGGCGAGCAGCGCCAGCACGAGGCGAACGGCGGCTCATTTGAACGGCGCACCGCCATGCTGGAACTTTTTGCCGGTCTCCTTAATGACGTATTTAATTGTTTCAAGGCTATTAGTGTCGCAGCTCTTTAGGCCGTTTATTGCGATCGTACGGGCCGCGTTAATGTTTTGGAAGGAGGGTAACGTCTGACTCTGGCTGACGGAAAGTATTCCACCAGTGAGGTTTACAAAACCGGGACACAATAAGATGTGGTGCAACAACGAGATGTTACGCTCCGACAGGCATTGCACTGGTGAAAGAAATAGCAGAATGGTCCGGGGACCTAAAATCTCCAGCTCAATGCCAAAAAGGATATGTTCCGCCATTGACAGCCCAACGCACTTCTCAGGAGCAGCCTTTCCAACCGCTGCTGATTTGATGCAGCTAAATCTTCGTCAAACGCATCAGCAGCGGGCCTCGTGAGGAATGTTAAATATATGCTGAATGACAGCCAACGAATCGGCAGCACTTTAACTCAACGCAAACCAATCTGCACATCGAAAAGGGCCATTTCCGTGAATGAAAGCAAACCTGCATTCCAAAAGACCCCTTTAAGGCGCCACTTGGCCGGCGGTGCGGTTCGGCGGCCTTCCAGCCACATGCAGGCGGCCGTCGGCGCTTTTCCCTTCAAGGAATCGCCCGCATGAAATACTGAACTTGATTCAATAAACACCACAGTCTGGGAGTCGGCCGCCCGACAAAGTTCGCTCCGGAACAAATTCCAGAACTTTAAAGCTGTCTGGGAAGATGGAAAAGGGCTAATGTGCCACCGTGATACCTGCCAGGCCAACCAGAAGGAGACATGGCGCTGCCAAACTGTGGCGGCAGACGGCGCATAGCTTCTGCTCCGTGCACTGCATCTGAGGAAGCACACATCACGACTGCACGACCTCTGCCAGCGTAGCCCGAGCGGCGCAAAGCGCAGGTCACGTCCCGCAATCTGCGCGCTGTTTTCGCGTTGTGGCCGCTCACAATCGACGCGATCGGGCCTCTGTAGCCGGCACAATGGCCGTTACCCGCCGGCCGCGCCCATACCGCCCGCGTCACGGCCGTAACGATCGTCACAGCTCCGGCGGACCGCGGGCCGGCCGTCCCTCGCGCGGCGCCGCGATCGCCGCGCCTGGACCGGCGGATGACGCCGGACCGCGGCCCGCCGGCAGGTCAACAGCGGGCGCGGCTTCGGGCCGATGATAAAGCGCGGTCCTCAGATCGGCGTCACGCCATCTGCAAGACGGAGCACCACTTCGTGCGGCGCCGCGCGGTCATATTTCGGCCATCCAATCAGAGTCGGCGCTCCAGGCTGTCCGGCTGCCCACTGCGAGGAACGCAACAGCGGCCGGGAGAACTCCGCGCCTGTTTTCGTTAACGCATGCCATTACGTGAGCTTCTGTTCTGTTGCAGACAAAATGTCTGAAAGGAAATACTTCACCTTAACACGTGTTTTGAAATGCGACAGCCAACTTGTAGCCTGTGGTCTTACAAGCAAATCTGTGTAAATCGATTTCCCGCGGACTTATCGTCTGTCCTATTTGGTAGTGTCCTACTTATAGCTGTTGCATGACGCCAAAGGCGGCAGCACATCCGTACTGCGTCATACAGACGGATGACTACGGAATAAAGTTCTTAGTTCATTACATTTTCTGAGATCTCTACCCATTCTTTCAAGAAAAACGAGTACTAAAAACGTCATCAGCGGCATTTGCCAGACCACCCACGTCTGTTCATGAAACCTCGACAAAGTTGGGGTATTCCTTTTTAGTCATACGTGAATATCAGACCTATATTGTTCTGAGAAGTTGCGTAAAAAACTGGACCACAGTACGCCAATTCTGAAAAAGGACAAAAATCACCTTTGCATGGATTAAAAACACCCTAGTCCACAATCCAGTCGTCCTTGGTTTCCATTCCATGGGGCGTGGGGACGCACCGTGACGTCAGCCGGTGCGTCGTGACGTCAGCCCTTCCCGCGAAGCCGGCGGGCGGCCGCCCGGCGCCGGCCGGTCCTACCCCACTCCGGCGGCGCGGCGAGCGGCGACCGATCACGGCCGGTCACTGGCAATCTGAGCCGCTCCGTCTCCGGCCGACACGTGGCGGCGCCGCGGCGGCCGGCCATCCGTCAGCCGGCCGACACCGCCGGGTCAGGATAGCAGCCCCTGTCCTTCCCCACTCCCTCCGACCGAGATTGCCGGGTCAGGATAGCAGGACCCTGACCGACACCTCGGGTCAGACCCCTCCCCATCGCCGGCCAACATCAGAAGAGTCCGAGCGATGGGTTACATCCATCCGGAATTGATGGTGAAATACAGCGCGGGCAGCCCGCATTTTTACCGGCACCAAATTTTCACCTGGCCGGGTAGGGGCGGACGGGCGGCTCGAGATCGGCCGCGTCACTCCACCCGTCCGGTGTCGCCGCAGCTTTCTCACAGGATGTCACCCGCGTCCGGTCACGGCGGCCGTCGGCGCGGCGTCACTTCCGGGCCGACCGGTCGTCCGCTTTCGCGCGACGCCGGCTCCGCGAGGCGGCGGCCGCGCGGCGACGATGCTGCGGCGACGACCCCGCCTGAGGCACCGCGACCCGGCCCGACCCGGCGCCGCCCCGCAGCGGCCGGCATCGGCACCACTAATGGTGACGGCTCGCCGGCGGCCCCGGCACCACTGGCTGCGATGGTCCGCCGACCAACCGCGGCACCACTAATGGTGATGGCCCGGCGCCCGGCGCGTGAGAACAGGTCGGCCGGCGGGCGGCGCCCCGTCGACGACGACGCACGCCGACGGCTAATTAATGGCGGGACGCAATCGGCGGCGGCGGCGGCCGACGGCCAAGCAGGGGCCGCGGCAGCGCCAGCTCCCTCACTGATACTGAGACCGACGCTGATCCTGGCAATGACACTGACACACTGGCGCTGGCACAATCAATCCCGATGCCAGCCATCACCGACATTATCAGCTCCGGCACCGGCTATCACTCACATGATTAATTCCGGCATCAGCATCACCCGCATCATCAGCCCGGGCGCCCGCCAGCACCCACATCATCAGCTCCGACACCAGCTATCGCCCACATCATCAGCGCCGGCCGCGATCGGCCGTCTCGAAGGAAACTGCCCGCGCCGCCGCGGCGGCGGCGGCGGCCGCTCGGGCCGTCCGGTAATCGGCCCGCTCAGTCGCCGGCGCCGCCGCCCGCAGCCCGACCCAGCGGCCGAGCGCCGCCGGCGGGGGCGATCGGCCGTGAACGCCGTCGAACGCCGCCCGCTTCGGCGGCCGCCGGCGGCCGCCTGGCCCGGCCGTCTAATTACTCATTCCGACACGGCCCCAGAAGACGTTCAACTTTTAATTGGATTCCGCGAGCAGGGGACGGCCCGGACGCCGTCGCTGTCGCGGCCCGGACGCCTCCGGGCATGGGCGACGAGGCCGGGCCGGGACGGGTCGGCGCGCGGCGCGACCGCTAGCACCGCTTCCTGTTTCGTCAGACGGCGACGGCGGCGCTGCCGGCGAGTCGCCATTGCATTCGAAATGAGGCATCGCGTCTGAACGAATAGCCCTCTAACGGCGACGAGCGACGACAGGACGGACAATGACCGGTCGGATGGAATGGCCTCCATCTTCCCGAAACCGCTGGTCGGTGTCGCCGTGCACGAGGTCAGCATATCCGGCGGGCTCTTGCGGACCATTCAGCCGGGAGACGATGGCCTGCCGCTTGATAACACCGCGCGACGGTCCGCCCACGCAGTCTCTCGACCGCCACCGGCATCCTCCCCTCCCCTCCCCCGCCACCGACGGCAGGCGACAGACAGATCTCCTCTCGCGACGCGCTGACGCGGCCGCGAAACATCTTAACCCCACCCAGGGCCGGAACCCGCCAGAGGACCGGAACCCGCCACCCGGCGGTGGCGGGGGAGGGTCGCCGGCCGCCGTCGCGGTTCAACGACAGTACGCGCCGCCGCCGCGTCGACGGAAACGACGCAGCCGGGCCGGCGGGCGGGGGGGGATACTCACTCAGGGCGTTGTTGTTGACGCGCTGCTGTTCGCTCTGGCCGCGCAGGGCGCGCAGCTTGCGCAGCTTCAGCTCCTGCGCCTCGACGCGCTCGCGCAGCCGGCGCACGCGCTCCGTCTCCGAGTTCATCGCCTGGTGGCGGCTCTCCTGTGGGCGGGGCGGCGGCTCGTCAGGCGTGGGGGCTGCGAAGCGGACGCAGTGAACAGAAGACGATGTCGGCAGACACAAGTTCTGCGACTGCGCAGGTAGAAACTGATGAGAAACGGGCGGAGTTCAGGCAGGCATACGACGAATGATCGATGCTTGTCAAAGCCGTCTAAGGCAGCCCTGGTTCTGGAATGAGTTATGGCAAGAAGTAGAAAACTTTGGACTAAGAAGCATCCCGACCATATGAGCCTTCCATTGATGAATCCGTCATCAGAAGACGAAGTTGGAGTCGAGTCCTGCTCAACCGCATAAGCCCAGGTCCTGGAATGAGTTATGAAGAGGCCACAACAGAAAACTGAAGCAAGCGAGCAGACTGATGACGTAAGCTTCCCGTCTGCCGAACGTGCTCTGAAGTTGCTGCTTAATCATTTACGTAATCTGTCAGGCATTTCCCTACAGAAATCCAGGACAGAACGTAACTATCGCCACAGATGTTCAGTTCAGTAAAAGCTTCATCTCGGCGAGATACTTTGGGCCCTGTTCCCTGCACGGTTTCCCTTGAGGATCAGGTTGAAATCAGACTGAAAGTCTCATTCCTAAAGCGTTCGTTTCATTCAGGACAAAAGGGCCCTGATTAAGTAATCCAGCCGTTACGTTAGTTGAAAGCAGCAGCGCAAAACGAAACTGTTCAAATAGAGGTGTGGCCCGGGAACAAGTTTCCACACACGCACATGTACAGGCAATCTTCCTGATCCTCAGCTTCGACAAGAAAGTCACTGCTAACACAGAAACTTCTCCGCTCATCAGCGTAGCTCGTCGGCCCCAAAGAGCCTGGTAATATCTCCGCCTCGCCACATCACACGAAACTGCCGGAACTCCTGCTCAGGCCTGAAGCGGATCATCTCCATCCGGTCTCGGGAGACAAAACTTCCCAAACGCCTCCGAGAGCCGCGGCGCTCGCGAGGCGACCGCGCCGGCGGCGCGCAGGATCGAGCCCGTCCTTCACCCGCGGGGCGGCTCGTCAGTCCGCCGTTACGTGCGCTCCAACAGGCCGCCGATGCCCGGCCGTCTCTCCGAAGCCGCCTGTTTACCGCCGGCGGAGCGGGGCCGTGCCGGCGCTGCGGGCCGCCTGAGCGGCTGCAGGCCGGCAGCCGTCAGCGGCCCGGCCTCGTGGGTGGTCGGACGGCGGCGCCGACAGCGGCTCGGCGGCGGCGCCGCGGGGGCTCAGGAGCGGGGGGAGCCCCGGTGTCAGTCAATGCCCCGCGCCGGCTGAAACGCCATCAGCCGGCCGGCCCGGAGAGCCTGTTACCTGACACGGATACATAAGCGGAGGGGAATCGCCCGGCCGGAGACGGCGGCGATCGGCCGACGCGGCGGACGACCGACAGCGACAGAGACGGAGACGGAGCGCCGGTGGCGACGCACCGAGCCCGGCTGTGGCCGGCGGGCCCAGTCAGTGCCCCTGGACACCGAGCTGGGCCCGCAGCGCAGCGCCAGTTTCCGAGCCAGGCAATCCGCAAATGTCGTGGACTGTTAAGGACCAGTGGCGAACGGCGCCTGGAAGCGTTAATGGAACAAGGCCGCCGAAAATCGCCCAGCAACGCGTTCTGCACCATTTGGCTGAAGTTCCCCACCCCCTTCGCACCTCCTCCTCCGCGTTTGATTAATTCATTAAATCCACAAAAATTCGAAGATTTTAAAAGAAGACACTAATTTCCTCACAGTGGACGTCGTACTTGGACCAGCGCCCATTTCCGAGTTACGAACGCTTTCAATGACGTCGATGCCCCATTCACTGACGTCACATGCCAAGTCTTCCATGGAATCCCGAACCCTGCCACATCACGTCGCCTTGAAAAGATTCCACTCAGCGCCGGCGTCAGGGCGGGGGTCGCCGGATGATGTGGTTGCCATCGTTCAGCGCAAACGCCAGCCGGACGAGCTCTGAATGCATCCCGCAGCCGCGGGCCGCCCCTTGAGGGCGATAGAGGCGCGGCCACTCAGGCCCGCAGGGTTCTCGCTTGTTATTCGGCCCGACGCGATATTGCCGTAATAAAAAACGCAAACCACGCGCTGTTTTTGTATGGCATCGCCGACGGACGGGAAGGACCTTGACGACTGTCCGTTGGGAGAGATTCAGATGTTATTTACCGAACAACCTTAGCGATTCAGGCTAACTTAGTACCAGTAGATTGCTACCAGTCCGACATCCCTATTGTTTCATGTACCTCAGGCAAAGGCGTCCGCAAATATCCATGTTTCCATCACTGTTTCCATCACAGACAGGTGGTGGTACGCATGTGCGTAGACACCCACAGGGCAATTAAGACCACTGCCATACCAGCCCCTTTACGGTAAGTCATTGCCGGAAACCTGAAGCAGGTTTCAATCATGGATAAGTCCAACTATTACGGAACGTAGGCGGCCCACGTGTACTTAAACAGATACTTGCACTAGATACCTGCCTATACGCACGCAGTGAAGGCAGACGAAACAACGGCAGCACACAGTTTCAACGACCGGGCTAGCCCTTGCAGTGCTATTCCCGTTCGACACCGAAGAATCGATTGCCGTGTTGACTCGGTCACCGTGCCAGCCTGGTACGCCAAGGCCAATGTCAAGAGGTCCTCGCCAAGCAGGTGCGAAAGCCGCTGTTGTTGCTGGGACCCGGGCCATCGACCGGCGGCGGGCCGCACGCGTGACGGGGCGCTCGGAAGGGACGGCACCGGCCCGTCACGTCACGTCACGTCACGTGGGTGCGGCTGGGTCCGAGCGGCGCGCGCGCCCCGCGCCGGGCCGGCCGCCCGCGGCGCGAGCTGTCGAACACACACTGGCAGTTCGCAGACACGAACAAACCGTCCAGCGCAGACGCGCGGCGTGCTTCAAAAGCGCGAGCCTGATGTCCGTCTAGAGGCACAGAGATCGACACTCGTGACTGTATCCGTACCTGCCGACGCCCGTCATCAGCATCACATTTGCAGCGCGACCTGCCCGTGATCATCGCACGCGGCTGCATCTGTCGCTGACAAACGCCCGAGCCCAGAGCCGGCGGCGCTGAAGCCGGCTTGCGGCACGGCGGAGAGGGCTGCGGAGTACGGCGACCGCGCGCCCACCGCCGCGCACCCGCGCCGCCGAGCGTCCGGCGCCGTCTACGGACGCAGCACGGCAGGATCAGGGACCTGACCCGATGTTCCAGGGACGCGCTTCAGGAGCGCACGCCATTCAGGGGCCCGCCCGATGCCTCCGAGATGTGGCCAAAGGCAAGGGAAGTAGAAACAAGACCTGCACCGTCAGGTCTCGTACAAGAAGTCAGCATTTCTCAACCGGCACAGGCTATTTCGCTCTAATGGCGTCATGATATTGCAGCCTCCTCCAGAGCCCCTTGAATATGAATGAATGAATGTAAATTAAATGTGCCATGACATGCTGCACAGACGCTGGCGCACGAAGTAAAGCGCCGAGTCGTGGGAAAGCTGGATCTAGTTTGCGGGGTAAAATGAAATGAAAAGATTAGGCGGAGGCACTACGGCAAAGTTACGTAAGACGAGAAAATACCTTCTGGCACTCATCCAACTTGCCCTCACGCCCGTTAAGTTCCCACACGCTGCCACGTGAGCCTAAGCGGCAAAGTTAAGGGAATTAAAACAAGCCATTATTTAAGAAATACTGGGCCCGATAAGCCGGAACATCACCCAATCCGCCGCTTCCAGTCGACTGCCGTGTGCCGGCGTTCGCGTGAGCGGCCGTGTTCCACCGACACCATCCAGCCGGACGACGAAACGACGACACCGACGACAGTGCAAACAGCGGCGAACTTGCCCGGGGGTGTGTCTGCCCGGCCCCCGTTCCGTCGAGCGGTCGCCGGTCGGCGTCACCGACTGGCCCGGTCGGCCCGGGCCGGTGACGGACGCGGCCCGGTCAAACCCCCGACCGGCCCCGGACGGCGAAACTGGTCCGCTCCTCCCACCGTCATCGATCGCCGGAATATTGGCCACCTGGTGTGACCGATAGGCCATCTGGCGCCGGCCTGGCAATATGTCGCCGACAGCCTCCATCAGGACGCACGTGAACACCGGTCCGCGGGCCGCGCGCGGTCACAGGGGTGGGCAGTGGGTACAGACCAGACACGACCGCGGGCGAGGCCTGCCGACCCCGGCCCGGCACGGCGTACCACGGGAGCCTGCACGCAGCGTGACACCTCACCGCCGGCCGCGGCGTCACCACAGCAGGCTCAGTGGCCGTCCGCCTGCTGAAGGCCGTCGGAGGCAGGGCAGCCGCCAGAGCGACGGAACTCCGCGTCTCCCCTCGTCCGGAGCAACTCCGACGCAGCCCCAGACCTCGACGCAGACCTAGGGCCGCCCCTGCGCAGCAGCACGCCCCCCGAACCATCCACGCGACCACGTCCCGCGTCCGACCATCCGGACCTCGGGCACGGCCTCGCCGGCGGGCCCGCGGCCACAGCCATCAGCCGGCAGCTCCGCCGGGGCGGCCGGCCGCGCAAACACACCAGGCGCGCCATAAACGCATCTCCGCGGCCAGAAAGGCGCGCTCCCGCCGGCGGCCGCCGTCGTGGCGCGAACGACGGCCACGCAATGGCGGGAAACGCCCCAGGGATGGCGCCGCCGCTGCCGCGGACTGTCGGCGCAGAACGGGCGTTCGGCCCAGCCCCATTGCCGGCGGGCAGTCGTTCCTGGAAGCTTGCAGTGCCAGCGGGCAGCGCCTTCTGATGTCTCCTGGGCAGATCACGAGGCGTTTGGGGGACGATGATCAAAAGACGATCATGAGGAAAAGGAAGGGACTTTTCCAGGGACGCCCCATCCCCTTGTAACGCTTCGCAAAGGTCATCCCCTCTCCAAAAAAGACATAATGCCCAGCCATTACACTGTTTGTCCTGGCATTTAAAATGGAGCATCACTTATTTTAGTTATTAGAGTACGTACAGTCAGAAGAGTTACAAGATTCGCTAAAGAAAGAAAAAATTATTAAATCTTTTCATGTCCCTTTCTTCGCTGACGCGACAGCGTTATGCAACGTTCCACCATACCCCCATCCTCATCGTTATGACGCCTTTTTACGTACTGACCAATACCCCCTCCCAGTGTTACGTAACTGATCCACGACCTGATCTTTCCTTGATCTTCTGGTCTTTCCCAGTACCCACAGACGGGGCCTCCTGATATCTCCCAGTGCCAGTGAACAGAGCTTCGACAACACATACCAGTGGCGAGGACGTTTGGGAACTATCCGAACCAGAATATGCATATCAATGACGACAGCGATTCCAGCCCGATCCAATGACGGCTCATGGGGAAATTGCACGGCGATATGGCCCCATTTCCCCGGAAATGACAAGCCTGCGCCCGGCCGTTCTCCTATTTCCCGTTCAAGCACATGCTTTCCCAGTTTCATGACACATATCGCCAAAACCCCACTTTAGCAGTCGACACGGCTTCGAATCCTGGCATTCCATCATCCATTTCGTCGCGGCGATAAAAACGCCCGGCGATGAGGCGGTTCTCGCCGACTGATGGCCCTCGGAGGCGGCCGGCGCCGGGGAACTGGAAATACCTGGGGCGGCGCCGGGCGGCGGCAAAAAATCCCCACCGATCGTAAATCCACCGGGCCGGATGAGTTATGGCCCGCGCCAAGACCAGGCGGCCCCGAGAGGGGGAGACGCCCGGCCAGCGCCGACCGGATGCAGCGGACAGGGGGGCCTCCATCTCAAGTCAGAACGTCCACCCGCGCCCACGGACAACAGGACCAGGACAGCGGACCAGGACAACATGCAAACGATGGCAGTGTGCTATTGCAGCCTGGTGACGCTTGTCCCTGTCCCAGTCGACCGCAAAGTGCCTGACTTAGGAGGCGGAACGCCTTGGACCGGCGTCCTGGAGACCGGAGAGAGAGCCCGTGTGATTCGAACAAAACACGGTTGCGAAGATGAAATTCCGGTGTTCGGCAAACGCAAAAACTGCCTCCCGAGATTGCCAATGGAAAATACATGGCTTTCGGCCCGGTAACGCCCGCTCCTCAGTTCTTCCATCCACCCGCTTAATGTTACAAAGGAAAAGGCAAGATGCATTGCTTTGTCTCGTGATTTGCCGCTCACCACCGCAGCTTCTTAGTGCAGTCAACTTGATTTCGGTAGACCAGATCATGCTGGGTTCCACGAACGATAAGGTCTCATTCCTGCTGCAAGCTATGCCCTTTCCTGTGACCACCGCCACGTCACGCCGGAAAGCCGGCACTTCGCACGGCAAGGTACCGCGCGCGAACGACCCACACCACGAGTCTTTGTCGAGCATTTCAGGCGGTCTGGGACGCACGACATCTCCCGTTCTCCGTCCGGGAGGAAGCCGGAACCAGCAGCGGCTGTGACCACGGACGTGAACGAGCGGCCCCTGACCGCCAGTGCGGCTCACCTGTTGTTTAAGGTACTTGAGCCGCTGCTCCTTGGCCACCAGCTGCTGCTGGTGTTCGTCGATCTGCTGCTGCTGCCGCCCGGCCATCTCGCGCAGCTCCGAGAGAGTCAGCTCAACCCCGTCCGGTAACTGAAACGGAGGCCGAACGGGTCAGACGCGTCGGCCCAAACCTGTCCGGAAACTGTGACGGACGCCAAGCAGGTCAGACAAACCAGCCCAACCACTGAAAATTGCAATGAAACATGGATTAAAAATTCAGACAGGTTACATGTGTCTGCAAACATATCAGTGATGAATAGCTCCCTCGTGGGATCTACTGCAAATTGAGGAGCCTAAAGCCTGAGCAGCATGAATATTGAATAGCTAAACGGAACGACAACTTCGTTAGTCATTTCTCTGTAGCAGGGAGGGCGCCGTCGTGCTAGGGGAGTGACGTGCGTCGCAGCAGTCGCACGCAGGCACGGCATGACGGTTGTTTTCTGCCTGTGCTCCGGGGCATGCGTCCTTCACGGAAGTGCGTCCACGCCAAATTCTTACGACTGTGTTCGGCACCACGCAAAATGGAATGTGGAAGTGATAGATAATCTCTCAGATTACGATCCCCCGACTGCAAGAAAAAAACTAGCCGCAAAATGGCCAAGATCAAGGCAACATTCTACGACAATGACTGATACCCTGCAGCACTGCACAATGGTCTCTTGGTTTCTGCATGCATGTCGCCGCAGAGCTGCTGCTCGGCACGGCGAGATGGCCGACAAAACACTCGAATATTCCGAAAAGTAAAAGCGAGACCGCAATGCTCAACAGCGGGTAGTCCTCTTCGCTCCGGTCCGTTGGGCAAACTGCCCGTGGTGAATCTCTTTTTGACGGCTGATGGAAACATCGCCGAATTGCCCAACGGCACACCAACCGACAGCAGAACTGCCATGAAACGACACTCGATCGACCTGGTCCTTGGTTTCACGGGCGTCAGAAGAATAATATGCAAAGTGGTCGCGGGACAACTCGATGCACAAAGGCAGCTCCATCCCATCGGAAAGCTCGACACGATGTGAAAACAGTCGTCTCGTTGTACAACGGACACAAGCGTGAAATAAGCGATATTTTGAGGTTTGATTCAGCGAGGTCTACCACGAACTGTACGTGTTTTTAGAGTCACTATGCACACTTGCAATGCTCTTTGGGGCAAAAAGTTACACCCACTTCTATATTTGCACAACCTACACCAAGACTTAAAGCGATGACACCGCTAAATATCAAGACCAAAACGGTATCGTTTTCCTCGCTTTCCTCGAAAACAAAGATGGGGGTTTTCTCACGCAGCCACTAACACGTGAGACGGCGACATTATCGAACGCGGAGAGGACCGGCCGGCAAAACAAGACAGAGACGTCGCCCGAATGATGCAAATGCACGTTGCGCACCCGGCTCCCTCTTCAGGGAGTCAGACTGCGCCCACCTCCAGAGAGCCGCATCGCGCGGCGCCGACCCGGCACGGCGGGCGCAGACGGCAGGACGGACGGCGCCGGGCGCGCGCCGGCCGGCCGGCGGCGAAAGCGGCGCATTAGCCGGTGGAATGGACTCGGCCGGCCGATATTTCACGCCGCTGCCGGCGCTCGGCGGCGGCGCGCCCTCTCGAGGTCGGCCATCACCGCGGCACCGCCCAGCCGGTGCTGCCGTCCGCCGCGGCCCGCCGGCTGTCGGCGGCGGCGACAGCCGGCGGCGGCCGCCAGGCACCGCAGCGAGCCGCCGACCCGGCCGGACCGGGCAGCGCGGCCGCGGCCGGCCAAAAACGCCGCCGCGAAGATGAATGACGGAACCGAGGTCGGCCACCGCCGACTGGGCTGCGCGTCAACCGTCTGGGTCGGCACCGACGCCGGCCGGCGACGATACTGTCGCCCTTCTCGACTCAGCTATTACAGTCGGGGAGGGGGGACGAGGAAAGAGAGGTATGAATCTCAGCCTATTTCTTTGCTTAAATAAGGTGTTATGTAATGTGTAGCTTTCATGGGAAGAGTTAAAAAAATGCAGCTTTTTAGACTTACCCCCCCAAAAAATCACCGGATTACGGTCACTTAAGCTTCCAATCCCAGTTTGATTTTCATGTAACGCACTAAAGGTTACAGTGACGCCGTGTGGCCCATTTTTTTATCTCCTCGTTCTCCTCAACAGGTTGCATAATCATAACCCTGGTTAGCTACCACACCCTGTCAGTTACGAAACGGGACAATCAACTTCAGCCGGTTTCGAAGCTAATGTTCTGGATCCAACGATTTATGCAGGGCGCGGAGAACTTGCATTAAAGGCTACGAAAGACGCCAGAAGCGTCAATGCTGGTACATGCTGCGGACGGGTCTCAGGCAGGTGTCCGGTGCTCAGTGTTGGGTCCGGTAAAAGCAATAAATAGCATGGAAAATGAGCAAGCCGGGGGCACAATGGTTCGATGTATCTGCCCACCACAAGAACGACGCATGTCACGAGCAAGAGTACGGCCAACACACGGCTTCGTTCACATGCCCTAAAACGCACTAAAAAAAAATACTGAACGCGTTCACGCGTTGTGGAGTCGTTCCAGCAAGCTCCCGGAGGTGTGCCACCCTACCGAGGACCCGGACGTCTTCACCGCAGGTCGCGCCGATGACAATAGGACTGAGACGCAGCTGGGTCATGGTTGATCTGAAGTATGAATTTAGGCGATGCAGTGTGCTGAAACTTCTCTCTGCACGGCGCATGCTGCAGTCGGAATGGCGAGCAGGAGGCGAAGAAGCTTCACGCATTCCGTCAGCATGGTTCGCCGACTCTTTGACTCCTTGAAAACTGAGGTGACGTGAAGCATTTGGAAGGCACCCGGTCCACCACAATGACACGGCAGCAACTGCGCGCGGAACTTCAGCCGGTCCGAGTCCAGGCTGAAGTGGGCAGCGGTGCGTTCGGTTGCAGCGAGGTCGCCAGTGGTCAGTGCCAGTTCGGACTCAGTCAGGACCTTGTCGTCGCCGACAAAATACTCTTCATCCGGGGTGCTTCCCAGGCTGTCCATGGTCTTTAGATATACGCGCTGGCGTTGCCGTGTCAGGTGAGGCTCGACGCCTTCATCCAGTCGTCGTGGAGGACGCGTTCTCCCCGCCAGCCGGGGTTCGTCGACAGCAGTTTTTCGGCTTCCTTCAGAGTCTCAGGCCAGACGTTCAAAAAGCGACATCGACGGCCGTTCATTGCTTGCCGCAGAACTCTCACCTCGTCCAGGCTAGCCGTCACTTTCTGCTGCTCGGCTCGGACAGCCGTAACCACCAGTGTGGTCATTCGGAGCACCAGCAGAGCAAGGTTTAAAGAGCACCAGAAGTCGAAGTCCTGCACGAAATCCGCGCCGTGCTGCACACCTCCGGCTGAGCGGCAGGGTCGCTCGTGGTTCCGGCCAGGGTGTCTCGAATGGCCTCCCAGCTGGCCACCGCGGAGGTCAGCGCCAACTAGGAGCACGTCCAGCGTGTGATCCCTCATTTATAGGTTTAACCTGCTGCCGTGCATACCGCCTGGCCTTCGTTCAGTGCTCGGTCTGTGCTCGGTCTGTGGGAGCCCACCGAACTGTGGGAGCCTCCCACAGAGGTGTCAGTCTTGGAGAATTTCGATGACCGGTGCGGACCGGGGACCAACCATCCCCCGGCAAGGCCTGGCCCAGGCCCAGCTTTTTGAGCGGCGTCAATGGGAAAATGAAGCATTAAGGGCGCATTCTCATAACCTGCCTGATTCGAGGTCGGCCGAGCCCAAACCGGGCTTTTGGCCGGGCCGTGGTTTTGACACCCATACCTTCCCACCCATACATAGGATTTGGGAAGGAACGTAGCAACTCCCCTCAGTCAAGTGGTCCAGTGTCCTATACGCTAATGTACGCTATATACGCTAGTGATGTCAAAACCAGGGCCCGGCAGGCCCAGCCAAAAGCGTGATTTGGGCCCAGCTGGGCCTCAAACCGGCCCCTTCTGGAGAAATTCGCCCACATTTCTTCATTTTTCCATTGACTTTTGTAAAAAAAGGGCCTACGCCGGACCTCGTCATGGATGGTTGGTCTTCATCTTCTTCTTCCATGTCTTCATGTCTTCTTTCTTCTGTGTCTTCTAGGTCTTCATCTTCACCTTCTGATCTTCATCGGTCCTGGAAATTATCCTAAAACTGGCACCTCTAGTCTACGCTAAATCTTTGGCAATTTGCAAAGAAAATGGGGTGGGGTGGCATGGGAAGAAATTGGCATTCTCTCTGAGGAAAATTTTGGTGGTTCTTCCGTACGCAAATAAGGCATAAGTGTGTCAATAGTTGTCTGGTTCTGCCCTCTGGTATTTCACAAAACCGGTTCACAAAAAAAACGCATAAAAACGGACACGGGAAAAATTGGTGTGTGCGTGCGTCTTCTATTTGAGTTATCTAACTTTCCAGCAAGACTTTTAGAAGCATGAAATCAAACTTCTTTGGAAACGAGATGAGTTTGAATTTAACAGTCGTAATATGGGGAAAACACTGGTTTTAGCTATATTACATTGGATGGTGCTTGATGGCGAAAAAAGGCACAAGATTGAATTCCTTGCAGGGGCGCAGCCAGGATTTTCTTGGGGGGGAAGCTCAGTATGACCTGAAATCATGCGCAAACCGTTGCTGGGAAGACGATATGCAATGGCTGTCACAAAAAATGCGGGCCTCAGAGGAGGGGGCGGGTCCCCAGAGTCCGCCTCTGGCTGCGTTGGTTTTTCCGCGTGAAGCGCGTCTTGTTTTGTTGTTGTCGCTGATTCCCTCCTTTTCTTCTTTGAACACGTGGAAACTTGTACAGAATGTTGATGCCATGACACTACTACTGCATTAGCATTAACATTAGCATTACTGCATTAGCAGTCTAACGATAGCCAATAGGCCAATATGTACATAGTTAGGTAGCAACTCACTTAAAACACAGTTTGCAAACAATGGCACATGAATGACAGACATCCGGGGGAGGCAGCCAAATCAGAATCAGTCTTCAAAACTTGAGCAAAGCTGGGCCCAATCGTGGAGCACCGTTTCGGGCAGACTTGCAGTCCCATGGATCCTTATTACACACAATTTTCATAAAATTCCAGGATCTGCCACCCTAAAAAGCACAAAACTAGCTCAAATTTCAGATGCTGTAACTCCATTCCAGCTCCCAGTTTAATAAGATGTATATACCACGTGTGTGCCTATTCCGGAAGGTTATGCGCTTGCCTACCTACTGATATGATGCAGGCACTTGTTTGCCTGGATGTTCAGCACTTTGCACTCTTTGCAGAGTACGTCTTAAAATGTGTTTGAAATCAATTTTAATCACTATAAAAAGCAAACAGTTAGAAAATGAACCATGTTAAGAAGTCCTGCCTATGTGACACCTGGTCGTTTTTTTTTAGTTGGTGCTATTTTTTATAAGGTGGTGATGATTTTTTTTAAGGTGGTGCTCGAGCACCACCTGAGAGATATAAAACTCCGCACGTGGTAGCTCTTTCTTTACCTTTAATGACTTTCAAGGCTGCCATTTATTGTCGTATCCTGAGCTGGCAGCCATTTTACATTCCGGTCAGGCACAAGAGGGTTGCGTCCTGGAAGCAGCGTCAACATCAACACAGCGCCTTCACAGCCGGGTCGCCCGTGCCTTCGCCCCCTGACGGCCCACCGCTACCCCCCCCCCGCGACCGCCGGGCGGGCGGCGATCGGCGCGGCGGCTCACGCTACCTCAGACCACACGGCCGGTCCGACCCGGCCCGACGCCGCCCGGCGTCGACCGACGCGCCGTCCGCCACCAACCGACGCGGGCCGGCCGCCGTCCGACGGCCGGCCGCGGCCGCTGACAAACGGCGGCGGCGGCGCGCGGTGCGAAGCTGTTGCCGCGATACGCCCTCGGTCGCCGCCTGTTATTGGCCACGGTGGGGCCGAAATAGCCGGCGGCGGCGGCCGGCGGCCGTAATTGAATTTGGGCGCGGATTCATCGGCGCGCCGGGCCCGCCGTCGATCGCCGCGAACGTTTTCGCGGGCGCACGCACAACGCGTCGGCGGAGAGGCGGCGGAAGAGTCGGCAGCTGCCGCCGCGACGACCGCGACGGCCGGGACCGTCTGCCGGCGGCGCGGCCGTCCGACACGAGTGGGGAGCTCTGGAACTGGGCAGCCGCAAAAATGAACGCTTCTGAGCGCCGGGGCTCACTGGAATGCCGACGGTGAGAGATGAAGACAAAACGCTCTGCGGGGCCGGCAAATTGCTTGACGAAGAGCACAAACCGTTTGGATGCCTGAGATACACACATGTCAGCTCCTGCTTGAAAGGGCTTTGCGGCATACTGCTGTCAAAAGCAAAACAGCTGTCATCGTAGAAGGATCCTGAGGCATGTCCAGGGACCCGAAACACGCTATGTTCGCACCGGTAGCAAGCCCAGGATTTCCACAATGTAGTCACAAGGCAGAAAAACATGCAATGCAACCTGGCCCCTTACCAGCCCTGCGCGCGCCCACGCCAGCAGCCCACCCGCCGGCAGGAATCACGAGACAACGCCGCGTCACATTGACCCGTCTCCGGCAACTTCCATAATTCACTGCGCGCCATCGCAACTTTGCGCAATAACACGTCGCCGATGGGCCGGGGCCGCTCGATTACAGCGAAAACTTGGCGCCGCCCGCGGCGCCCGCGGTCGGCGCTCGTTCCGGTCCCGGGCGGAGGCGGGACCGGGCGGGACCAGCCCGGTGGGACCCACGGACCCGGCAGGACAGCGGGACAGTCGCCGACGGCGGGCCGCCGTGCGGTGCGGAATGCTCTCGCCGCAGACCGGCGTGCGTTCCGGCCGTTCCAAGAGCTGGCCGTCCGAGGTCGCTACTCGGCCGGCTCGGTCGCCGTTGGATCGGTGTGGCCCCACTCCGCCTGCTGACAGGCTCCGCCGGCAGGAGCAATTTGTCCCCAGCACCTGGAGAGGGCAGCATTCCAAACCTGGCCGGGCAGGGCGCGATTTAACCCGGCCACCGAGAGCGGCAGTCGAGAGAGATGTCCAGACGCCGGAGCACGGACCAGGTCCCGGACCACACGGCACTCAACAGACGCAGCCTGCCCACTGGGTGCACGGGCTCAGCCAACAGGAGGACGAGTGGAGGCGCACATCCCCTCTTCCTCTGTGGAATTTAACACTGCGCATATGGGCGGCGCATCGGAAGGAAAGCCAAGAACCTCCTCGTCCCCTCCCAGTTCTGACACGTTGCAGAGCCATTTGCTGGCTGCATATCACATCGATGAAACGCAGCTCTGTGAGCTACTTCCACCCGCGTCTCCGGCGGCAGAGGAATATCTACGCCTTGGCAAACTTTGCAGCCAGCCTTCCGCTCATACCAAGGAGTTGTGGCGAGAACATCCCACAAATCTCAATTCCCGTTCGATTGACCCGGACAGCGCAAGACAAACTTGTCCAAGTCGCGAACGATAGAGTGTGATAAATCGACGTTGCTTCATTCCATGTCGCTCCCGCATCCACGCCGGCGGCCATCTCAGCAGGCCAGTTTATACGAGCGGTTTGGTCTGCCGCGGCGGCAGGGAGACCGCGTCTTGCAGCAGCTGACAGCCGTCGTCAAGTGTTTGCTTACGTCATGCATATGTCATACTTCGTCATACCTATGGCCTCGCGACCCTGCACGAACATGGTAATCCAAAACCTTTAACGTTACTAAGGAAATTTGTGATCCTCCGTTTCGCCCAGTGTAATACGCTCGGGCTTCTCTGATCTGTCCCGCGACAGGTCTCCTAGTCTAAGCGATCGCTGATTGGCGTACATAACACGAATACGTCATAAAACGTCATCAGTCGTCACCACTCACCAGTCGCGAGACAGACGCGGCCGTTCGAGCGGCAGAGCCGCGCGTTTTTGCCGCTCAAGCCTTTGTCCGGCGTCGGACGCCCCGCCGCGTCTCCGCAGCTCCGCGTTTCTGCGTTTCCGCCACCCAGCGTACGAAACCCGGCCGATAAGCCCGTGCGGTTCGGCGCACGGCGTCCCGCCATTTTCCGCGCCGGCGGCTTTCATCACAAATAAACAGGATCGGCGAACGGACGGGGGTTCTGATACGGTAATCGAGACAGGACTTTCGGCGAAACGGGCCATCCCGGCGATGAGACGGCTGACGAGGCAAACAGGAAATCCGCCGTTAGTCCCGCGGCCTGAGCACTCATCAAAAATCGAGGCCAACGCCGGGTCGGAATCGTCGCCCCCGAAAATGCGACGCCCAGCGACTGTAGTTGATAGTTCCGTCGGAACCGCACGGCAGGCTGATTTTCACCACCGGTAAACAAAAAACGCAGCCGGGTTCCAATCAGTTTTGACGAGTAAAAATGGCGGCGTTGAAGTTTCCGTCGAGTTATCAGGAGTCACAATAGTTCTAATAGATCTCGCGCTCGCTTCAATTGCTCAACCCCGCCGAAAATTTCCGGTGAAGCGACTGATGACTGGCGATTGACTGAAGAGTTTCCTTCCCGCCCAGGTGGCAGCCTGCGCCTCACACCACATTACACCGGCAGAACCACAGTCCTGCGTCCTATCTTCCCCGAGCGCAGCTCCGGAACCACCGATCCCGATCCTCTGTCTGACGGGAGCACGAGAGCACAGCTCTGCCCCGCGTGAGAAGCCAGGAGGGCCGACGCAGCCACCCGGCGATACCGTCCGGCGGAAATGACGTCGGAAATGGGGTGCCGATCCGATGAGCGCGGCCGCACACCCAGGAGCGTGTCAGGTCGGCACCCCCGCCCCCCCCCCCCGCACACGATGCCGTGCCGGGAGATGCATGCGGCAGGTCACTGCACGAACCTCCTGACCCAAGGTCACCGACCTTGGGTCAGAAGGCTCCGCAAAACCGCGCCTGACTAGAGCCGAACGTTCCGACGTGGCGGTGAGCAGCAGGATCGGTGGATACCACGTGCCGCACTGAGGACAGGGATGCTGGACTCGGAACGTGGCAAAGTTGCGTCAAGGACAAGATTTTCCACGACCCGCTCGGGGCTCACAATCCCGTTCAGACGCGACAGTCCCCTGATACGGCAGTCCTAGCAAGCCATAAAGCGAACGCTGAAGGTGCTTGTCTCAGAAGCTTTGAAACAAATGCCACACGTGTTGAGTACGCAATAGCGCTGAACCATCCTACGGCGAACAAATCTACCAGCTTGCGTGGGTGACAGATATTGGTTAAAATTATGGCAGACGTGTGACAGATACACATTATCTGAGGGAAATACGAACGTCAGGCATGCAACATAAGAAGTCGCTGTAAATATGCTGGCGGTTCCATGCTGGAAGAAGACGATTAAAATAGTATTTCGACTGGTAGGATAAAATTTGGCCGAAACGGAAATGTGACAGATTGGGTTTTAAACTTTTCCAGGTGATAGTTTTGACGTTTTGTGCAACTCCGCAACCATCCTAAATTATGCTACGTGCCTAAACCGGTTAACTGAGGCCGTAACCCGACCCTGCCCTACGACTGCCCTGCTGAGATGTTTGAGATCGGCTACATGCTGGTTTCATTCCTTACAAAGCCACGAGCAACAACGCTGGCACAATAATACATCAGCGACGGACAGATACGTTATTCCTGTCATGTTATATAACAGAAACGTGAACAATGGAAAGGGATCTGCATATGACAGACGCTTCCAGTTCCATTAGACCATTGTATCCATATTTGATATTTGCGTGAGACAAGGAAACTAATGGCATCAACCCATATAGAAAATGGCATGCGTTTAGACGTATCAAGACAGCGATGTCCACATCCGAAAATCTCTCAACAAGAAAGACAACGGCCACATCGCAAGTTTATAACACGCGCTTACTTTGACCATACAGCTTCCAAATGGCAGGCCCTATTTCCTACGCATCACTGTATAACTGTTCCACGTTTTTGTTCGCCTTTCGGAATCGCCAACCCCAGCATTTGCGTCAGATCGCTTTAAAAGAGTGTGTCAGTCATGATGAACGCATTCATTACGAGCGTTACGGACAACGCGTGATGGAAATTCCAGGACGGCTACGTCGTTGTCTGTCGATATCCCGAAGCGCCACGGCTGTCCACAGATCAGCAATGCGGGGTCGATACAGCACATATCGACCGGCCCGCGCTCTGATCACGTCAGTCGATGACGGGGGTTCAAACGCCGGTGCCCAGGCCGCCGGACCGACACCGGACCTGGCTCCGTACCCGACTCCGAGCAGACGCAGTCTCACGACAGTCAGCACGACGTCGACCGGTGCTACGGTCACGACAGAGACAGAGCCCTTCGCTTCGCGGCCCACATGTCCAGCGGCTTCAAGAGTGAGCAGTTCCACGCCACCTCTCAGAACCGCGCCCCGGCCGGCGGCGGCGGCTCGCGGCCGCACTGGCGCCGGCGGCGGCCGCCGGCCCGGCCGCAGCGCCCCGCCCGCCGTGCGCGGTCCGTGAGGACGGCGTACAGACACGTCCCGGGCGCCGGCGGCCGGGCCGGCGGCACGCGAGCGCGCCGTTCCGACGCTCCCGCACACCTGGCCGGCCCGGGCCCGTCACGGCCGACACCGGCACGCCAGGATCAATGCGCGGCGGAGTGAGGGCACGTCGGGCCGGCGGGACACGCCTGGGCCGGCGGGGGCTCGCCGCCGGCCGGCGGGACCCGCCGCCGGCCACGACTCCGCCCTGGCCCCCATCAATCGCAGCCCTCTGGAATGACGGAGGAACGCGGCGACGGACGTCGTCGACGGCGCCGCGGAGTCGGGAAGGGCCGGGGAGCGGCGGACCGGCCCGTACCGGCCCGGCCGGCGGCTGACGGCCGCTCTGCCGCGCGGCACGAGCCGGGGTCGCCGCCGGCGGTGGCTTTTTGCGGCGGAGCGCGTCCGACCGTGTCGAATCGTGCCGCCCGCCCTCGGCCGCCGCCGCCGCCGCCGCCGCCGCCGCCGTCGCCGAGGCTCGGTCGGACATTCCGATGGCGCCGGCGACGTAGTGACTCACGCGAACGGTCGGCCCGGCGCCGGCCGAACGCCGGGCGACGAGGGCGGCCACCGCTCGTGAGCCGGCCCCGGAACACGGCATCGACAGGGCGGCCGCCGCTCGTGAGCCGGCCCCGGAACACAGCATCGACAGGGCGGCCGCCGCTCGTGAGCCGGCCGCGGAACACGGCATCGACAGGGCGGCCGCCGCTCGTGAGCCGGCCGCGGAACACGGCATCGACAGGGCGGCCGCCGCTCGTGAGCCGTCCGCGGAACACGGCATCGACAGGGCGGCCGCCGCTCGTGAGCCGTCCGCGGCGGCACGAACGGCGCCGGCTGGCCGTCACGCTCACAGGCGCCGCCGCTCGTGGGCCCCCCCCGGAAAAGACAGGGCGGCCGCCGCTCGTGAGCCGTCCGCGGAACACGGCATCGACAGGGCGGCCGCCACTCGTGAGCCGTCCGCGGAACACGGCATCGACAGGGCGGCCGCCGCTCGTGAGCCGGCCGCGGAACAGAGCATCGACAGGGCGGCCGCCGCTCGTGAGCCGGCCCCGGAACACAGCATCGACAGGGCGGCCGCCGCTCGTGAGCCGTCCCCGGAACACAGCATCGACAGGGCGGCCGCCGCTCGTGAGCCGGCCGCGGAACACAGCGTCGACAGGGCGGCCGCCGCTCGTGAGCCGGCCGCGGAACAGAGCATCGACAGGGCGGCCGCCGTGCCGGTCCGGCGTCGCCGGCACGTCACGTGTCCGGCGGCGCCCCTGTCGTGCGCGAGGCCACTGCCCAGGTGCCGTGACGCCAGGCCTGGCTGTTTGTAAGGCATGACGCGGCGACGCGGTGAAAAAGTTGGAGGAAAAACACGCGTGATAAGGTAGGTGGTTTTTACCGAAAATGCGCCGTTTTTATACCGACGAGCGTGCCAACAACTGGACCGAAATGTCATTATCATATTTACGGAGAAACCTGAGTTCGACTAGACCGCAGAAATCCTCAGAACTACGGGCGACGCGCAGCAGAAATCAGCCATCGGAACTGCAATGAAGGCCACACTCGCCAAGGCTGCACATCAAGGTCCTTCTACAATCCTCCAGCGTGGACAGCATGTCGCGAGATCCAGACCCTCTTTCTCACCAACGGCAACCTCCGAGGCAAATTTTCATGCCCGGCGCCAGCTGCAACCGCTTCAAAACGGCACACCGTCCCGAATCCTACCCTGTCGGCATTTCCTACAACTTCTCACGACAGTCGCCGGGTCCGCGACCGTTCACGTCCGCGGACCAGCCGGCCCGGCGCCCACGTCCCAGCGGCTGGCCGACGGGTCGACGACGTCGCCGGCCTCCGACGCCGGCCGCCGGGCGTCGTCGCCGCCGACGGAGACGTCAACAAGCGTGCCGCGCGGCCAGGCAGCGGGCCGTGCCGGCGGCCGCGGCCGGCGCAATAGCCCGCCGAGCGAAGCGGAAGCGATCGGAGCGCGCGCGTCTCGCAGCCCTTTCATCAGGCAGTTTATTGGAGCGCCCCGGCGCGGCCGCCGGCCGCCGAGGCGCCGGCAGAATGCGAGCGCAGTGAAATCGAGCAGGCCAGTGGACGTGCCAAACGGCCGGCGGGTGCTCGGCGGGTGCCCGGTGGGTGCGCGGCTCACGCGGGTGCGGTTCATCTACCTGGGGCGGTTCGGAGCCCGGCGGGGCGGCGGTCGCCGGTCCTGCAGGAGGCCGCTGAAAGTGAACGGTCTCGTTACTGAACGGGGCGCCGCTCCGGGACCGGCTCGGCGTCGCCGCTACAGGCGGACGCCGCCGGAACGGCGCGGTTTCCGGCAGAAGCAGCGCGGTTCCGGCGCCGCCGTCCGTGGGAGATTGGCGGACGAGACGCGGGCGACCCGGTAGCGCCCGGGCGCCATGGGCCGCGTCCACTCCGATGAACGACGACAATCAAACGCGGCCGGTGTCGATACGACCGACCGTTGCCTAGCAACAAAGCTGCCGCGCCCGGCCTGCATTATTTAGGCGGTCGGCACGGGTCGGCACGGCGCCACCGCCCGCCCCCGCGACATGCGAGCCGGCTCGACGCCGGCGTTTTCGACGACCGGGCGCACACCGCGTCGAAAACAACGCGCGGCGGCGGAACGGCGGTCGTACGCGTTTGCCGGTCGTCCGCGAGCGAAAACAGAAGCCGTAAAACCGCAGCGCAAACAGCCGGTAGCGCAAACAGCCGGCAGCGCTCCCAGCTCGCGCGCCGTCCCCGGCCCACCTGGCGGCCGGCGCCTCACCTTGCTGAACATGAGCCGAATGTTGGCCTCGCTCAGGGTCTGCCGGCGCCAGCCGATGTCGGCGGCGGCCGGCGGCGGCGCCGCCTCCTCGGCGGCCGGCCGCGCCGCCCGGGCCGGGCCGAACAGCGCGCCGAGCACCGTCTCCGTGCGCGAGTCGCTCACCACCACGTAGCAGTCCTTGGTGCGCGGCCGGCCGGCGGCCAGCGCGCCGCGCACGTCGCGGGCGCGCCGCACCGGCTCCGGCGCGGCCGGCGCCGCCTGCGGCCGCACGGCGGCGCGCGGCTTGGCCTCCTCCGGCGAGCGGGCGGCGCCGGACGGCCCGTCCGGCGAGCCGGCGCCGCCGCCGACGCGGACGCCGAGGCCGGGCGCGCGGCGCGGCGCGCGGCCGTCCCAGCCGCCGGCGCCGGCCGGGTGGCACACGCACGGGGCGCGGCTGGCGTTCGGCATCGTCGCCGCCGACGCGCCGCTGTCGACGCGGCGACTGGAGCCGGCCGGCGGCGGTCGTCGGTTTTACCTGGCGGCGGCGGCCGCTGCGCAGGCGGCCGGCCGGCCGTCGCGCCCACAATCGGCCAGGCGTGTTTGCCCGCCGGCCGGCGTTACAGATTGCTTGCGCTCCGGTGGGTACACAGACGCCGCGGGCTGGCCGGGCCGCGACCTGACCATTATAACCGGCCGGGGACGGCCCGCACACCGCGAGAGAAAACCGATCATCGCCTGTCAACATCCGGGCTTTACCTCGTAAGGCCCCGGGTCGGCGCACTGGGCGGCCAAACGGCCCTTGATAAATGTCGGAAAACGATTATATTCCAACATTCAGAAAAGAACAAGTACCAAGTGACAGGATATCAGCTTAACAGCCGCTATTTCAGAACCAGTATGAATGGAGAAATGCAATCATACTTCGTCCAGCAGTTAGGGCGACGAGAATTCGTTCTGCGTTTCACTCTGCACAAAGTTGCGATGGTACTCCCACAGCAGCGTGGGTCTTCGGTACAACGATCCGTCTCCAGTACACTGAAACGCCCCGAGCACACAAGTCTAAACAACCCGGACGATTCACATCTCCTTGAAACAAATGTGGAGTCCTTCCACTGTTTGTCAGCTGACTGAACGCCGCACGGCGGGATGTCTTGCAGAGTTTCGTCTGCCAGAACGGATTCCCAGCCTGCACCGCATTTCAAACTCCACAGCAGTCAGTCCGCCAAACACAAGCTCAAAACAGAGCAGACTGACATGATGGTCATTTCGCATAAAGAGCCAAATACCGTTCGTCTGTGATCGTTAACTGCCGTCGGCGCTACCAGGGCGTTCTGTCAGTCGCGCTTAAAACGCGACCCTTCCATTCTGTTTCGGTCAGAGCCCGGCCGTCCCGGACGTTCGAAATTCAGGGTGCAGACCTCGTGACTCGAAAGTCAGTGCCGGGACAAGGCCGCTCTTTTCAAGTGACGCCTGCCGAAGGAATAAAACAGCCCGCGACAGCTGACTGTCCAGCTGGGCATCTGCGCGCCGCCTTCCCCCGTCCGCGGAGCGAACACGCGCCTGCGGAAAAGTCCGCGTCCGCGCACAAAGTCCGCGTCCGCGCACGGAGTACGCGTCGTCCGGCCTAGTCCTCGCCGGCAGGCGATCCAGTCCCCCGGGGAAATCGGCCCGTGTTTACGGGCCGAACGCCGACCGGCCGACTGCGGCGCTATTATTTACGGGCTGCCTCCCCGGCCCGGCCCGTCATTACCGGAGACTAAAGCGGCGCATTCCGGCGCGGACGGCGCGCGGCCGGCGCCGCGCCCGGGGCGGCGATCAGCCCGACCCGGACCCGGGCCGGCCCGCCTCACCTGGTCCAGATACTCCAGCGAGCAGTGGCAGCCGATCGCCAGGCACGCGCAGCGCATCTGCGCGGCGGCGGCGGCGGCTGCAGCCTGCCGGCGTCGCTGCCCGCCGCGGGGCGTCTGCGGGGAGCCGTCCCCTCGGGCGGCCGGCCGGCGCGACACTGCTGCCGGCCGCAGCCGCCGGCGCCCCTCGCCGGGCCGCAACCCTCTTCCCCTCCACGCGTGCAGATCGGGTTACCGGGCGGCTGACCGGAGCGCCGGCGAGTGGAGCGGCCGTTCCCCTGTATCTTCTCACGAGAGGGCGAGGGGCTCTGCGCGGCGGCCTCCACCCGCGCCGGAGACCGCCGCCGCCGGGCTCGCCGAGTCCAGTTCGATCTGGAGCCGCGGCACGCCTCAGGCCGCCCGGCGATCGGCGGCCGACCGTCCCAGGCGTCTTCCGCGGCCGGCGGACAATCCGCTCAGAGCCGGCGAGACGCATCAGATGATGAGCTCGGCCCGCGCCCCCCCCGCCCCGCCCCCGCTGCCGCCGCCGCACCTGCAGCGGGTCAGGTGGCGCGGCCGCAAACAAGGCCGCCGACGGCCCACGGAGCCACAGCCGGCTCGCAGACGCCAGACCGCACAGCCGGCGACACCAGCCGTAGTATTCCCCGAACCGCCGCCGCCGCCGCCGGCCGGCGTCCGCCGGGCCAGCTCAGCACGGCCGGCGAACAGCGCGCGAGTGGCGGAATTTACGACGGCGCCGCGCCTGCAGTGGCGGCGCCGCTCTGCAGCCGGCGAGTTCATCAGGTCGCCGCGGAATCTGGACGACGGCTTAATTGCCGGGCGGCGGCCGGCTGCCCCAGTGCAGCGGCGCCCCCGGCGGCGGCGGCGGCCGCGGCGCGGTCACGGCCGCCGCGGCCGGCCGGCCGGCCGGCGGTCAGCGCCCCTGCGGGCCGACACGTCGGCCGTGCCGGCGAGCACGACGGTCCGGTTACAGCGCGCGGCCGCCTGCCAAGCGCGTGACCACTCAAAGGGTGCGGGTTTCAGCGCGCCGCCCGGCCGGCATGTGAACGACAGACCGGTCCGGCCGAGCTGGCACGTGCTTCCGCTGCTCCTGAGGGAACCAGGCTGGCCAGGCTTAACTGTCTGGCCACCCTCAACACAGGCACGTTCAGAGCCACTAAGAGCTGCCGGTCCCGAGTAAATCTACCGCAGCGAAGAGCACTTAACTGACGCTGACTGAACCAGCTCTACCGTTTGCGCGGTGGGCCCGTTCTCCATGCACCCTTACTGAGGTCCGAAGCGATGCCAACAGTCTCCTCGCATTCCGCATGCGTCAAAACCGACATCGGAGAATTCCGCGTTATAAGCATTGCACACGACTCGCCCGGACCGACTACAGCTGAATCCATCGTCAAACAAGGCAGGATTAAGCCTGTGAACGCAGCCACGGTTGCTGACTTTTACGAGCCGCAAACGGCGCCCAGCGCCAGGAACGGCCTCGCCGCGGCCGGCGGCGGGCGGCGCTCACCTGTTTGGAGCCGGACCACTTGAGCGTCCTCTGCAGCGCCCGCGCGCGCCGCGCCAGCCCGGGCGCGAACAGCATGTCGGCCGGGCGGCCCGACTCGGTGGTCGGCATGGCGGCGCGTACTGGGCGGCCGGCGGGCGGCCGGGCGGCCGGCGCACCTGACGGCCCCGTCCGGTCACGTGCCGCCCACCCGATCCGCCGGCGCCGGCCGCGCCGCTCGCGGCCGCCACGGAAATAGCCGGCGTCGCCGCGGCCGCGCGCGACACTGGCGCGGCGCGCCGCCGCCGCCGCCGCTCCCCGCGGCCCGCCCCTCGAACGTAAATAAAGCCCCCGCGGCGCGCGCCCCCGGCAGCGAGTCAAAGGCGCCGCTGTCGCGCCAGACCGGCACACCGCCGCGAAAGGAGCGCGCAGATACGCCGCTGTGGCGCGCAGCTGGTGCAACGGTGCCGGCGCGCGGGGCGCGGGCGTCTCCACGAACGGGCGTCCCCTCGCCGGCGGCCCGGCGGAGTCGTTTCCGTCGGCCGCCCCGTGCTTCCGGCCGCGCTCCGTCTCCGCCGAGCCGGGCGGAGCCGTTCACACGGTGCGGTCCGGCCGGCGGCCGGGCGCCGCGCGGCCCCGCCGGAACTGGGCCGTCCGGAGAGTTACCGTCCGAATTGATATTCGGCCGCCACGCCATGCAATCGAGGCGTTCGCCAAGATTGGCTTTATGCAAATGCCGGCCGGTCGCGCGGCCGGCCTGACCACCTGCACCGGGCAGCCGGGCCTGTCAGGGCGGCCTGGCCGCCCTCGGAGGCCGGCCGACCGGCTCGGGCAGCTCTGCGGCCCGCCGGCCGAGCTTCCGCGGTTCGCAGCACGCGCCGCGGTCGGCGCGACGGACGGCCCGACCGGCCCGGCGCGGCGCCGCCGCCGCCGCGAACTGCTCCGTCCGCGGCCGGCGGCGGCGAGCGCCGCGTCTGCACGGAGCCGCCGGGACGGAGCCGGGCGCTCCGGCGCCGGCGGCGCGCCGCTGCCTACACGGCTCCGTAAACAAACAGGCCGAACCGGGTCAGGCCGCGCCGGGATGCGGGTCAGGACGGGGACGGTCGGCGCGCCGGCTCCGGCCCGCCGCCGGCGAAGCGCCACCGGCGGGGCTGGCGGCCGCGAGCGTCCGGCTCGGCAGCCGGCGACCGGCGCGGGCGGCGTGGGGCGCCCGGATGACTGGCCGGCACCGGGCGGCCTCCGGTGACCCGGCCGCCCGCCGGCCGGTGAAAGCCCGGCCAACGGTGCCTCGTGACACATCTGTGCAGCGGGCGCCTGCAGCGCCGCATTCCTGGGCGCGTGGGCCGCCCGATCGACTCCGGCTGACGTCGGCCGGCGACAGCGCCTCGGGCCCGGCTGCGAGTGCTCCGGAGTCACTGCTCCAGGCTGCGCGCCCGCCCGACTGTCGCGGCCGGCGGCGGCCGCTGGAGCCCGCTGCCGCCGGAGGAGACAGGCGGCCACCAGAGGTGCTCTCTGACTGGTGAGTCTGGTTCATCACCAGGGGGTACCGGGTCCGAGGGTGGCTGCACGGTTCACTGGCCTCGAAGGATAACCGGCGCCGGACGACGCGATGAAAAGCGCACGACGCTGGCAGTTAAACGCGACGTTAAATAATCAAATAACCGTCATGTCACGTGCCAAATGCAACGGCGACAGCGAAAAGAAGTCTCAGCTTCTCACTGGCGTAATGATTCCAAGATCGCAATGGTGACGAAAGGAACAGCAGCACGTCGCCCCACACCGCAGGCGGTCACGACACGCTGGCCGCAGGCGAGTCGGGAGCGTCTCCTCCGCGCCAGCACTGCAATCGGCCGAGCGCGTCAGCCGATAACGACCGGAGGCAGACCGTGCCAACGTCCAACGGCTCCGGACAATCGAACAAACCGGCAAAAACTGCCACATTCCAGCGCGGAGGCAGGTGAACGCTCAGGGCGGAACGACGGCGGGCGGACGCAGAAGGGCGGACTGACCACGGGCGGACAGGAGGGCGGACTGGCCACGAGCGGACGCAAAGGGCGGACTGACCGCGGGCGGACGCAAAGGGCGGACTGACCCAGGGCGGACAGGAGGGCGGACTGACCACGGGCAGACGGAGGGCGGACTGGCCACGAGCGGACAGGAGGGCGGACTGACCACGAGCGGACAGGAGGGCGGACTGGCCACGAGCGGACAGGAGGGCGGACTGACCACGAGCGGACAGGAGGGCGGACTGGCCACGAGCGGACAGGAGGGCGGACTGGCCACGAGCGGACGCAAAGGGCGGACTGGCCACGAGCGGACGCGGAGGACGGACTGACCGCGGGCGGACGCGGAGGGCGGACTGACCCAGGGCGGACGTTCAGCGCGGACACTGGAGACGCGCGTGTCCCGCGGCCATCAGGCGGCGGCTATTAATCAGCGGGCTGCCGTCACGCGGCCGGAAATCTCCGGGGACGCGGCGCCGGCGCCTGCCCGCGCCGTCCGCCGCGGACGCGTCGCCGCCGTCGCTGCCGACAGCGGCGGCCCGGAGAGACGGCGCGGCGCGGCCCGACGGTAAAAACACGGCCGCCGGAGCTCATCATCTCGGCCGCCGCCGCCGCCGCCGCCGCCGGGGGACAGATAGCGCCGGCCCAATGACTCCGAGCAGCGCGGCGGGGCGCCGTCCGCCGCCGCCGTCCACCGCCGCCCGGCCGACGTCCCCGGCTCCGCCGCCACCCTGGCGTCGTGAGGCGCGCCGCGTCCTTCGGCGCAGCCTCACGGTCAACCGCCTCTCCCCACGACCGGGCCCGCCTTTTCTGACGCCGCCGGCTGCGGAGCCAAGAGGCGGGCAGAGCGGACAGAGTCTCCGCTTGGAGGCGGGAGATTCGGCGGAATCGGCCGGCCCTCGAATGAGAAGCCGGCTGTCGCCGTAAATAGACGACGGCCGCGGCGGCGGTCGGCACGAGCGGCTGTTTTTCGCTCCACTTGTTGGAAACATTCCGAAATAAACAGGCGGCTCTGCCCCGAGGTATTAGAAGTCCTCAAGGGAAAAACGGAGAGCTTAAACGCTCGCAGCGTCATTTTCGTTGCGGACGCGAAGTTTTGCTGGGTGGCGATTTCGCTGCCGAGCGCTGCGGGAGCGCTCCTATGGGAAGAAAATAAGCGAGAAACCGGAGGAAGCTGTACACAACACTTCCAGAAGGGCGAAAAGCTGCAAGCTGGCCAGGACAAACTGTCTAAGCCGTAAAACGACGCGCGCAAAACAAGTCTCCTTTTTCCTCTTTCGATCAAGGGCATTCAAAAGTCTTTTTTTATAGTCCGAGGGATTTATCAGAGCCAGAGACAACAGAGCCGTCACACGGCCGACGCCCACGGCTCCGCACGGTACCCTGGGGTCGTGGGATCCGCCGCGCCCTTCAGCACAGCCTCACGCTCCGCCACCTCTCCTCGCGGCGCGGCTGGCCTTTCCTCGCGCCGCCAGCGTGGAGCCTGCGCTGTGGAAACGCTCCTATGGGAAGATAAGCGGGGAGCTGGAGAAAGCTGCACGCAAAATTTTCGAAAGGGCGAAAAGCTACCAGGTGTTCAAGAAAAACTGCATGGCCGGCAACAAGACGTCGCGAGACAAAATGGCAAAGTGACCATCTTGGAAGCCTAATCGTCGTCAGGAAAACAGAAAGAGTCAGTCAGGAGCATTACCGTTTAAAAGTCGCATATTTCTACACGACAATTTGCAAGCAACGTTGCGCTTTCAGGAGCGACGGAGACAAAATGCTGGTGCGACGCCGAAAAAGACCACAGCTACGCAACACGACCACGCTGCCAGTATCCACGGCTTCAGAAACACCCGGCACGGAGAAATCACCAGTCTGGTCCCAGGTGGGGTGCAATTAAGCGCACGGAAACTGCAACGGCGGCCAGTCATTAATCTGCGCCGACAGTCTGCGGCGGACAGGCGCAATATCTGCTCGGCCAGCGTCGCCCAGCGGCGGGGGCCGGCCCGCCGGCGAACGCCGGCCGTTCGGCCGCCCATCGCACGGCCGCGTCAATGGAAACCCGTCAGCCGTCGGAGGCCCGCACCGAAGTCGAGTCCGGCGTGGATAATGGCTCACGACTTCGGACATTGACTCACGACTTCAGATTTGACTCACGACAGGGGGAAATGTGTCACGCCGGCGCACGAGTCCCACGAAGTGAGCGCGACGTCCCAGGTGATGTGCCAACGCAGCAGAAGAAGGAAAATCCCTAATTCGCTAACCAACGCGGTTCGTCTACCTCATAAATTTGAAATGTACTCGAAATTAGGTCCGATGAGCGCTCGCATTAAAAAAAAAACATCCATAGGTCTGCACTGCCAGGCGCGAAAATGGGGTAGGCGCATAAACTATATCGCATCTGCTCGCCACCAAATTTCTCAATTCCGTCATCCACGTGCCTCAGTGCGAGAGACGCCTCCGGTCGTCGCCCTCGGCATTCCCCAGTCTCGGCCGCCGACGAGAGGTTGCCAACACATCGTGCCGGTCACCACCGGGACCCACGCCCGACTCGCACCGTCCCTCGCCCGACCGCGCCTGAATCCCCTCGACCCCCTCCCGACCCACTACCGTCCCGCGCCCGTGACCGGACGGAGCGCGGCGCGGCGCGGCGCCGGCGGCCGGCGCTCCTCCCCGCCGCGCGCGCACCGCGCACACACTCGCACCTGCCGCACGGAGCGGGGACTGGTGTCAGGCGGCACCGCGCCGATTTGGGGGTCGGCCAGGTGGGCAGGCGGCCAGCGTCCGTCTCCGGTCGGTCAGCGAGACGTCGCCCGTCTGTGACCGCGCCGGAACGCGCGTCACCGGCTTTTGTCACGGCCTCCGCCGCCCGCGTGACCGGCAGACGGGCCGCTCGCGAAGGGGGCGGGGGCGGGGGCGGGGGCGGGGCGGGGGACGACAGCCGGACGGGACAGCACCGTGCCGTCGACGGCCGGCATGTGCCCGCGCGCCTCGCCGAGGAGGCGACCCCTGCATCCAGGGACCGGCAGCACCAGTCGGCCCGACCGGATGCCGCGCAGCTCCAGATGCCGGGCCGAGCACAATGCCGGCAGGAAGCGCGGGCGGGCCGGCACAGCAGACGGGACGGCGGCCGGCCAAACAGCGGCGCCGTTCAGCCGCGTCGGCGGCCGGCCAGACGGCTGTCCGTCGCCCGCCCTGCCAACCGCCACAGCGGTGCTCCCTGTGCCCCGCCGCGGCCGGCCGGGGCCGACCCGCAGACGGGGGCGGCCAGACGGGGGCGGCGCGCCGGTCCGACCCGCCGCCGGCCGCCGGCCAACTGATTCAGCCGCCCCAGAGGCGGCGGCCGGCTGGCTCGTCCCGCCGTCGGCCATGGCGGCCGAAGCCGTGTAACCACAAATCAAGAACCAGCGCCCGGATTTGTCCTTGTCATCGGGCGTCTGAACACGACTTCCCCGCGGCGAAACTCTCACGAAAACCTCTCCGCAGGACTCCGGCTTTGCCCCCGGCCTTGACCTTCCGGCGGCGGCTCTGGCTCTGACCCGTGCGCGGCGGGCGTGGGTTTGAGCAGCCGGCGGGGAGGGCGGCGCGGTCGGCGCTGTTTGCTCGCGCCCGCGCCGCCGGCGGCCTGTATTTACACCTCGGCGCCGTATTGACGCTGGCCCGAGACCGTTCGGCCGGCACAGCTCGCAATAACGCGCCGGCCGCCGGCGCGCCAGGTAAGCCAGCCCGGTCAGCGCCCTCCCCCCCCCCCAGCACGCCCCGCGGCATCAGCCGGAACCGGCGCCTGATCAACCGAGAGGTCATAGTCACAAGGACATTTGTCAAGACGGCATTACTGGTGAGGAGGGTATTCGTGAAGACATTAGTCATGAAGACATTAATCGCGGAGACAAGTCGTGAGGACCTGCGGCCGGCCCCGCGGGCCGGGTTATATATCCGCGGATCACGAACAGAGAGTGCGCGAGCTTCGGCTCCGAAGACAGCCGAGACTCGCAGAAGCAGAGCGAGAGACACCGCCGCAGACGGGGCCGAATCACCGCGGACCGATAAACTGCGGAGCAAACGGCACTGCGACAGACAGAAACTAGGCCTCGCGTCGAAAAGAAGACAGGATCGTCACGCCACGGCGGGGAAAACTCTCCCGCAGCAGCGTCGTGCGACGGGATGCCGAAATGTCGCCACCCCACGGCCCCCGGTGCTACCGACGACCGGCGTTCCAGGCTGGCACCGTCCGACCGTGAGACCAGCTCCAGCCCGGCGCACAGTTCACCGGACAGAGTTCGCAGTCAACTGGCCAAGCGTGGGATCGGCGCGGACAGCTTCCGCACAGGCGCGCCTGAAGGGCACGAGGTCGGGGAACGGTTCCCGTGGGTTTTTCGCGCAAAAGTGAGTTCAAGACGAGACGATGCAAGGGGACACCATACTGAAATAACACATTTATATCAAACAAAGTCGGAACATGCTTCGACACCAAATGCAACGACTTTTGATACTTACGTGGAAAATTCGATATTCAAAACAAGGCTGTGTAGATCGTTCACGTTATTCCAAACGCTGAAACCAGGACAGCTTTTCTAACGTTCGTGAATAAATGTTTAGTCTGTGCTTCAGATAATTTCGTGGCGACATTTCAGCACGAGAAAACAAAGAGCACCGTGAATTACGCGCAAAAAATAGGCACCAAAAAACAGAAACGCAGACCAACCGCTAAGCGGCAAGAAAAATATTATCGCAAACCGTACTGAGAGACAACACCGATCCGTGGCCCCATGTCAAGGACGTCCTTTCTTTCTCAGCTCGGTAACGGTGTCCGTGCAAACAGCGCATAATAATGACAGCCCCGCGGCCAGCGCCGAGCACGTGCGCCGATCACGGAATGCGTCATAGTAGCCCCTCGCGCCGATGTGCCATTAGCAGTGCAAATACAGATCGGTGCCGAAATAACGTCGAGAAAGTGCCGAGCGATGCGCCGGCCGATCGATAAAAGTGTGTTTGTTGCCGGCGGCGCCGTCGCGCAGCCGCTGCCGCCGTGTCGGCCACGGCAGAGAAGCAGAAAACTTTTCAACTTCTGCAGGAGGAAATGATGGACTCTTAATTCCGAGACCGCAAACTACGTAATCCAACAGACCGAATATGTTAATCTGACGGCCAAACCGCTTCGACAAGGACCATCTGATGCAATGCTCAGAAGCACACGAATGCGCACAGATCAGTGCTGCAGTGAACGCTCCCTTGAAGTGTCACTTTCCGCGGGTATTCTGTTAGGGCTGCCGTGCAGCGGTGCCGCGCGGGCAGAACAGAATCTGTCTCAGTTCAGCCCAATCTGCCTTAGCGTAGAGGACGCTGGTAACGGAACACCAAGGCGTGTCTCCCGAGTGGCGACAGGGCGAGGAGCACAGTGCCCGAACACCTGAGACGGCAGGCGCCATCCACTCTCCGCCGGGCCGAGATCGCGTGCGAACCGGTTTTTGCGGTAGATCAAATATAAACACTCAACCAACGGGCCGACGACAGGCCGATGCAAAAAGCGAAGGTAAACAGAGTTCCAATGGAACAAGGAGATGGCCGGTAGCGGATGGGGGAAAAACGCCCCAAGGCGAACGTCTGCAGCCTGAATAGAACCCAATGTCAAAGATAACGGGTACCCAGCAAAGCACGAAGGAGAGCATGTTGTGGAGGAAAAGGACTGAAGATTTTTCTGGGAGACTTAGAAGAGAAAAGTAAGAACTGGTGTAGAAAATTAGAATAGCGAAGCAGGAAAGATGCAGGAAAACAGAGAGCGAAAGAGGGCATGAGAGGGAGGGAGAAAAAGGGAGGAAGGAAAAGAAGGGCACGAGAGAGAGAGAGAGAGAGAGAGAGAGAGAGAGAGAGAGAGAGAGAGAGAGAGAGAGAGAGAGAGAGAGAGAGAGAGAGAGAGAGAGAGAGAGAGAGAGAGAGCAAAGCTAAACGACACACCTCCAAGCATAACACCAGACAGGACTGCGCGTAGTCGGCAGACCCGTGAGAACGGCGCCGGTCGGCCCGGCGGTCAGACCGGCCGCCCTCGGTGAGCGGCTGGGCCTCCGGGCCGGTCCAGACGCCCACCGGAATTGGGTTACGGCGGGAGAGATGTGGGCCGCGCGGCCGGCTCCGGTTCGGCCACTCCCCGGCCCGGCCGGCCCGGCGGGGAGCCGCCCGCCCCGAGAACGGGTCCACGCCATCGCCGGCCCGCTCAGCCGAACACCTCCGTGAGCGGGAGCCACGTCTTCACTGGTAGGAAACGTAAAGAGCGTTCTGATCCCCGCAGAACGCGGAGGCAAGCGTCCGGTCACGACCGCCGGGAATCCTGCGACCCCGATACTGATGGCGCCGTCGGAACGACGCGATCCTGATCGCTGGTCAGAGAGACACGGACGCTCCCGGTCACGTCTAACGCGGCGACGACCGCGTCCCGTACCGGCACGCGCTGGGGCCGACTGGCCACGGCAGTCGGCTGGCAGGATGCAACAGCCGTGCTCAGGTCCGGATCTGGTTACTACAATGGAGGCTGCCAAATTGCACGGTGCCAGATGTTCCGCAGATGCCGTCGCCTCGTCCAAAGTCTCCCCGAACACGACGATCCGCGAGGTTCGTGCAAGGCGCTTTGATGCCGCAGGCGAGCAAGAAACGACAGGAAACTACGGGACATTTTTGACGGCATCTGCGGTTTATCGTCATCTAGGACAAGGCTGCTGCCTCCCAGACTCGGGCTGGACACCATACCTTCTTCTCACACGATCCCCTGAGACCGCCACCCGGGCACCAATCCCTCCAGTCCGCCTCCAGCATCGGCATGCGCTCCAAACGCGGCGGAATTGGCTGGCATAAGGGACGGTCCGGTACTTCACATCCGCGAGCCGCCACGGCTCTGAAACACGGCCACTTAGCCGGCAACAGAGCCCACTTCGGATTTCCAGGCGCTCTCGCTAAAGGTCGCTCCCAGTTCATTCAGGCTGTTCTCGCGATCCTTTGGTGGCTCGCGCTTCAAGGAAATGGTCCACCTTAGCACGTGGTTTGCAATGAGATCGCCAAGCCGTAGGCCGCAATCGTAGAAGCCAATTTATAAAACACCTTGCGTCTCAAAACTCGGCACCCACAGCGATTCAAAGCTCTTGCCCGCGGTCTACGTTTGTGTCCTATTCGGCCGTGTCCTATTTAGAGCTTCCGCATGACGCAACGAGCTGCCAAAGGCTAATGAAGGACTGAGTTCATTGGCTGATGTAGGACCGAATTAAGTCATGTTGGAAGATTACTACAAGACATAGTTTTCCAATCTCATGCATTTTCTGAACCTTCAAGCCATTTTCCAGCAAAACGAATCACGCAAACGTTATCAGCCACATTTTTTGCATCAACCAAGTCTATTTACGAAAAATCGACGATCAAGATGAAATATTTCACCTTAAATGGTAGCGTTTGCGCGGGGACGACTCAGGTCTGACCTCGGACTGTTATACGGCACATATTTCAATTCCACTGCGTCAGGGTATCGGGCCCACCAGACCGCTTTTACTGCTTCACACAAACTTTTTCCCTAACCATGCATTTTAAGCTCCCATGAAACGCAGTGGACCTTCTATGTCCCTGTACGACCTCCTTTAAAGTTCGTTAACCCATTCCGCCGGCCTGCGAGGCTGGGGCTATAACCGAACGGGGCCGATTGGTCCGTACGCAAATGCGGCCGTTCATATGGCCAACTGAGCCGGACTGGGGCTGATGGGGCAGTTAGACCGGTGCTTCTCGTGCTGAATGAGCCTTCGTGGCGAGCCAGAACTCCAGAGACGGCGTCGACAGGGCGGGCGACAGTCACGGGCCGGCCGGTGGGGGGGGACGTCCGACACGAGCGATTCAGGCCGGCCAGGTCGATACGAGCGCGGCCGTCCGCGGCCTCGACCAGTCGCACGCGGCCGAGCACACCCAGCAGGAAGGACGGGCTCCGCGAGCCCGCGCGCCGCGCCGTCGCCGGCCGTCACGGAAAGTCGTCCACGCTCAGGGACGAGTAACGGCGCCGGCGTCCGTCGCCGTCGGTCGCCGGCGAGCCGAGGCGCCGCGGAGGACAGGAGGGACAAGGCCGAGGGGGGGGGGGGGCAGCCGTGCGTCCGCCGGGCCCGACCCTCGGTCCGGCCGCCGTCGCCGGTCCGTCAGCCCTGGCGGCGGCACGGGCCGGCGCCGCGGCAGCCCTCCGGCCCGCTTCAGATCGGTTTTCCGCCGCCCTCCGAAGATAACCGTGACCCGGGCGTTCCGCGGGCCGCGCCGGGTCGCCCGTCCCGGCCCCTGCGGCCGCCAGAGCGGGGCCAGGGTCGCCCCGCGGCGGCCCGGTGAACGGGTGGGAAACGCGGCCGCTCCCGGGCCGCAGACCTCGAGACGGCGAGCCGGCCGGTCACGCCGCCCACTGCACGTGCGTTCATCCAGGCGCGACGCTCCGAACGTCATGCACGCGAGCAGCGCTCGAGACCCGGCGTCGAATGCCGGCGGTCTCGCGCGCGCTCGTCAACAAACGACCGCGTACATACCGGACCCGTACACGGAGAGCGGATGTGTCCGCGTCGGCATGCCGAATCCATCACTGCAGAGCGCGCTGGCAAAACCTGTTCCGGACGGCGTTTGCGACAGCACAGTAGCATTAGAAGTCACCAACTTGCCGCGTCCCCGGGTCACGACCTCGCGGTCGTCGGGTCAGGCCGCGGGGTCGGAGGCGGGTCACGGCCCGGAGCGTCGCGCGGCACGGCGCGCCGAGGCCGGCGAGAGGCGTGGGCGGCGCGGCGGCCGCGCGTCCGGCTGCCCCCGGCCGCCGCCGCTCCAGAAAAACACGTCAATCACGAAGTACCGAGTGAAAGGCCGGCGGCCGGCCGAGCCGGACCTGACCGCCGGGCCGGTCCCGGCCGGACCCGACCCGACCCGACCTCACCCGATCTGACCCGACCAGACCCGATCCATCCGGATCAAACCCGGTCGGCCGTCGGTGCCGCCTGAGCCGCAGGCGGGCGGGCTCCGGTGAGAATGACACACAGCCTCCGAACGGCGGCCGAGGGCGCGGCCTGAGCCGACCCTGTGTGCTATCTCTCACGTGCAGGCCGTCTCCGGCTGGAGCGCATATTCGACGAGTGACGGACGTTAAGTCCGAGCCTTCCTGGTGGGCCCGGGAAGACGCTGTCCAATGCAATGACTGCGATACAGGGGTTAAACGTGTCCAACACAATGTTTTCCCTTCTCGTCGGTTTGCAGTTTGCTCAGCCGTGCGTCCTGGTGCGCCGTTTATCTATGACTAATTGGGTTTACGGAGTCGAAAACGATTCGCTTTGTAGGCGGCACCGCTGAAATCCCTGTGACGGGAACAGCTTTCCACGAAAAGTTGCCGCGGACTTTCGACCACGGAAATGGCAAGCGTCGAGCAACTTCGAACGGGGCTTAAATCAAAATGGGATTTACTCCCACGGCCCTGGATTATTTATCGTTGCAGCGTAGGCCAGATTAGCCTCCGTCTCCGGCTGGGCACGTGAATAAGTAACAGGGAGATGGCGGAAGAAAAATGGAATTTTACAGGAACTCATCATTTTAGAGTTAGCAAAAATGGAAATGAGGGCGCTGCCAGAAAAGGCCACCGTCTGATCCAAACAACTGACATAAAAGGCATAAAGTGGTACACCGGCCGACATTTGCAAATGAATGTTGCCACATAACAAGGGAAAATAACAGTTCTCGCAATTCCATAAGGACATTTACCGTACCAGGTGTAACGGTTACATCTGCTATTCACATACGCTATCTTAAAAAAAACCTACAGCACCATTAACTAAATTCGGAGAACCAGGGTTTTAGTGCCACACGAAACCCGACGAACCGTGACGAGCAGTTTGAGCTCGGCCGGGCGCACGAAGTTCTCGGCCAAATTAGGCAGGCTCAGTGACGCGCATCGCACTCGCAGCGCCTCGCTGGACGGCCAGACGTCACCAGCTCGCCGTGACGTCACAGAAGTTATCGCCGCGTCCTAAACGCCTCGATCCTCCGCCAGAGGGCGCGCGCGGACGTCCATCTCGCCGCCGTCGACAGCCCGATCGGTTTAATCCGAGCCCACCGACGACCCCGCGCACCGCCCTGTCTCCCGCCGAGGACCGTTACGACCGCCGCGTTCGCCGCAGTCGAGCGGTGCAGGGCCAGACGGGCTCCGCGGGTCGCCGCCTGACCGCCGGCTGGCCCTCGGCGCCCGCGGGCACCCCGCGGTCACGTCTGGACGACCGGAGCCCAGCGCGAACCGCAGAGACCGCCAATCAGACGTCGAGAATCGCAGGCGGTGATGCGGTCATCGCCTCGGACCCCTAATGAAGGGTCGTGGTTTCGAAGGCGGATAATTGCGTACTTCGCTGGCCCCGAAACGTACGACCGGTGCGAAAGGTTGCGCCGGGGATGACCTCGGTAGTCTAATGCGTCGTCGAGGCGCGCCCTCGGCGTAGTGACCTGCGGGACCGGCCGACAAGTGACATCGGGGTCACGCCAGCACTGAATCGATATGAAAATCTGGGTCGCTGACACAGTAATGGACTCGTGTCTTGTCGATCACAAGCTCCCTGACATGATTATTTCTAGGATTCCAAGCCGGTTATGCTATCTCAGAACCCAGGCTCCAGATGTCAAAGGGCATGCCATTTGTTCACTTTATAGTCCACGGTCATCTCCATTTGAAAATCCCCATGTGACAAATGGTTTTATTAATTTTATTCCGCGAAGAGCGAGCAGGAGCAAAGATGCCAAATCATTTAAGTCAATTCAGAAACTGAATCGAGTCAGGAGACGTTTCAACGAGCGTGAACACGCCTCGGCGGAACCGCGCGCTGTTAATGTCCGGACCGTCAGCCAGATTGGACCCTGGAGACCGGGGTGCGTCAGGACCGGCCGCGTCGTCACGTTCGCCCGGCCGACGACGGCCGATAAATATTCGCCGTCCGCCGCCGGCCGGGAGACTCAGCTCTCCGGGAACACGACAGCTGAGACAGCCCCGGTCCCGGTCCGGTCCCTGGCGCCCCATCCTCCGTCGCCGACCGCGCGGGGTCCGGTCCGACGGTCCGGCCGCGCTGAGGACCGGCCGGGGCCGCCGCGGGTGCTCCGGTTCTCTCCGTCGCACGGCCGGGTACTGAAGTGCGGTCTAAGTGTCGCCTCGGCGAGAAGGCTGATCGATCGCGGGAGTCTGGCGGACGCAGGCCGCGAGGCGCGGGAGTCGGGCGGACCCAGGCTGCGAGGCGCGGGAGTCGGGCGGACAGGCTGCGAGGCGCGGGAGTCGGACGGACCCAGGCCGCGAGGCGCGGGAGTCGGGCGGACCCAGGCTGCGAGGCGCGGGAGTCTGGCGGACGCAGGCTGCGAGGCGCGGGAGTCGGGCGGACCCAGGCTGCGAGGCCGGCCGCATCCACCGCGACCGCGGCGACCCGAACAGAAAGACGGGACAGAGAGACAGACGGACACCGGCCCCGCCAGAGGTCACGGAGACTCCCTCCTCTCGAGCGGCCGGGTCAGCCGAGGCAGAAGGCCTCTGATGTCGACGTCAGGCCGCACAGAGTCCCAAACCACCGACCAACCGTCCCGACACGATGGCGCCCTGGAACTGATCCCAGATCACGCCGGACCAGCAGCTTCACGGAGACAAGCAGCACGGCGAGCCCACACCACAGAGCGCACAGCGCCAGTCACCTTGCCGCTGCCGACCAGCACACACCGACGGCCGCGTCTCTTCTGACGGTTGCATGCAAGATCCGAGACGGCAGCCACCGGCCCTGGTGACGTCACTCGTGTCAAGGTCGCCGCCCGGGCGTGACCGAGGCCGCCGCCAGCAGCGCGTGAAGACTGCCGCCGCCGCCGCTGCCGCCGCCGGCTAAGTGGCCGTGTTTTACGGCGTCTCAAGAGGAAAGTGGCCGCCCTCTCTATGCAAACAAACGGAGCGGGTGGCTCCCGTTGGCAGGCGTCACCGCGCGCGGAGCGTGTGACACGTGACAAGGCATGGCCGCCACAAATAAGACACACGCTGAGGGATGTTCCGCGGACGACGGCCGCTCCGGCGCGTTTCTCCGCGCGCGGGCGGCTGGGCGTGGGACGCACGCCAGGCGGTCCGGCGCCCCGCACGGTCGGCGCCGAGCCGGCGGCGCTCTGGCGCGGACCGTAACCGAAGACCGGGAGCAACGGCCAAGTCCACGCGGCTGACTCACGAACCAGACACGGCGTGGGGCAGGTGCGAACGGAGCCGCGGCGCGGCGGCGACGGCGGCGGGCAGGCGGCCAGCGGCAGCGGCCGCGCGCCTCGCCTCCCTCCGCGCCGGTCCGCCGGTCCGCCGGTCCCTCCGCGCCGTGAACGAGGCGGCGCCGGCGAGTCAGCAGCCCGCCGCCGCCGACTGCCGACGCGGCTAATCGGCGATCGGCGCGGCGCGGCGCCGCCGATTGCGTTAGCCGGCCCGGGCGGCGGCCGGCGCCGCTGGCACTGACCGATGGCGCTGTCGCCGCGCCTGACGCACGAGGCCGCAAATTGGCGCGGCCGGCGCTCCTCGCCGCCCCCGCGTCGGCCGCGGCGGGGCCGCCTGACGACGGGAAGGTGACGACAGGCCGCACGAGACCGGCCGGGACCCGCGGCCGCCGCCGCCGCTGCTGGTCCGGCGACCCGGCCGGCCGAGTCTTCCGTTAAACCACGGCCGGCGGTGCGGCGTGCGCCGCGTCGCGCCGACCCGGCCGACCGGTCGGCCATCCGGCCCGCGCCGCCGCCGCGGCCGCCGCGGCCGGCACCGCCTGACATCGCCAGACAGGAAAAAACCGCCCGCCCGCCGGTCTGGAACGCGAAGGCCGAGCCGCTCCGGCGCAGCCGGCGGAGGCCTCCCTGGACGGACACTCGGCGCCGCCCGGCCGCGTCCGCTGCCGCCGGCACGGCTCGGTCGGGGGGGGGGGGGGGGGGGGGCGCCGACACGCGTCCGGCAGTCCCGGCCACGGCGCGGCCAGGTGTCGCCGCCGCCCGAGCCGCCGTTTCGAGGAAGAGGCCCCGGGAACGGCAACATCCGTGATGAGTCAGCGCGCCGAGGCGGTCTGACGCTTACCTGAGTTGAAGCAGGGTGCGGCCCCTTCATTCCATCGTCTGGCGACCCGGTGTCCTCTGGAATGGAGAGTTTTTCGGTAAATTTTCCGGCCACCCCTGGCAAGGGCCGCACTTGGCAAAAGGGTCTTAAGAGGCCAGAGTCTTTAATTAGCACATAGGACAAGCTCTCGAGGAAATTTTGAATGCTGCTGCTCGATTGTACAAGTACGTGTACCGAGTGTAATGGAGGCAATGCCGTATATTCCCAAAAATGCAGTGTTTTTGGCTAGCCTTTTTGTTGTAAGTACACACGCTAACACGCAGACGTGATCGGCAGCTCAGCTGGTAGAGCCCAGGTCTCCCTGTCCTGGCAAAATGAGTTCGAGTCGACCTGGTGCTCGATATCTGGCCCGTGGGTCAGCTGACAACTGGCCAGCATTGGGTCAAGCTGACTTCCACACGGTAGTTTTGCAACCTTGGCGGCATTCAACTTTCGCCACAAAATTAGCCGTTTCCTGGAATTGCGCGATCGGGTGTAGGGGTCGGAGCCTATGATTAATGCGGGCTCCGATCCCTAACATAATCCGATCGAACCGCTCGGATCGAACTTATGAAAAAAAAACAGGCGATGCTTGTCATGACAGTGAAAAGTCATAAACGGCAGGGCGGGGAAAACGTGGAAAAAACAGAGGACGAAATTCATTTTTTCCAAGCAAGCAACGATCGAGAATTCACTCCACAATTTCTCTTCCAAACGTTCCTTGCACTTGAGCCGTGAGTTGTGGCCACGGCTCCAGACGCGAACGTCACCGTCCAGTAATGGACGGCAATGGACTCGGTGATTTACCGCCCCCCATTCCGGCGGCGACATCGACCCGATTTCATCCACGACCGTCCGGACCGCCGCCGCCCGGCCCGGCCCCGCCAGCTCCAGCGCCCCCGGCTCTGCCGACCCCGGCCACAAATCGCACCCTCCGGGCGCTTGCTTCCCTTTCAGCCGGGGCCGCCCGCGGCTGCCCGGCCCGGGACGAGCCGAGACTGAGATCTCAGACGGCCGCGGCCGGCCCGAGGGAATTCTCGGCTCGGCTCGGAACAATACGCCACCATTCAGACGGCGGGACGGCGCTGAAAGCCGGCCGGCGGCGAGCGCGTGACCAAAATCCTCCCGGAGGGACCGCCGAGGTCGATTGGTCCGCGCAGCTCACACGCAGAAGTAGACGTATACGCCCGCCGTAGTTTTCCGAGTGAGGGACTGCAAATTTCTCGAAAAGTATGAATGCGGAGACAGCTGCCAGTAGGAATTCAAGGCTCAAAATACATCAGGCATGGTGTGAATAACCGCGTGGTACAGTACCATTAGTGAACAGATATTGGTCCGACCAACCTCTCAAATCCTGAAAAATATCGACATTTTGTCGTTTTATTCCACGTCGCGAGGGGGTTGGGGTTGGTGGACTCCGTATTCCCCCCGATGACGTCGACCATGGTGGTGATAGGTACTGGGTGCCACGCGAATGCCCTTCGTGGTGGTGACCTTATCGTATTTCGGGCACCGTCCAGTGAGGGACCTCGAGACGACAGCCTGAGAAAACGACGGCGCCTTCGACAAAAACGCCTCGGACGGCCATGAGACCCGCCGCGAGCTTTTTCGCGGATCGGCGCGATCTCGCCGTCTCCTGGGAGCTGCAGAGCCTCAGATGGCCGCGGCGCCGGCGGCGAGCGTTCAGCAAACCCGGCGCGGGCGGCGATCGGCCGGCGCACGTGATGCAACAGCTGGCGCCCGGCCACCTGACAGGTGTCGGCCGGAGCGTCGCCCCCGCCCCCGCCCCCGCCCCCTGCCGCAGGCGCCGGCCGGCGCCGCCGTCCGCCCCGCCACACATGAGCCGTCCTGCCGTTGAGCAGACACCACCCTTCTGTACAGGGGTCTGGGCTCTACACAATGGACCTGAATATTTCTGGTTGCGCCTGTTCGTTCCTGGGACGCGTGGATCTTTCTTTTGCGACTCGTGCATATCCACTAGATTCGTCACGTCGCCTTGAGATGTGGCTTAGCTTACAACGGAGATACCAGCTTTTGCCTCTCAAAATGCACCCAGCCAGAACGGAAGCATTCTCTTTTTACATATTCCAATACTACGGTGACGGGTATCATTCCCGAACTATCCAAAAACAGATTAGCTGATGCATATGGATGGCGCCAAAGGTATTCAGATATTCGGCACCAAGACAAACAGGAACAGAAATTGCTTCATACGGTTCGTGGTAATGTCAATGACCAATACACATGATGCTGACGGGAGACTCACGGAACTCAAGAATGGGACAGCCAGCTACGCAGTTCGTTTAAATCGAGTAAATGGCCCTTCGGCCGTAGACCTCCGACGTTCACCATCACAACATCCCCGGCAAAAACGACCCCCTCCTCTGCGCCTCCAGCCGCCGGCTGCCCGCGCCGCGCAGCCCCCGTGACCCCGGGGTCAGCTCAGTCGAGTCGTGACCTTGAGGGCAACAGGACGCCGGTCAGCGACCTCCGGCCAGGCGCGGCCGGCGGCCGCCCGCCCCGTGACGCCACGGCCGCGCCCAGTGACGTCAGGATCCGGCTCGGCGCCGAAACGGGAGGCCGGCCGCCGAGGACGGAGCGTTGCCTCGGTCGGCGCCTCTCGTCACAGTCGAGTGTATGAGGCAATAGCAGCAGGACTTGTTTAGACTTGCACAGAGGAATGCGCTGAGGGACATTGTCAACTGTGAGTCGTTCGTCGTGCAGAACCCTAGAGGCATTGTTAAATTCTCTTTCAAACTATGAGGAAACTTGATCGCCTGCCTCTCCGGTGGCGGAGGCATTCGTTTTTCCAACTCGAGACGGTGGCGTATGACGATGGGTTTGTTAACGACAGGCTTGGAATAAGGGAGAGCACCGGGCATGGATTTCTTCGTTCCCGAAAACCCTCGAGGTGTTATCCCTCTCGCGAACAGCGATGGGAGAACCCCACACCGCGGCCCCGTAGTTCGACCCACCGCCAAAGCATGGCACGACGAGACTTCCAAAGAGGAACCAACGCACCACGTCCTCAGGAGGGAGACGACACCAAATCAAAGTCCTCACCAATGCGAGAAGGGGTCACAGCGAAACTCTAATGACTTCGCAACCGTTTGGGGAATAAAACGTCAGCATCACGAAAAAGGAGACGGTTCAAAACGCACTTACTGGATCTCGATCTCCAGTCCTCCTGAACAGGAGGACTGGAGATCCTGTTACTGCGTCTTAACATCGTTCCCGTCGCAAGAACGTGGCTTCAACATGACAGGCGTGGATGTGTTCGCTGTAAGCCCCACGGCTTTCAGAAAACCTTACGACGGTGGTCACAATACTTCAGGCTGTACCGCGTTATCACGCTAGAATCCGGCACTATAAACGGCGTCTCGGTAAATGGGAAATGTCGTCAGGCCCAGCTGCCGCGAGACACACGACGTCACGGTCAACATTTCCCAATGTTTCTCCCACGGGACAGCCTGTCGCGGAAGTGTAGGAGACCCGGCCAGCGCTGACCGCGGCCGTGGAGAAGGCCCGGGCGGCGCTGACGGGGCCGTCCGGACCCGGCCGCCGGGCTGACGCGGCAGCCCGGGCCGCTAATCCTCGCCTGAGCCGATCACCGCCGAACGGTGTGACCGCCTGTCCGGCGGCCGGGACGGCCGGACAACAGGCGCCGCCCTTAAGCCGGCGACCGCGTCAACGATACGGTGGCGTCCTCAGGTCGCACGGAGACCTCCGGACAGGTCACCGTCTCTCCGGGCCCAGTCCACGGTAGACGTCAAGACCCTTACTGTCCGAACGGCGCAGTGCAAGGCTGCAATCAACAGCCCTTTTAACAATCAATACACCCTATCGTCTGTGCGCACATCGTCGTACCATGGCGGCACAATCCGATAGTAAATGTCTTCGTGTCAATACCGGTGGCGACAGGGCTTCGCTGGTGAAAGGAGAAAGGCTGCGGTCCCTCCGCTGACCAGCCCCCGGTCATCAGGAGCGAAGACCCCGGCCACGGCGTCGCAGAAGCCCTCGCCGGCCCCGGAAGCTCCGTCCTGAGCGCGGCCTCTGATCGCCGCACATCGCAGGTCACGCCGGAGAAACCGCCGCTGCACAGACTAAAACGCCGCAGTCTCGGACGGCGCCCGCCCGCACGCGGCGCGGCACCGATCTCCCGTTTAATCCGCCGCTCTCCAGTCGATATCGGACAGCCATCTCGGCTCTCGCGGATCTCTTTATTCGTGAGAGCCTTTCTCGGGCCAGAGGAGGTGTTGATGTCCGCCAGCATCGCGGCGTCCGTCACGAGGAAGGAGCGGGAAGTCCGCGTCGCCGACCGGCCATGCATCTTGCCGGGCGCCGTGCAGAGAGAGGCGGCGATAGCTCGTGCGTCAGGCCCTCTCACAACTTTCGCTCGAGCGTCGCCGCGGCGGCCCATCGGCGACGCCCAATCGCGTGATGGTCCCGACAAAGTTGTCCGGTCCGCGGGAGTCCACCGTCAGATCGCGGCCGCTCCTGTGCTGGCTTATTTGGTCTTGAAATTGTCCGGCTCGCCGGATTCCACCGTCAACCCGCGACCGCTCCTCGGCGCAACTGGTCCGCTGCAGCGACCTTCAGCGCACGGTAATGTCGACACAGACGGCCCGATGTCTGAATGCTCTTTCATCAGACGATGTGCAAGTCCGCGTTTCCTGTTTTCTCGAAGATGGCTCGCCGTCTGCATTCCGCTCAGGAAACGTGCCACATCCGCACTCTTCCTTTAGCTGACGAAGCCAGGCGGGGAACAGAGACGAAGATGGCAAATTACTACCCAGCGCCGCGTCAAATGTAACGTAATCACCACCTTCAATCCAATTCACCAGCTCTCCGCGTCGTTGCGTGCACGAACGGCCCGCAGCAGTGCAGATGCACCCCAAACGTCTCCCAGTGGAATGCAACGCGGTCTCTCCCCCACCAGGACCGTGTAATTTGCAGGAGGCCGACTCGTTACGCAAAACACGGTCAGCTGGCGGACGCATTTACGTTGCGCCAGGCTCACTGAGGTGGTGACCCGGCAGATGGTCAGCAAGGCAAACAGCTGGCACGTGTTCAACGCGTTTAGAGGACGACAACAGCGACAGGCGTACACGGGAACATGTGACAGACGAAGAATAAATGGCAGCGATCACCAACAAACGAAAGAGACCGATTAATACGATAGACTGAGAAAGCACTCTGGAGTCTTCATCTGCAGGTGACAAAAACGTGCTAGACCCAACCAACAGCCACTGAAAATATATTGCATATAAGTGCAACGTTTCAAAGTAAGGTGGCTTTTCAGTCAACTCTCCGACGACCGCAAGACTGATCACAAAGGTTAACATTTCCCAGATCAAGACAGTGTAACCCTACACCAAACGACAGCCTGAACAGCAAGCTATGGCTCCGCTGCCCGGACGGAAAATCAACGACACCGAAAACGAACGCCCTGCGAACGCCCTGGAGACCCAGACGCTGACACATCCATCAAGGGGAACACTTCATAGTCTCCCTCTTCGTCGTCAACGCACCCGCGCAAGGGTTCGAATCACATCAGTACGAGGGCCCAACTCACTAAAAAACACGAATAGGCCGCTGCATCAGAATGAAAGTCCTATGTTCATTATTCAGCCCCAGCCACCAGGCATTAAGGGAGCCTTCCCAGGCTCGGGAAACCTAATGGAAATGGATTACTCAAGAAAATGGGCCCATCAGGTCTAGTGTCATTACAACGCTGAATGAAACCTCATCACAGCAAAAACCAAAGATGAGCGGGGCCACAAAGGAGGAAGCCGACAAGCCTTAATAGCGCACGAGACGGCCGTCAATTGACGGCTGACGTCCTCCGCTTCCCGGAGACGCGACGGGCGTGTCCAAAATTAGAAATTCGACGTCGTTAACGGATTCCAGCGAGTTCCCGCGGCGCTTCTCGGCTGATGAGACCCACATACACAACAGCCGTCAGGCCGGGCCACCCCGCCGCCCCATCTTCATCACGAACGGCGGCCAGCGACGGCCGGGCGAATTGGGTCGCCGTCCCTGCGGCCAAATTAACGCGTCCGCGCCGCGCCGCCGGCCGGCGTGAACGACGGAGAAGCCGGCCGCCGAACGCAGGCCGGCCGGACCCCGCCCGCCCTGCAGGAGCCTGCATCGGGGCTGCAACAGGGCCGCAGCAGGGCTGCAGCGGTCAGTCCGAGAGCGGCGGCCGGCCGGCGGCCCGGCCACACGTGGACACGCGCGGCGCGGCCGGCCGGCGCACGCGCCGTCGTCCCTTCGCCGCCGCAGGGCGATGGCTGGGCGCTGACGTGGCCCTGCGGCCGGTCGCCCGGACTCAGCGACGGCCGCGCGAGCGACAGAGCCGTCCGCACCTGCGCTGGCGACCACGCACGGTGAGGGTCGAGCAGCTGCGCGGCTCGGCGCGGCTCCGATGGCCCGGCACAGCCCGGCGGCACATCAGCCGGTGATTCGCGCGCGGAGGTCAGCTGTAACGTCCGACAGCGTTCTCGCGTTCTCGCGTCTGCTTGGAGTGCCGTCCGACGGCCGGCACTCCAAGCAGACCCCTCGGCGCCATCGCGAAACAAGGGCGCGCCGCGGACTCGGCGACCTGTTCCTCGCCACGCTCCCTGCGGGGCCCCACGACTCGGGCGGGCGCCGAATTCGTCACGCGGGGTGAGGCCGGATGCTCGCTCTCCAGAGCATGCCGGGATGCAGCGCGTGGGCGGGTGACGAAGCTCGTTCGCCAGTCGGGGCACGGGCAGTTAGCGGAGCGGCTGACACGCTGACGACCCCGCTGGCCACGTGAAGAAAATCCCGCGCAAAGCGTAACGGGGCAGAGTACAATGCCGCCGTTGGCGCCGTCCTGTGCGGCTGACCGAGTCGAACTCATACATTTTCAGCACGTCGCCTTTGCCTCGGCTCCTCGACTCAGGAGAAGCTTTGCTTCTCTGCATGTTCCCGGGTTCAGCTCCGCCCAATCAGAGTAACAGCTTATTTCGGAAAGCTGGACGATGCAAGTTTGCAGCCGTATTCCATCAAGCACAGGATATGAACCAGCACGTTCTGCACACATTGTATCACTAACGCCGCGGATTTAAAGTACATTACATCTTAACCAGACACAAAGGAATGGAGACTTTCTAGCCTAAATTAATTCTCCATGTTACGACCTCAATGCCACGGATGAAAACATTCATGACAGCAGTTTCAGGGAAAAAGAGGTGCCCACAGGCCGCTGAGAACTCGATGCATTTCCACTATGGAGTCAGTCTCGCTCGAGAACCGTTGGAACGAAGCCACTTACGTGTATCACAATACTGCGACGTCTCTCGCGCTTTGAGTGAATTTCGCAAGGAGGGCCGCCATTCCCGTCCATCCGACGTACCACGTCCATGGGGTCGGCACAAAGAAAACAAAGAGCCGCCGAAATCATTAACCGACGAGCGGACCATGACAAAAGCCCTCATGCGGTTTCCAATTAACTCGGCGGCGGAGGATTAACGACGCCAACATGCTAATTCGGCGGCAGCGACACAAAAACACGGCTCCTCCCATACGGCGCGGCGGCCGGCACAGCTTCGGAGCCGGGAGGCGGGCTGCGGGCCTCCATCACCAGCCCGCAGCGCCTCCTTCTTCTTCCCTGGGTCTACCGACGCACACCACACCGCCGCGCCCCTTCAAGGGAAGACCGCCACGAGATGGAGGCCCGGTGGACCGCACCTTCACTGCACCTCACGCGGGGAGCAGCAGTAATCCGAGAGCAAACACTAGATTACGGCGCGGCGTCCCGTTCAAACAGACATCCGAACCCCGATGATGCCAGTCCGGAGTCGGCATGCGCGGGCCTTCATATCGCCACCCGCTGTTCGCTGCCCGGACCCGGCCTTACAGTTAGGTGCGATCGGCGCGGCAAGACCTGCTCGTCGACGACGTCTTCCAAACGCGCTAGTGAGGGCCTCGGGCGTCGCCAAGTGGTGACGTCAGCACCAATTGGCCGAACTACGACAGCGGGCCCCGAACTTGTGCGCGAGAGTGGCAAATTGATGGGCTCGATTGCTGAAAACGCCGCTGATGAGCTCCCAGAACTGCTCGGGCCCGCAAACCGTCACGTCTCGAGCCGCGGAAGTTTTAAATCCCGCGTTAAAAGGCCGATGGGAACGTTCCGGCGGAAGCGCGTGGTCGTCGGCGAAACAGGCCGCAGCAGTCATGGCGGTCTGTACAGCCTTGGTCATGGCGGACGGCGCAGTCCGACGTAGCGACCGAATTACCTGTCAAGCGGAGTTCCTGGCAGGTCACGCGTTATCCCAGGTATCCAGAGGCAGGCCGGGCTCGCTCGCTCGCTCACCGCCGCGCGGCTCCGGGCCGCAGTGCCCGCATCCACCAGCCGGCGCCCGCGCGGACTTGCGGCGAACGCGGCGCGTCACCGGCGGCGCGGCGTCACCTGTTGCTCCCTCGCTCGCCAGCAATCACCGGGTCGCCGTCCGGCGCACTGGGACGGCTCCGAGCGACCGGGCGACGGACAATGCGGCGCGGTTCACGCACTCACAATAGCAACGGCCGAACAAGTGCGCCCGCGTTCGCACGAGTAACCTTTTTCTCGGATGGCCGCGGGACATACGTGACGGTTGGAATACAGCGGTGGGGCTCGGGAGTCGCAGGTGGAAGCGCAGACGACGGCGGGCGGATTCACAGGTGGAGAGAGCGCGGTGAAACGGGTCGCGCAGCCCGAAGACTTCGACGCCCAATCGCGTGGGGGCATATCACCGGCGTAATGTAAGCCGAGTAGTGGCCGATGCTCCCATTTAGTGAAACACGAAACCTTTACTCTGGTACATCTGATTTCAAATGCCATTTTTGTGGGTAGCAAGTCAGTCTAAAGAAACACGCTGGATCCTCATGTTACGGTCTAACCGCACATAGTCACAGCGGTGGTGATGTTAAGTCTTTGCATGCATTAATTGCGGCGGAAAATGTCGAAAAGCCAATCTTGGTGAAAAATGATCCCGCCGAGCCAACTTTCAAAAAAAGAAACGCAGACAAGAAAGCTGCGTGGGCCAGCTTTTAAATGAACATTTCAAAAACTGAAGGCAGTGACAACTCCCAGCTTCTGCCATCCTAATGGAAAATACTACTTAAAGGGTAAAATTGCCCACGCTAGGTGGGGCCCTCATCCTCATACGATTTACTCTCTCCTGAATTTTTTGCGCTGAACCGCCGATTCCAGTAGCACATGTCTTTATGGTTTTCAAAGCAAGTCGAGAAAAAAATGAAAGGCAAATCGCCGCGTAAAAATGCCCCCGCCAGTTGCATTGGTAACATCGAGGCAAATCCTGGCAGCCTCACCATTGCGCCACGAACTCGACAGGGAACGAGTCGCAGTAGCGGCCCTTTGAAAGCTCGCGATAAATTGCTGCCGACGGGAGCGCCAAGCGGGCCGGTTTGGATGCGGTCAACGCGGGGAACAAAAAACAAACAGCCGACGCTGCGCTGGGCCGATACGTCAGCGGCAGTTTAGCAACAAACCAAACATCCTCGCGCCGCCGACCCGTTACCGAGCCCGAGTTTTCGGCGCCGGCTCGCGGTCCTGTTGATCAGCGTCGATCCCCGCGGCCCCTCACGGGTCACGGGATCCCCCGTGACTCACTGGACCGGCCGCGGTTCCGGCGGCCGTCGGGGAGGCCAGGCCGGGGCCCGAGCCCGCGGCCATTGTCGAGCTGAGGGCGCCTGCAGTCCTGTTTGCCCGGCGCAGCATATTTGCAGAGACGCCGTCACCGACAGACCCGTTGCAAACAGTCTGTCGGCTGTCTGCAGCGCAAACATTCGCACCGCCGGGCACGCAACAGCGCACCTCGTGCTCGTTCGTCGTGAGGCCGAGCACGCCGCCTGTGGCCGCTTCAGAGAGGTACGGTAAACGGCAGTTATCCGTCGTCATGTCCGCGATGGTGTGATGGCGGGATGGAATGCCAGTTTAATGTGGCGCCCCTTTAATCAAATCAAACGCCTGTAATGAAGCCACTTGAGTCAAATCGTCATTTTACTAAGATCTGATCCATAAATCCGTGTCACGATACATGGCCATGTCGTGAATGTATTTCCTCCAGCATTCCGCATATGTCTTAAGCCATCTGATAGCTACTTAGATAAATGGATGCAAGGACTTTTTCTTTCGCGCTTGACGCACTGAAAATCACGCTATGTGATAGCTTAATACGCAACGACTTCACGTGTATCTTCGGCTAGCTAAAGCATATTCAGATGAAACTCGACAGTTGGATGCCGCGGGACAAGCCAAGCATTTTCGATGCAGTGACGTCACCCGCACGTGCGATCACGGCGGTACCGATCTAACAGCCGAGTCCGAGAGATTCCCGAGTACCAACCCCGGGAGCGTGAGCACCGTTCATGCGGGCGCGCAGCCCGGCAGCCGGCCGACACGGCGCGTGCGGCCCGCCGGCCACGAGGTCAGATCAGACGCGGCAGCCCACCGGCGGCGGAGCGGCCGGCCGGCCCAGGGTAAACGCAGACGGCTGCCCAGGGCTCAGTCAGCTGATCAAAGACGGCCGGCCGCGCCAGACGTCGGCGGCAAGAGTGGAGTTCGGCGCACCTGCTCGGGTCCAGATGGACGGCTGTAATTGGAGAGGCCTGTGGAAGACGCACGCCACTCGGGAGGTGGACGCGAGCCAGGCCAGCGTAGAGGCCGGCACGTTTTGGCAAAACCGGCGGCCAGCGGACCAAGCTATCCGGCTTCGAGAAACAAGACTCCATTCCGAGACGGAAAAACGAAGAATGGCCTGCCGGCCGGGTCAAGCATCACCTCCAGACGCCCCGTCAGGGCCCCGCTGTTCGCCCAGTCAGCGCGCCCCAGCCGGCCATAAGACAATATTCTCGTCCGCTGGGGCCTTGTCCGTCGGCCGGCCACCTGCCAAGTCCATTCTAAATCCAGAGAGCGAGTAGCCGCCGCCACCGTCTGGCGGCCGTCCTCCGTGCCGCCCGCCGTCCCCCGCCCGCTCTGCGTGCTGGCACCCTGCGGTTGCCCGGCCCTTCTCGAGCGCCTCGATAGACTGGCGAACGATGATGCCTTTCATGGAGATGACTGAAGTAAGAACCAGATTGGGTATATTGGAGGTAAAATTATTGTAATCCATGAACATGTCAGTCCCGGTTCCCGAAACGTAATTCAGTCTATCCTTCAATCTGAAATGCAACGAAATGATTATCCGATTATTTTCAACGTATCATATGACCAATTCTCTTCCACGCTCGCTCAAGCGTAGCACCATTTATGATCTATTTGAGGGTGTATTAATCTCTTAGCTCCTGGATATAACCTGTTGAATTTAAGTGCATGCGATTCGTCAACACGGCATCATGTTAAGACCTCTGATCAGAGGGAGAGTGCGTCTGACTCACGGGCGTAGATTCGACCTCGGAAAATCCGTCCTTTTCTGCCAGGAAGTACGCGACAAACATTGCATCCTTACAGTCGTGGCCTTGACGGACTCAACGCCTATCGGACTCCTCGCATGAATGCCTGAGGGCCCTGAATGGACTGAAATGACTTTTATTCACAAAAACAGGGGCCGAAGGTTGTTGAAAATAAACAGCAACCATGCAGCCATCCCAATGTCGGGCCTAGGATATTACGTTTGATTGAGTATTCAGATGTAAATTGCACGGTGAAACGCCATATTTGCTGAGTACCGTGTTTATGGCGGACAAAAATTATCTGACAATATATAAGGCATAAAGCAATGTGCGCATCAAAATATTACATAAAATAACATATAGAAATAAATATAATAAAAATAGGATATAAGAAATGTATGTAAAAATAATAAAAAGCCAGAAGAGGTGACATTAACCACCCTGATTGCAGATGGTTCAGCAAAATGCTATTTATCGTCCTTATCCATTGTCTGACGTCCACTGTTGGCGTGTTTTCAACAGGTGAGGAAAAGAGGCATCGATATCCTTGAATCAATGCTTAATCTGATTCGGTTCTATCCTAACAGATGGCAGGAAAAGATCAAACACCGGAGCAGTTGCGTCACAGACGGCCATATCTAAATTGCTAAACTTCCTTAAACCTTCAAAAAAAGGTAATTTTCTTGTCCACTCCAATATCTTCGCTCCAAGCCACCTTTTAAAAGTCTGCTGGCCCAAACGAAGGTGTTCTGATAATTTTCAGGGCTTGATAAAGGTTCAAAAGCGGCAACCGCGAAAGAGTTTACAAGTCACCAGCCCTTTCATGGACGTTTGGTGAGGAAATGCTCCTAAGCATTCCGGTCATGGAAACCTGTTCCACGCACAGTTTACCGTGTCCCGAATCTTGCGGTATCAAGACACGCGATATTGATCTTTTGGAAAGTGATTTGAATCAAACATACCCTGGGAACGAAAGCCCCATGCCGAACGCAGTCCGACATCAATATCACTCAATCAGAAATAAAGCAATCCAAAAACAATCCTTCACAATATGATTCAGAGGCACGCACTGCCAGTGAAAGCTGCGTCTACTCGAGGGACGGAAGCGTCGCCAGTGCCCGATCGCACCCCCTCACCGGCAAGCGAGAAAACGGTGGACGGATTTATTGGCCATTACTCGGCAGGCCGAAGCAGCGTATGACGTCAACCGCGTCAGCCTGCGTCTGCGCGATAGGAAATTCCAGCGGCAGACACGCGCGATACTGCGACCGCGGGGCGCGGTTTTGCGGGTGATCGAGTCGTTCTTTTGGCCCGGCTTTGCCTTGTTTACCAGTGATCTGTCAGACGCGAAGCCTACCGAGCCTGCCAAATGACTCGGAACCAGCGAACGGACACGCACAATGCTGCTCTACAGAGGAAAAGTCCGGCCGAAAACGAAAACATCGACGGCAACCGGATGAGTACCGCGTGGCCTCCAGTCGGCGGCCCAGCGGTCGGCCGCGCATCGACGCCGGCGACGGCATTACCTGCGGCGGCTTGGTCGGCCATGGCGTCCAGCCGGTCCTGACGGCGGCCAGGTCGGTCTCGGCCGGCACAGGGCGTCACCGCTGCCTCCTCCCGGCCCGCGAACACGGCCATCCACCGCAGCCGCGCGCGCCGCCGCCGCCGCCGGCACCGCCGACGGCGCGAAAATGATGCCGCGTCGCGGCCGACGGCGGCCGGCGGCGGCGGTATTTTTAGGGCGGATCAGCGCTCAAGTGCCAAGGTTTGATCCGCCGAGGCGACGGCGATCGCGATCGGGTGGGCGTCGCGCGGCGGCGCGCGGCGCTGGCCGGCCGCGCCACAATGGCCGTGGACAATGGCCGACTGTCGGGCGGTGACGTCAGGCGGTTGCTGGCAGCGACCCGCCGCGTCCGCAGACGAACGGACGGCGCCGAGCCGGTCCTCTTCGCATCCCGACTCCGGCGGAGGTCTGCCGGGGGCGCACGGCGTCACAGTTCCGCTCCGCAGGCTCCGGCGCCGACGGCGCGCTGCTCAAACTTCACAAATTTATCGGCAGCACTCGCCAAAGTGTCCGCCGCTCCTGCGGGCGCCACGTACGGAGACGGCCGCGCCGGGCGCCGGCAGCCCTGGAAGTCCGTGCTCTGGGCACGGGGCCTGACGCGAGGTGTGACCTCTCCGGGAGCCGGGCTCGTAATGGCGACGGATGGCGCGCCGGACCGACGCTTCTCAGGGGTGCCGTTTCGGCGCCGTTTCGACCGCATGAAGAGTAACTGAGTGCTCGCTCGCGGGGTGGCAGCGACAGCCTTCCGGGAACACTAAGCGCCCGCGTGCGACGTTACCACCCGGTACATCTGCCTGAGACGCGGCGCTCGTAGTATTCCCGGTCTACGACGGCGGCAGGTCCTGAATTTAACGAAACTGACCGGACGCCAAAGGTCTCTCTCAAGGGCCCTTCCAGTGGTGTCTCGTGCTGTTCTGAAACGCCCCTCGAAAGCGTTGCCCGACTATCGAAGACTGCACTGGCATCCACCGCTCGTGGCCTTGGACCTTGCAAGGACCTCCACAAACCCTCTCTCTGGTCTCACTGCGTGCCTGGTCTCTCTGGTCCCACGGACCCATGCGAGGCATGATTCGTGCATAACTCTGTAACCTCCGCTGCTGCTTGCCAGTACCAAGCATCAGGCAGTGCGGCAAACACGCCAAAAATTGAGGGTCGGACCAGCCACGGCACGGCATGCCGGTCTATCGCATTTCACTGGGTCCCATTTTCCTCGGCCGAACTCATTTCCTTTCACCAGAGGATTTAATTTAACGAATCAGAGCGGAATCTCGTCAAGTGGACTGCCTCGTAAACATGCAGAGGCGAGACGTTAATAGGCGGGCCGTCGAGCTACCGCCATGCAAGCGACGACATGCGAGGTCAAAATGGCCGCCGGCCCAGGCGGTTCGTTACGACCATGCAATGATAGCTCAACATTCAAAATCATGTCCCGCGGACTTTCGCTATGAAGGAGTCCGAAAAACAGTCGTCGAAAGGCAGCTTCGAAACAAGAGTTGTTGAAGGCATAGAAATATTACCTATGGCCATGTAATACCTATGTGCCTACGTAATAGCACATAGCCAGAATTTTCCTAAGGGGGGACCAAAGGCCAAATTTTTTCATATACCACTGGCATATGACGAAGCTTATAGGAAAAAGGAAGAACCTTACGTAATTTACCTCATTTTAACTCACGGGAATACATATGTTTGTTTTCGCAACATATGTATGATCACTATTTCGTATTCGTGCGAAATCGCTATATACCTAGGGTAGACCACTTGGCTAAGAGGGGGCATGGCCCCTATAGCCTCCCCTCTTGGCTACGTCCCTGCCTATGGCACGGTAAAGAACGTTTAGAGACACATTCATTTTAACTATTAACACCCACTGCCAAAAACAAGAAACGATCAGTAGGTCCTAAAACATCGCGGAAACAGACATCCTATGCTCAACTCAAAGTAGCCAAAGGGTGTCATGGGGGCCATGCCCCCTCCCCTGAGCCAAGCGGTCTTCACTAGGTATGTAACGATTTCGCAGGAATACGTAATAGCGATCATATATACATTGCAAAAGCAAACATTGTATGTTTTTCTGTACGTTACAAGTGAGGTAAGTTACTTAAAATCGCTGCTTTTTCCTAATGACAAAATTTGGCATTTGGCCCCTCGTTGAGGAAAATCCTGGCTACGTGCCTGGATGAAAAATAGAAAAGGCATCACAACCCACAAGCAGTATGAGAACAAGCTTCGTGATTTGAAAAGTTTTGGCCAGTTGGCACAAGCAGTGATATGGATGGAATCCATAGCTGTTGTCACATCAGAAGGAACTAAGGGGAGGAGCATCGATAAATTTTGATCCCATGTATGAAATTCCCATGACAGCCACAGACCACCTGCGTTCTATCGTTTTTTTTTCTTTTGTAATGATGTTGTTAATGAAAGTTCGCTTAGATTAAACAAATGTTAATTATTTCACTGTTCATGGGCAATGGCTCTGGGCCTCATTCTTTACATAAAACGTTCCTGTCAACATTTTCCCTCAGCGCTCCGAAAACAAATTTGAATGACTCGTTCGTGCTGAGGCAGCCACTAAGCGAGAAGGGTTGCGTGTTCGTAATAGGATTGACGACTAAGACATAATTAATGCGTCTGTGTCTTGTGTAGGTGATCGTTCCCCGCCAGAGATTTTGCTGCAATATGGAAATAAAACTAAATAATGAAAAATAATAAAAATAGCATACTGACCATACACCACGTTGTACGGTACAGTTTTTACGCCGATATGTACCAACGTCAGGATGGCCGAGCGGTCCAAGGCGCTGCGTTCAGGTCGCAGTCCGGTTCTCCGGGCGTGGGTTCGAATCCCACTTCTGACAAACGTTTTCACCATAAACCTCATTCTGAATAGCGGAATGAACCACTCGTCACCGAAGTGCATCCGAAAAAAACTTACACATTCCCAGTACAAAAATTCCATTTCGGCTGTATCCTGGACATGCCTCCAGTGTATGTCAAATGTTAAACTTACGCATCTTCCACCAACTGACGGTGTAAGTCTCTATAGAGCGCGCCAACTTGCCCAGTTGTCGCCGTCGCACTGTCGCCATCGGACTACAGTAATTTATTAACACGCTATGGCAGGACTTCAGATAAATTGGCGATTTTACAAACAACGCACTTAAAATCCTTCCCCATCCCCCGACCCTGATCCACCCTGCAAATGCGAGCTTCTGTTGTGATCGCTTTACTGCACTCTATAACTGAATCTTGTGCGCAGCAGCAGTACCTGCAAGCGTCGAAATCAACCAGAACTCCTGTGTCTGCGAAGGCAGATTGGTAGGTGTTGAAACCATTGCTTGCAGGCTCATAAAACTTATGTTTTAGGCACATAAAGATGGTGTGCATGATCCCCTTGCCCTACACGTTCCTACGTCTGTGCAAAGCTGTCCTGCGCATGGGCCGAATTCTGATTTTGGTCCAGTTCGGCATATACCGCATGGCTTTGCAAGGCCGTACAAATACTCCACGATGCATTCGTTCCTGACAAATGAAAATAACAAACTACGTAAATATGAAGCCCAGGCGTTCTTTTTTTCATAAACGATGGGGCTGGATCACGTAAAAGGAATGTTCTTGCTGAAAAATTACTAAGATCCGCATTCTACGGAAAATTCAAATCGGCGCATCACCCGCCCAGTATTTCAAGCATGGCTAGCTGGGCCACAAGCTGGCAAACCTTGGCCTTGGTCGGAATCTACCTTGACCTTGTAGTCAAGCGATGTGAAGACTGCTGCATCAATTCAAAATTAAAATGGTATTTTGATGTGGTGAAGGCAGCCTTATGATTGCAACCTTGGATGGAGATTACCGGAAGCTATTAAGGGTAAATCTGAACAGGATTTCAGACACTTTCCTCCCGGCCATCACCAGGGCTAGGCATCTTAAAACTGGGTGTCTACACCCTCCCTTCCCCCATCTCCCTTACAGGACCTCCAGCCATGACTGCCACGGTTAACAGGACATAAGTGCATAACGGAAAGAAAATAAAACGTCGAGCCCGTTCGTCTGGCCATGCTAAGCCGCCCACGAAAAAAAAATCCTAGACGTCTGTTCGCTGCTTCACACCTTGCGCAGAAATGACTCTTCTTCTTCCTATGAACCAACAGCAACTAGAACCCCGCATTATGTCTGTTCTGCGTTGGCACGGAGAACGTCACAGATTTCAGCTCGTTCTGAAGGACATAATGCATTATGCATTACGAATTACGGCGTTCGTTATGCATTACTGAAGGATTCAGTTTAACGTGACAGTTAACGACGGCGCAAACTGCCTCGTGGGTTGAACTCCCCGACGATCCTGAGCATCCGAAGTCAGAAGTTTGGCCCCTTTCAGCCAAAGTTCGGGTCGTACGGAGTTAAACGGCTTGCTCGCCGGTCTGGGATTACTTTGCCTCCAGGTGCCAGTAATCTTCACGAGCCGACGACGACGAGTCGCGGGCTTATTCCCCCGTCCCCTCCCCCAACGGCAGAGGTCGAACGTCACCGACCACGGCGGTCCCCGACTTGTGTCCACAGCCCGGACAGGCTGCACTGTGGGACCGGTGTACCGCTACCCAGGTACTGCCCAGCTCGCTGGATGGTGCAATGACCTAAAGTTATTACTACATGCTCTTTAATGACGTCATGCCACTGTCGGCGTTCGTCACATGTGACACTCCGTACGGTGCGTACAGTGCCGGCGTCTCTCAGGACGGATCGAGCGGACCTGGACAGGAACATTCGGTCGCTCTCCTTGTGATGCTTTGCATTTGCAACACCATTCTTGAAAACAACTCGTGCGCGTTACACAGTCAACATCAGAAGCAAGAAGCTGGGAGGACGGAGCACTGGAAATACGTCACAGAGGAGAAATGGCCACAATAAACCGACCAAAGGGAAAGCAGGCAGCACCACCGGCGTAAAATACAGGCCAGCGCCCATAAACATCAAGCGATAAGCACTGACAGTAAGACAGACACACTGAACAACCAGACGTGGGCGGCACTGTTTCCCATTCGTGGAACGTCGAATAGCATTTAGTATTTTGAGAGCGGTTAATGTGACGTTTATGCCGATTCTGACGATTCTATCACATCTACTATTCATTGGAGTGGATCATGCATAAATTGAAACGCGGCACAAAATTCAACGGTGATTTTAATGAGCCGCAGCCTAACAGGACTGTTCTTGTTGAACCCGGCACTGTCACCACAGTCCCGGAAACAATTTCACAGTGAACCACAGCGCAGACATCTAGGAAGATGTTTTTATTCGTTATTCGAATTTAAGAGTTTTCTTGAGCGATAAGTTGAGGGAGAAAGCGTGTCAGATCAATTACGATGCATTATAACAGTGTCGTCATTGCTGAAATTAAATGTTTTAGTAAATCAGGTTTAAGTTTTCGTAAGCGGACTTCAGACTCATAACTCATGAAAATTTCAGGAATCGAATCACAAACAGTAGTCACCACGGACAAAAGACGACCTGAAAGCAACAGGGAGGACATTTGTGAAAACACTGGATGTGACGCCGTCAGTGCTGGAGGACTTCTGGTTTCCGTGAACAGATCAGAAGTGAACTTTTGATACTGATTAGACTTAAATGCCTCAGATTTCGACAACATCCTGTTAAGATTAGTCACTTTACCCATGTATATCATGGACTGCCAATGAGCTCCATTTTTCGAAAAAAATGCACTGCGACAATACAACAACGCCGACTTGTTCCCCAAAGTCGTGTACATTCCCAACAACTATGGAAATAGGGAAACTTTCGTTCCCAAAATATTATTTATCAAAATAATATCAAATCTACTTCGCAACACGCTTAACCATAGTCTGCTATTGTGTTGGTTTAGAATTTCGTCGCAACAATTTCAAGCAACCCATGATTCAAGACTACTGACGCGGTCAAAGCCATATCTCAAGTACCGGGCTCAGCCGAGTCGAGAGCCTCTCAGCCGAATGCCGCGAGCGCCAGCGCTCGGTTCTCCAGACTGCCTCCGTCGTCCGCCGGTCCCCAGCGCCGCCGTCCGTCCGGCCCGGCCGGCCGTCGGTGGCGGCGCCCGCCGCGCGCCACCGTGACCGGCCGCGTCGCAGGGGCCGGCCGGCCGCGACGCAGGGGACGGCCGGCCGCCCTGACGACCCGGCCGCGCCGTCGCCGCCGCTCCCGCTCCGCCGATGCCGCGGCGGCGACACATATTCGGCGCGCCGCAATTTATGCACGCCGCGCGGTATCGGCGGCCCACTTCGGTGCGGCCGCGTGCCACTTCCCGGCTCACCCCGACCCGGCGCGGGTCACGTGACGTCAGCCGGCGGCCGCGCGGCGCGGCGGCATTCCGCGCGTCCGCGCGCCGTCGTCCGCCGGCCACCTGGCCTCCCGAGCCCCGCGCCGGCCGCGGACGGACGCGCGGCCATCCGCGGCCGCGAGTGATCATGGAAGGCGGCGGCGGCGGGCCGTCCGGCCGCCACGCAGGCCGGCCCGGGAGGGGAGGGGCAGCCGTCGCGGCAGGCGTGCCTGAATGCCGACGCTGCCGACGATTCAGGAGATGGTTGCACTGATGACATGACCCCATGACCGTATCAAACGCGTTTCTGCTCGCATGCACACGAACGCAAACACGATGAAGTCGCGGCCGAAGGATCAAAGCGACGTAAAATGAGCGCTCAGACAACCTATAATAAGCGACAGCCAACAGCAAAAGTTATCCAAAAAGCAGCCCAGCCAGAAGGCAGGAACGTTTCGGCTGTCGGCGCCCATTTGCCAATGTCCGCGTACGCCCGCCCATAAACACAGCGCGAGGCAGTAAATGGGCAGCGGATGAGCGATCAGATTCCGTTGTCCCATGGTAATGCGGTTGTCTCGTGATCAATGGCTGCTATTGGCCGCGTGGCGAGGCCCCCGGGACTCCGTTCCGGAGTAAGAAGCTACCACCACGTGACGGATGACGGCTTATCTGAACGTCATAAAAGAGGCAGCTCGGTCATCAGTAAGACTCTGTGGCTGTGGGGGAGCTCCTGCTGGATCTAAGGGTGATTTTTCCGCAATGCGGCATGATTTGTGCTGCCGGCAATCACGCCCACGGCCGCAGAAGCCCGTAAATCCCCTTAAAACTTCGATCGATTCAAACTAGACCAAATCCGTTGGAGCGCCCTATTACGGACACTTCTTCAAACCCACATAGGATGAGGGATCAGCAAAATCATTCAACCAGACAACTGTAACTGGCACAAACGGGTCACGCAGTGCAGGCGACTCAGCTTATGAGTAATAAATTCGTAACGCTTGGCTTTTCAAATGGCTGGATGGGCACCCTCACTAAGATGCAAAACACTTCTTTATTTCTATGGAAAAAACGCAAGATTCCCCATAAGTTACCGAGACTTACGTAAACTTTTTGCCCATTCCAAGTCGCCGAAGGATCGACTGTTCCTTCCAGCGTCAGCTGCCAGCATCGGCCCGTCCCGGGCCGTTCGACACCTGCCGACTGGACGATGCCTCCCGGTTATCGGACACACCACCCTCTCACCGGCTGCACAGTGATTCCACCACCCTCTCACCGGCTGCACAGTGATTCCGACCACCCTCTCACCGGCTGCACAGTGATTCCGACCACCCTCTCACCGGCTGCACAGTGATCCGACCACCCTCTCACCAGCTGCACAGTGATCCGACCACCCTCTCACCGGCTGCACAGCGATCCGACCACCCTCTCACCGGCTGCACAGTGATCCGACCACCCTCTCACCAGCTGCACAGTGATCCGACCACCCTCGCTACTCTATCCACCAGCTGCACAGTGATCCGACCACCCTCTCACCAGCTGCACAGCGATCCGACCACCCTCTCACCAGCTGCACAGTGATCCGACCACCCTCTCACCGGCTGCACAGTGATCCGACCACCGTCTCACCGGCTGCACGGTGATCCGCCACCCACGGCAGCTCTGTGGTCCGATGGGGCAATAGATAGCCAGAAAGTTTGATTAGAACTAACGGGCTCCGGGAACGGTGTCGAAGTGACGGAGCGCAGAACGTCAGAGATGACCGCGGCACCCATTTTATTGCAGAAAAGAGGTTTCAGCCCAACAAAAAGTCCCGTCGCGCAGTGTTCATCGTCCTACACTCAAATTTTACGTCAACAATAATGATGTTATTACGTGCATCAATAGCTGTCGGCGACAAGCGCCCTTCTGGTTGACCAAACGAGCGCTCGGCCGCGCCAAGAGGTCTCTAGAGGAGATCATTCCATCGCAGCATACTCTCCTGAAAAGTCAGCTTCGATACATCACGCAGAAACTCCTCTCCCCCCCCCCCCTCACGTTTCCCAACAGTTCGAAGTGCCCAGCCGATCGTCGTGGCAGCTCTCCTTCGCGAACCGCAAACGTTAAGCAAGGCCCAGGCGCAGACGACAGGGCAGTGAGGACCTGCCGGCCGGCCGGCCCGGCCGTGATCGAGGCAGCCGTGCAGCTAATCGGCCCCGGGATTATGCAGCCTGTCGGCGGCCGCCACACAGGGTGGACGGGCGCCGAGAGACCCGTCAGAGGGCCGGTCCCCAGTCAAGGAGGCCCGGCTCAGACGGCCTCACCACATCCGAGAGGTGGTGCTGGTCGTGCAGATCATATCGGACGAGCCAGAAGTAAGGCAAGATTCCTGGCTGTGACTGATGACTAAAAACGTTGAGCGAGGAGGTATTCTGCTTCATAAAAAAAACGAGCTAGCCTCTATTCAGTCGCGCAACGTAGTGAATGGAGTGTGGACTGCAAAAAATATGTGGTGAAGGTAAATTTTTGAAAAAAACTAATTGGAAAAAACTTCCGAAGGCGTTCCTTGGCATGCCAAGTTGGTCTGTCGGGCATTACGGATTCGACATTGGTGTGTTCAAGGCGTAATTCGATGAAGCCATTTGAAGTGAAGTCAAGTGATATCATTCTCCTTATTATTAATTCATGTTTGACTTCCGGTGAATTCCCCAATATCCGGGAACATTCTTTCGTAACCCCCATTCTTAAGTCTGGCCCCCTGTTAAGTCCATCTCCTTTCTAGCCGATCTCAGTTGGTCCGCTACCGTCAAAACTGTCCAGAAGGTCGACTAAATCCAGTTGTATCCATGCTTTTCGGCGAACCACCTTTTCCAAAGCACCCAGCACGGCTTTCGGTCCGTCCACTCTACTGAACCTAACCTCATTTCCGTCACTGATCGTATCTTGTTCAGCCACCGACGTCGGCAAAATTTCTCTGCTGTGCCTCCTGGATCTCGGAAAATGCTTTGGCGTTATCGATCACTCAAAATTATTTCTAAAACTGGCTCAATGCAGCATTGATACTTCTTGGTTTTCTGTCTACCTCCACGATCACACCCAGAGTGTCAGTTTAACTGACTCTTCTGAAAGGAAGTACACTTCTGCAAAGCTATCTAATGGCGTGGGTGTGTTTCAAGGCTCATCTCTGGGCCCTCTTTTGTCCAGTATGTTTGCGAATGATGTCAGCCTTTTCACCGAAAATGCTGACGTCATTAAGTACCTAGACGACACACAAATGCTCGTCAACGGCAAAAAATCTTCTCTACCGGATCTTATTCTGCTTATGAAAAGCATCCTATGCAAGCCAAACTTCTAGCTTCCCGCGAATTCCTTAAAACTGAACGCCTGCAACACTCAGCTGATGCTCTTCGGCAGCCAGCAAAATCAGTGCAACGTCCCTCTCTTTACTGCCAGGTTCAGACACAAACTGCCGTCTCCTGTTACCACTGTGAAACATCTCAGCGTAATTTTCGACCGGTCTCTCTTTTGGCACCTACGCACATATCCATTTCCATACACTACATATACTCTCTACCTCACCTCACCTACATGCTTCTCGGCCATCACTAACCGATGTACGAGCTTGCTGCTGGGCCTGCGTACAAACACCAGGCGAAATCACATTTTGCACCAGGCGCTGCGCGCTGTCGCCCCGCCCAGGTACCCCCCCCCCCACATTAGGAACCGCCTACCCGTTTAAGGCAGTTGCTCAAAAGTGAACCTGTCTCGGCTACAAAAGCCATTTTAAGACGCAAAAATCTGATCTCGCATCCAACCTGTTACGGCGCATCGGCTGGCTGCCGCAGGCGACATGGTGACACTTAGAACTCTGACACTGGCCCGTCAGGTGCTGTCCACAGGCGACCCCGTGGGTCGGGCTTCATTGTTTGTGAGGCGTAATGAAGTTCGTGCTCGCCATACCCGACAAGAAAACCGTTTCCGCCTCCTTCGCCCGTGGTTACAGAGACATGCAAGGGGATGTTTTCTTACAGCGCCTGCGCCAGGCTAAACCAACTTCATTCTGACTCGCCTTCCCTTTGTTCTTCTCATTTCAAAGCCACTGTCCTTTCCCATATCAGATCCGCTACCACCTAACTAACCTTCACTTTGCTCTCCCTCTGCGGCCAACGGCGTGATGAATGACTGTCTGTGTGTTTTACCGGTGTAAATTTCCTTGCCTTTGACTCGGCGACTTAATGGTCACGACGTGTATTTTATCCACTGTTGGACTGTGGACTGTGGACGTCCCCGCGATGTGCAATCCAATACAATACAATGCGATGTGAGTACCTACGAATAATATGACACAAAAGACTCCCAGTATCTTTACAGCAAAAATATGACTAAGACGAATAGTTTTTTCTTAACCGTGAGCAAACAAGCTTAATCACGGGGCGCCGACTTCAGCTGGCCGGAAGTCCATGCACCTAAACAACAAGATGGACGACTCTGTCTGAAGTCCGTGGCCTTGTGGTGGTGTATTCTTCGACTTTAGAGGGCGACCGACAATCTACGGCCTTGCGCTGCGCTTCAGTCGGCACCCATGTGGCTGCCAGGGAGACGTTGCCAGAGAGTGGAGAGGCGTCCTGGCGTTCCTGGGTGCCAGCACGCGCCGCAGCACGTGCTGGCAGGTACTCACCCCTGACGTCCTGGGTCATGTCGTACCGCAGCACGAACGTCGCCCGGTCGCCCGACACGTGCTGGTCCTGAATCAGCAGCAGCGGCCGCTCCTCCAGTGCCAGGATCCTCTCTGCAGCATCACCAACAACGCACGGGCGTCAGTAGCCAGCACCACACGACGGTCATCACCTACACGACGATCGCCGGCCAGCACCACACGGTGGTACACAGCCAGTGACGGTAAGTAACCAGCACCACACGACGATCATCACCTAGCACCGCAGAACACCGACCAGCACCACATGGTGATACACAGCCAGTGACGGTAAATAACCAGCGCCACACGACGATCATCACCTAGCACCGCAGGACAGTCACCGACCAGCACCACACGATGACCAACAGGCCGCCAGCAGTTCCTCGCGCTGACCATGGTCGCCGAAGTCGGTGCCGGTTTGACGGACGGTCGAAGCATGCAGACATTCCCCTATCAGCATCAAACTATGACAGGCAATGTAAGCCTAACTCAGAAGTAACGGCACACCACCGCTACAAGTGTCCGGCTCAGACGACTGCTCCATAATGAGTCCAACGACCACGTTAAACCATTCCGCCATCAATAACACCCTCCGGAGATTGGACCCAATAACTGGTGATGAGCACGCTCAATCAAGCTGCCCCGTGGCATCGGCCGTCATACGACAGCGACGAGTGCATCAAACCCCACGACTCCGCCGGGAGAGGTCACTGACTTATCGCAGAGCCAGCTCGACAACACTCGGACTTCGGTCATCACTGAGATTATGTCACCTACTACAGCCCGTTCTAGGATAACACTGATGTCTCGTGGAGTAAACAGGACGTCAGACTTCTCGGACACGGGTAGAATATCGCAAGAAGAAAACGCAGATAAAGGCGTTACACGTATCAAAACTGCGTGTGAGAAATGAAAAACAACTTTACACTTCATCACGTGTCCTGCTCCATTCCCCGACGGTGACAACAAACAGCCGTTATCTGTGCGTCCTTCCCAGGTAAAAAGCTTGTTCTAAGCCTCAGCTTCTTACCCGAACTTTTGCTTCTTACAGCGTCTAAAGCTAATTTTAAAACTTTCCTTCGCAAGCTTCCTGAGTACCTTTTGAACTGAGGCTTCTGAACCGAAGCCGTTAAAGTCGCGGCCTCAGCAGGGTCGGCCCGAACGGGTTTCATGCCCGATTCCGCCATAAATAGCTGACGTCACTGTGGCGCTGGTGCACGTCCAGGTGCACCTGGTCCTCTGCCTGCAGCGCCGCGGAGGCGGGCGGCTTGGCGAAATCCGGTATCGTCTGCGGATTCCGCGCCTCGTGTCCGTGGACTCCACGTCTCGTGTCCGCGGGCTCAGCGCCTCATGTCCGTGGACTCCGCGCCTCGTGTCCGCGGCTCCACGTCTCGTGTCCGTGGACTCCGCGCCCCCCGTCCGTGGACTCCGCGCCTCATGTCCGTGGACTCCGCGCCCCGCGTCCGTGGACTCCAGTGTCTCGGGTCCGTGGACTCCGTGTCTCGTGTCCGAGGACTCCAGGTCTCGAGTCCGTGGACTCCGTGTCTCGTGTCCGAGGACTCCAGGTCTCGGGTCCGGGGATTACGCGCTTCATGTCCCGCGAGTCCGTGTCCGAAGACTCAGCGTCTCGTGTCCGAAGACTCAACGTCTCGTGTTTGCGGACCAAGCTGCTCCCGTCAGGAGGACGCACTCGAGAGGACTAGCTAGCGGCGGAGATGAGTGGAAACATCCGAGCGCACCCGCCGGGGAAGGACCAACAAGGCCGAACACAACAAACGGCTTTGGTGTCGGGGCGTACTGAGTCCTAATCCGCGGCTCAGCTGTGCAGACGGAGAGGGTCCAAGAGAGCGGGGTGGGGGAGAACACGGTCGGCACACAACGGGCCCCAGGTGTCCGGTGACTACCCTGGTAATGACTGTCTGGGATGGCAGCGACCGGCTCAGGCCGACAGGAGATCGGAGCCGGGGACGGTAACCCTACACTGCCTGGCAGTCGGGCGATCCTAACCGCGCGGGGTCAGCGGGATAACTCCAGTTTTCCCCGCGTGGGAGGAGAGAAGCGACCGGCTCCGTCCGGTACTGGGGCTGGTGCAGGACCCTCTCCTGGGAGACCTTTGACTCACTGGCGACGTCACGACCTTTCTATACCAAGCCTGAAGAAAGGGAGTTTCGTAAATTTGCTAGTATGATACGCTCAAACGGAATATTTTAGTACATAGCCATCGTTCGCGGCACCAGAAAATCTGACGTCACGAGCGACAAGTTTTTTATGACACTGGGATGAACCATCGTTTTAAAGACAAAAGGAACGAATGTTTACCAGCCAGGACGAGCGCTACGCTTCATACTGTGTAACTTTTCCCGCCTGTTGTTCACATCGGTCGATGACAGTCAGGCTAAGCGAGCTTTCAACGTTCATCCACGGGAGAAGTGATAAAGAAGTATGAGCGACAGAGGCAGAAAAAATAAACAACAAGGAGTGCGTAAAAGAGGCAGCTAGAGACAAAAAAACGACGATAAACTGATGATAAACAGCTGCTGTGTAAGAAAGCGTGCAGTAAACACGACTTCCTATCGGCTTATGGCCAGACGTGACGATCCACTCCAGTCAGACGAGTCACGTCACGGCGCGCCACTTCCCACGGTCAATCACGGCCGCGGTCCCCGAGGCGGGCGGCGGGGTCGGGGCGGCGCCTCGCGCGCCGCTGTAACACACCGGCTCCATTACCGGACCCGAGGAGCGCCGAGTGCCTCCACAGCGCGCCGCTGTAACACACCGGCTCCATTACCGGACCCGAGGAGCGCCGAGTGTCTCCACAGCGCGCCGCTGTAACACACCGGCTCCATTACCGGGCCCGAGGAGCGCCGAGTGTCTCCACAGCCGCCGAGAGTGCTCGCCACGTGCCCGGCGCGCGGCCGGAGGAGCCGTTCGAGGGTCCTCGCAGGCCGGCTTATCGGGCGCCGCCAGCCGCCCAATAAGCCAGTCTGTCCAGACGGAAGGACAAACGAGTGTTCGTTATCTCCAGTTATAGATGAGCGCCCGCGCCTCCGCCGCGTTTATCATGCCCAGATGGGTCTGTCTCCCGCGGAAAATGGCGCGGCGGCCGGCGGCGATCTCGGCATTTCGCGCCCGGTTTGGCGCGGCGGCCGGGTTAGCAGAATCGCATTACTGCGGCAGGTCGGGCGTGCTCACGTCCTGGGTCGAGTCCATATTGGTCCTGCGTCAGGTGACACCGGGCGGCCTGCGAAACCGTCCTTACACTCATTTTCCACTTTCTGCTGGCGATCGCTAAAATGGAATAAGCGAAAACGGCGCAGGTTCTGGTTTCTGGTCTTGTGCGGGTGAATATGGTTTGTGGTGGAATAAGAACCATTTTGTTGATATGGTTCTTGAACCACATTATATTAACAAAATAATTCTGCCGGGTCCCTTTTATATCTGCGAATTGCATCGAAGTGGCGATTCCTGATTCAACATCAATATAACAACAGATGATGTCAAGTTCCTTGCGGTCCGCTGGCACCTCACGTCCGCCACAAAGCAGAGTTCTGCTCGCTCAGTTTGATCCTCCGACGTATCACGACTCGGCCATACGACGCCGCCGGTCGTGACCTTTCGACCACATGCAACTCGTCGTGGCCGTCGCGCGCCACTGCACTGCTCCCATGAACCCTGGCCCGGCTACCACGCTCCGGTGAGACCGGGCCGCTGATGCTGTGTCGGTAAAGACTGCCTCTCACGGGCGTGTTAGACAGGTCCCTTCGGCAGGCGCCAGCTCTTGTCTGTGATTTCCTAGGTAGAGAGCCTCTCATGCTGATTTTTTTTTTAACCAAATGCGAGCTGTTCTTGGAGAGCGTCCCAGTAATGTGATAATGTGCGCGGCGACCTTTTCCAGCTGGAGCGTGCGCCGACAGTCCCGCCCTGACGGCATTAGCGCTCGGCCTCATTAGGCGCCGAGGTGAAAATAACTCGCAGATTTAATGGAATCGTCGGCATTATTATGAACAGCGGCGGGATAAATTGGCTCGTTAGCCGTTCGGTTACGGCCGACGACGCATTTAAGCCGGCGGATGGCCTGGCCGCCGCGCCGCCGACGGCCGGACGTTTCGCCGTGCGGGTCACTGGGACCGAGCGGCGCCGGCACTCGCTCAGCTGTCCACTGGCATGACGAAGTGCCGGTAATTTACAGAAGGAGCCGATCGCGCCGGGCTCACTGGAGGCTGTAATGAATGTTTACTGAGCGGCGAATGGATAGACAATGCGACGGCGTGGGAAAGATGGCGGCGGAATGGCGTAACCAAACGAGTTGTGGCTGTTATTTTCCCAGCCGATCAGTCAGAAGTGTCCGCGTCTTCACGGAGGCGTTTAGACCCATGTAAGACTTCAGTTTTGATGGTGTTTTACGAGCAAATGAACCAGCGAAGGGTGGGACAGTGACGCAAGAGTACGAGCCTTGGACGTCCTTTTAACAAAACTCTCCTTGCAAATCATCTTATCGTTCTGGAAGCCCGAGAACCTGTTTTAGTGGATTACGCGATCGTTTTGATACATGCAAGACGACAGCCGACGATGCAAAGAACCAACGCGGCTCCAGAACGCGAAAAATGGGAAGGACTTAGAAACCAATCTCCCGATCACCATTCAGGTGACTGTTGAGTTAAACAATGGGCGTCTCTAGATCCGCCTCTGATACTAGGAACACTTGCTCCTGCAGTGCCAATGTATTTGATGTACCACCAGGAATGTGAAGTATACATTTCACCCGCAAAACCAGCGTGATGTTTGATTACACTCGGTTTACCTTTTGTGCCGCTATAATGGGATTAAGCGGGCGGTGGGTGCTTGTGTGCCCCTTTCCCCAGAGCTGATCGCAGTCACCACCCTTCTGAGTGCTTCGGCACGATCCGAATTCCTCCGCCCTGGCGTGGCGCTGCCTAGCACGAGTTGACCACTGGCGTCTTCACCGTACTTTCGAGGTCTTCACCACGCCAGACGAAGGCAGCGCCCATACGGCCTCCTTCCAAACCCGTCTCCTCCCATCGTACGCAGAGCCGGCCTGAGGCTCCCCGCGCCGGCCCCTCCCCACCGTTTACGCACGCCCGCCGTCCGCGCGGCCTGCATCGGCGGCGTGCATCGCGTGCAGCGGCGGCGGCGGCGGCGGCGGCGGCGGCCCAGTGTAAGGAGGGACGGTCACACGGCGGGCGGTGCCAACTGGGTCACGGAGCCGTTTCACGGAGCGAGCGACCGCACGACCGCCGCGGCCGCCGCCGCCGAAGGAGGGAGAGTTGGCCGTTGACGCGGCAGCATGGAGGCAGAGCAGCACGCAGGCCACTGAGGTTGATTGGTAAAGTGTGTGGAGGGGAACCTGATCGGCGACGTGGTGACAATTGCTGTCCGTGGCCGATGGTTTTCACTGCGCTCATTAATAGTGTCCTTCCGAGGAGACCACCGACCATAAAGAAACGTTGTTTGGGTGACTCAAACACGCCGGCGAACGCCGTGAAAACGATTTCGTCGAAAAACCTCTCGAGACAACGAGACCCCAGTGTTGTTTCTAATCGTGCCGTCTGCAGGCGGCTGGCGGGCGCCGCACGGCTGCCGCACGCCCGGGCCGAGTCATTAGATGGCCGCGGGAGGCGGAACGGTACACCTGTCGGCCGCATCGCCCGGCCGTCACAACACGCCGACGGCGGCGGCGCAGGCGGCGGCAGCGCTCCGCTTCTGTCGCCCCTGAGCTCGCGCCGTGGCAGTCCGCTGAGAGGACAGGATATTAGCGGATTCTGAGAGGGTATCATAGACGAGTATGGCACGCCGCAGTGGGTTTCGTGTAAGAATTCACGCTCTGTGTCAAGAATCTTCGCTGGTCACACGGTACCAGTCCGCTGGGAGTTTCGTGCCGTCCTTCTTATGCAAAACGTGGTTCCTGAGGATAGTTCCTGAGGCTATAAAACGGTCATTGGTAGGAATGGCCAGGAGTATAACGGCATCGGCACGTGACGGCATTACCCAAAATCGGGACCGGGGCAGGCAGGCGGTAATTTTAGCATCGCGCAGCCAGCATTTTTAAACGCCCTCATCATTTCCCCACATTATGAATATCTACATCATTTTCCTTCAAACCCCGCTTGAAGAGGCAGTTTCCGGCACTCGTTGCATTATCCAAATTCAGTTAGTGTGCCAATCTTTTCGTTCCCTCGTTACCTTCTTGGTTTTTTGTGTGTACGCCAGCCGCAAAAAAATTCATTGTCAGAAAAGACGGCTGTTCCTCACAACACATTACATCACATCACGGTAACTGGACAACCCTGGTCCAGAAACATGATTTGTGCAACAGGGAGCAGCGACAGCTGCATTGAGAGTGTCCGTTTTGAGTCTGCAGTCCATCGGCAGGCGGTTAGTGAAACGTGGCGGCTGCCTTACACAACGTGTAAGCATGCCACTTGCTTCAACCGCTGAGAAGCTCACTCCGACTGAAGATTGCTCGCCTGCTTCGCTGCGTGTTTCCCAAACGCGAAAGCATGAACCACGCTGAAAAATTCTTAGGACAAAAAGATGAGTCAGCGGAGCGCGACTGCCAGGAAATCTGGGCAGCCGTCTATCGTAGAGCCCCACCGCGTCAAAGTGGCTTTAACCGGACCGTTCCTGGTCCGACCGCGTTCCCGACGAACAGGAATGCGCTCATCTCGCGCTTTATCATACCGGAATGCGTGTCATCCTGGAATACCGCAAGAGAATGACAGCGGACATTGTCGCCTTGTCTGGAGACTTCTGCGCAAACCCCCGATTTTCGGGAACAGCTTAGATGAAATCCATTCTCTTGCCACATGTCGCGGCTTGGCACACCGTGATTATGCGGAAATTAAAAGTCGAAACCGAAAGACTGAGCGGAGTTCATTGCGGTCGGAGCTAGCATGCGGAAAACGTCCACTTAAAGCTGACATCTGCTCTATGATTTGCATGTCTCGCCTTAACGAACAGGATATGCTTTGATATCTCACGTTTCCCAAAGAGCAAGCAAGCAACGAAAAGCCACAGAATATGGGGCAGCCAGTCGCAAATTTAGTACGTTTGAAGTGCGCTGGCGACATCAGGAATGGATAGATGAGGGACAGAGAGGAGAGGGATACGTCCGTCGCCACATGAGAAGGGTCGTCTCAGGAAAGGTCCTTCATAAAATGTCCCAAAAACCATAAACAGAGCGCAGACTACGCGAAGACTCCCTGGAGGGGCGCATAACAACAGTTCCGTTCCGAAGAGCCTCAATAGTCTCTAATGGTCAATAGTCTGATAGTCATTATTAGTCTGTGGAGAGGCTGTCCAACAAAGCCTTCATAAAAAAAAATTCAGACGACGGTTCGATGGCAACTACACGGCAATAAAACCATGTTGGGTTATTCTTCAACAAAAGCTTCCAAAATTTCATAACGTTTTGTTGATATCATCCATTTATCACTTCCGCAGTTTCTTGAGTCTTGCTGAGTGCTTCACTTCCGAAAACAATTAACTAATGAAGTAGTTTAATGTTCGCAAAGCATCGGTCCTCTCCAACATTCGTTCGTAACATAACAGTACATATTTCTTCGTCGCTTCAAGTGGGCCGCCAGCTGGATAAACGGTACACAAATCGCAATTGTCACAATTCACAGAAGTTGCCAATGCAACATGCATCCATGCCGTCCGGCACTTCGCCATCGGTCTGCATTATGTGCGAGTTAAAACAGACGTCCTGCCTGCGCTGTCAACGAAGTTCGTGACTTTACTTCAGGAAAGCCTCATGAGTACGAACCTGTCCGAAACTTGTAATGGCAAAGTTTGCACTCACCGCCCGACCGTGTCGCCTGGATCAGTGAACAGAACGGCTCGTCCGGGTCCCGACAGCACTCGATGACGTCACGAGCTGTAGTCTCCGGTGTCAGAGGCACGCACTTGACCTCGCCCTCGTCGAGCAGAACTCGCACGATCGCCTGGCGGAAGAAGGCTGACATCTAGCGGCTATGTACACAACTACACATTCCGCGCCCTCCAATAGAGGTGGCTGATGAACGGTGTTTACCACTGCAGAGCGCGGGGAGGCTCCCACGCGATACACTGCACGTAAGGTCTTGGTATCGTTATTGCTTAACGTCCATGAAACATCAGTGATTCGAGCGCGGAAAGGAAAACGCTGTTTTGATACACACAAAATGAACATAAATAATGTGATACGTGGCTTACTATATCATATTTGGTCAATACTGTTCCGTTGTTTCAGGGAATTTGAGCAGCTTCGCCATGCGTGACCAAATTTACGTTTACGCTTTCCGTTCATTTGTGAAATAGGAAAACAAAACCAAATGAAACTCTCACGATGCCGCATGCGTGTATACATAGCGCAAACAGCCTTCATATCAATCAACGCACATATGATCTTTACAATCCATCGAAAGAAAAACCAAAAAGCGCTTTTTTTCGTCATCTCCGGTGCAACAGCATACGACAGGGGATGTGACCAATGATGTGTGAGAAATATTGCTCGATCACAAACAAATCCAACAACGCTTAATTTTGGCAACTCGCAAAAGCTTCACGATATGCCAAGATCTAACAGTGGGAATGACGGACACTGGAGTTCGCTTGGCGTTAGGCTGTGGCGCCACGCCATTTCTTATTATATCAAGCGTAACCATGAATTCTGCAAGTCAGCAGCCATCCATCCACGTCCCCTTGCGGACTAGCTTGAGGACGAGACGAGCCAATACGCAGAACAACTGCACTCCTGTCCAGGCACGTAGCCAGGATTGCCCTCAGGGGGACGCATGTGTCAAATTTTGTCATCTGCCGCTGGCATACGACGAAATTTATACGAAAAAGCAGCAATTTTATGCAGCTGACCTTATGTCTAACCCACAGGAATACATGTAATGTTTGATTTTAAAACATATATATGACCACCATTCTATATTCGTGCGAAATCGCTATATGTCTAGTGTAGACCGCTTGGATCAGGGGGGTCATGGCCCCCATGGTTCCTCTTGGCTACGTCCTTGCTCCTGTCGAGCCCGATGGTCAATGTTTGCATCCTCCTCACTCCATCTCGAGCAGCCTGTGCTGAGAAGCCGTCTGACAGAGTCTCCAGCAGGCCGGCAGCAGTGGCGCTGTTCTCTCGGTCTAACCACGGAAACCGAGCCAGGGAGCTGTCAGGGAGCCGTGTCAGGGAGCCGTGTCAGGGAAGCCGAGTCGGCGGGCCGTGTCAGGGAGTCGAGTCGGCGCGCCTTCAGGGAGTCGAGTCGGGGAGCCGGGTCAGTCGGCCGCGTCGCGGGCCGTCAGGGCGCCGACTCGGCGCGCGGCGGCCGATCGGCCGATTATCGGTCGAGATCCAAACGACTGCTCCGACGCTTAGCATACCGTCGTCCGGCCGGCGCGGCCGCCCGGCATCCATTACTGGCGGCGCGGCCAGCGCGGCCGACAAAAATCAATTAACACGGCCTCGGCTCGATCAGAATCCATCACCGGCTCGCTGAGATCGCGCGCTCGTGCGTCTCCTCTAGCGCAGAGGAACGTCTCTGGCCAGCCAGGCGTGGAGCATGGTGATCGTCTCGTCCCCGCGTACGTCGGGTCCGGTCTAACAGTGGCCAGCAAGACTGTTCGAGGGTTACTGAGCGCCATTTACATATCGCCATGTTACTGATACGACCAGTTTTGTGGAAATGGAATTTTGTTGCTCTAAAAACGAGCCGAGCAAACCAAGGACGAGGCGTTGAAAAGTATACACGTATAATGTTTTGAAATTATCACTGTAGAATTTAATAGTTTAGGGAATGATCAAGCGCAGGCCATCGCGTTTTTTTGCTTTTCGTTATAGTAAACGACACCAATGGAAATCGGTAATTTCGCCACAGATCATACCTTTGAGGAAACGCCCAGTTTTGCGAAGAAAATCGTGCGTTAAAAGAAAGACCTATAATCAGCTATCATTTGTGTAGGTGACGCATGACAAACATTTACAAACGTTTACAAACATGACGACATTTACAAACGTTCATGACTCGAAAGGTTCCCGGCCTCAGGCCTCCTGCATGTAAAAGGATCGCTGTGGCGTCAAACTGCCAGCGCCGTGCAGTTCCAGATGTCCTGCTGCACGGCATGAAGACGAATCGCGAGGAGTTTCCGAATCTAAAACATCCAGAATCTGGGCTGAAGTCATGGAAAGCATAGGTTGTTTTCGTTCCCATAATTTTGCAACAGGAAGTCGAAATCGTCTCACTCCGCTTGGCGTCCAACCCAAACCAGAGCTGTTTCACATGTTGATGTCGGCATCAAACCCTTAAGATGGCGCTAGCGGTTTGCTGATGCCGCCATGAGACAGTTTCTCGATCTTTCCTTTTTCTTTATGTCTATCTTTCTTTCCTGTTTCGGGTTCTTTGAAGTTACCTCCGTGTCATGCGTGATATGCACATGATTGTTCCAGGCCTTTGAGTCACGCACAGACGCGCGAGCACTTCAGTATGTCATCAAAGCCATCAACAGGTTTACCGAATTATCTCACGTCATCCATCAACACTTTGATATCGGGAATGAAGTGACAGTTCTACAGGCAGTGAAAACTCCATAGCGTTCAATGGAAATACTGTGAGACGACATCATGATTGACTTTATACACATCAACTCTCTCTCTTTCTCTCTCTCTCTCTCTCTCTCTCTCTCTCTCTCTCTCTCTCTCTCTCTCTCTCTCTCTCTCTCTCTCTCTCTCTCTCTCTCTCTCTCTCTCTCTCTCTCTCTCTCTCTCTCTCTCTCTCTCTATATATATATATATGCATATATATATATACGACAGGGCATATCACGAAGTGGTAAGGAGGCGGCTAACAGAAACAACACTGTTCCTAAAAATTAAAAACAGGAAGAACAAGGGGCTAACAGGCCTGTACCCTCACGAGCGGCGTTATCACTGGTGAACCGGGCACAGCTACAGTGCACGAGTGAACGGTCCACGAGCCACAGCTTTCCCAGAAGAAGCGTTGGATTTTGTTTTAATGCAGCGGAGCCAACCGGGGATTTTGAACCACCTCGCGAGCTTCCTGGTAGGCAGCGTCGCAGACAGGCGGCGAATGACGCTTACCGGTATCATGGGTCTGCTGCCACCATCGTCTGAAGGCGACGAGCCGCGGACGTCCACTTCTGCCGGTCCACCCGTGTCCACCGCTCCACCGGCTGTGGACGGGGGCAATTAGGCTGAGTTAGAGGGAGGTGCTCGGTCCACCAGTATCCACCGCTCCACAGGCCGTGATGCCGTGGACGGTGACGTACCAGCCGAAAGCTAGTTCGAGGGTTGCCTTTGTTGCCGTTAGAATGAAAGGCAATGTAAAACAGCGGCATGTTAAATCGAATAGTTGTCTCCTAGACGACTACAAAAACTTGGCTCTGATGGCAAAACGCAAAAACACCTGTTTTTTCGCGTCCAACCCGTTTTCAATTGCTGACCACCAGCTGCGATTCACTAATGGGCTGCCGTACTTTGCATGCATCGCGGTGCATGCATGCATAAAAAGCCACTCACGGCGCAATCTGAAAACGCCAGCCATCAAATGCTAAACAAACAGGTTACGCTACAGGTAACCGATCGCAGGCAGCTTGCGACGTTCCGCAGTCTGGCCCCTGCGACGGGATCACCGGCTGGACCTGCGCCAGCCTTCCCGGCGGACCGCCGCCGCCGGCGGTGCAGGGGTGTGTCTTTATGACCCTGATGGCCTATTGCCCACTTAGCCCCAGCGCCGGCGGCCGCGCGCGGCTCGCTAACGACGTGGCAATGGCCGTCGCGGGGCAGGGCTGCCATGTGATTTAGGGGCCCACACGAGCTGGCGTCTCACTCGGCGACGGTGGCGCAAGAAGTTGAACCAGAACGATGTGACTAGATGAGTAGGCGGTCGACAGACGACGGGTAAGAAACGACTCCATTAACTGCTGGCGTCTTTTTACGAGGTGGGGTCGGTGCGGCTCGGCGGTGGTCGCCCTCTCGCCCCATCGCAGGTCGTCAGCGCGCAGCAGGCCAACAGGAGACCATCACGCGCCGTGTAGTTAAAGGCGAATCGCGGCAACGTTTAATGGCGCCGAAAGGCGACATCTGGTGGCGAGCAGCCGCTCTGAACGTCGCCTCCAACCGACAGCTCGGTTAATGGTCTTGTTTGCCGGCAGCAGACGTCATTATCTCTGTGTAATATATCACAGTTAGGCCGCAGAGTCAATTCCACCTTCAATGGCGCACAACTGGAGGCCAGTGTGGTGCGATGCGCATAGGCGACAGTTTCAAAGACGCAAAAGCATCGGATTTTCCCGTTGGTGACTTGCCACCAGCGGCCAACTGCGATGTTGGCAACTAGGGTCTTCCATAGGCCTCGAAAGATCTTCATCAGGTCATATACTTTCTTCCGAATGTTTCTCTGTCGTTCTCATACGCTCTCCCCATCGGCAGCTTCCGGAACGGCACAGAAGTGCGCTGGACATACACGCGACTCCATCCCCTCTCAGGCTGGGCACGTCAGCTCGGCCCCCTTTGCTTTACAGGGAGAGACACGCTCATAACGCTCCCGTTCGACACATGTCCATCGACCCGCCTCAGCCGGGGGGGGGGACTGACCCGGGGGGGGAGAGATAGGGGCGTCAGCGGCCGGTCCGGTGCAGCCGGCGCCGCACGAGATTGGCTCTCAGGCCGAACTGCAACACCGCCGAGAGCCTCCGGCGAAACAGGCGCGGCTGTTACTGTTCCGGCCTCGCGTTCCGGAAATTCAGCGCCGTGCTGTGCGCGCTCCGCAGCTTTCCGCGCCGGTCCGGCGGACGGTGCATTTCGGAAAGACCGTGGTTTCGTTCAGTGACGTCACTCGCTGAGAGGGCCGGCGTGATGGTTCATGACGTTTTTGAAGCGTGTTAAACATGGTCTCAGAGGAGGCCGAGTGCAGATCAGGATGCCAGCGATCATTGGTGACTGATGACAGCACTGCGGGTTTGGTGTTGCTTGCAAAGCGCCATTAATCCGGTAAATCCGGGATAACGTTTTTGGAATTTCATAGGAAGAAAGGACATCAAGCTGTTTCCGGCAATGCTAATAATTTTGGGCTGTCTCTACCCTTGATGCCGAACTGGTCTTGGAAAACATCCTGCGTCGGCTCCAAGGACCGAGACTGGGATGCTCACGAGTCGTTAGCCCTGGAAGGATCCGAACTTGAGTAATCACCTCACGTACAGTTTCCTCGGGTATATTGTCTTTGGCATATGACAGTTCACGGCTACGGTTTTACCAAAAGCACGAAAACCGGTCTTTGGTGGTCACTGTACCTACATGGGAAAAGGAACGGGTTCAGTTCCGTCAACCCTCTGCTGACGATGAATTCAGAGGAGCCGTCCACACAGGCGCAGCAAGAGGGGGGGGGACCCGGGCCTCTCCTTAGGCCCGCATTTTTTGCGAAAATCGTTGCACATCGTCTTCCCATCACGCGGTTTTCGTATGATTTCAGTTCACACTGAGCTCCGCCCCCCCCCCCGCTGAAGGAAATCCTGGCTGCGCCTCTGGCTGCCCATGTCCGCTGTGGGCAGAATTTGGATGAACTGACGCTCCAGCGCAGAGCTGTGGCATATACTGAGCTGTGATTATATACTAAACCAAACTTCTCACATTAAAAGCACCATTTTCGTGATTCTGTGCGATGCTAAGTCACTTGGAGCAGACGCTTCCACAACAGAAAACTCCACACACCTCTAGGACCATATTGTCATGCGTCATACAACGATCTGAGAGATCCTTGCGAGAAACCTTGAACATCCCCATAAACGGCCTCGTAAAGCTCCACCAGCCACGGCAGCAGCAGTTTCGTCGGTCCACGAAGCACCACGTGGTGCAGTGCTACCCAGCCCGCATGGAGACCGTGTCATGCACGACGAGGCCTTGAGAAGGTGCGCACTCATCCCCACCGCATGCCTGCGCTGTCGCATTATCATACGGTCTCGGCACACACGCGGACACATACCTTCGCCGCGCATTACCATACAGCCTCGGCCACCAGCGCGGTCACGCCCAGATATCGGGTGGCAACGCGACCCCCCCCCCCTCTGCCCGCATGCCTTCCCGCCAGAAATTCGGGGGTCCTTCGGTCCTCGAAACCCGGCCGCCAGCCAGCGACGCGCACGGCGATGACGCTTCCCCGGTACGGTACGCCGCAAACCCGACCTCAAGGCGCCTGAGGGCATGACGGGACGCGGAGGCCGGAGGGCCGGCGGCGGCAGGGAGCCGTCCGAAGGCGATTTACGACAGGTCGCCGCTGCCGGTGCCGGCCCCAGCCAATCAGAGACCACGTCCGGCTGGCGGCCGGTGCAACATGCGTCAAGGCCATGGTCACGGCAGAGAGGCTCCTGAGAGAGAGAGAGGAGACCTGCAGACGGCCCACGTGGGTGTGCGAACATGGCGATGCCTTTGCCATGCCCTCTGTTACTGCCATCACCACTTGCAGCATATTTTTTTAGCGGACGGATGGAACGGATGTACATTTCCGAATGTAACGGTGGTGGAATGATAGCGCAAGCATGAAACTTAGCTTGGTTTACGTAAACGTGCACTATCAGTAGAAATTATTCTAGCAGGTCCATCTTCATCACCCGGCGTTTAATGGCTACAAGTCTTAACGCTAAATTTCCCACCGAACGCTACAAATTACGGAGCGGATCTCAAACAGGCTTGACAAGTGTTCAGATCAATAAAAACTGTCATAACTGACGTAGCGGCAAGACGTTATTTCCCGCCCGCAGAATATCGCAGCATCAATCTTCGGACGAATCAGGCCAACCTGAATTTAATTTCCGTCAGCTATAAATCCAATCTCGCCTTCCTTCGCAGTTTCATAGCGGCATATCTTCGCTGCCGCAACTTCATCTCGGGTTCCGCTTTGATCACGTCAACGTCTCCACCAAAACCGGGACGTCAAAACACGCGACGCAGTTCTCTAGCACGGAGATCCTCGATCTAACCGAACGGAAACAGCTCCGAAACCGGCCCGGAACGCAGTGCTGGAATGGCCTCGATCTCGTCGATAATGAGCCGCCCTCCAGAGTCTGCGCGCGGACACTGGAAGCCACCCAGTAGGCGCCGGGATGCCGATCTTAATGCCTCGTGCTAATGGTGCGGCTGCCCGCTAATCGTTCGAAAAGATGCCGCGATTCCATTAACACGCGCGCGCCGCGTCTCAGCCGGAATGTGAACCTGAGACGATGGCTGGCCGCGGAGAAGCGCCAAATCGGACCCGGAAAACGGCAGAAAACGGCAGACAGGCGGGCGGAACGGTACCCGGGCACAGGTGTCACTGGGGTAAACAAACCGGCCAGCGGTGCGATCCAATGCAAATCGACCTTCAGCGTAGAGAAGGTTTCGTTAGTGTTCACAGAGCAAACAGTCCTTAAGTTAGGGTAATCAGTGGTCAAGCTGAAATGAGAATTAACAGTTTTCCCCTGAGATGACACTTGAGCGTAGGTAGACACTCTGTATGTTTTCACAGGATGACTGAGTTTTACCGTGGCAACTACTTCCGACAACGTACGGAAATAAAAAAGCGTATTACTGGTCGAGAATTTGTTACCTCCATGGAAACTTCATTTCGGAGGTAGGCGAATTTTTGACAGAAACTCGCAAAAAACCACAGTTCATGCGATTCTCATAAAACGTTTTTTTCAGTATATGCGATCGCAAGTACAGAAATATTTGTAAAATGTTGTGCAGTTCACACCATGTTTTCAAGTCCAGTGCTCAACGTACAAAAACCAAGGACAAGGAGGACCATATCTGACCATTTAGCCATCTTCGGCTTGTGATGAAAGGCCTCGTTCTTCTGTCAACATTGCACAAACTGTCAGAAGATCATACATTCCTATCTCAGTAATAGCCAGCAGCGCTCTGCCTGCGTCATGCAAGTCTGGCGCAATGACCAAAAAAAACAAAAAGGTGGAGAGAGAGCGACAGACAGAGAGAGAGAGAGAGAGAGAGAGATAGGAGGAGGGAGAAAGAGGAGACTGACTGCATCTCCATGATGTGTTATATTTGATAACAAATCAGACCACGTGACTGCTCCACTAGATACAAGTTCCCCTGAGCCCCGCTGTAACCGACTGACATATCATGAGCTTCTTGTATAGTTCCCCAGGAACTGCATCAATGTCGCCTTGCTACAACGGAGAACACCACTCCCGAGGCCATTCAGCGTGCTTCACGACTGGTTAACGCGCAGACTAATGGAGAATTCACCGGATCCATCTCCGATACGACCTATCAAATACCCGACGGAACCAAGTGCTGTCACACGCACTCAGCATCCAGCGCCGGTCAGTTGACCGCCCGGCCGCTACCGTCCGTCTCCCTGACGGCCGTCTGAGAAGCCGGTCGGTGCTGAGTGGGGTCGCAGACCGAGGCACAGTCACAGTCACAGTCACGGGGCGGTCCTGCAGCTGTCCGCTGAGAGGCCGGCCGGTGCTGAGCGGGGTCACAGGCCGGGGTCAGGTCACGGAACGGTCCTGTGGCTGTCCGCTGAGAGGCCGGCCGGTGCTGAGCAGCGTCACAAACTGAGTTCAAGCCACGGAGCGGCCCTTGTGGCTGTCTGCTGAGAGGCCGGCCGGGCGGGCCGGCCGGTGATGGATCGGAGTCGTGACGCACCGCCAGTCGCGCCGTCGCCGCGCCCAGGTGCGAGCGGGATTTCCGGCGACCGCGCGCGAAATTGATGAGCGGAGGACGGCCGGCGACCTCGGCCGACGAGCGCCTGAGGTGTGTGTTAACTCCGCCTGCCGACCCGCGCCTCAGGTGTGTGTTAACTCCGCCTGCCGACCCGCGCCTGATGTATATGTTAACTCCGCCTGCCGACCCACGCCTGAGGTGCGTGTTAACTCCGACTGCCGACCCGCGCCTGAAGTGTGTGTCAGCTCCGCCTGCCGACCCGCGCCTGAAGTGTGTGTTAACTCCGCCTGCCGACCCGCGCCTGAGGTATATGTTAACTCCGCCTGCCGACCCGCGCCTGAGGAGTGTGTCAGCTCCGCCTGCCGACTCGCCGCCTGATGAGCGTGTAAACTCTATCCGGCAGGTCCGCGCCTGATGTGTGTGTAACTCCGCCCGCCGCCGCCGGCCGGTGACGGATCGGGCCCGCTCGGCGCTCGCGGTCGGAACTGCCGCCGGAACGCGGCCGTTCCCGGCGGCCGAGGCCGGCCCGGCGCCACCGAATCGCCGGCCCGAGTAGCCGCGTCGACTGACGTGTTGGCCCTCACGCTGACGTCAGAGGGGGGGGCGTCTCCCGGGAGCTGTTCGGCAGAGGATGGTGGAACAGCCGACACGCACGGAACTGACGCTAACAAGGAGACACGGCTCTCAGCGAGGGACGTTTATGACACAAACAGTCCAAGCGCGACAGCTTTCTCCACAGTTTCCATTTATCATGCGCCCTCGGTGCACCTCCGTTAGAAGCAAAAGGTGTCTTGAAACGCGGGCGGACTGTTTCCTGCTCTCTGTTTCACGGTCAAGGAAGCAATGACACCAGCAAAGACCGCTCTAATTAAACTTTATAACCCTCTCGTTCCTCTCGGAACACGGACAATTGGTGATGGCGCGCAAGGCCATGACCATGGAGCAAACCATCTTCCAAAGAAACGCAGAACAAAGCCTCCGCCCTCCTTTGTGCCACAGATTCCACGAAGTTTAAGGGGCGCTCAACGAATAAATCAGTAAGTGACAGCTGCGGACAGAACAAATAACATGATGCCAGATTATTTCACCACCAGCAGCATCATTTTGCCAATATTCCCAGACGTAAGCCTTTGTTGTGGTTTGTACGTTGTCTGCTCAGTCACCGAAATATCACGTGCTTCGTGGGTATCGGGCGCCTCAGGCACGGGGACTCGACGCGCGCCGCGCTGGTTTACTTGCTTGCTTGTGAGTCATGACACACAGCCTCTTGGGTTCAGACGTTCTTGTCTTTAGGTCAAGCGAGAGGTGATCTCCAGCGAAACAGTCGGCAAGACCATGATGAACGGCGTCATGGCTGGACAGAGCAAGAATGGACGAACGGTTTAGTAGCAGACCGGACAACTGGTGACGTGTGTGTGTGTGTGTGTGTGTGTGTGTGTGTGTGTGTGTGTGTGTATGCACTCGCAGCCGGAAGGTGAGGTGCAATTACGAGGTCATCGATTCCGAGGGCACTGGCTCTGGAAGACATTTGGCATGAGATCGCGCATAAGTAAGGACACAATTGGTCGTGCACGAGCCGCTTAAAGGAATACCTCTCACAATTTCAAACATAACACTCCGCGAATTCAAATAACACTTTTTTTTTGCTAGTGCACGAAAGAAGCTACCACGCCCCATCCGAATAAAAAAAAAACCAAAATGTGATGAAATAGCCTTAAAGGAAGCGAAGTGAAAGATAGAGAGGACAGAAGAAAAAAGACAGAGCAGGAAAGACAGACTGTAAACAAAAAGACAGACTGTCCGGGCGGATCTTTCCTCGTTTACATTTACGAGAGCTGGCTGGCCATTTCAGCGAGCCGAGCACCAGAATTAAATCACCTCATTTCCAGCCCCCGCCTGCACAGGAAAACGCAATGAGCGGAGGTCGTGTACGCGAACGGCGACGCCAAGTGCCCATAGCCCAAAACAATATCGGCCAAACGGTGACCGTTTGGCCCTGGCCGCAAGACGAACGGTCCAATCGCCGTCTGCCCGCGGCGCTGTATATCTTAGTCGACGCTAGGGCAGGACGACTGACGGTGCTGTGTTACCGCGCGCCAATAGCCGAAACCTCGCGCTTACGGTGTACCTGGGGCGAAATTAATGATATCCCCGTTACGTAAGACAGGCTTAATGATCGTGAAGAAATTGATAGCTTTCACCAATCTGAGGGAATAGCAAAGTGGATAAATGATGAGTTTCTTTCAATTTCCTGATGCGGCCCAAACATTTATGCGTGTGCATATAAAAACTGTTTATTTTGGTAATGGCAAGGTCGATTTCTCTTTCTTTTCTTGAAATGCGCTGTAGTGCACGCAACCACCGAAAACAAAGCCAATTTCAGCGTTTGCACGTGTAACAAGGGGATCCGGCCGAAAATCTGGCCTGAGAGGGAGCAAACGGTGGGATGGGTAACATTGGCTTTTGAAACATGACTTAACATTTCCCTGACAAGCAGCAGACAAGGCAAACGACTCTGTTTACTCCTTCCCCTGCCTTGGTCACTATGGTGGACCATGTTTTCTCCGGCCTCCACCTTTGATTTGGCCTTGAAGAACGCGCACATGTGTGTTCAGAGTTCCATGATTCCTAGCAGGTCATGTCACGACGTATAGACACTACTGACGTATGGACCTACTGGTGTACTGATAACGGGGACTGATCATTGGTACAAAGCAAAACAAATGGTCCATCAACATTTTTCAAACACATTTTTTGCTGAAGTATGCGGCTACATAATGTTTCGCAAACCTCAGCTGTACGCCTGCGCTTGTCGACTAGTCTGAATGGTCTGAAATATCTCTCAGTACGCAGCCGTGGCGGGGCACGGCCTCCAGCGCCTCTTACCTCCTGAAGAACTGAAGTCCGTGCGGTACGTTCAGCGCATGGCGGCTGGTTGTCCCTGGCGCGGCGGCGCAAACCAATCCTGCAGCACCCCGCGACACAGCGCCCTCTGCCGGCGGCGCGCCACGATCCCGCGCCACACGGCCCCGGCCCGGCACAGGTCACCGTTCGGGTCACGGGTTTGTCGCGCGGCGCCGCGGCTCGCCACAGTTTTGGCCCGGCCTTGCCGCCGCCGCCGGGGCCGGCTGCACACGGACGGGTACCGCGACCGCGGCCGGCCGGCGGGCTGGTGTCGCCGGCCTGCTTCACTGCCGTTCTAGTCACTGCAGGTTCGGCGCGTCGCAGCGGTCTGAAACGGAAAGATAATGTAAGAAACATAATATAGGAATCACGGACAGCGTAAAAGAAACATGGGGACGCCTAGCAGCGCCGGTCGTGCCGGCGAAACGGAGTTCACGGCACAAGCTGATAAGCGTCTTAACCTGTCATTCTGATTATGCCAGACTCCTTGCCTAAGACAGACTCACGGTTCACCCCACTCACAGAAACCAAGTGTTGGGCAACGCAAGCCTCGAAATCAGCCACGACTCCACCACGCCTGGCCGAGCCCTGCACGCTATCACAGCGGCGTCCCAGCAGACCACATCCAACGTATGATCTGCCGCCGAACTCGATCCTCCATCATACTTCCGCAGCCATTCCGCGAAATGGCGGCGTAAATCACGGCTCTTGTGCGCGCACGCCGCGCGTTACCCTTTGTCTGTTTCCCGCCCGGCGGCCGATTGCAGGCATCACATCACTGGTCCCGGCAATAACCGTACGTTGCGGGTCGCGCGCCGCGCCGCTAACGGCGGGTGCGTGAGGTGTGCCGCGGAGGTGCAGACTCCGCCGGGGCCGTCCGTCAGCGAACTGGTGCCGCCCGCCAACGAAGTGGTGCCGTCTGTCAGCGAACTGGTGCCGTCCGTCCGCGAGATGGTGCCGCCCGTCAGCGAACTGGTGCCGGACGGTGACGGGCAGCGCCAGCTGGCTGTGCGGCGTAGGACTGAAACGACTGAAAGTCTGGACTGGGGACTGAGGGAGACGTGCAGACTGCCAGGCGGGCGGAGATCGGACTCGTACGGCAGCGAGGAACTGCGACCAGGTCGACCCCTCAATAAAGACATGACGCGTGTGAACGAGGGCGGCAAAGTTTGCCTGCCGTTGACAGTTAACGGCCCAGACGGGCCGTGGCCGCGGCTTTATGACGCGGCCCGCCTGACCTCGGCCTGCGCTGGCTCCATGATACAGCTCCGAGACGGGACCCACACGAGCGCTGCGGTTACCTGCAGACCGCAATCATCCCGCGGCCGCTACAGACGCGACCGAGCTTCTGCACGACATGGTTGGCAAATTACGAGCGATGCCTTACAGGGAAAGCGAAACCTCCATCGTGTCTGATCGGCGGCGGCGCGCGTTTGACCCGTAATTTACCTGACGCACAGCAATGATTCCGATGCTAATTTCATTCTGAGCCGACCATTCTCACATTACGTTAACTGAGGAGTCGGTGCTTTATTGACGGCTCGCGGGAAGGCGAACAAACATGTCTTCCGACGCGGCGCGGCGCTGAAAACAGGCACATTACTGTGAGTTACCGCCGCCAGTTCAAAGGGCGCGATAGTGCCCCCCCCCCCCGGCGCCGATCCTGTTTGCAAGGCCTCCCGAGATGAGGCGGTGAGTCTTAATGCTGGCGCCGGGTTTGTAAGGATTCCGTTCGGCGCATTGGTGCCGGACGAGTCTGATGCTAGACCTATACAGACTTAAGCCAAAACGGGCACTGACGTTTTGACTAAGATAGGCAAGTGGACATTCGCCACTCCGGCGTTGTGCGAATGATCACTTGACACATTTTATTTCCTTCTATAAATTTGATCCGAAAAGGATGATAATGGGGATCGAACTCCGTGCTAAGCAGAGCTTGTGGCGTGAACTCTGACCCCTACACCGCTACCGCGTAATCCCAGGTAATGGCTGATTTTGTGGCGGAAATTTCACAATCAGTGCCGCAAACGATTCGCCACGATCGTGTTTTGAAGCCAGCACGACCCCATGCTAGCCGGTTGCCCGCCGATCCGCTGGTCAAATAACGAACGCTGGGGCGACTCAAAGGCGACACTCTGGAACAGGGAGGCCAGCGCTCTGCCAAACCCTCAGTATTTGTTCATCTTCATTAACCATGAACAAATAGATGCACATGGTTTGCAATGTGCGACAACGAGGCTATCAGCAAAGCAAAACCAAGTCCTGGCCAACTGAGACGGCTCAGACATGGAGGGACCCGTCCTCCATGTCTAAGCAGGATCAGGCAGCTGTCTGGAGAGGGCCTCCTCTCAGGTGGCCAGAGGCCGGGCTTCCAATGGTCTGCAGGACGGGCGGTGTCCGTCCCGACAGCGCCGCTTTGTTAATTGGATCTGATTACGGCCACCCTGGCGAGGGCCGGGGCCGGCAAATCTGCAGAGGGTGGGCCCCTCTGCCTTCCGCGCCCCTCCCCCCCGGGGGGTCGGCCCTCACGGCTCCTGACAAGGAGGAAGACATGGGCTGAGAGACTGAACCGAGAGTGCCATCTCACACGCTGCCCGGGGTCAAGTCACGTCGACAGCGGCCAGCCGGTGTCATCCGACACCGATTCAGTCGAACTACGACCAGCATCGGTCGGCAAATAACCATCGAGCAGACAGACAGCCAGACAGACGGGGGGGGGGCGTCGGCAGCTGCCGAAGAACAGCATCCTGCCAGACCCAGTCGGGGCAGGTCTGCCATGATCTGATCACGGGTTAATCCTACGGCCGTTCGTGGGTGAGGAACATCCACAATCCCGCCCGTAACTGGCAGAAAAACGGTTGTTATCGTTGTCAGCAGGCACATGGTACACTGAGAAGCAGCTGCATGTCATGCTCGGCGCACATGCACTGCAACAGCGCACCAAAAAACACCGTGTAAAGCATGTCGCAGCTCCATTTTCGCGGGACTCATTTTACTTTCCCTCACAGATTCCGGTCCTCTGAGCGGATCTCCTGGGAAACAGACCGGCGGCGTAAGCGTTCAGCAAGCCAGTATCGTGTAGCACGTCACGCTGGTACAAGCCCGGGTTCCGTTCATGGCCGCCGGGTGCTGTTCGGCTGCGGACCGCAGCAGCAGCATCTGCTGACTCAGCGCCTGCTTCCAGGTCAACTGCGCATCGCGGCGGCACGGCGACAGGCGGCGGCAGGGCGGTGGCAGAAACCCGCCGCCCTGCCGTGCCGTGCACGTGCACGGAGCGTGTCGCCGCTGTCTGTCAGGGCGTGCCCTGTTACCGGCGCTACCGTTCAGAGGCCGTTCGATGGCAGCCAGCCGGCCCGCCGCGGCGGGCGGGGGCGCCGGGTCACGTGACCACTGGGTGTCACGTGGTTTGCAGCCTGCCCTTGACGCGCGGCGGGCCGCGCCGGCCCGGGTTGGCTTGGCAGATCGGTGCAGGAACGGGTCCGAAGCCGGTGGAGGACTGGAGGTCTGAAGTGATAGCGATGACGGATGGAGGAGTCGCTGGTCCAATTTCGTATCACTAAATCACTAGACTGTGTATTACTGACCTGGAAGAACAAAGCGGTAGAAGGGTAACCGATCAATCAAATCAAAGTTCAGATAAATCACGCATTTTCCCGAAGGCGTCTGGCACAAACCTACCAGGCACTGGCGAGGAAGGAAACCCAGGAATGTTAGTTTTAGCCGGCGACCTAACTCATTTCTGCTGCACTTCAGATTAAGTCCACTTAAGTCGTATGACTAACCATGTCAGATGCAATCTTAAGCCATGATTTTCGGCTACGGAAGTCGTCATCGGGCCCCTCGTATCCACTGGGTCACGCGAGCATTGATGGCGGAGCAGCTTGCTAATGATACGCTGAATCCTCATCTTTACCCTCGCCCAACGACAGGCGGGGGAACGTTTCGACGCCCTTCCAAGAACTTTTGGTGACAAAAAATAACGCGCGCAACGCGCCGAAATTCTCAGTAAAATTCTCAGTACCTTTCCTTACATCTTATGAGCATGTCCTATAGAATTATCACCTTCCGGTCATCTCAGTTCACTGACCTAGGCACATAAAAAAGGTCAGTCCCGGTTTTTTAATCTTCTGCAAACCACGCCATGCTATCGACCGACCTAAAACTTTCCGGGATAGTATTCGAAGACATTCCTAGGAATTGCGCTATCTCGAATTTGTTGTCAAGGTGAAGTTCAATGAACTGAAGTCAGCTCAACTGCGCCCTACTTCTCCATTTTTAGTGCTTTTGAACCATTTTTTCACCTTGTTGGTGCCCAAAAACGCATTCCTGGACCAAGGAGGTCATTAAACACGACAAACAGTGTTGGTCAACATGAAGGGTCATGAGTTTCGGTCAGGTCACATTTGGAGTCAACTAGCTAAAAGCAGTCTAAAGCCCCGTTTTGATGTTCCCTAAGGTAAAAATAACCACTGAAGTCGATTTTGCAGTCCATAATTGCACCAAAGCCCTTCAGCACCGTGAAATGACCTTAGGTCATCTGGGGCCATGCGAGGTGACCGTAGTAGAAGTTGAGCTCATATACAGATGTCCAGTTTTATCTCTCAGGTATATTTCGTAAGCCAATGACAGATCTAGGCATAAAAAGGTGGAACCCAAACGTGCTTCAAATCAGGTCATGCTCTTACGTCAGGTCAGGTCATACGATCAACTTTATATGGCATCCTCATTGATCAGGGTTGTGGAACCCAAGGGGTTTGTATCGAAAGGTACTCTTTTTGTTTGTTCTGTTATTTCAAAAACCTCGCAAATATAGCAAATGGAGAAATGGCATTACATCAGGTCACCTGTTGCAATATATGATTATATCCATGTTATAAACGATATGTCATAATAATCTAAATTCCATTGGCTTTGCATTGGCCTGCTCAGAACTGCCATATGTTTATTAGGGGCGGAACTGGAGCTCTTCGAAAAAAATACATTTTTACACTTATGAGCAAGAAATTACATTATTTTTCGAAAGTTTTCGCAACTTCGTGAGTATTTTGGAATGAACTCATAGTGTTTTGGCGAGCTTTCCGATGATCTCGGTTTCATTTTTCTCCGATGCTCGGTTTGCGAGATGGGGGGGGGGCGTCAAAAGGCTCCCGGGCTCTTTTCGCCCTAGTCGGGATGCCCGTTAGGCGAAGGTTGAGATGCTCGCGAAATTATGCAGTGCATCGTGCATTTTTTCCCGGGACTACTTCCTTTTTAAACATGCGGAATCAGCAGAGCGGAACGTGGAGCCATCATTTGTTTGTGTTCAGGGAGTTCGTTTTGGTACTGACACACACACACACACACACACACACACACACAACAATATGCGAAGCAAGTACATCTTGCTAGCGACGCAATGAGTGGAACCTTTGGTGCTTTTCCCGAATGACTGGAATCTCTCAGGCTTTTCCCGACGGTTTTCCGAGATAAATGCTGCCGGTGTACTCCGAGCTGTGGCCGCGGTTATGGTGACGGCTGCAATTTGCTTGATTTATTTGCCACATACGAGCGTTTTGATGCAGGGGGTCTGAGCAATTAAGGCGCATAATTGGAGATCAGTCACTGACAGTCTGACTCACAGGAGAGATGTGGGAATCCGGCGTACACAAGTTAAATGGGGAGAGCCGAGAATGGAACGAGAAACTCCACTGCGACTCTGGATTACGTACATGCGTACTGGACAGCTGAATAAACAAGGAATAATGGGGGGAGAAAAAGAACATTAGAAAAGAATGAGAAAAAGATAGAAAGAAATAGAGAGAGAGAGAGAGGGAGAGAGAGAGGGCGAATGCGAGGGAGGAAGGGAGAGGGAGGGGCAAGAGAGCGAAAGGGCAAACACGCAACGGGATAAATAGTGGAAGAATGGAAGAGCGAAAGAGACTGAGCGGAAGGAGGAAGAAGGGGGAGAGAAAATTATGAGGGGGACGGTCATCGGCATAATTTCATTGTCACAGAAGACCTGCAGCAAATGATGAGCAGTTCAGCATTTGCGGCGGTGTGTTCGCAACAGTGAACTTCGTTCTTCCTTCTCTCTCTCTTTCCCTCTAGGCATATTCGTGCTACTACCATCAGGGGTTCCTGGAAATAATGAAAGGGTGCAGAAGCGAGCAATGCAACAGCAGCGTATCGCTTCAGATTTACGTGTTTATAAGGACGTTTTCAAGACATGACTAATGCGACGCTCTATGAGGAAAGTGGCATATCCAGCAAAGAGAAATGGAGCTAACATAGACACTGATTTGATTTTTATCGACGTGGCGGCCCGGAAAAGAAGCTGAAGGCATAGTTACTTTCAGGCGAGTTTCGGCGCTGTCGCGGGCAGCTGTGAGAACGCCCGTCGACGGCGGCCGCTAATTTCGGCGCGGAGCGGCTATTGTCCCTCCGTTCGTGACGTGCTTGGCCGGTTAATTGGTAATTTGTGACGCCGGTCCGGGACAGAAGTTCTCAGCGGGACAGCCGTTACGCCGACCAATGGGCCACGCTGTGATTGATAGATCAGTCGGGCTTCCTCGGCGTCGTGGCGAGCCGACGCGACGGCAGGAATGCGCACAGAGATGGGCAAACATCGCCCACGCAGAATGGTTTCTCAGTTGACTGTGGTAGGTGGTAGTTCTGTGCAGTGGGCTGGTTCAGGTGAACTCCGACACTTACGCGTCTGTGTTGAGGATTTTGCGACTTTCCCGGCAATTGTCTTGCCGAAGTTCTGTTCTGGTAGCAACGCCGTATTGATTTGCCAGTTCGGTCGGCAGCATTGAATGACACCGTACAATCAGATCGGCCGATGGGATCAAAACAACAACATGTCTCGCTGGATACTTGATTTGGACGTTATCAACAGTCGTCTCACTGGGGTAATAAGATTAGTCTGTGGAGGTAATGCGTCGGCCCAAGAAAGGCTGCACGGTCGGACATGCTTTACAACGAACTCCAGTGATGCATGGTTAAAACAGTTGACTACCTGGAAGTATCAGGTCTCGTTGCATTCTCGCATGCTAGAAAATTCAGTAAGCACGTGCTCCAGGCATGCTTCTCAAAGAAACGCAGTCGCAACATATTTCGGCAAGCCGGATGAAAGAAGGGAATGCGATCACAGATGCACAGATGTACGATGATGATTTGGGCTTGAGGACGCACCGACTTCTGGGACAAGCCTCCCGATCTTTTTTTTCTCCCTCCTTGGTCCTGAAGCTCACTGTAACGACTCTTCCAGCCTTGCTCATTATGACGTACTCTAGCACGCCAAGAATTGCCGCATTTTCCAAAGTGCTGTATGGTATGCGTCGACAGCATTTTAAAGCTCGCTTCTTGTTTCTGGTACGTCTATAGGGATCTCCTCGGCGAAATAAATCCAGCAAAGGTCCGCGATTACAGCAAAAATTTTACATCGAAATTACGCACTAGATGATCATTCTTTGTAATTCGTGACCACCCACATCCCGAGATCCGTCGCAGCCCTCTCTGCCGGCCGCGCGCCTCTCCGCCGGCCTAGCTCAGGGAGGCGCCGCCGGTCGGCCCTCCACCAATTAGTCGCGCTGCTGGCGCGGCCCGTCGCCACTCGGCCGCGTGTCCGCGCGCGTTTCACGGTCCGCTGTGCGGCGGTGTCCGGCGGCGGACAGGAGCTACGCAGGCGACCGGTCGACCGTTAGCCGGCGCGCCTCTGCCTCGCCGGCCCGGGCGCCGGTGGTGCGGTGTGCCCTGCCCGTGCGCGGGAGTTCCCCGGCGGTTATCCTCGCGTTCGTTACGGTAACGAGGAATGCGCTGTGGACGCGAGAAGTAGCTTACTGGTGGCTGTTAGCAGGCTTGTGGCGATCGGTTTCGTGGTTGAATCTGAGGGTGGGTGATTGCATCCAGCGCAACAACAGGCCCCAGACGGCCGGCGGTAAGTTACACACAAGTAACTAGTTATATCGTCAGCAGGTTGGGCACTGACGGACCAACCGCCTTTGTCTTCGGAAGGTATGATTCTAGTACGAATCAGAACATTACCACGAGCAGCTTTCGCGCGTAACCTCAACCAGTAATGGCTGACCTAAGACGCATGGCATCAGTACCACTTTCGCACGTAAGATCAACCACTAAGGGCTGACCTGAGACGCATGGCATCAAAACCACTTTCGGACCAATGAAGACAAATTAGAATTTCCGCCACTAAGGCGCCGCATTTTGTTGTTTAATTCCGTCTAGTGCTTGTGAAACGCAGGGCATTCATCACGACGGAACCAAGTGTCGACTTAAACTTGTCCCTTTCCGTGCATTAAATTCCTCTGAGGAGACTGGAAAGGAAAACACGCTGATCTCGTTTGCGGCCCAAGATGAAAGCGTGCTTCGGATTGATTTGAATCGACGTTAACCATTTGGAAAACTCCCCCGAGAAGACACTGTCAGCGAATGACTGCTATGATATTGCAACTATCATGTAAATCTCCTCGTTATGGAAACTTCCAGTTCCTTTCCCACAAACAGGCAAACAAGTTTATACGCCTCGGGGGAAACTTCGTTCGCATCGAATGCGGAACTGCTGCGGGTTTTAAATTGGCCGGTAGCGGCAGGTGCTTTTTCTCCCGGGATGCCTCCTAATGGCCGGGCGGCGGCGAGCCCTTCCCCCCTGAGGGCTTGTTCCGAACGATCAGCCTCAATCCCATCCCATTTTTCTCGCCGCCACGATGAATTTTCCCCGCTAAGGGTGTCTGACCCCGAAACCCATGCCATTAGTGAGGGAGATCTGCTGCGGAGCCGAGATCGGGCAGAACGTCAAACGTAAATTTACCGCCCGGCCGGCTCAGATTGACTGGCGTTCTCACCACGGCGGAAAACACACGGGGCTCGTCAGCGTACTGACTGCGGAGCCATCGAGGCATTACTACTGCGATGGCAGCGGAACCGCAAAACGCGTTGTTGAAAAAGACGCAACTTTGGGAATCGCTTTTGGGTTCCCTCGACCCTTCAAACTATAACTTTTCTAGGCGTCGTAGACCATAATGATCAATATGGCCAGCTAAATTATGCGTATGGAGTGAGCGCTTGATTTCCAAGGCACACTGCAGCGGCAACTGGGACTATTTTCAGCTCGCTCGCGCACGGTTGCTTGGCTTTGCAGAGTAGATGGTTGTTGTGAATATTTTATCCCGCCTCCGAGAGCTGGATAGCAAAATAGATCACGTGGATTGGAGGTGGAGGGATTGCAAACCCATTCTGCTGTTCAATAATGCAGGCACCAGCAAAATGGAAACTGCAGTATCGCGGAACGAAGTAGCAGCTAATCTAAAGTCGCAGTATGCTTTGTCTTGGTTTCATGACTACTGAAACACTTTTATTTGGACTCATTTTATAGTTGTGATAATTGGAAGTATTTGTAAACGGTGAGCTGCGTAAGGGATTAAGAAGCAATTGAAAGAATACATCAAGAATGAAATGTTCTGGAAATGCATTACGGTGAAGCAAGTCGTGTACTGCATCAAAATCAAGTGCAACGCAATATGTCCGAGACTTCAACGTGAGGGAAATGAAGCGTCTTATGCAGGGTACCGTGTGATTTAGTTGCCTTGTATCGGCGTAAGCGCTGGTGACGCAGTCGGAGCCGCGATACTGTTGTTGCCTTCGATGTCCTGTTGTCAGCCGAGCTCAGGGGACGTCAATTTTTACATCCTTCTGCAGGTTCCAGGAAGTCTACTAATCCTTTCATGGAGATGACAGCAGATACCGATGAAGAAAATCACAACAAGCACATGCAAGTTATGAGAAATTTCATGGGCGATGCACGGAACACCGCGTTCAGTCCATTTTTATGGCGCGTGAAAAGGTTCTCTTGTGGTTCATAGCAACGTGGAATAGAAACGTGCTAAAATCGCCTTCCAGCAGAACCAGCTTCATGTGCGTAGAAAACGTAGAATAAGGCCTGAGCAGGCATTGCGCCAGCAGGGGACGAAAGACACCATCTGATCGACGAAGACGAAAAAATGTCATCCAGGAAGCGCCAGTCGTGAATGGCGGGATCGGTTGAGACCAACAGTCGAAAATTGATCCACGAGAACGGGACGAACTGAAAAGCCTTCGCCAGCAGAGAACGACCCAGAGCCTTCCACGAAGTCTTTCGTAGTGGACGGCCATAGAAGAATAGAAGGACGGGGACACGTCGGGCCCCGAGCTCCGGGTCATATCTCCTGCGACCCACGAAGACGCTGGCGCGACTTGCGTAGGGTCAGACAGTGAAAGGGGGAGGCGTCCGTCTGTCCGTCTGCCTGTCGTCTGGTCTGACGGGAGCAGAGGAAGGGTCTGTGTGTCTGCCAGCGGGTCAGACGGGAGCAGAGGGTCCGTCTGTGCGTCTGTCGGCCGGCGGGTCAGACGGTAGACAGAGGGAGATTTTGTCGGCTGGAGGGTCAGACGGTAGAGAGAGGGAAAATCTCTCGGCCAGTGGGTCAGATGGGAGACAGAGGGAGATTCTGTCGGCCGGCGGGCCAGATAGCCGGCTGGGGACGGCTCGGTATTAATGAGGCTGGCTCCGCGGCGGCGGCGGTGGCCCACCCGCGGCCAACCCGCACCGTCGACATTAATTTATGCGGCCGAGCCAGTGGTTTGCGGCGAGAGCGGCGAGATGGATGCGACAATCGCGCCGCGCCGGGTTAGTCGACAGGAGCCTTGTGGAGGCCTTGAATTATGTAAGTAATGGGCGTTTAAGGACTTCGGCATGCGACTCATACAGGGAAATGCGGAGAAGATTTCATTCTCGACGGAGGTGACGTGACACCACCCACAACGAAATTATTGTGGATTCACGAAGAGTCGATTGTGCATACCGAGATGTGATTCACGAAGGTCACAAAATGTTTGGCAAGATGTGGAACGTTTCATACATAGCTAATGTCAAAGTCGTTCACAGTAATATGTTGCTATACAATATATCTATGTTGCTATACCCAGTAATATGTTGCTATACGATTGTGAAATTCAGTGACCTTTCGCTTCAAAAGCATGTTTTGCGACACCCCAGACCTTGCAAATCAGGGAAAATCTACTACAATACTGTTTCAGTAACCAACATATGGCATGAATAAATGTATCAAAATGATTATATTTGGATCATTTCCCTCCTGCCTACAAAGTTAAAAAGTCGCTTTCAGGTATCGCAGACGAAGTTCAGCCGATGGGCGTAGGACGCATAGTATAACGAATGCGTCAATGAAGGCATGTACCAAGCATTTCGCTATTGGAACTACAGCACCGAGTGCTCGTAAGCAGCAGCAGCAGTCATCGTCTACGTGAGACCGTAAATCCTAGTGAGCGACTGGCCGGGCGACATAAAGGTATTCCCATCTCCGGCGATACCACGACATGAAATTCTCACTGGACGACTGCAAAGCATTTCTCCGGCACCACATCCGTCAAAAACAACAAACAAAGACGCAAAGCCACCACGAACGCCTGCAAACAATCAAGCCCCCATTCAGCGTTGGAACGCATCAGATTGAAAATGCCGGCGTCAAGAAATCGTCCTCACCAGACTTAGAATGGGTCGCACAAAACACTCCAAACTAATCTTAGAGGACTGCTCTTACCAAGCACCACAATGCAATAGCTGCAGCACTCTACTTAATATAAGCCACCTCCTGCTAGGATGTAGAGATTTTGAAGTACAAAGACGACCCATCAAGGCCCTTCTGCCAACAAAAGGAAATTCAGCTCGCTCTGAGCACCCTCCTGGGCAACCAGTACCCAAACCTGCTACACCTGCTATTCAGGTATCTCAATGACACACACCTAGCATGAAAACTCTAGAACACCAGCACCACAACAAACAGCAGCACATATACAGACAGTGGCGGTGACCTGCTGCACGGGAACTTGGACGGGATCACGCATTTCATTTATTTGATCAATCTGTCCCGGGCTCAGCCCGCGCACACAGCGGCAGCCGTGGGGACCGCGCGACCTACCAGCTCAAGCTACCAACAGGCAGCATCGATCAAGCACCACCACTACACTACACTAGGCATCACCACAGCACAACGCCCCACGTCCTTCTTCCCTTTTTTCTTCTTCCGCAGCAACCGGCGTGATAGGGTGAACTCTTAGCCAGCGTGAGAGGCGGTGTGGGCGATCTCCTCCTAGCTTGCACGATAAAGACCCCTCGGTGTTCTTCTTGAGGAGTAGGTCATGTGCCGGCGCCTTGGCAAAATCCAACGTAAATCATAACGTAAAAAAATTCAAGAGGGCTAGATGTAACGAATCTGACATTAGCAGAGGCGGCGGCTTCCTTCCCCTTCCCCCTGCGTTTCTTGCCTGCGTTTCCCCTCCTTTCTCACGCGGAGGCCCCACACTTTGCCGATGTCACAAGCGGCTTCTAAATTTAGTCTGCACACATACAAACTCGAAGTAAAAAATCACTTGTATTCACCATTCTTTGTTCCTATACCGTTAAATGGAAAATATGTGTTGTCATATTAAAATCGCCGCATACACTCTAACATAACGTAAGTCACGCACACGTTACAGGCGGCGCATAATGACCGGTAGATCGTGTAGATCGCGTTTTTTTTTTGTTCATCTTGACCAGTAGGTCGTCATAATGAACTGTCCTCAGTGGAGGCGGGAATCCCTCCTCATCGCCCGCAACGATTCAGCGGGAAACATGCGGACACCCCACAGCAGAGTAACAGGTCTGAAAATGAATGACTCAGAGGCAGACTGGTAGGCGACTTTAAAAAGACGATTAAGGTGAAGAGCACATTGCTACACTCCGGATCCCCCTGCCCTAGTCTCGGCGGAAAGTTGCGTCATAAGACAGCACATGATTAGTAAGACGCCTTGTAGGGCGCATGACGAGGGAGGCCTACTATGTTGCTGCTTGCATCGTTTCTTTCCTTTCCCTTTATGGATTTCGCAGTACAAAAAGATAGTTGTCGGTCTATTTCATTCTTTTGCTGCCGAGGCTTTGCACCCGAAGAATTACAAGCTTAAACGTCACGCGCGCCCATGAGCTTTGTCGCTGCCATTATTGAGCGGTGCAAAAACATCCCTGGACAAAACGGTCTGAGGGCGAAAACATTACGCCCGGAATAGTTATGTACGAGGAAGAAGCAGCTTGCAAGGTAACGAACCAAAGATACAGATATAGAGAATGTAAATAGTCGAGCTATGTTCCAGTGAAAATTTCATGACACGGTGTACAGTGGTTGCGAAGTTGTTAGCCTCCAGAAAGCAATATGGCCGGGCCGGATTGGGCCGGGCCGCGCCGGCTGTTCGATTTGATTTTTTTCTGCTAGCTGAAGTAACTCATTCGACTTCAGCTTTGCTCGCAACAAACGCGCACGAGCATGATCGTAAGGCTAAGCGCGGCGTCGAACCGTCTTGCCGCCAAAGGCGAGACGGTGAGAAGACGGCCAGCCGCACAACGGCGACGTCAGCCGGCAACAAAGAGCTCGGCACGCCACAAGAAATTCCCTCCCATCCACCTCGCCGACTGTTTGCCACTCGAGGCACGCGCCTGGCGTGGGTGAACGCCACGACGTCTGCACGTGTGCACGCGTGCACGCGCGGGCGCCGCTGCACAGCCGCTGACCGCCCGCCGGCTCATTACGCGTGTCTGGACGCATTGGTAAACAGCTGCGATAAAGACGTTTCGCTCCCGGCGCACGCGCCGAACAGCAAGAGGCTGGGACGGCGCCGCCCGAAGGCGGCGCAGGGCCGGCTGTCGGGCGGCGCCGGAGTGCTCGGACAGCTCGGACCGCCGCCCGGCCGGCCCGCGCCTCGATCATCAATCCGGCCGCACAAAGCCGCCGCCGGCCGCGTGCAAAAAGCCGCCAACAATGCGCCGGCCACAATGCCTAACCGCGGCGTCGCCGGACGCAACAATGGCCGGCGGCGGCGTGTTTACATTGTGTCCGGGCGCCGCGTCAATCACGGCGCCGATTGGCGAGGAGCGACGCGGCCGGCGGGGGTGGCGCCGCCGGCCCGGCCGTCCGCTCTCTGGAGGACTGGAGGGGCGGGGACAGCGCGGGACGCCATCGCGGGATCGCCCGGTGACCGAGCGGCCACGGAATCAACAGGTGAGTAGCCAGGCGGGTGCAGTTCCAGTGACGGAGACTCGCACACATCGTTGGAGCCAGGGGTGGGGAAAATGGCGTGAAAACGGCCACGTGACCAAGAAGATCTGAAGTGTACCTCAACGGGCAGCCTGACACCACAGGAGCCGCCACTTGCGTGGAGGGCTGCGTGGCCTTGTCATGAACCAGAGACGCCACGAAGCACGAACGGAGAGGACGGCTCAGTCGGTACCGGGCGCTCTCAACCACGGACGGGCGCCGGCCGGACGGGGTGCGTCGGTCGGCCCGTCGGAACCGGGCGGCGTCGGGCCGGCAGGTAATTTGCTGCTCGGATGAGGGCTGAATGGGCGGGCCGGATGGGACCGGCCGGTTATTTCACGGCTGGCGGGCCGGTGCCGGCCGCCGCCCGGACGCTGCATGGCGCTGCCGGCCGCGCCGGGCCGGATTCGCCGCCGCTCGTGCAGCGGCGCCGGATCCGCCGCCGAAAATCCGCCGTCAGCTGGCGCCCGGCGCGCTTCGCCGCCTCAACGAGGCGTGTTTCAATTTCGCGTCATCGTGCCGCTTGAATGGATCGCCGGTCCGCTGGATCTGGGCCTCTGTTAATACCCAGCACTTGCGGCGAAGCCGGCTGCGCGCCGCTCGCCCTTGTAGCGCGGCAGGCAATCTGGGTTTGATCGAGTCTTTACAGCCATTTTCACGTGAGCCCGGCTCTTATCAACACCATCCGACAGACGCGAGACGGACCTTTTAGGCTGAAGAGAGCACAAGAGACGTTCAGGTCGCATGCAGCTGTCCCTAAACACCGCAGCACGTGCCGTAAATGTCAGCCTTGGTTTGCCATGAACCTAACCCGTGCTGACTTTCCACCGAACACTGCACCGGGGACACCCAACGCCTGCATCCTGGACAGCTTTGCCACAGCCAGACCAGCCGCCGTCAGACAGCACAGACGGGCCGGTGGTGTCGGCGACCCCTGAGCGCCCCACCTGGGGACCTCGGCGGCCGGATGAGCGGACGGTCCCCGCGCCCGCCGGGCCGCGGACTCCCCACCTCCGCGGAGAAAGAGCGCGCTCTCCTGGAAACGGCCCGCGGCGACAGCGGTGCAGCGGGACGGCGACATTCCTGGCGCAGTTTCGCCGCCCGGCCGCCAGGTGGGCCGGAAGGGACCGTCCCCGCCGGCCGGCGCGCGACAGGCGCTACCGCCGGTGCTCTGTCTTCCCTTCGGTCTTTCTTCTCTGGGCCCGGTGCGGAGCCACCGCCGGGCGACGGACGAGCCGCCCTGACAGAGCTCCCCAGACTGGACAGAATTCCCGGGATTGCGCGCGGAGTTCTTTACGAAGCGCGCGTCGGATGCTCGGCTGATGGTGGAATGCGGTTCGGTTAGCTCGGAGCGAATGACGTGTAATGAAGTCGGTACAGACGCACCAAGAGCCAGATAAGATGATGAGCACGTCTCGCATTTCATCGGCATGGTGATCTCGCGTGACTTACACGACATCGTCCTCATTCCGCGTTCGATGCCAAGTGGCACACCAAATGCACTCACACGCAAAACACACGATCCCTGAATCTGGACCAATAACAGGTCGCCCAATCGCTAACTACCTTTTCGGGGAAATTTAAAGGGTCCGTTTACGCTCCATAAGAGCATCGTGTAAATCCAATATGCATAGCACGCAACGTAATTGGTTGTCGGAATCTCAGGCAGAAAAACGATCGAACGCATCTTCCTCTGCTGGCAAGAGTGACTTCGACACTTGACATTTTACTCTCGCGACAGTTTGCAGGTGGCCGATAGAAGGCCGCACTGAACCGCCTCACTGTCTTGTCGTATCTTTGACGGCAAGACAGTGGTTGAACTTTGTTGAACTTTGTTGAACTTTGTTGAACTTTGTTGAACTTTGTTGAACTTTGTTGAACTTTGTTGGATTAAACTTTCGCGGCGGCGTCGGCCGTTATCTGGAATTGCACGGCCAGCTATTAGGTTAAGGTTATATACAAATAACTCTCCTTACCACGGGGTTGGACCCCCAAAAGCACCTCAGGAAACCATTTAGTTCAATTTCATTAAGGTAGCAGGCAAGCAGCTAGCACAGCTAGCAAAAACTGGCAAGTTTTCTCTTTTAGATGCCCGGACTTCTTGACATGACTGAGTGTGCTGTTATCCACGAGCGAGATTCGTTCAATCACACGTCTGCCTTAGAACAGCGGCCATCTTGTCTCAGACGACGTGCTGAGGAATACCATGCATTTATCGAAGAGAGGTTGTTACTGAGCCCCAGTCCCACCGACAGCTGCTGTTGGAACATGTCCGATCGGCTTTCCAGCAGACCGCGCCGGGAGAATACTTGTGCCGGCGTACGGAGAACTCATTACGTGGGGGTTAGAAATAAACATGTAATGTATATTTCTATAATGTACTATATATTTTTAATATATGCCATATTATGTACTATATATATATATATATATATAGTATGCACTATATGTATATGTACTATGTATACATGCATTACATGTATTTATGTATATTTCTACTATATATATATATATATATATATATATATATATATATATTTCTACAACTTCTAGAATGTTAGAAATGTACAGTGCAATGCTCGCGCACTGCAGGTCTGGGCCTGCAATCCCTGCCGTCCTCCTTGCCTCCCCTCCTTGTTCCTGTCATCTTCTGGCCCCCTGGGCACGGCTGGTCCCACGCATCATCACCACAAATCTCGTTGCACAGCCTGTTGGCACGCACCTGCCGCGGCCGGCGGCGTTCCGTCCCTCTCATCTGCGTCAGCTCGCGCCCCGAGGTCGGCGTGGTCCTCCGACCGGGCCGCGATTGCGGTCATTACGCCAATTGCTTTACGACCGCCGCCAGCGGAACTTTCGGCCGCAGGCAAAGCGCTCGTGTTGTCTGCGGGCCTCGCTCTCGTCTCCCGTCTCCCTGCTTCCGCGCGGTGGACCGCGAAAATCCGCCACCGAACGGAGGTTGTCACAATCTGCGGAATCGCGACGTTCTCGAAAATACGCAAGGTTTCTTGTATTGTTTTCATTTTAGTGGGCGTGAATGATGTTATACATAAATGCTCTTCTGATGATTGTGTTCACGAAAACTGATTGCCTCATTTCCGTGACTTAATTATAAACTAATCCCAATGGTTTTCTAGGGTGATGTTTCAGATCAGAGCTCATACTGAGTAGAGCTTTTCACACGCGCCTTTAACCTCGCACCAGATCGCGAGATTCCAGGAAGCGGCCGATTTTTTTTTTGGAAGAACGTTAACGTGCCTTCAAGGGCACGCCAGGACCGTGTAGCATTCAACCAGCTGCCAGCTGACCTCCGCGTTCTAAATATCGAATGACGGAGCGATTCGAACCCTTCTCGCCGTCTGCCACGACAGGGTAGCTCTACCTCACTCTAACAATGAGCTACCGACAACACAGCTACCGAAATACCGATCACGGTTTCTGAGTACGGCTTCAGGCTGTGGGTATGAAAGCGGCAGCCATGAGCCCCGTGCAGAATTACCCTTGTTTTCACAAGAGCCTAAGTCATGTCTTGCTTAAGACGACATAAAGAGAAACCAGGTCACTTGGCTTGCATACCCACGAGTGATTGCCAGTGATGACACGAAATTGCCCTGTGGAACTCTAGATACGGAGAAGCTACTTGGTTTCACCTGGACACAGTTTTCACAGCTTTCAGTTAGAAACACATGCAACACTGATTTCAAACATTGCAAGCTTACAAGGAATTAAAACAACACTGCGCGTTTTACCGCCGCTTGACTTTTAGCTCCGTCGATTTTGAACAATGTGCAGACAGAGGAGTGACCTTGCCGGCTCGCTACCCTTACAACGATCCGTATTCAATGGTTTCTAGCCCGCTGGTCTTGGTTGGCTTGACTGGAGGATGTCAGTATGTCACCGTAAATAATGACCACCGCCAGTTGGCCTCACTGCTAATGCTCTAGATCCAAGAAGAGGGGAAAGGTAATGACTCATACGGTACGGTATTAAAATAATTAGACCACATTTACACGGTAAATAACGGTTACGGTGAGGAATGGCGAGAGTGTATATAGTGGGTTATTTTGCGTGAAAGGCTTTTATCTTGCTCTTAAACGGTGTGCTCCGGTTCGGGTCTAATGGAACATGGAAAAGTGGAGGTCTTATCACTGGGTTTCATTGATATATTGTGATCTTTTCGGACACATCCACCAACTGAACTCGGTGTTTTTCGTCCCCAGGTTCCAAAAGCGGCCAGCAATCAAACCTCTCCGAACTCAAGAGTGGGCCACAGTCCGCAAGTAACGTCAGTTAGTTTGGGCGCCGATCTGCCGATACACGCCAGCTGCTCGGCCCCAGGAGCGGCCTGCAGCTCCTGTGGGACGGCTGCGGCGGCCCGAGGCCCGAGACAGCGCACCGCTCCCCCCCCCTCTGTCCACAGCTGGGGGACGTGACCGTGGGCGGCCCGCACCTGTTTGTCCGGCCGCCGTTTTTGTCGCCGTTTAAAGCGCCGTTTCGCCCCATCCATTAGCCGAAGGAGCGCACTGCGTCACTCGTCTTCGATTGGGATCGCCGGCGTCGGAGGATGCCCTCGGGCGCGGGAACGCGCCAGGGCCGACTCGGCGCCCTCAGACGCTGCTGGACAGAGCTGCTGCGGCTCTCTCGGACGCCGCTGAGAGGAGCTGCTGCGGCCTCTCGGACCCAGCTGGGAGGACGCACGGCAGCTATCGGGCAAGATGTTCAGCCAAACTGCTGTAGAATCCTGAGCGCTGCTGAGCTATTTTGTCAGCGGAGCTGAGCTCAGCTGAACTGAGCTGAGCTGGGCCGAGCTGGGCTGAGCATTTCGTTCTGCTGTGGCTCTTTGCAAACTGGGGGTCATTTTAAGAGCTGTGGTACGGGGACGGCGTTGGTTGTGGTGATCAGCATGCTGGACGCTCGGCTGAACGATCGCCAGTTGGTGACATCAATCGATGCGTGATTGCACCAGCCCCTGCAGCAATAAGCGTGTCGAGCGGCGACGCGAAATGACTAGTCACACTGCCAGTAAACCGACCGTGATAACCCGTGCCGCAACATAATGGGCGGGACCTTGGCTCCTAGCCCAGACAGCACGTCGACTGTGAGAAAAAAAGATGCGTTCCGAAAAAGAATAGAAATGAAATTAAACACGTTTTTTTAACTAATTGGCCGTTATTTCAGGTTGTCGGGTTTGTTTTCACATATCGTGGCTTAAAATACATACTTATCTCGTCAGCTGTAGCTAATCAGCCATCGCATTCTGGTCGTGACTGAAATGAATTAACCCATCGACGAAAACAACGGTGTAATCGAAACTGGATGACTTGTGGTTTTTCTGTACCTCGATATTTCTGTGCGCCCGTAAAAACAGCCTTCCAAAAAACGGGTTTTACCGCTAGACGCTGGACAGCGGTGTAGCTCAAGCGCAGCTATGCGGTAGGGAAGCGGATACATTTCCCTTTTTGGTACTTCGATCTGCATTTCACGGAAGCATGAGCAATTATGGCGAACTTCGTTGCCACACATGTCTGCTGAAACTAACGGACGAAAACACGATGTCACGCAAAGAAAAACGGCTTACCGTTGTGGAGACTGGACACCGCAGTTCGGAAGCACGTTCGTCCGTCCTGACTCGGTTTCCGATCGCACTCGAGTGTGTCTCACGGCCTCCGTTCGCACCAGAATCGATCACTGGTTCGAGCAGCTACCACGACCAGCGCCGAGGCCGCGGTCACGACTGCGCTGCTCGAGTCACCCTGAGGGGTCACGGACGAATCACGGAGGCCGCCTCAGCCGTGATCTTCGCGCTGGAGGTCACGTCAGCGGCGTCAGCGGCACGTCACGCCGGTCCGGCCGTCACGGCTCCGGCCCGGACTTGCGTGGCGTCACGGTCGTCACCGTCACTCGCCGTATCGGCGGCGTCAGCTGCTGCTCTGGTCTCTCGTAAGCTGCCACTCTCGGACTGTCCCAAGCGCCCCGCCGCGCTGCGGTCTATGACCTGAAATGAAAAAAGGAGGATGAAAACTCTGGAACAATGACAGCGGTGGTGCAAGCCAGCGGTGCGTGTCTAACGCCAAAACACGCAACGTAATCGCGACATGGCGCTTTGATGGGTCCGACATTGTTTGCAGGTCATCGTCCGTCCACACCATCACGACGGTGCATCTTCAAAATGCACATTCACATTGCACATTCCTCAGCTGTGTCATCAGGACCAAACTGGTGTTGTTTAAAGACAACAGGAGCGATCCGTGGCTAAAAAAAACTGGCTGCAGATCTCTGAGAGACCACTACTGAGTCGACGTAATGTGACTATCTTCTCAATATCGTCTAGTTACACTTGCTCTTCACGCAGTGCCAACATCTCGACGTACGGTATGGCCGTCTGCTTACAGCAACAGATTGATATACAGTGCCTGTTAACGGCGCACAATCCCTTACATACAAAGCCACGGCCGATGTGCAAAAGCTTCCTCCATCGTTCGCGACAAATTGGGCCACGATACGTTTTCGAACCGGGACAAAATTCGAGTTACCATAGATCCTACTCATCCAAAAAAGACACCACACAGAATCACAGGTGTCCTATCTCCACAACGGGACGCAACCAGGGGCACGATGGCTTCTTTAAACGCTCGAGACACGATTCGGGCACCTGTACTCTACAAACAGAGCCAGGTCATGTAACCAGTTTCCTCATGCAGCACCAGTCTGGAGCACACCCCTTTGAGGTGATTGTGGCCTGGGTACCTCACGTGACTCTAATTTAGAACAAGTCCACTCCACACGTGGCTCCGCCGCGGGGCACCTACTCACGTGGCTCTAGTTCAGAAAACGTTCTCTCTATACAGCTGAAGGACGGCGAGTTCCGGGTTGGAAGCACTTGTTTTCACGTGTTTCCAATCCGGAGCACCTCTCTTCCTCACGTGGCAACAGCCCTAAAAAACTCTTCACTCAGTGACCTCCCAAGGAATCCCCTTTCTTCACGTGGCTTACGTGAGACATCTCGTCTGTCCTCTAGACACATGACCCACGTGGTCAACCGGGCGCCAGCCCCGCCGGCAGACAGAGCGACTTCAGCCGTACCCTTTCCCAAAAAACCTTTTCCTCCTCTTCCTCCGGACTCCTTACACAATCTCGGACAATGGCGGTCAACAGTCTCGTCGATAATTAAAGCACTGCCACGGGTGCAGCAACACAACTCCAGTAGTGTGTTGTGATGCAATGCTCATGAACGTTCTGTTTCATTTCGGAACGTCGAACCTACCTTACTTGACGTGGAAGGTCGGCAGGACTTTGAATGCCGAGTTCCATGCGTCAGACTTGCGCACATATTGATTCCATAGCCAGGGGCGGAGACACAGTGGGGGACGCGTCCCCACAGCCTTCGGAGTGTGGGGGACTGTCCCCCCCCCCATAACCTTGGAGGGAGCTTATATTCCTGTACAAATGCGCATTCTGGCGATGACGGTGAACCCACCAAATGTCTTATAAACAGCAGTTGTCACCGAAACGGAGAAAAGGTGAATGCTCCTCCAACTTCACGTTTTATCATTGCTGCAGTGCCTGGCGCAGCGGACAGACCTACCGTACAGGCAACTATTTCCAGCTTTTTGCACAACGCAAATCCTCACAACTGAAAGCGCCTGTCGCAAACGCCGCAAACGCACGTGCATTCGCCGCGTCCGTTATCCGGCGTCTTTCCCGCGGTTCTCGCCAGTCGATCCCAGGGAAGTGCGCCGTTACCCGCGCCAGCTGCAGGTGCGCCACCCTGCCTACGGATACAGACGACAGTGTGGACATCAGAATGTTCTTCAAAAGAAATGTGGGCATTGCATATACCCACAGCCTGCTTCAGAAAAGTGATCTTGAGGTTCATCTAAACCATTTATATCCGGTCCAAGACAGCTTCTCCGGCCCGCTGCGCCGAAGCAGGACAGGACCGCCGCCAGATCCCTGTTCACAAGCAAACAAGATAACACTGAGAAAATAGCTGGCGTCGTTTCGAAGAAACTTGGTCTATCCCCAGCTAAGGTAAGCTCAATTGTGTATACATCAAAACGTCAATGCACTGTCACGGGTCTGGCGACCAGACACATCTTCAACACATCAGATGTCACAGCGGACCCCGTTCAGACGAAAAAAAACACTACCTCTGGTCACGCAGACAGCTTAAAAACATGATGGAAGTACAAGGAGTTGACGGATTGATAGGCCCTCTGCTTTGTTAGGAACGGAAACAATAAACTCTTTAAACGTGAAGATTAAGTGGTCGAAATCCGGCGTTTTTTTTGGAGGGAGAGGGGGTGGGTAATCCTTTAGAAGCGTGCGCCATAAACCAAGCACACTGGATGACACATATACGGCGCGCGTGGCAAAAGGAGACGTCAGCTGTTGCTAGAAACAACAACATTATGCACTGGAGCTCCAGGTCGTGGATCACCTACTATTCGCTAACCTAACCTAACCTAACCTAACCTAACCTAACCTAACCTAACCTAACCTAACCTAACCTTACCTAACCTACTGTGTAAAACAAGAGCAAATAGTAGGTGATCTACGACCTGGAGCTCCAGTGCATAATGTTGTTATTTCTAGCAACAGCTGACGTCTCCTTTTGCCACGCGCGCCGTATATGTGTCATCCAGTGTGCTTGGTTTATGGCGCACGCTTCTAAAGGATTGCCGAGGGGGTGGTCATTCCTGGCCTTGTCCTCGTCTTCCACAACCAAATTTACACGTCGCCGCGCCTCTCCATGGCATTGGATTCGAGTCTCCCCCGTGTACTTCTGTGTTATGCTGAGCTGGCATGTTGCGTCGCGTTTACAGTCGCGTGGCAAACGTTGCTTCAGTCCGTTCTGGTGAAACTGATTTTGGGAGCATCATTACATCAAATTGTTGAAGTGCATAGGGCAGGAGCGACTGACTCATTACAAAGGACAGAGTTAGCTGACAAGTAGACCGTATCCCTGGAAGATTTGCCAGTTGTTAACGAGCGAAAAACATCGCTAGACAATAAGCATCTTACCTTCCAGGAGCCCCAATAAAAAAAAACACGAAACCTTGCTTTGGTTTTTGGTTCGTTGTGTCATATATCAAGAGGAAATAAAAAACAAGAGTACGTTCTGGAAATGATGCGCATTCATCGTCCACGGCTGATGAGAACAAGCCGCCAAGACCACGTGGATCCCATGAGAGAGTGAGCGATGTACACAACACGGGGCATAATGTGTTCCCTGGAACTGCCAACAGTGACACATCTACCGCAGGTGCAGGTGTATCACATGCAAAGTTCATGGTCAACCAGTGCCAGCGTACCTCGCCACGCCCAATGTGCCCCCGGTGCCCGGCTCGGCAGGGGGCATGGAGGGGGGGTCTACACTGCTTGTGCGACATGAACCCAACCATTGTTATCACGAGGTCCCTGTGACAGGGACCCTCGTCCGTCGTGAGACGTTCATTACGGGACGCGTGGGGCCCGGCGCCAACCGGCCCGCCGGCCGGGCCTCCGTCACGTGGCCCGTCTCCGCCCTTGAGGACGGCGTCACGTGCGCCCTGCAGCGCCGCCCTTGAGCATGGGCCGGCTCACGAGCCGCGCTGCCTCCGCCGCCTCCGCCGCTGCCGCGCCGCTGATGACGCTGTGTTCTGGACGAGCGTGTCGTGACAGGCCGAGTCGGGCCGAGCCGAGCCGAGCCGAACCGAGCAGGAATGAGCCGAGCCCCGGGCCGAGCCGAGCCCCGGGCCGAGCCGAGCCGAGCCGGGCCGGATCGGGCCGCGGCGACAGCCCGGTAAATATGGCAGCCTGTTCAGGTATGCAGCACGGCCGGGTGGCAGCCCGCGGGAAGCCCTCGCCGGCCAAGACGGATGCCGTGGAAAGCGGCCGCCGACGGCCGCCGACGGCCGCCGCGTGAGCGATGGCGCCGCTCGCCGGCGGTCGTGTCTGCCGGCGCTCGTGACCGGCTCGGGGCGGGACCGGCCGCCGCCCGGGACAGCGCCCCGGGTCGGCTTTAGGGCGTATCGGGCCCACCCCTCCCGCGAACCGCGAGGAGGAGTGATGCCAAATCCGGGGGAGGTTCCGTCTGCCGTGTCTCGCGGCCGTCCGGCTGCCTGTCGACAGGCTCAGGGAACGGCCGCCTGCCGGGTCCGGAACAGACGAGCCGCCGGCGGAGCGCGTCACGGGGATCCTGATCCTCAGCTCAGCAGACACGACCGGCGGCGGCACGCGATCCCGCACACGCGCATCCCGGGCTGGCGGCCAGCCGTGGGAGCCGGGCGGCCGGCCGTGAGGGCCGGGCGGACCGCCGTGAGGGTCAGGCGGCTGCCGTGAGGGTCAGGCGGCTGCCGTGAGGGCCGGGCGTACCTCCGTGAGGACCGGGCGGCCGCCGTGAGGGCCAGGCGGTTGACGTGAGGGCTGAACTAGGAAGCCTCCGTGAGGGTCAGGCCGCTGCCGTGAGGGCCGTGAGGGCCGGGCGGACCGCCGTGAGGGTCAGGCGGCTGCCGTGAGGGCTGGGCGTACCGCCGTGAGGGTCAGGCCGCTGCCGTGAGGGCCGTGAGGGCCGGGCCGGTCAGGCCGTGGGACGCTCGGGACGGAGCGTCCCAGCGCGGCGGCGGCGGCCTCGCCTCCGGGACGCCTCGGCCGGCCGTGACCGACGCTCGAGACACGACCGTGAGGCGCGGCTCCCGGCCGGGCGCCGCGGGCCGGCCGGCTCCCACCATTATCGGCGAGAGCGGCCCGGTCGGCTGGGGGCGCCCCCGGCGGTGCAAATGTCAGGGCCTCGGATGTTGCTCTGTTGGGCGGTGAAAGGCAGCGCGGACATGGAGGGAGCACTTACTTGCCCCGCAAAAAACAGACAAAACTGCACGTCGACGCCAATGTGGCGGGTAGTACGGGGAAAAGTAGGAAGGTCACCGTCAAGGAGGTAGTGTGAGCCAATGGCGCCCCTGCGGCTACAGACAATCGGTTAAAAAGCTACAATTAAATCAGTGCGGCCAAGTTCATATGATGGAACGGCTTTTGATCGAATGCTCCTTGAGAATGTTAAGCTAAAACAATGAAAACGTTCGGTGTTGTAGATTAATAGTTGTGACGGCAATATGTCTTGTAGACGACTATGTTATTACAGATCATCTAAAGTTCGCGCCGTAGCACAAACTCCATAGAAAGTGCCTATGCACGCTAAAGGATAATAACGCTTAACACCATCATGTGACCCCATTGGAAGAAACGTTCAGTTGGGGCACAAGTGTTCAATTGCTGCGATCCAAATGCAACGTATTACGTAAAATGATTGCTTTATCTCCACCTTTTGTTCCTCTTCCAATAAATTTCACAGTTCTTGTGCTGTGCTTTACTTTCTGTTTCAGCATTCCTGTGATCTGATTTCCCGAAACACGATAAAACTCTCAAAATCAGATTAAGTTGCTGGCGTCATCCGCATCAACGTATTTCTCTGAAAACGTGGGTCCAGTTTTGCTGCAAACAAGGCATCTGAGAACTCGGACAAAGCCTTTCCTTATTCACGCAAGGACTGTAATATATCTTGGCGTCCCAGGTATGGTGGATCCCGGATGCATCCTCTGCTTTTGCTGAGCGACCATGTCCAGCCATAGAACGGGGAAGGCGGGAAGACTGGGTGTCTGGGGATGGACTGGTCGCCATCCTTACCAAAGGAACAGGTCCATCGCTAAACGCAGACAAAAACGATGCGAAGGACGTAGGAACAAAGAGCCGGTTGAGACATAAGAAATGAAGGGTGGACGACGAGCTGAGAATTCTTGCAAAATCACTTCTGTGTCCCCGCCGTCATACAGTCCAAACGGGTAAAAATTCGATGTTCAGTTGAAACCGTGACTCCGACGCGCTCGCTTTTTAAAAACAAATCCCTAACACGTGCCGTCGTGCCGTGTTGCTATGCCGCTCAATACGTACGTCAACGGGCGTCCCAGACCATAAAACTGGTTGGTTTTTGGATGACGTCAGATTCGCAAACAATGATCCCATAAAAACTACTACACGTTTGGTATCAGTTGCCCAGCTTTCAGACAACAAAGATAAAACTGGTTACATGCTTCTTCATTTTGCCTTCTTCATTTGCATTCAGCTATCACTGGGAAAACGCGGTAATGCACTGGATCCGAGGGCGGGCAACACCACGTCACGTTACCGTGGCGTCGTCACACCACAAGTTACCGCGTTACGTGCGCCGGGGCGCCGGCCACCATACGTCGCGATTCGTCACGCACACCGCCGTCGTCACGACACATCGGTCGCCGTCGTCGAGACGGATCGGGCGCCGTCGTCACTGACACATGACTGTTTCGTCACGTTGTTACTTCGTTCCCTGGGAGCCGATGTGTCACAAGGCCGAGAGCGGAGTAACGCTTGCCAAATGACAGCTCTGTCGCTTTCCTTTCTCCAGGGAATGTGTAACAGAGCTTCGGCACGGCGGGGCCGACTACGGCAGCCGTCTAGCACGATAATTCTGCACACAAGAAATACGACGGGAATGAAAAATGAATGTGGTGATCACGCATCACGAAATGCATCGGTAATGTGCCGGTCACATTCAATTCACGGAATCGAGTTCTATGAAAATGCGCAGTTATTTACTCCTGCGACAGCCGTATTTTGAGATATTCATGTTTACGGCGCCCGAAAGGATGAATATGTACATTATGAAGTAAATTACGTGAAAGATGTTCGCATGCCGTACTCTGAGCAAGTGTTAACTATGACAAACGAGTCGCTACGTAATAAAAGCCGCACTTTGTGCGAATGCGACAGTTCTCCGAACCGCTTTAGTGAGCACAACAATGCCTTGTCTTGCTAAGTGTTTGCGTTATTACGGGCGGACCCTCGCTGATGACTCATCAAGATTTTCTTTGTTTGGAGGCCCGTGTGGCAATGCTGGCTGTGTGTTTAGCTCCTTCGCCATGACCCTCACCCCAGCCGTCATTTGCCATTCGACGTCGGAAAGGCGTTGTGGCACTTCGCCGGTGGCTTAAAACACCAAAGATGTATTCCGAGAGTAGCTTGGCAGGCTAGGTACCATGTCTGGGTACGCTGTACGCACCTACCTCCATGCCTGTGTGGACTTTCTGGCACTGATTACTAAGGGTTGATAGCCGCAGCCGAATGTATTCTCACAAAAAGACAACCGATGTGATGCCTCTAGATTTCGTTGCTGATACCGTGATGCGCCTTTGATCCCTACCGCACGATCTGATCCGCCGGCGATTTGTTCCTGTTACCAGGCGGGGTCACGCGGGTCAAGCGCCCTCCGGAGAAGGCTAGACGTGCGTGAAAACAGACCCCGTCATCAATCTCGGCTGGGAGCGAACCCTAACTGACGCGGAAAATGGACGACCGACGGTCCGGGCCGTGATTTGAGACGTCTCCGACCGTTCGTCTGATTTGAGGATCGCGTGGAGGTGCGGCTGGTGCTCGTTGCTTGTGCACCGTCACGGAGCATTTTGGTAACCTCAACGATGCAGCGAACAACAACTGCGAGCGGGCCGACGGCGCGACGGGGCCGTTACGGTAACCGTCACCTTGGTGTTCAAATAATTATCCAGCGTGATGCTTATCTAAAGTTCCTTGGGGTTCAATTGCCATTAACTCTGAACCCGTTTCGACGCTAAAGGTACCTTCGGATGTTCCCAATAGATGACAGTGGCGACTTTAGGGTGACATTTACTTTCAATTAAGATGGAGTGGAGATGGTGGAAACGGTGACGCTTTGGTTGTTTCCCGTCAGTCCCCAGTTTATCTGTGGCTGGACGAAATGTTTGTTTTAACCCGACGCTGGCTGCATATCAACCACGTAAGTGCTAGAGAAATCAGACGAGAAATATATTTTCCCGAAGGGTAGCACGAAACGTCACTGGCGATGCAACGGCAGATGATAAAGCTGCTGACATTGTGCCGTACAATCTTTCTCCTATCATTTACATTTTATAGCCACCAGATTTAAATGGTAACAATGATCCATATCAGACGCATAAAACGAACTAAATGGGTCCAGTAACCAAGATTCGGCAAAATCGTAATGAGCTCTTAAAACATGGAGGAAATACTATGGTTGCTGAACGATACCACACTGTCCTGTTTTTGAGGACAGTCGCAGGACATGAGAAGCAGCTTCACATTTCTGTGCGGGGTGTTTTGGCTCCAAACAAGTCCAAAAACATCAAACGTAGTCATCTTCAGCTTGGACTGCTAGGTCCAAACGAGCTTCCTTCATACATCTCGTCTCGAAACCGACCTGAATTCGTTACCGTCGTCGTGATGCGACCTGCTGATTAGAAATCTCACCGTGATATAAAACAGACCCGCTGCCCGTCGGTGGTCGGCCTTGAAAACTATGCGATTACCGAGACAGGACCACCTGGGAGACGCCGCGATGAAAGCAGGTCCACGTAAGCGAGGGATTTTCCGCTCCGCTGGAAACCAGCCCCCTGACATAATCACGCCAATTTGTACTGGACGCCGTTACGAACGCCGGACAAGAACCGCGCGCAAAAACCGGCCGACTCTTCAAAAGCCTTCGGCGGGGAGCCGTGCGAAGAATCGGGCTCCCATTGAGAGGGCAGGGCATCTTCCCCGGTCGCTTACAGGCTCGGAGGACCGTCTTTTTGCGGCCGTCGCCCGCCATGGGCCGGTCCGGCGCAGGAGACGATGCCCCGTGACGTCACGTGACGGGACGGCCGGGAGGTAAGTCTGGAGCGGGCGCTGGTGACGGACGTGGGACTCTGCTGGGGCACGTCGGCTGACGGGCTCCCGCGGGGTGAGATAGGCATCTGGAGCCGCTCTCCGAGCTCCAAATGGTCGCCGGACGACCGGGAAGGATGAGACTACAGAGGGTCCGGGATTTCAGGTGTCCCGTCGCCATCCGTCGCCGTGGGAAGCGGCGGATTTGACGACGCGACCTTCACGCGCTTGGGTCACAAACTAAGCCCGATCTGCGAGTGAACACGCCGCCTTGACGTCTCCGGAATACGAGGCATTTGTGGTGCAAGTATTTGTGGCGGACCATTGTTTTTTTCGGCGTAAACGCGGGTTCTGTGAACGACACCTGAAGCACCAATTCCTCCATGCCATCGACTGTGTCACTAAGTTCATGAAACATATCAGGCACGCCGAAATCATCATCGCATCCCACAGAACTTCACATAGACTGGACAGGCTATGGAAGATGTCACTTTCGCGATGTTACCAAGAGTTTCGCACAAAACAAGCACTTTATGCGAACTACACTGCGAACTTTAGCACTTTAACGATGATTGGCTGAAGATCACGGATTATCAAACAGGCATTCGTTTACATTTGGAACCAATCTGTGTGGACACGTTTTGACAAGCTACGCAATAATGGGTGTTTCCTATACATAGCTGTGAGGTAACTTGCGTGCATGAAATAAGCGCGCGGTCTAATTACAGACGCAATGAAGGTACGCTTCATCAAACGCTTTATGAAACAAATGAAGGAACTTCTGAATCTTTGTCTTTTCTTATAAAGTTGTTAAAAGCAATAGGGAGTGATAAATGCGCATCAGCATTGGAAACTAGAAACCATGGAGAACATTCGAAAGCTGCGATGATCCTATCCATGCCAAGCCATGCCGTTTGTGTTAAAAACTAAAAACGCGAATGTCATAGCCCATTTGCTCTCCGCTCCGTCACGCTTGAAAGCAGGCGAAGAGTCTGCTGGTCTGCGTCAGCGACAGAATAGCTCGCGAGATAGCCGTGTTTGTTTCGGCAGAGAACGCTGACCGGCCCGGGCGACTGTGATCGGGTCCGGCTCGTCGACTTCATTTACTCGGGGGTCCCCAAAGCCCGATTTCCGCGAACTCGTCCGCAGAAAAACTGCTGACGCCGCGCTCCGTCGGCGGCATCCACTGCGGGCACCTCCCGGCTGGAGGGACCACCCGCCGAGCGCCGGTCCCGAGCGGCCGGCAGCCGCGCATCTGGCAGCCCGCGCCGCGCGGCCAGATTCCCGCCACCGTCGGAGGCCGAGTGCAGGTCGGACCGGTTGTTGACGTCATCGGGACTCGCCTCAACGGATACGCCTGGTCAGCGGCGGAGAGTGCGACCTTCGGCCGGTTTGGGAGCGAGCCAACTCGTTTGGTGTCGGCTCGCAACACGTCATGACGAGGACGTTGGTCCTGGCCGTGAAAAGTGCGGTCACGACCTTTGTCAGAACGTCAATAATAAGTGACACCTCAGCTCCCCTCTGGGACTATTCCACGTTTACCGCCGGCATCGCAAGAGACCGACGAAGTACATCCTTGGACACATCTTTTGAGTCTCTGCCGCCTCGTCCTCACGAAGTTACGGCCCATCTAGACAAATCACTGCACTGGTTCCGAGGGCAGGGACACGTGCGACGGATGGACCTCGAATCCATCAGTAATTCTAATGACTAAATGGTTTAATGCAGCAATGCATGCGCTGTAGAAGCTATGCTTGATCAACACCAAAGACTACTGATCTTCAGTCTACTTGTGCAAAAAACTGTAGATCCTTGATTTAATGATAATGGTGACGGTCTTAGCGGCGCCATTCAGTTAACTAAGCTCGCAAATTGTGTTGGAAAACAGAGTAATACATCACGTTTTGTGAAGTTCTTCACAGAAAATTGGTATACGACGCGTGATAAGAACTGTGATGTATTACCAACCGGTTCTCATTCGGTGGCCGGAAAAAAGAAATACAGTTACGCTCACATGCTCCTTGCGGCATTCGACATGTTCCTTGTGACAGAATTCGCAAGAGTTATTTGTCAGTTGGCCTTTTCCAGTCGTGAAAAAGATACCAATACCAGAGAGCCAACGGACGGCTTATACAATGACGATTACAAAGCTGTTCGTTTAACTCGCCACGGTTCACGGGCACAGACGGAGTGTCCGGACAACAGCAAATTTTACCGTCCCCGGCGCACCTGGAGGTCTTACATCCAGCGCCTCCAGGCCATTCGGACTTGAACTAAACTGAATTCATCCTTGGAGACCAACACGTTCAGATAATTTCAGTTCCTGAACAACGGAAATAGCCTTCAGCATTCCGAGCGATTAAAACGCATGATTCGTGAGCAGTGCTTCATTGCTAAAGTGCTTCAACTGGAAATATCACATTCGAGTAGGAAAAGTCACTGCTGCTTCTCTTCCGTGCACCTAACCAGGCCATCCTCACCACTTTCAATTCACGTGGAAATGGAACTGAACAATGGGGCCCAAATGTAATCCGTGATGTTTTACCCATTTACATTGCGGGCGGACTTCTAAAAATTCTGGGCAACGGCGCACCCGATACCATAACAATGCGAGAGGGCCTTGAAGATTTATTCCCGGAATATTACTCCCGGAATATGATCAAAGACGTATTACGGGAAGACCAATTTCAATCAGGCTCTAAATCATGCGAAGTGATTTCATCGAATGCAACGATACCAGTGTAATCATTTTAATGTATCACCTTAATTCTCATTTCAATACTTATACACCAAAACCTTTGGTCTCAAAGCCATATATGTATGTAAACTATGCAACACGATAAGCTGGTGTTTCGATGAAATTCTCGACGGGAAGCCTGGACGTTCACCGAGGGAATTACGGACGCCGCTTTGTCAACGCGTTCTCTCGCTGTGTTGATGGCACGCTCGCTCCAGAAACGACCCCCTTGTGTGCCGTCAGTCCGCGTATCTGCACGGACTGATCCCGAGCTGTCCGTATCTCGCTCAGATCCCGAGCCTGGAACAGCAGCCCCTGGAGCAGCGGGCCTCCGCGCGGCCCCTCTTGGGCCCCTCCCGGGCCCCGCCGGCCGGCACCACACAATGGCCAGCCGGGTCCACTCGTGACCGGTCAAGTCAAGGTCACGTCGCCACCAGTCATGCCGAGTGGACGTCGTTAGGCATACCTCAATTACGGTCGGCCTGCTGCATGCCGGCCGACAGAGGCCGCCGTCGAGCCGTTTGCCCCGCTCACGCCACGTCACCGCGCCGGTTCCGTGTTGTTGCTCCCGCGCCGGGGTACAGGTGCAGGCCGGCCTGATCTGAATAGAGCGGGCGGCCTGCCGGTGCTCGGCGAGGGGGGGGGGGCTGGCGGATGGACCCGGGCCGCGGACCGTGAGAGATGGCTTTGGTCGAAGGGCGGACGGCCGGTCACGAGAGAATGGCGTCGGTGACGAATGTCAAGGACAAGAGGTGATCACGGTGATCGTGGGAGGGCGTGCAAATGCTCATCGTGATTCTGTGAAAACCCCGGGTAGTTTTCGTGCTGATGAATGCCGGCCACTGTCCAGTCGCCGAGTGGATACTGGAACCGCTGTTTCCGGAAAACGTTCTGCGGTCTCTATGTTTTATGGTCTCTATGCTCAAAGGGCGCAGAATTTGACCGCCGTGCACAGCTAGGATGCATTTCGATCTGCCATTCCCTGGCCCGCAAGAATGCAGGCTCTAATCGATAAGAACTTTATTTTTGCAACAAGCCATCTGTGCACGAATGAGTGCTCAGCGTGTGATCCAAAGATCTGGGTCTGCCTGTTGATCCCAGCGCGAACAAAGCGTGACCTCTGAGTCGACACCAGGCGCAGATAGATAAACCGAGAGTGACAGCTGAATGGCAAACGCTAACTATTTATGAGCCGTTCTACAGAGCTGGCATTGGACCATCGGCGAGTCCATGGCACCCTAATGGGCGTAAAATATGCGGCGGCGATTGCAGGCCGCTGCAGGTGTCACTGCAAGGCCAGCTGTGACCGGCAGGGCGCACCCAGCTCAGCTTCCGAGAGAGCTGAGTACAGTGTCTGGCAGAGGCGCACCCACGAACGGGGACCTCGGTCCTCTCATACGCTGTCAGCTGGAATGGTGCAAACACAGCGTAGTTTACAGAAGAAATGACGAAGTGGTGAGTTGTATCCCAAAAAGGCGTGAAGTAATGGATTATCGCATCACCTGCGAACGGATCTTCCATAAAATCTGGAACCTAGAAGACCCAGGGCTCCAATGGGCCAGAACTTATCGCAAGGTCGACCCGGGTGCGCCTCTGCTGCCTGGAGATAGTGTCACCAACGCCCAGCGGTCTGCAGCGTTTAGCCGGAGTCATGATCACGGTGGTCGGCAAGGACAAAACGACGTCCGAATTTGCACGTGACCCGGCTTCATAGCAAAGCCAATCCCAGACTCGCTGCGTGAAAAGAAGACACATCCGATTACTGGTCACGTAAACGGACAAACATTTGACAAAGTGAAACTGAAAACAATACCGATATGTCACAAAGTAGACAAGGATATTCCGTGGTCTCTTTATAATCTCTGTGGGAAGAAAACGTTCTTGGAACTTTTTCCAGTATCGTTTCTGATGTGTTTTGCACAGAATTCAAGACGACTATTCAGTTCTAGGATGAACTGTGATTATGAGAGACTATGCGTAAAACTGTAACATTGGCCGAAACTAAGTGACTCAAAATTCCCTTGGGACCTTCCCCACACAATGTTTAGCAATCTCCAGGCCATGCCCTCCAGTCGTTTTTGCTGGTTGTCACCAAGCAGCAGAAAGCCTGAGAAACTAACCAGCATTGAAACAGTCATTTCCTTCACATTGCCTGAACCCGATATAAACTGTCAAAGGTTCACATACTTGTCACATCAGTGAACCGTTTTCACTGTGGGCGCTTCTATGATTTGCATGGCCAGGACTGTCTTGCACTTCCAACTCCCGCCTATCATGACGTACCTGCCACCCGCTGTCTGATGGCCTATACTGCAATACCTGCACGCTCCCGCCAACGGAGACTTACCGCGTGGTGTTCATACGAGCCACGCCACGCTTCGTCGATCGCAAACACGGCCCTCGCAACAATGGTCAATCACAGCAGTCGCACTGCGCAACAGAAGGGGGCGCGGCTCCGACTGTCGACAGGCTTGTTTAAACAGCGCGGCAGTAAAACACAAACTGCGCTAACCATATTCTGCATTGCAGATACCAGGGGCAAAGCGGCCTTGCGTCCTTAGAAATAGCTTTCGTGATGATAAAAATCGTATCTATTAATGTATCGCACAAGAGAAGCTATCTGAATGGCACGACAGCCCTTGGTTGTTTTGAAATATGCTACAAGAGCATTTGCTGTATCAGTCAACGTACGATTTCCATACACCCATGTTTATGTCCGTACCGGCTGATTGATCAGTCAGGAAACTTCTGGCGTGAATGTGATAAGTGGATGAGTTTCGCAAATTTGACTGATAGCGTAGATGTTTGGAGAGATGGTAACAGAGGTGAGTGATTCGAAAATCGGCTTCTCACTGAAAATACTAGTATCCGACCTGGCAGCACCGATATTACGGAACACTGAAAAGCAGTTAAGGTCTTCCCAAAATATGGCCAGCATTTTCATACGGTTTCAAAGCCGGGAACCAACAGCAGCATTAAATCCCGCTTTACAAGCACCGTTTACGCAATTGACGATCGCAATCGTCACATGCCGCCACGTTTGTCACGTGACGACCGGACGATGCGAGACAGAGCTCTTGGCGAGAGGACAGAATCACGAGGCGCAGCGATGACGAGGTCATAGGCCGCCGACGTCCGACTTCCGACTCACAGCCAGCATCGTGAAAGTGAGCAGACAACTGTCTGCAAGCAGCGCGAATGAAAGCTGTCTTCAGTTCCTTCCAGTTAACGAAGTACGAGGTGAATAATAAATAAGGAGTAAACAAGAATACCAAGTGAAGGCTGTCTTAAATTTCCTCCAGTTAACCCAGGGCATTCGCTTGTGAAAGGCACAACGAAAAAAGTTTCGTTGGAATTGCAATCGTGGTTACGATAACAACCAAAATTGCTCACTTTTAAAGTCGCGGTCTGAACGCAGACAACTGATGACGAAACCTGGAACTCATTTCCATCTCGTTTAAATTCTGTGTTCTTGGTTCGTAAAGAAAAATAAACCAAAGCGTGACAATCCGACATCCGAGGAATCAGTCACTCATCGAATGTCGAATCAAGACTTGGTTGTGAAATTTTCATTTAAGGCGAGCCAGACCGGTCTGAATGCTTGCTGGTATTATGGGATGGTGCCAGATACGGAGTCGTACTACAACTGCACATGATTAATCGACCGAAATCATCATTTCTGATCTGCTGCCAGGAGCAAGTACATCCGCCGAAGAGATGTGGCACGACGTGAATTAAGATCAACGATATGACGTGTTAACCTGTACCGCACAAAGTTGGCAGGGTCCAGCGAATGCCGAAAATATGAGCGCAGGAAATCGACATTTAACCCATCTAAACGCAAACCACATTACGATAATCATTTCCGACGAGTACCCGGTTGGCCATCTCCAGTCAGCTAGCGCTACCGCCGCCGCCGCGCGCTACTTCCTCCACGCCCCGCGGCGGGCGGCGGGCGGCCTGGCACTCCCTCCACGCCTGGAGGTGGGACGGCGGGCGTCCTGGGACTCCCTCCACGCCTGGAGGTGGGACGGCGGGCGTCCTGGCACTCCCTCCACGCCTGGAGGTGGGACGGCGGCCGTCCTGGGACTCCCTCCACGCCCCGCGGCGGGCGGCGTTTCCCGCTCCCCGATCGCCGCTTCTGAGAAGCACCGGCCGCTGCTCTGAGAAGCGGATACCTGCGGCCGGCCAGCTGCGACAGCGGCGCGCCCAGGTGGACCCCCGGCGGGCGGGGCGGGGGGGGGGGGCGCCGGAAATGGCTGGTGACGAGGCCGGCGGGAGGCCGGCTTTACGGCCGCGCCGCTCCACTCATCAGTGTCGTAAGTCGGGGACCGGCGCCGCCGGCTCTGACGCCCGAGAGTGAATGGTGACGCGGCGCTGGCTGTTGCGCGTGTTTCAATGGGAGCCGCCAGTCACGCTCCGTCGCCACCGTCTCGGCTGGGCGGACAGGTGTTTGAGGAGGTCCGGTTCGGAGACGCACCACGGCAGGCGGCGCGTCGCAGGGTCTGCGAGGCGATGCAAAGCATTCCGCGAAGTGATTCAAAACAAACCGCATGATTTCCATGCCACTATTGCTGCGACCCTGCTGCGCCTATTCTGGCTACTCCCAAGGAGAGCTCGTGCGCAAACAGTGCCGTGCACACCGTTTGCATCGTGGAGGGAAGGGGCAAATCTACGCCGCAGAGCGGAGGGCAATTCCCAGATCGTTTCGCTGCACCGTCGGCCATCTGTTGTGCACTGGAACGGGGTCAGAGTCGTGACCGGACGCGTGCACTTGTGTGGAGCGCGGCGCACACCCTTCAGTTGCCCGGTCACGAAGCGCTCTTTCACGAGCTCGCAGAGTTTTTTTTGAGAGTTCGAGACAGTGCGATCGATTTAGCGCTGTGGACCCCAGCTCGGCTCCCCGGAGTCAGAGGAACGCAAGGCTGGCCCAGGAGTGCATTCACGGAATGGCACAGCTGTTCGTCATGCGTCTAAAATGAGCGGATTTTATACTTCTCATTGGGGTACCATGATTTTCCATTCATAAGATCATTATCTCTACAAACTTTCATACGTAATAGGCCATTGACCATCGCCAATACAATGGTTAGAAGAGGACTGCAGAATTATTTTTGACGTAGGTTTACCGATTCAGACTATTTCATCTTGAAATGATTCGTAGGCTGTTTTCACAATGTCGGATTTATATATATATATATATATATATATATATATATATATATATATATATATATATATATATATATATATATATATATATATATATATACACATATATATATATATTACCCAAATTGGACTCGAAGCGACTCGCTAAATTTTAAAGGTTCACCACAGGCACGTAGCAAGGATTTTTTTGGGGGGGGCAAATGTCGAATTTTGTCAGATGCCACTGGCATGTGACGAAATTTATGGGAAAAGGCAGCAATTTTACGCAACTTACCTCAATCTGACGCACAGGAAAACATATGTTTGCTTTTGCAACATATGTATGATCACTATTCCGTATTCGTGAGGAATCGCCATATATCTAGTGAGGACTGCTTGGCTCAGGGGGGGGGGGCATGGCCCCCATGCCCCCCGTTGGCAACGTCCGTAGTTAACCATCAGCCTTGAGTTTTGGGAAAAAACATCTTTACGGTGCTGCATATATTAAAAACGTAATGGGTCATGTCGGATCACAATGAAAACTTAAAATGCAATGTAAAAAAGGCTATTGTACATCGTGACGAAATCCGGACAATTCTACGGCATACCACGTCAGTTTACCCGCTTTGTTTTCTGAGAACTTGGAGGACGGAACAGGTTACGCCGACAGCATTTAGACTCGTACCTTAAAGGGCTTACATCAATAGTCTCCCGGTAACATGTCATCGGACGCTTGTGTCGTTACGAGACACGTATTTGCCCCGTCGATTTGGATGAAAACAGCAACCTGATGAGCGCAGTCAGCTGAACAGAACCGGATGCACCAGGGCCGCGAAGCTTCCTGGACGACGGCTGTCGTCGTGTTTCAGCCACGCACACTGACAGTGTTCTCGGCGATACTCGGTGAGGAAACAGATCGGAATCTCAGAGAGGTCTGCCTGGCACGTCCGGGCGTTACCGTTCCGAGAAGCTGCGTGAGCTCTGAACTCAGCCGGAGGTCACACGTCCAATTTATCCAGAGCGGGCGACGTGGCTCAGCAGGTGACTCAGACGCGCTCGCGCAGCGAGCTCTATTAGCGTCTGTCTGGTGTTTCCCGGAAGGATGAGTCACACTGTTCCGTCCGTGCGGAGATGACAGTCTCGGAGATGCCAGACCCACCTGGTGGTCAAACGACGACAAAGCTGATGAGCCCGTGACGCCGTAAAAGAAGATCCTGGTACCACTGAGTCATTATTCGACGAAGCCGCGGAAATTAACCGAGCGAAACCATGCGTTTTCTCACCGACGCATCAGTGCCGTGTGCACACTGAACCTACTAACTACGCGTCGCTCTGAGCGACACAGGCGCGACATTTCTCGGACGGCAGTAAATTCCTCCGACCGACTGACTGCTGCGGCTCCCACGGTCGAGAGCCCGCCCGCCGGTCGCCGGCCGACAATGCGGCGCGGCGGAGACGACGCGCGGCGCGCCGGCGCGATCGGACGGGCCGTCGCGACGGCAGGCTAATTTCGGCTAATTTGTCCGGCGGTGAGTGCGGCTGCTCTCCGGACCGCAGCCGTAACCCGCGGCGTCCCGACCGCAGCCCTCCCCGCGAGGGAGCGCAGGGTCGGTCCGGCGACGGCCGCGGCCCTCGGCTGAGCCGGACCTGAGGGTCGAGTTACACGGTCGCCGTCAGCCAGACAGGAAGGTCGATTTGCAGGGTCGCCGTTAGCCGGACAGGCGGGTCGAGGTGCAGGGTCACCGTAAGCCGGACAGCAGGGTCGCCGTCAGCCAGACAGGAAGGTCGATTTGCAGGGTCGCCGTCAGCCAGACAGGAAGCGTCGAGGAGCAGGGTATCGCTCCGTAATCCGCATCACTGGACGTAACTGGACGTAAATCTAACAAGTTAGACGTCGCACTGGAGGGTCGGCCTCAGTCGCACAGGAGGGTCGAGTTGCAGGGTCACCATCAGCTAGACAGAGGGTCGAGTTGCAGGGCCACCTTCGTTCGGACAGGAGGGCGGAGGGGTAGAGTCGTCATTATCCAGACAGCACGGTCCGGGAGCAGGGTCACCGTCAGCCAGACTCCCCGTAAGCGGGGTCGTCCAGCGTGGGCCCGGGTGGACGCCCGGTGACAAACGTCCCCGTCCTGACAGAGACAAACGTCCACGTCCGGCCCCGGGGAGGACGCAAACAGGCCGGGAGCGTCCGACGCGGCGGCGAAAGACGGCGCACGTGAGGCGCGCTGACGGCGCATCGTTGGCGGTGAAAATCCAAGGGCGGCTTCCAAAGCAGAATTCCGATTCCGGCGATGGATCGCGGAAGGAAAGTGGGCTTTACGTGGGGCTTAAAGTTGATAAGCCCAATTCGCAGCTGCAAGTGTAAAGTGCGAAATCTGCAACGTCCAAAATCCGTAAGTTTAATTCAACGAATTCTAAGCCCGCTGACGGCTACCGGATGAATGGACAAGTATTAAGCACACTATTTTGCATGCAAAACATCAAATGCGGGGATCTTAGTATCAGCCTTGGAGCTTGACCATCATGCACATTAAAACACTTTTACGAAGTCCACGCCCGCATGAAAACCTTCGGTGTATACGGTTGATGAGACCGCGAACATTGCAGATACTCATGCCCGTAAAAGCGCTATGGTGAAGAAAACGTTATAGTAAATATTATGGCGATGAGAATAAGATGTGGGGGCACGGGATAGCAGCATGATCGCTGAACAGCTTTTCTTTAAGACTGACATCGTCTTTAAGTACCAATCGATCGATATTTGTATCTTTTCTTTTGCGTGCTTTTTCCTGTTTCGTCTTATCATGGACAGATTAGGAATGTAATATCAGGCTCTTTACAAAGGCAGTGATGCTTGGAACATTTTATGGTCCAAGAAGTAAATGGCAAACGACTTCTCCGGAATGAGCCTAAACATCTTGCTTAAAGTCATAACGTTTTGAAGTGATCATTATGAAATGCCACGACCTACCAGAATGCCAGTTACACGTTAAAATTGCATTGAAATTTGGCCTGTGACAACTTCCGTCATCTTATTATTTTTAATGTTGAGATGGCAACACAGCGTGGCGCAATGGATGTCTGAAGATAACGATGGGACGTCTGACTTGTTTGATTTACGTTCATTTACGTCCACTGGTGCTGTTTACGGAACGATAGCCATATAACGGGTTACTGACAATAGCTAGTGTGGACCTAACCACCGGAGAGCTTCGTTGAAAACAATGCACTGCTTTTAACGCCAGAAAAACAGGCAATCGCAATTTCCTGGTTAGGCTTGTCGTCCTCGGCACAAAAACCCGACATGTCTTAATTTCGTGCACCCCATCCATTTGCCCAGCCATTGTTCGACGATCCAAATGAAAAACGCCGCCACCTTCGGAAACAAAATACCACTCGGGGCTCCACAACAGTCTCGGCTGGCTCGCGACCGTGGGGCTTGTTCTCACGACCCGCCGACCCCCGGGACGGAGAGGAACATGCCAGAGGAGCGCCTGCATCTGCAGACCGCGGAAAGGCCGCACTGTCGCGGGGTCTCAGACCCAAATCCAGCGCCATTCTTTCTAATCCGCACGTGGATTACACAACAGCAAGGCGAAAAATGGCAGTACTGAACAAACGAATCAGAAGACAGGAATAAGGGAACAAACGGCCAAGGAAGGGGAAAGCAGCAAGTGGAATCCCGACACCGACGGCACCCCCAATAAAGGTGGCCCGTGGGAGGCCAGCATAGAATATCACCACATCGATGAATGCCAATAGCCCACTGTCACCATGTTTCGCTACGCATCCATATTCATGCCATGTTATGTCACTGTGATAGGATGATCTCAACTTGCTATGCAGGGAGCTTTCAGCCTCCATGCCCACATCCCTCCGTCAGATTATTTATTACATCTGGATTCCACTCGCGCAGAATCGGGCACGGCCTGCAGCTGTTGATTACCACGATGAACTTAGCCGCCTCAAACTCAGCCGGGGAACCCACGTCCCCCGGCGATTGGAGTGGACAGGGCCGACCACCGACCGAGCGTCCCTGACGAACGGACAGCAGACTGCCTCCGGCCGTAATGGACTGTCCAGGTGGGATAAATCTAGCCACGAGCTGACAGCGGCCGTTAGAGAACCGCTGCGATTGGCAGCACCTCTCCGGTCTCGCAGACCACGTCGGTCTGAGGCCGGCCCGGAAGAACGACCGAGCGAGGAAGGCTGTTGCTGATTGATGAAAATGGTGAGCTGGGTCTGCCATTATGGCCCGGTCGAGATCGTCTTCGTGGAGCTACGCACTGAGCGCAGTGACAGCCCTGGTTGAAACTGGCCTTTCAGCACGGCCTTTCCGTCTGTGATCTACGACCTCAGCATTATTCCCAGTTGGCCTTCTATTTGCCCGTGAGCGCCGCCGCCGCCGCTGCCGCCGCCGTCGCCGCCGCCGTCGCCGCCCCTGCAGCTGCCGCTGCGCCGCCGTCGTCGCCCCTGCCGCCGCCTCCGCTGCCGCCGCCCGGCCGCCACGGCCTCCCGGCGACTCCCGGCGGTCGGCTGAATACGTAATAGGGCCCGGTTCAGATATGCAGACACCATCGCGGACGTCTGAGCGGCCAATGAGCCACGTGGAGGGGCCTGCCATATACCACGGCCGGCTGTCGGCGGCAGCGTAGTGTAGACTGTTTCTGAGTGAATCATGGCTTTGTCCTCTGAGGCTGTACTCCTTCCTGAAAGAGGCAACCAGAACTAAAGTATGCAGGAAAGGTTCATATAGCTACGCTACGCAAAGGAAATAGTCCAAACGCAGACAATAAATGTTTTTTTTTACTCAACATGCCTCTAACAATGAGGCATCAGAGAGGATGAGTACAGTTCGTGAAGATGCTGATGAGAATCAAAACAATTTGTCTATCCATTTGATGTGACGGTGATTTGCTGATCCTTTTTAAGTGATAAGAGCTTGCTGATCCATTTGATGTACGTCAGAACCTCAGAATGCCAAGGAGAACTCTGCAGCATTAGAGGCTCAGATCCGTAAATCCTTTCATGATCAGTCGTCCTAATAAGGAAGCTCAAGAGCCTCCGTGGCGGATGTTGATGCTGTTTATACCATCAAGTTATATCTACGGCCTGTAAGTTGTATGTAAAGCATGATTATCCAAACATCGTCCTTTATTCCTCCATGCAAAGCCAAGCCGAGGCCTTGCTAACTCTGAAAATCTTCTCCAGAGGACGTCACAGATTAACACTGCTCGGTCAGAAACGCTGGGAAGTGAGACAGAAACTCTTCACGATTAAAGACATTCTCTCTTTGAGGAAGGAATTTTGGTGAATCAAAGCCCAAATTGATGAAAGGATTTTTATTAGCGGGAGTACCCTAAACCAAGGTATATGGGGTCTTCCATGCAATCACCGTGAATTTCAGATACTCAGTACTCTTTTTCTGAGCATGGCACCAGAAAATGGGCAAATGTCCAGTTCAAGCAGATGCTTTTAAATCCTGAAATACATCAAATATTTGCCTTCAACGGAAATCATTCCATTATAGCTGTATATCTGTGCGTGACAGCGACAAACCTGCCCAGTTATCTGTTTAACTTCCTTGAAGATGTGACGTCCAGAAAAACCGGTATCTATCCCTCACTCAAACCTCCTACGTCAGAGCCAGACAAATTATTTTTGGTTGAAAGCCAGTATTTCTGCTACCGTTTCAGGAATATAACCAAGATGTGGCGATAAGAATACTGAAAGCGCGAGCCAAAATTATTCGTCCGCTGATAACGACACCGCCACTGATGAAACCCGACAACCAAATATATTCAGCGTCTAACACGGAGTTTCCGCACGACAGGAGATGAAATGGCGAGAATCTTAAAGTCAACAAGGTGCCTCATTAACGGCTTGAAAGCGCTTGATAGACCTATCAGCTTACAGGCTCGCCGGGTGAGTAATTTGAGCCCGCTTCTGTTCCTCGTTTGGCGTTCCTCGACGTCGTCACTTCCGTGCAGACTCCTTGCGAAGCCTTCTCCACCAGCATCTCCCTCCGCCTGCTTCAAGTGCATACTGCGGCGATGAGCTCATCGGCTGGGCCAGACAAGTCCAGGCATCGATGATCCGTCAGAATTAGATTTAGCCCCGGTGCAGCGGCAGCTGGGCTCTCAGCCGACAGCGCTGCTCTCCCTCAGCCGGAGACAGGTGCAGGGGTGACGTCCTCTGCCGCAGACCAGCTGGGAGAGTGTCCGCCACTACAGCCGGAGACAGGTGCAGGGGTGACGTCCTCTATCGCAGCTCAGCGCTCCCAGTTGGGAGAGCGTCCGCTGTTACAGCCGGAGACAGGTGCAGGGGTGACGTCCTCTGTCGCAGCTCAGCGCTCCCAGCTGGAACAGTGCCCGCCACGGTCTGCTATCGCTATCCCGCTGTGGATGCTGGTGTCTCGGCTGCTGTGTTGCTGTGCTATGTTGGCTGTGTTGGTACGGTGGTACCTGTGCAGTCTGAAGATGTGGCGGAAAAACGGAGAGGGCCGCCCATCTGGCACAGTGAAGTTTTAAGGGCCGGAGAATTGATCGTACTAATAGAAGGCAATATGGCCCACAGGGGACTAATAACGATCGCTACATTGCTAAAATAATTTCTTTAATAGGGAAACATTTTACATCGGCAATAAAAGTTTCCTTGAGCCTTTAACTTTGCTGTCGTTTTAAAAGTTCTTGTTCTCCTGAATGCAGGCCATTGCAGTAGGAAGCTTCCTGGGTTTATTTTTTGGGAGGAGGTATAACGCAGACGGAATGCAGATCAAAGAAGACCGGCCCGGGAAACGCACAGGACCCTGTCAATAGACGCCACCAATAATGAGGCAGGAGCAAAGCGTCCAAGATGGACGATTTCAAACAGAAGTCGCGCCTCGCTAAACGGCCGACTTGATTGCGCCAGCCTCTGGCGGGAAAGCGGAGACAGCCTGTCACTCGGCTGACGTTTATAAAGGATCGATTTCAGTTCCACACCCTCGAACGACGATACAAATGAATGTTTCCTGGAAGTGCTAGCATTGGGCTTTTGGAAAATTGCTTGCTGAACACATTTCAGCGATGGCTTCGGGAAATAACTCGAATATCGAACTTAATGGGTTGAACGAGTGACCAATATACGTTTATTGCCCATTGGCTTATGTAAGATGTATGTTGGCGAACATTTACTCTTTAAAACCGATAGATACGTACAGTAATGTCTCCCAGATCTTTCCGTTCAATTGCCATCACACAGCACGCAAGACATGAACAATGACCTCCTTTATTACAGCAAAGGTCGAGTGAAGAGTAGAAATGCATATTAGGCTCGATTATGAACGAAAACAGCATTTTTAGTCTACGAAAAATAAACCCAGATAGAAGACGTCACCCCTGATATGTAAAATTTATGTTTTGATATTGGACTCAATGTTTCGGCTCCAAACCATTTTCAGCAATGGACAGAAAATTAAGCTGCTAAATTCCAAAAGCAAAAGGCAATGTCGGATTCGGTACTTCTCCGGCTCAAGCTTATCGGACCATGTTCCAGCTTTGGTATCTCGCCAGCATTTCGATATAAAGGAATACTAATGCAATTTTGGATGAAGTGGAGGGGGGGGGGGGGGGGGCTGCCCGGCGTTTTGACAAAACTAGGGACTGTTTCCTTAACGTAACTCCCTCGGGCCGCTCCTCGCTTACACTGACGTGGAAACAAACAAGGTGAAACGCATAACGAGTAAACGGGTGGAACATGTCTGTAACAGCTCATTGGACACGTAGGGCGGGGGCCCTACCTAATTTAACGAAGGTCTTAACATTTAAGACGATTGTGCTGGAAATGCCTGAAAATGCCTCTGGCACTACCAAGTTTTTAAATGTCCCTACAGTGATGGCGTTGACATCGAAGAGTGTTGATTCAAGTTCTCTCCACTTTTTACTAATGGAGGTGAGGCGCTTAAATAGCAGAGCTTAAGCAACTAAGTAATCGTCGCATATTCCAAAACTGAAATCACGTGCGTCGTTATTGCTAATGCATCCAGCTAATGTGTTTTTAGCAGCAAAATTTGCGTGCTCTTTGTCCGCAGGACCTGAAATGAAGATATTTCTGTTCGAGCTTGTGTCGAATGGTTAGGAGTAAACCAAACTGGGAACTTCAGAACGGTTGTTTGGCGTTTAAATGAAGGTATTCAAATGAATGCGGGAGAGAAAACGCCAAAACACGACATAAGTCTACGGAGTTTCTGGAAAATGTCTCTCTAAAGTTTGGGCAAGCTACACGTAACGTGTAAAACCTCTTCGTATTGCGCCTGCTCGGTAGCGCCGTTCCTCAGCCCATGAGCACATTCAGCCTGACCTGTTGGCGGTTCTCGGCTTCTCCGGGGTGTTGACACCCCGACAGGATCGGCTATCAGGCTTTCAGTGCGCCGGGCTCGAACGACAGGCAATTGCCAGCCGCCCGGGACGCCGTCCGGACGCGGGAGGTGCAGATCAGACCCTCGGCCCGCTGGCGGTGGCGGGGCAGTGGGCCGAGTCCCCTGCGCCGGCACCAGGAGGGGAAGGCTTCAAAGTGGTGGTGTTCGGAGGGCTGGGCGTGGTGCACGGGTGTGAATGAAGGCTACTTAGTGGCGGGTGGTTACCTAATGGACAGGGGAGCGAGGCGGCGCGGGGTTAATTACACCCTGGAGCGGAGGTCTCCGTTCAATAAGATCGAGCCGACGACAGCTGCTAGCTGAAGGCCGACTTCACCCTATCTGTTGGACGGACGGCCTGGTAATTTTAAACGCGTAATAAGGCTCGCCGGAACCTTGAGTGAGACGTAATTCTGTGAAACAAAAATCTTACCCATCCCCGTCGACTTCCATCTGAGAGACAAAGTGCTAAACCGTGTAAAAACTGGGCAGTAAAGTGAATGCCAAATTCTTACCAGCAACAAAAACTAAATTAGTACAGGTTTTTGTATTTCTTCACTGAAGGCCGGAACACAAAAGACAAAGTCGTAATTAGGCTAAAACTGGCCCAATCAATGGCCTGCGTATAGACCTAAAGCTAAATCTGCCGCACACGTTTTGAAACTGGACGTACCTTTTCTTGCACTCAGTCTGGGAAAGCACTGCACCGCGAATCCGACAACGCTGTCCCTGAGCACTGAAACGAATACCAAGGAACTAGAAAAAAACGCTTGAATCACGTCTTCTTAAAAAGTTCTGAGGAAACTCTGGCATCGCTATGGAGGTATGGTACAGTATGGTACAGTACAGGTATGGTATTTGATATATATCATTGCGGCTCGAAATAACTTATACTAAGGATCGCCGCTTACTTCGTCAAGTAAGATTTCTGCGCCCCTCCGCACTCCATAGTCTGCAGTGATGCTAGTTTCTAGTCACCCTGGTCTCTGGATCTAGTCGTAGGTTCTGAGACATAAAAGCAACGTCTTTTCCGTTGTACACTCTCGCGCGTGGCGGATAAAATTTGCAGATCACTATCACACGTACTGAAAGGCCTTCCCCACCTGTTTTCCCTGCAAATCTCGAGAACGGATCGGAGCTGGCCGCTGCTGTTTTAAGACATTCCTGAAAATTTAAAAACTCGTCGATTGACGCAAAGAAATCGAAAATTGGTCGGAAATTTTTTAACTTTGGGGTGTTTGAAGTCAGACAAACAAAACGAAGATAACGCTGTTACAGACAAAGAGGAACTTTGCGAGATGACAAGCGTTCTACGTAAGATTACCGTTTGAACATTATCAGCCGACATCATTCGGGGATGAATGAGGATGATGGATGTACCAAGAGCAAAGCCAGGGTCGGTGAAAGTCAAGGTCAAACAGCTTGTTGTTTGATCCAGATTTCCTTTGCAATATGCCGATTTGTACTAAATATATGCTCACATAACCCCATACAAATACGTTTGTGCAGTGACACACACACACACACACACACACACACACACGCATATATATATAATGTTTACATTCTGCAACAGTCAAAACGTTTTATTTGGTTCATTATAACGAAATAACTTTAGTGCAGACAAAGATTATTTTGGTTCAAAAATTTCGTCCAAGATCAGTGACCTCGCTTCATTTCATCTGACTTTGCGGAGGTCAGTGGACGCTGAAAGTGACCAAATGTACCGATGCTGGGTGTCTTCGTCGGCGTGATTTTCACAGCTAAAAGCCTATAGCTCCTGTGCGGCATCTAAGTGGAATCGATAAGGAATTCGAGAATGAGTGCATAACTCCCTTTCAGGCGGATCGTGCCCAAACCGTAGGCCGGAAGCGTTTGGCTGTCGGTGAAAACGAAAGATGGTGCATGGAGCTACCCCGCTGTACGTACGTTTTCCAGTTCGCTACGAGTCGTGGTATGAGAAATAGCATGCACACTGGGAAGTTTTGTGTGTGCTGGTGTGCGCCGCACGATTGCACGTTGAATTCCCTTTCCAAGTTGATGCGTTTCGAGCTGATCCGATCCGTATTTACCGAGAAAACTCGCCGGAACCGAGATACATTTGACGTGGTTCGTACCTCACGGTCTAGGAATATTTCTATGGGTTAAAAGTTTCACTTTTAGCGCGCATCGCGCGCCAACGACAGGCTATAGCTGATTCACTGGTAAAACGCAATACCTTTTGAACGGAATGCGGCACTTGTGGGTCCGTCGTCACTTTCGAGCTCTGGATAGGAACTGATATTTACGGAGAGACAGAGAAACAGACACACTTTATCCAAATGATATACCGACTGGGGCTCGCCACTTACTGCGTCAAACAAAGCTTCTGCGCCTCTTTGTACTCCATGGTTTGCAGTGGATTTTGAGTCACTTTCATACCTGGATGTTAGCATAAGTTCTGAGGAATCAAAGCGGACCGTAAAACATATTTGCAGACGGAAAGACAAGCGGAAACAGTTAACTTAATCAGAATATGGACTAGATTTCGTTGCTTGTTTCGCTAAGGACCGTTTCTGCGACCCTCTGCACTCCGTAGTTTGCAGTGACGCCAATTTCAAGTCACTCTGATTTCTGGATGCTTGATGGATGCTGGATCTGATGCTTCTGCAGTTTGCGATTAACGCAAGCTGCGAGAAATGAAAGCAACACGTGTACACATGCATCCTCCCGTGCGTGGCGTGTAGTGCAGTGTACGACCTGTACACTGCACTACACGCATTTACCAATGCATTTACAGTCTGATTTTCGGGGACAGGAGAGGATAGGACAGGCCGAATCCGGATCTAGAGTTCTGAAGCCAAAGGGATAGGAAATGTTACAAAAGTCCTCTTTGGTTTTTAACCCCCCCCCCCCCCTCCCGACCGTGACTCGCGCCGCATGTTGTTGCAAGTGCATCATGCTGCACGACTGGGCGTGCAATTTCCTTTGAGGCGATACCCATTTCGAGTCTTTCTGGCCCTGGGTTGCCGATACAGCTTGCTGAAATCAAGACCGCTTTGAAAACAGTGTCCGTTTTTGGCGTGGCGGATCCCAGGTATTAAACCGTGCGTGCGTCAGCTTATATGACTGTGAATTTAAATAAAGACTGCAGACGGAAAGTGATCCCTTTTTCGTAACAAATCCGTGTTTGCAGGATTTGTTACGGAATATTTGAAATGCAGGACTTTACGAAAGGATACACTGTAACCAAACCACGGCAAAATATGACCGTATTTTGGGCTGATATGGAACGGAAAAGAGCGGGCTACACGTCGATGCGATTTTAATCGCAAAAAAACGAACAACTGCAACCTTCCATTGCAAAAACCTCTGTACGATGTTGAGGGAGAGTCGATATCGGGTCCAAAAATAAGCACATGATCCCTTTACAGGTGGCGCGGTGCCCAAACCGTCTGCTGGAGACGTTTGGCTGTCGATATAACAGAAAGACAGTACATGGAACTATACCGCAGTGCCTTTTTCAAGTCGCTGCGACCTCTGTAAGACCAAGATCACACCCAGTCCTCGAAAACCCGCAAAAACGGCTTTTTCGCACTGCCACTGCCTGCGTTTGGCACGTGCTGCGCCCATTGGAACGTCACATGCACCACTGATTTCCCGTCGTTTAATTCTCGATCGAAATAGACACGTTGCCAGCCGATCCGACCCGTGGTTGTCGAGAAACCTCACCGGAACCGATGCTCTGTTTCATGTGGTTTGTGGTTCGCGTTTCACGTGTCATCCCGATGGGCAAACAATCCCCCTTGGAGCGTGCATCACGCGCCGACGACAGATCGCAGCGCGACGAAAATGATGCGATTCCCTGGCAAAGCGCGAAGGCTTTTGAAAGGGGCGCGGCACGTGCCGATCCGTCAACTCGTATGGACCACGGACCGAAGCATGTATTTTCTGACATACAGACAACGAGACAGACAAAGAGACACACTTTGTTCCAATAGTGTACAGATGTATTTCCAACAAAATAGCCACTTGTGTCACGTTCACCAGCCAGCAATTTCAGAGCCCTGTGATGATGCTGTGACGGCTGCCTTGACCAAAATAGCTTGCTAGATCTCGTGTTTGTCCGCACGGGCAGAGGTTTTCGGCTTTTGGTCAAATGCTCTGTGGTCAAGTGGCGTAAGCACGTGAAAACCGCAACACCTTTCGGGACAATGCAGCCGTGTCATGAAATAGGCAGCAGCTAACCTTTGCGGTCTTTTCTCTAATCTATTTGAACGGCATTCTGGCGAATTCCCTCTGGCTCCTGAGCTGGCAAAAAACTAAGAACATGTCCGAGATGGATTGAGCACTTTTTAAACACCACTGATTGCTATGTGACGGAAAGAGATTCAAGATGGGATCGTCAAAGGACCCTGGGACTGGCCGGCCACATCACAGGTTAGTGCAGGAATGCATGGACAACCATAATGGTGTAACCTGAAGCTACCTAGAAAACGACACGGATTGCGTTCACGGCAACTGCAGACATCAAAAGCAGTGCTTCAAAATAAACCTGTGTCTGCGTTGCCTGTCGTTCTGGTTGTATCATATCCAGCGTTCTTTACGACGTTTTTTTTAAGAAAACTTGACGCAAGGACGTTGCTTTATTTTTCGTGAGAACGGCATCTCATCCAATCTGATTTTGAAATCTGTGCACAATACGCATACCCTGGCGCTTACCAGACACGAATCTGGGCCAGATTCGTGTCTGGTAAGCGCCAGGGTATGCGTATTGTGCATAGGTTTCACAGCGCGGGATGATACAAGAAACGAGAAATTCAGTGACCCCCGCGCCGCACGTGACCGCAGGCCGCAGGCGTTGGCGACACGTGGCTCCACGTCCACGTGACACCTGACACCACGTCCGCAGGGTCAGTCTGCGCTGCCCACGCTCGTCTGCTGGCGTACAGCGGGGGTACACACGCGGCGCCAGATGGGGCTAACGGGGTCATTATCAGTCACACCACGCCGAGGGATCAAGGCATTCCGCTGGCTATGGCAGGTGCAGGTGTGCGGTCGGCTGGGCCTCAAGTGGTGAGATGGATGAAGTACTGGACCGACTAAGAGGCTTACGGTTGGTTTCCTTACAGGCCGCGCTAGCCGAACACACAAAATAATTCCCTTTCGGTACTAAGGAAATCCTAGACGGAACTGCGACTCTTGCTTCGAAATGGGATGCTGAACTGACATTGGTCGCGTAACCTTTGCAGTGTCCTCGTTCATTAACGAGAAATAAACGGTTGAAGTAATCATAAAACGAAAATTTGTTTAAGCTTTGCTTTCCGTGCGCGTCCTGCAAAACATCACAGTCGGCATGACTCAAATAAACCACTGCTGCTAATTTCCCCCCCCCCCCTATAATGCTTTCGTTTTTCTTACCAGAGGCCATACCACGCGGTAGGTGACGAGGCTCTTGCGCATGCCAAAACAAGCTTAAAACCGACGCCTGTAGCCTTGCAGCTATAATCTGCCCTTTGCAAGCATCAGACATGCCCACAGCATCCATGTGGTAACAAAAAACAGCAGCGTCCGTGCAAGGTCTCCCCAATCAGGCGGACTGAACACCACGCTGCGTGCCCGAACACGGCCATGAATACCTGTGTCCGGCGGAACGCCGGGCATGGCAGCCCAGCCGTGACACCGCGGAACGCGGCGAACATGACCGACCGGACAAAGCACGGTGACCCGGCGCGGCCCGCGGCGGCGGGAACGGCTGCGTTTCCGGTCAGGCACGCCCGCGGACCGGCCGGTGCAGCCAACGCCCCGCTGTGGGAGGGTCAGATCACGGTGTCCCGATCTCAGCGGTCCGGGCCGGGTGAATAAGGCCCTCATAGCGGGCGGCCGGCGCTTCACGATCCGGGCAAGCCAGACGCGCCGGCTGCGCTGGCCGCGTCTAAACCGGGCTTCACCGGCCGAGAATACACCAGGCTGCACCAGTCGCGAACATGCCAAGTTACGTAAGGCGAGAACAAAACAGGCTACATCAGTCGAAAACAGACTAGGGTAATCGGCCGAGGATGCATCAGATTGCACCAGTCGAGAACAAAGCCGCTTCAGGCTAGCGGCACCCGTGCTGTGTTCATTCAGTCGGGAAGACAGTTCCATCCATGCCTGAAGGCATTTGAGAAATGCAGCAAGAATTGCACTTAAGGGATGAGCTTCTAGTTCAGGTGTCCGTGGACTTGTGTTGTTTCGTGGTGTGCATACTGTGAGTGGATCATTTCATCTTCTACCAAATTCAGTCCCCAAATGTAGTTATCTTTTTAAAATCGTTTGGTGACTAATGATGGGTTTGTCGGCTGGCTTAGAAAATCCCACGGAAACTGTAAATATTTTTCCCTTATTCCTGATGGACATCTGAATGTGCTCTAGCGAGACACTGCCATCTAATACTGAAGCAAGGCTAGGGTTAATGTGAATTTGCATCATCATTGTGAAGCATCCCAGTAACCAATGACAGCAACAGCTGAAAACAGAGACATCGAACCTGACTCCAGCGGCAGCTCCCGGGTTCCAACTACGCTCGCCGTGTCCGAACTATGGCTGGCACGCCCCGGCTCTGATTACGCCTTGGTTCTGACCACGCCGGCCGTGCCCTGACTACGCCGGCCGTGCTCTGTCCCCGGCTCCGTCCTCGGCGGACCGTTCCAGCTCCGGGAGCGGCTCCGGCCGGCCGGCAGCAGGCCACTTCGGCGGCCGGCTGGTAATCTGGCGCCGACGCGTGATCCCCATCTCAGGCGGCGCCGCGCCGGCCGCCGGGCCACACTGGTGTCACGTGACCCGGCCGTCGGCGCTGCTGGCGGGCCGCCCCCCCCCCCGGGCGATAGTCGCCGAGTTGGCGGTCCGGACGCGTGGCGGAGCGGCGGCCGGCGCCGTCCGGGCCAGGAAATGAACCAACTTGGATGGAGATAACGTGGGCTGCGGTCCCATCGAGCTGAGTCGGTCTCTGAGTGGGCTGAGATGGCCGGGTCGGGCTGCGACATCTTTCCGGCCGTTCCAGACCGTTCATATTCGCGGGTCCACCGTGCTCCCTCGGGGACGCGCAGTTCTGCACGAAGTCCTTCGTTTGAAGCACATCGTCCGGCTCAGACTACTACCGATGCAAAGGCGCCTGAGTGGTGGAACTTTTGACCGGGTTCAACGTTTGAGACGCAGATTCTCTGTGATTTTTCGCCCGTCCGTGATGGCCTATCGGCGTTCAAATGGGCCCCATACGAGCAGGACAGGGTCCCGGCGTCCGTCACTCCGTCAGCCGCCGCCTCCCCGGCCCGCCGCTCGTGACGTGACCGACCTTCGCGCCACACACGGCCCGGTGACAATTAGCGCGCGGGACCCGGCGCTGGGAGCAGATTACAGAGCGGCGGCCCCCCGGCGCGAGGCGAGGCCTTCCTCCCGGTACGGTCCCGGCCGGGGCGCGCCCGTCGGAGGAGCCGGGACTCAGGTGCGGCGAGAGGCCACCGCCCGGCGCCGGGGAACGGGAGAGAGGAGGGGAGCAGCCGGGCCGGGAGAGGCCGGGAGTGATGAGTCATCGGTGTCGTCACGCGGCCTGACCCCGGGAGCCTCTGCGTGTGACGCGGCGTGATCCGGGACAACGCTGCGTGAGTTGGGAATTTCTGCCCACGGTTTTCGGGTATTATTTTCGTTTACGACTGTTGTGATGGATGGCCTTTATGAGATGAAATGCAGACAGATCGCCTCTCCTCTGGAACGTAAAGAGATGCAGAAGGTTTTTTTCCATTAAAACTTAATAGAGTTGCGGAATTGGAACGCCTATAAGCACAGGAAAGGTGCTGAAACATGAGCATGAGAGAGGAAGAAAAAATATTCCTGCAGCCGCCCGCGTGCTGAAACAAACCCAGTTTCAAGTGGCAAATAAAACAAAGGAAAACAAAATGTAAGATTTGCCTTTACCAAACATCTGCCATTTGAACATCAAGCATGAAGAAGTTTCACAAACAATGTTTCGGGTCCCAAGAATTTAACGAAATTTGATGCTGAATTTCAACTAAAAAACCATAGGCTTTCTAGAACAATACCGCCTTAATGTCGCTCAAAGGCGAAAAAAAAATTTGCGAACGACTTCAGCACGAGGGGTGCCAATGAACTGAACATTAGGATCTTCACGAGAACCACTCTACGGTCTGTATTTGGTTTAACGGAAGCCAAAGCATAATTATTCAAAAGGCACGGATAAGAGTTCATTTGACGTTAATGTAAATTCTAAGCATTTTTTATCTGTTTCCTTGTCAAAAAGCAGGATATTCAGCCAGTCCTTGGCACTATCGAGCAGCTTCAGCAGCACGAGACAAGCCATCTGTGCAGTCTGAAGAATTTCTCTGCTGTCGCCGAGGCATGGAGATTATAAAGTGTTACACAGTATGTCCTTCAGACAATTCATGAACCAAACCCCACCTCATGCCGTTCATACACTGTCGATTGCTGTGATATGACAACAACATGAGGTGGGCGGAAAATGTTCATATGATGCAACGATCAGTAGCAAGCCCTTCTACTGCCACACCATCCAAAAGTTATTCCGCCCCGCCGTATAGCTTCCAATTCAATACATCCGATAGCGCGCCTGCCATAAGTTCGGCACCTGAACGCGTGAGACCACTCGGCTCATTCAGTATGTGCGGCGCGTGACCTTTCGAAGAGCATACGAGAGGTGCTCGTCATTAACGTTACCGTTACTCCATATCTTCATCGTCCCGTTTCGGACTGGTGCGCAAGGTTTACTGGCGGCCATTACGGGCCGTATTCACGAACGTGGGCGTGTCACCGGGCGCCCTCGTCGTTCGTGCACGGCTCTGTGATCGTTCGGGCCGACACTTCACCGCCGGGCCGTGTTGTCGGCGCCGCGCCTTCCCAGCCAATCACCGCCGCCCGGCCTCCCGTCCGACCCCTGACCCCGGTGACCTCTCGGAGGCCCGGTCGGGCGCCTGATGACGCCCATCTTCGACCTCCGCTCCCCACCCAGGCGCTGCGGCCAGGTGGACGGCCGGTGTCCGATGCCAGTTTTTATCCCGGCTTAAATTCCCGACCGCACCCGTCCATTAAGCAAACGGACACAGATGAACGTCTGGCTTATGGCTGGAATCGGGTGGCGGGTGCTTCGGAGCTTTTCAGTGCGTGCGCCTTCCGGCCGAAATGCTCGGGGAGCAGCTGCCATCACTCAGAAGAGGAATTCCGTTCTGGGCATGACCCGCTGAGATATAACTAAACAATTTGTTGTGAAGGCAGTGTTTGGAAACCCAACCGCACTCCTGTAGTGTCGTTATAACCGTTAAAATTAAAAACGGGAAATGGTTCTTTTCCCTACACCTTCGTTTAGGGTTGGTCTAAGGACTAAAAGCATTTGCGGCTTTTAATGTTAACGTAAAACAAATTCATGCCAATAGATGCCTTTATTCATAAGGCTGTCTCTTTTCTGTTCAGATACAATCCAATGTCGTCTGCCAACGCTAGAAGTCGACTGCACGTCCTCAGCCCAGCTACCGGATACCCCATAAGCACCACCCGCCATAGCAGACAAAAACGTGCACAGAGAAGGGGAAGGGATCCTGCTGCGGAGTACAGCACGCGAGCCAGGGAGCCACACACGCGGCCACGTGATCGCAGCCGGCCTACGTGCCCCGGGTCGGCCCAGCCGGCGCTTTTTGCGGCTGCCCCGGGCCGGCCGGGCTCGGCACCCTGACCTGCCGGGTCAGGTTGCAGCGGCGAAAAATGGGCCACCGTCGGCCGGAACGGCAGTGTGGCCGGCCGAGCGAGCTGTGTTCGCAGCGTGGGTGCCACGCAGGGGCTGGAGAAGGGGAGGCGGCGATTAGGAACATGTAGGGATGTCGCGTCGGCGGCATTGCGACTTCGTATTTTCCGTTGTGCGTTATTGCGAAGGTAAGTAATGTTGGTTTGTTATGGCTTCTTGCTGTTAATTATAACGTCCCCAGATATCATACTAACGGAATAAACAACGTTCTTTGTGCCGGGAGAAACTTAGGTTTCCCAAGTTTCTACCGGCATGAATAAGCTTGTTTATTTTCACAACCATGTCTAAAGTCCGGGAGCCTGTAAGGACCATTTTTGACAAGTTGGATATCATCCTGTCTTTTCTACTTTGCCGTGACTGATGCTTGCCGCTCAGGCCCATTTGAGCCTTTGCTCCATGAAGTGTCCTGCCGCTAACGGATTCTTTTCTACCTGGTCGTAAATCCAGGGTTGTGCGGTTTGATTTTGTTGCAGCTGAAGCGCAAGATTAGCGCCGCAGCTCCACACCTTGGCGCAAAAATAATGTTTTATTTTTAACAGCTTCCCAAATCCCCTGGAAAAGTGTCAAGTGAAGCAGCTTAACCAGAATGTCGCATATAATGGCTTCCTCACCTGGAAGGCTCCCGTGCTCCAGGATTCACCTGCACGGGAGCAGAGGTTTCAGTTACTGGAGCCTGGAAAATAAAAACACCACCGAAGAAGCCAGTGAGTATTTGATGAGTCATGAAAGCTAATTCAATAGGTCGCATTATATTTGCTATCGTTGCAGAGCTTTATATGAGCATTTCTGAGAATGTCCGCAGTCTGACAACGAGCCCAAGCTGCATTCGGCAAGCGTAGTCCTGGGAATGTTCAGACAACCAGTCAGATCATTCCAAATTAATGCCGGCACCAACAACAGATGAGACAACGCTGCGCAACCGTATCATGGCCGGAATAACAGCACGGACACTAGGGTCTGAGCACTGGGGGCGGGGTGTCAGAGCAGAGCCAGGTCTCTCTTGACACTGTCTGGCGATATACGCAACGGCTGTAAAGAAATGGAGATCGAAAAACGAGGGCGGTCGTCTACATCGTTTTTTTTTCGTGGAAACGCGGTCCGGCAGAGACGGAACCGCGAACACACTTGGCACGTGAAAAAAAGCCGAAAAGGATGTCAGGTTATGACTTGGATGGCATCAACACGCACGAAAGTCGCGTAAAATGTTGTAACAATAACAGCCGGTACGACATGTGCTTTAGTGCGTTTTTTTGTTCAAATTGCATTAGAAGATGCACCAAAAGTGTTCAAGCAAACAAAAGTATGAAATATGTGAAATAAAATTTCCTAGGAACATTCCCCATGAATATCCTCCAGAAACATTCCCTGGCGTTTGGTATCGCCCAAAGAGCTTTCGGCAAACGTCATGCGAAGGTCCATGAGTGCATGCTATCCACAAGCAAAAACCTCAGCTGTCGGCATCTTTTTATCGTTAATCGGGGCATGCTGATGCTTGATAACCTGTTGATGGTCATGCTGTCACGTTTGGTGGTGAAACAACCGGTGCGTGATGTCGTGCTGTACACGGACTACCCTAATGTGCCCTAATTGCCCATCAGGGTCTTCGTGTTTAAAGAGCAGTCGGTGACTGGGTTCACGATGCTTCGCAGTCGGAAACGGTGTGTTCTGAAAAGGTCAAACACGGCGTGACATTGCACTCCACGACTAGAGTCGGTGTTGGCTTTCGACCCGGTATTCGTGCAGGAAACCGTGAGCTGAGACGTCATGCCTTATTTGAACCGGAATTAGATGGAACACGAAGTTAATCGGAAAGCCACACGAGATCGCCGTTATCCTCCAGCAGAAGAAAGTGATATGACTTACGCAATAAAAATGCATTGTTCTTAAGGAGAAACATTCTGGATCGCGTTTTACCATTTATATTTCACATGACAAGAATTACAAAAAGGACTTATCTTGGGCCCAGTTAACGTTGCCAATAAAAAACATTTTTTTCAATTTAGCGCACTCGGCGGTCCTCGAGTCTCTCACAAACACTCTGGTCGGACATTTCTCCAATCGTCCCCGCGGTAGCTGCCTCTGGCACCGACAGATGACCACTTCTCTACGAGAGCTGCGAGGAGAGGTCGGTGTCTGATCGACCGCCTGTCAGAACCACTTCCGGCGGTCAACAAGGTGGTCCGGCCCAAAAGAACCAACGGGATCCAATGTCAGCTGTAGCCGGCAACGGGCCATCAAGGTGCTTGGGCGGATTTATGTGATTCGTTTTATAAAAAAGCTACGTTCTCGGGGAACGCAGTCTGCTGTACCGTGTGAAGCGTGATTTACAGTTGGTCTGGTGTTGCATAGACAGTGCTATCGCGGAATCATAACCGGAAAGAAGTCGGCTTTATCTATGGATGTATCAGTGAGAAGCCGTCAAACTCTTCTGTGGGGAATCAACTCCGTTGAGTGCTTGAAAGGACTAGAAGACTGAGCTGGCATCTAGGCATGGCCATCAAGCCGAAGAATTAAAAGTCTGTGCGCTTTCCAAAGTATGGCAAGAGCTCGATATGAAACAAGCTGAGTCATTGTTACACATCTTTAAGCCTCAGGCTTAAGGCACTGTTTACAGTGAAAACGTAAAGAAACGCAAAGAAACGCTACGGAAAAACAACGAACAAAGTTCCGCTCCACCACCTTGTTGGCGTTTGCGGTCCTGTTTTGACGTTTGCGGTGCGCCCGTCAATGCAGACCCTGCGGTCCGGCGCCGCGGTTTGCCTTCGATCGGCCGCGCCGTCCGGCCGGTGTTTGTGAATATGCACGGCGCATTGTATGCACAGCGCCGCCCGCTGCTGCAGCGGCAGGATTAGGGGACGGCGCCGGTGCCCGACCGCCGCCCGCTCCTCTCTGATTAGCGGCGGGCCGTCACCGCACGGAATGGTCGATCGGCACGCCTTGATAAGGCGCCCGTGGACGTGGGGGTTCACTGTCGAATGCCAGCCACGAGCACCCCGTTTTGGTCGTAGGGGAATGGGGAGGTTCATGGGGTAGCACGGGATGGGTGGGTTATCATCTACAAATGGACAAAAAGCAGCATGAACAAACCTTTTCAATGCTCGTCGAACACGAAACGTTTCTTTCCGAAGCCGATAGGTCTCTGACCTATCGGCTTCGGATATAACCGATTTTGCTCAAGACCCGACATCCCTCAAACGAGCCAAGGTCGGCTTTTCGTCCCTCTTCCCCTAGCCCCGGCCTGTCGTCGTCAGTCGCCCCTGTCATGTCGGCGGCGCTGCCGCTGCCGCTGCCGCTGCCGCTGCCGCTGCCGCTGCCGCTGCCGCTGCCGGCAGCGGACTCGGCGCGGTCGGCGGACGCCCTTGACGGCGCGGCGGCCGTCCGCCTCGGCCCGCTCCGAACGTCGGCTGGTCGCCGCCGGCCGGGGGCCCGGCTAATGGAATATCTGATTGATGCAGCAGCCGGAGCCGGCCCCGGAGGAGCGACGCGGGTGAAGCGGGATGCAACGGCAGCCTCGCGTTCGAACCGTGACGCACGGGCCTGAGGGATCTGCTGGAGCGAGCTGAGACAATGCCCGCATTCGCGCACTGTCTGGCGTTGGGGACGGATATCGAGAAGACACTGACAAGTCGCAAGCGCTGACCGGAATTTACAGTGCTAACCAGGCGATTGCTCTGCCCGAAACGCTTATCCAGGGCAATGGACCAGGCGACAGAAATACGCCAGTATTCGTATATTCTTCCGCCATGATTGATGTTTAGCAGACGCTTTGAATTTCACCCGGAATGTTGCAAAGTGCGTAAAACTGCCTGAGCACGTGCCCGACCGGCCGGCTGCCGATCCGAGTGGTCGGGCGGAGAGGGTGTGCCACCAATGCTGGCGGTCAGACTATGACGGCAGGCCGTAATCTGACCGCAGAACTGCTCAAGCATCTCGTCATCGAAAAAACCAAATCCGCCTGCACGACACGGCCGTAGAGAGCACGTGTGCTCAGTCCTCGTCCGCGGGTGTGGCGCACGAGTGAGAGGACACATGTGGGTCTGTCGGCCCTCGGGCGCGCTTGGGAGCCGTCATCGCACTGCCAGCCGCTCGCTAGAATTTCATCAGCTAGCGGTCTGCGATTGAATCATCTCCGTCTGCCCGCGGCGCGAAAGGCTCCGTAACAGAATCAAAGAAGAACGTCTTCCGACGCCGAGCAAGCCTATACGGCCTGCCAAAAAAGCGAATCTTTGTTCACTGCTGAAGACCAAAAACCGAGAACCAGGACGTCGTCACCGGCTAGTCAAAGCCGTTACCGGCCCCCATCGCCGATGGCTAATCAAATAGGTTTTATTCGTCTTGCCAGTGGTGGCTGAATAATGTTTGTCGGACTGAATGCAACCTGCACCATCAAGTCGTCGGTACATCGTCGGTGCAGATGAATCTTTGCGCCTACGCTTTGTCTGAAAATGTGCACGTAAAATAGAGAAATTTTACTTCCCAGTTAGCCCGTCTCTCCGATATGAGCCGATTCCGTATCTCCAGTAGCCGGAAGGTAGCGCAGAACTCTTCTCATTACCCAGCGTACTGCCTTTGTTCTCGTGAACAATACTGGCACGGACTCTTTGATGGCCAGGGAGGAGGTGTTGCGGCTTCTGCAGCTGCCGCCGGGCCCGCGCGGCCGCGGAAGCGGCCACCAAATGATGCGCCGAGCTCACGGGGACGGCGCCGCCCAGCAGCCACCGCTGACGTCACAAGTCACGTGGCACGAATGATCAGTCCGCGGTGCGCAGACGGTCGATAATCACGTGATGAAGCCCCTCAGGGTTGGCGGGCCCGGTGGGTTGGACATGTCAGGTGTCAGACTCTGCTCTCACGTGATAAGCATACCTTCTGTAGCGGTTCCATCACGACTGGGGCGGCGGCCAGGGGTGCACAAAACGTCAAAAGTGTCACCTGCGCAAGCTGAAAATCCCACATCTGTAACATTTCCAGTTAGGCCAAATTTTACTTCACCAGTCGAAATAATACACCAATCATCTCCTTCCAGAGGCAGTGCGTGGAGCCACCAGCATATTCACAGCGACTTCTTATATTGCGTGTTTGACGTTTGCACTTCCCTCAAATAACGATCCTCTGTCACATGTCTGCTTTAATGTTAACCAATATCTGTCACCCACGCTGGTAGGCAAGTTGGGAGATTTGTGCATCTCAGGGCGGCGCGCACCCAGTTAAATCCACTTCAAGCGTCACGCGCGACGCGGAGACGAGCCAAGGGACGCGAGCGATTACTGTCTTGAACATTTTTTTGCGACATACAGAATAATCGGTTAAATGCGAAGTCTGTGAAAATCATATCATCAGTGTGTGGTGTATCGTAAATTTTAATATTTAAAAAGCCTCACTGAGCACACCAAAGGCCGATAAGCATTTCACGCTCTGAGCGGGATCGAGGTCTTCAAACAGTAGCGATGAGATGCTCTCGCTTTGTTGAGTTTATCGGCAAAGATAAATCAGTCGCTAGAACTCCAATCATTTCCTTTAAACCAAGCCACTATTTCGTGTTGACGGGCAATTTCAATTAGTGCCGACATGACTTTTGGGGAAAACGGCCTATTTGTGACGGATCTTTCAAAACCAGAACCGTCTCGAAAAGAAAAAAGAAAGCGCATTTTACTGTCAAGCCTTTTTGTCTACAATAACATCAGCGACAGCAACGACATAAAGACAAAAACATTTCTGTCATGGAACAGGACAAGGCTAGTTTTAAACGAAATCATTTTCGCAGTAGTTCCAGTGTTAACCTCCAGAAGTTTTGGCATGCTCTCGGGACTGTGAAAAGTCTAGACCGCACGTTCGTTGTTGGACACCCCGCCACCTTTTTATGAAGGCCTATGATTGCCCGCTTTTATAACTTGACAGCTCCGATCCATTAATCTATGAAATTCAATTATGTTTTGATTGTTATGGGTTTTCAAAAAGGTCCTTGACATAAAGATTCATGTTCCAATACGCCTGTATCAAATGTCCCAAACGGTTCCTCACGCTCTCTCGGGAAGCTTCGCTGCCAGCAATTTATCCTTCGCTTGGTTGTGCTGTGTAAGCATAATACATTTAGGTACTAGAAACAAAATGGTGTTGTTTATGGATTCCAAAATTACCTTTCACATTTGAGAGAGGAAACTGAGCATTGCCGTGGTTTACTAACACAACGCTTCGGCCCGCTTTTCACCTGTAACTGAGCATTGTTGAAAACATTTATCTGCAGTCAGCTGCATAAAACTGCAACAGTTCTAACAATAATACATAATATAAAAGAGTGATGAAAAGTATTTTCAACAGCGTACGCTTCACAACAACGCCAATGATGGCTTTGACTTACGAAACATTAAAATGGGTCCTTAAAATGGTGAACATGATGGATCAAATTTTGTGTAAGGTGTGTAAGAATATGAAAATAATATGATTTATTGAGAGTCAAACACAAACACAGAAATCAAAAACAGCAAAAAACAAAAAGGAGTCAAAAAAAGAAGAAGAGTAACGAAGCAACAGGGATGTTAAAAGGAATGAAAAAAGAAAGAATGGCACGGAACAGTTACTGAATGTCTTGGAAGGCCGTATTTGTTATCATATCCCGTTTTTAGGAGAGTTGGTCGGCACATTCCCACTCAAAAACCAGTCACGATACCTGTGCTACCCGTTGCAGAGAAAAACGATGATTAAGCTCCGTTTGGATGCAACCGTACCATTGCATCTGTTACAAGTCAAATTCATTTGCAAATACTGTAAGCATGCAGTAACAAGTACACGAGATTCTGCAGTGCTATCGCACAATTGCGCCATGCAGTCACCAAATGAGGGACTGCTGTGCCACATTCAACACAACTGTAACGAATTGTACTCTTTCGGAAAGGCGATTGGCCTGCTAGAGGACATGGTAGTTTTTATTTTAAGGTAGTTTCTGCTATTCTTCGGCGCACTGACTACTTTAAATGGTCACTGAGTGCGTCACTTTTTGGTTCGTAATTGGATCGGAAGAAGGTCCTTAAATGCAACGCAATTAAGGACGTTGCGTTGCATGCATGCATGCATGCATGCATGCATGCATGCATGCATGCGTTGCGAAATGCAACGCATTTCGCAACGCAACGCAACATAACATAACGCAAAGACCCTCGCCGGGTCTTTGCGGAAGTTCTCCACCTGACCGGCATTGGTATGCAGGTATCCGTCGGCTCACGGCACCGAACGTTGCCAAGTCGTTGCCTCAATGGCCGCCCTCAGCTCTGTCTTTCCCCATGACGACACATCTGCCATGACCTTCAGCGGTTCGCGTGTGCATTTCCACCTTTACAGGTCACTTTCATGGGTCTAGACTAGGGGGGGAGGTTCTTTGGTACCAGTCGATACATTGGTATGTCTGAGATATCTTGCATTGGCATGATGTCGTCAGAGCGCTGCATCGAGCATTCACCAGTCACGCGTTATATGATGTGAGGCCCTTCCCTTTTTGTGAGGCGGCTGGCGTGTGACTGTGGAAATCGTGTCGTGGTACACCGCTGTACCACATCGTGACCAGCTGGATCAGCGTCGATAAGCCCCACGTGTGGGCTGCTTTGCACTGGTGTTGCACTTTACGGTCGGAATACCTATGAAATGCCTGATCGTAGAACAGAAAAGCTTTTGTCATTCACAGTTCCGAGTAACTTTGCCCTACAGCTTTAACTGCCTTTATCCTGTATGGTAAATTTAAGGATGCGTTAATCTTTGTCGCATAGTTTACCCCTTAGGGGCAAAGGGGGAGTGCTTTTCCTATCTGTTGGTCCATTCCCGCAAGCAAGCCCGCAGGTATATTCGGAGTAGACAAACCACTTTATACGCTATGCATTTTAAACATTATGCATCCACCCCACTATCACTATGGATGTTTCGTGGAAATGTTACAATATATCTGGCACGGGCGTTAATGAAAAAACAAACGCTCAAAACTGCTAATGTTTGGGGGTTTGTTTAATGTTCAATATTTAAATCAGGAGCGTTGCAAATTTACCTTTTCATTGTTTGGCACGATGTAATCGTCATTAAGAATAAAGAAAATGAACTGCATTTAAGGACCTTCTTCCGATCCAATTACGGCGAGGGTCTGAAGGTCATGGCAGATGTGTCGTCATGGGGAAAGACAGAGCTGAGGGCGGCCATTGAGGCAACGACTTGGCAACGTTCGGTGCCGTGAGCCGACGGATACCTGCATACCAATGCCGGTCAGGTGGAGAACTTCCGCAAAGACCCGGCGAGGGTCGATTTGATTACAGACGGAGTGTCGAAGCGCTATTGCAGAGACTTTTGTTCTGCTTTAAAGCCCCTGCAGACGTGACAGCCACGTGCCTTCGACTCCAGGGACGGCCTCTCCGAGCCAAGCGTCCGGTTGTGCTTCGCGTTAAGACACGGTCAGCTGAGTTCGGCATGTGCCGGGCTCGCGTCTGTCGTGTTTAACCGTACAGGGTAAAAAACGTTATCTGGTATATCTATACTGTGTTGTTGCTGGGTTCAGCGCCCGTGCCAACAAAGCCGGATTCCATCGGACCGGGAGACGTCACCATAGATCTGGACCACGTGCTGACAAGGCCCGGGATTCATGATCGTTTGCATCGGCTGGAGTCCCGAGCAGGCCACAGTGGGCCCGGCACAGCTCATAGGAAGCTTTTCAATACGACCGTGATAAATGATGCTCTCAGAAATGGCCCTGCCTTTGTAGACGCCGCCTTTGAGTGGTCAGCCCCGCGAGCGCGCTCCGCGGCTGCGTCAGGCCGGCGTTCCGCTGCCCCATATATCGTTTGCATGATAACGCGGGCCGAGGCGACGCCGGCCGCCGGCGCGGACGGAAGCGGCGCTGCCGTGCAGACGGCCCGGCGCCGCGGCAGGGCGCGGGATCCAGGACGACCGGCGACCCGGAGCCGGCGGCGGCGACAAAGGAGGCGGCGCGCGCGTCGCGAACGGCCGCCCCCGCCAGTCACGGCGGCCGGTCGCGCCGACAAACAGCCGGCGTTCCCACGCGGAAGCGGCGCGCCGCGCCGATCCGCCGCGCCGCGCGCTCGCCGCGGAGGCGATCGCGGCGCGCCATCCATCACGCCCGCGCCGGGCCGGCCGGTAATGAAATCGGCGGACACGTGCTGGCCGGGCCGGCGTCACCGGGCGCCGGCTGAATTTAATCTGCCCGCGCGGGATGAGCTGCCGCCGAAGCCGGACTTCCCAGCGATTGTTTCGGACAATCAGACGACGGAGACGGGCGGAACGAAGCTCTGACGTCACTGTCTAAAGAACAAGTTTCAATCTCTTATTCGTTTCTGTAAACTAGGGCAAACAGGAGCCTGGACCAAGTCGCGTGAGGGTGATGTCAAAAAGGCGCATTTAAAACGTGAAGAAAACTTGATTCGAGAAAATCCTCGAAAACCGAAAAGTCAGGATCTGAGCCTAAATACAATCGGGAAAAATGAGGCTGTCTGAACGCAGAAACTGCGTAGTCATGGAAGAAGCTTGAGGAAAGAGGCTGGCGTATTTGAGTGTTTGCCCTCGCCTCAGCCAGTTGAATTCGAATGCAGTTGGCCTAAGATTCAAGTGGAGGCAGTGATAGCGATTGCGGGGCCAATAATAATAAACTCGAGCACTCATTCCCATCATAAAACAGCAAATTGCCGCCTAAGGAATGGGCTGTGGTGGAACCCACTATCACTGTTGATTCAGGCCGCACTGACTGCGGACGAGATCTTAATGAGCCAGGAACACTCATTGGCCCTACAAAATGCTACCCTCCTGTTCAGTTGCGAATAATCATACACACAGTTTTGATGACATTAAATGGAAGAGAGGCTGATGACAGATAGTGTATGATAAAAATGTTAATCATCTCTAAGTCTTACACTGTACTCAACATTATCAAACCTAAAAAGATCTTAACTGAACAGAGGCAGTGTTCATACTATTACGTCACCGTTCTGATGCTACTAACTCCTCAAAAACATCACGTCGTGTGTTTGTCAGTTAGCAAAAAGAGCGGAAAAAAGTTGCGGAACGAACAAAAAAGAAACGTGGCGGTCAAACTTTCCGTGCTCGTTATTTGTTTTTAAGGATACTCCGGCGGCCTCCAGAAAGCAATGGCGGACGAAGTACGGACTGAAGTAGAGCGGCTTTATCGCGAACAATACTGGGATGTTCCGACTTGTATGTAAGCATGTCATTATGAGCAAACACATTCTGATTTTCGAGGCGCTCAATCAATGAACAAGGGTCAATTAGGCCGACATGCATTTGCTTGCCGTTACGAAATCCACCCAATTAATGGCTCATTGGTTTCAGATGCAATACGTTACGCTTTCGGACGTTCATTTGCGACGTGCGTGCACAATGTCAGTGCGACTCAAACGATTCCTTTCGTGGCCGCAGAGCGTGGCTGTCAGGTATCGCTCGATCTCGCCAGCTCCGCGTACGATATCATCCGGCATTACTTGGCTACGGTATGAGCGGGATGGGGGGGGGGGGGGAAGGCGGGTGGCCGTGGGAACAGGCGAGAGGTGCAGCGACAGCTGGCACTCGTGAGGCGCAGCAGAGGGGCTCTGTGGGCCGCCAGGCTGGGCTGGCGCTGCGCTGCCAGGGGCCGGATAACTGCAGAACTCACCTGGAGGGATGGATCCTCTGTCTGTCTGTCTGTCTGTCTGCCCGTCTATCTCCCTCTCATTCTCCTCTCTCCCCCCTCCTCCCTCCCTTCTCTCTCTCTCCCTCTCTGCAAAAGACAGACTCTCGTCCTCTGCAACAATGTGTGACAGCCTCTCGCGCTCTCTCTCTTTCCCACTGTCGCCGCTTCGCGCTGCCTCTTTCCATGCTAATGCGGCCCCCATCCGTCAGACGGGCGCCTGGAGCCGGCCGAGGTGACACGATGAAAGCCGCCGTGTCACCTCTGGGTCACCTCCGGCCCGGAGATCCTACACAGGCCGGCGACGGCACGTGACTCCCCTGCTGCTAGGAGCAATGGCCCAGAGTGAAAGCGAGTCAAGCTCCCTCGGTGGTCGCCATTTCACTTTGTTTATACGCAGGAGTGACCTCTTAACGGGCCCTCACGCCCGGTCGTGGTGCGCGGGGTCATTTCTTGAATGGCGTACGCCGTTACGGTAACGACTGCTTCTCTGAAGACATCAGTTGCTGAGAATAGGCGGGTAATGGGAAATGCGCTCGACCATCGCTGAGTCGGTGGGAAAGAAGCAACAGGCCACCAGACCGGACTCCGCTGAAACTGAGTAGACGGCTGTGAACGGTAAGCGTCCCCAGAACTTGACTGCTCTTTGAAAAGCAGAATGCTATGCCCGTTTCCAAATACATTTCGGCAAAGCTATCATCTGACAAAATCCGACGCGGACCCCACTTTCCCATTATGCCAGGCAATACGATTTGGAATCGCTGCCGGATTCAGTCCAAACTGCCGACATCTCGCGCTGGAATTGTCCCAGGCAGGCGCCTTGGGACATAACTGGGCCTCGTTACGACAGCTCGCGACTGGGTAACTCAATAACGGTGACGAGGACCCAGCCCCCCTCGGAAGAGGCAGTCGTCCCAGACGACAAGCCGGCCTGCCGCCGTTTTCGGTCCCGTTTTTACGGATCTAATTACGAGCGGACCGCCAACGAGCGCCGGTGGCGAGCGGTGCGACACCGCCCGCGTGAACGTGCCCCGGCTTCTCGGACAAAACGGCGGGCGGCCACCGGCCGGCGTCAGCCCTCTTAGGGCTTCACCGAAGCCGCGCGCCTGTGGGAAAAATCTGAGCGGGAAATGGGGCGCCGAGGGTGGGACAATATGCGCGAGTTTCCGTTGCCCTGTCCCCTGCCCAGACGTGAATCCGATATAGATCGGCTCTGTTCACGACCTCTCGCAGTCAGCGGTACCGGGAGGTGCGCCAGGCCCGCCGCGACGAATCGAATCGCCCGCCGCGCCGGTCTCGCCTCGCCGCGCCGCGCTCGCCGCGGACGAAGGCCGACCGCCGCGCCCGAGTCGCCGGCGGCGGCCGCGCGGCGCCAGTCTGGCAACAGCGCGCGGTTGCCAGCCTGGCGCGGGCGGCAGAGGTCACGTGCAGCTCGGACCGGTCCCCGGCGTCAGGGGGGGGGGGGACGGCGGCGGGCGGCCACCGCGCGGGGAGAGAGGCGAACGAGACTTCCGAGCAGGAGCCGGTGACGACTGGGCGTCGGCTGTCGGCTACCTGGCGACTCGCCACGGTGCGCCGAGCGTGAGATCTGCGCCGTCAGACTGCCGCCGTGCGTCACAGCTCACCTGCCACAGGTGGCCACGCAGGTGGGCGTCAGAGGGCCTCTGCCATGGTCAGGAGGGCGATCGGGTAATGCCGCGGAGGTAGTGACACACCGGGAACGCATTACTCTGAAAAACCCGCCTGCGGCTAAATTCAAGTACCTTTAAAAAGCCTTCCGTAGGGTAATTCTCCCTCACGTGTATGATCAAAGCATACGATTTGTGCTATTCCCAAGGACATAGCTGGCGATGCCGGGGGTGGGGGCGCAGACCCCCTCCCAATATCCAGGGGTTTTAACGACAGGCCTATGACAATGACTGGAAAGAAACGTCGTAAAAGCCTATTTGGAACCTTCGCCCCTCCCCGATAATTTTCGGAAATCTCCAGACATGCCCAAGGGTTACTTGATTACCAGTTTTCCATCCGACCATTAGGCAGGCTGACTCAGAGTGCAAACAAAAAGGTGACTGGTTCCAGTAGCAAACACCTGTCGACAGCCACCGGACGGACTTGGCGGCTCGTCATGCCCATGTTCAACGAACAAGAGCGAAATGCATACGTGAATATGATGAATACGATTACGACATTTACACCCGTAGGTCGCAGCTGATTTGAGAAACCTCGCTCTCGTGACCAGTGCCTAGCGCACTGAAATCTCTGCGATGTGATCAATAAAAGTAGATTTTACGTGCGCGCACACGGCCACTCACCAGCGACTGGTCTGTCCGTTCGAAGGATAAGCTGTCTGTGAACGTTTAAGTACAGCGAGGACCCGTCAGTACTCGTTTCCTTTAACGGCATTCAAATCAACTCATGTTCCACATGTCTACCCACAGGACGTGTCGATTCATAAAAAGCGAAACAACGTTGTCCTTGGCACCAATGCAAGGCCAGCCACTGCGAAATGCTCACGGTGACCCTGTCACCGCCTGCCAAGTCAAGATGCGAGCGCAATGATGTCCTTAAAGGCCCCAACTTATTCCCACTCAAGTCAACAAGACGCCTCATTGAGCCGGATGCTGCATGGACACTCGGTCGACTTCTATCAAATGCTTAAACATGAGGAGGCTTGGTTCGGATGTACAAAGTACACAAGGTTTCGTCGTGTCGGGATGCATCTACAGAGGTGGTGAAAGTGAAGAGTTTGGAACGACCGTCTTCTCCGTCGCTTGGGTGGCTCATCCAAGACCACCTGGGAATGGGGTAAGGGTCAGCATATGCATGGTCTGGAACGGACATGGGCAGGGGCGGAGTCGGGATTTTCTTAAAGGGGGGGGGGGCGAAGCCAAGTATGAACTGAAATCATATGAAAACCGCCTTCCGGGAAGACGATGTGCAACGGTTTTCACAAAAATGAGGACCTTAGGGGGTGGGGCCCGGGCCTCCCCATTGGCTGCGTCCATGGACATGGGTCGAAACACTGCACCCCTAAAACGCTAAGACAAAAAAAAACATGGTTTGGTAATCCACTCTGACAGGCTATGTCTGTGCCCACAGATGTACGGTCCTGGGAATGCTTCCACGGAATCAATGCTTTGCTTTCTAAGAATACGAAGACAAGTTTTACCCTCGCCGCTTGCACTCCCCTCATCATTTCAGAGCTATTGCAACATGAATCTTGAACACGGCACCTCACGTCGGTAAGCATCATGACAAGTTCCCGAGAGACCACCCTTGTGCAAGTCATTTCAGGGAAATGTTGTGCACCATCCTATCGCACTTTCCGGCCCCGCTTCGTGCGATGCAGTAACGTGGGAACATGGGGTGCGATCTCTGATCCGTTTATTCCTGCTCTGCCCTTCGCTGCCCCACGGCAAACATGGTCTACTGTCAGCTCACCGGAGCAGCGGGAATAACGGGCACCGTCAAAGGTCTCCGGGATAACAATCTGCACCGTGGACTCCCGGCGAAGGCGGATAAAAGTCGTGCGATGGACAAGCGAACGCCATAAAGGGAGAAGCAGCAGGTCTCACTATACTTTGTTGGACTGACAAATGCGCGTTTCAACTTCGGCGAGCATGGATTTTTGCCTCAATCGCGTCCCGAGTACTGCCAAAAAAAACCACCTCGGGACATCGCGCAAAACGAAAACCACTCAGCATTCGTTGTCCGACACTTAAGGCGCCTTTTCATTGCGTAGGTGGCGGGCACATGCTGCAGCCCCATTCCCAGGTGATTACGGTACGGCTGCGTAATGAGGCGTAATGATCCCCGGAAGATGCAAATGAACGGGCCACGGAATGTAGAAGGCGCCGTGCAGTTAGGCACCGTTTAGGCGGCGGCTCGTCGCGTTTTGCACCGGTGCAATGGTCCGCTGGAAGAGATGACGTCCCGTTGAAAGAGGTCCGCTCGCCGTCACGGCGTGGGCCGCGCCGTGACGGCGCCGTAACGCGTACGAGACAGCAACAGGAGGCGTGACGCCGTCGGAGATTTAATGGTCCCAGCCACGAGATAGGCCACAAGAAAAATGAGCTCAGCTACGAAGGACGTAAAAAAAACTGGAATTTCGGCGGAGGGCTGTTAAGATAAACGAGAACAACGTTGCTGCCGAAACGATCCATAGCTTCATTTAATCTAGTTTGGTCTGTTTCACATGCTGATCTTTGATGTATGTGCAGAGTAACACATGCCATAGAACTGTAAAGGCGTGAGACGAAACTCAGTCAGATTAGCGTTTTGGTCAGTTTTTTTCTAAAAAAAAATTTGCATCCATATACGTGTACCCGCGCACCATCGTAAACCACAACAGCTGGGCAACACGACATAAGCAGGCACAAATCCGCCGCATTTCAAACGCCCCGTCCGGACGCCGCAGAAGCCGCCTTCTGAACAGGTCGAATCAGTGTCGACACTGCCGGCCGGCCCGCCGGCACCGTGCAAGGCCTCCCTTCGCCTATGTGTCTGCGCAATCACGGCACCGTCCCCGCCGCCCTGACGCAACAGTCGGCCGCCGATGACGGAGCGTCGGCAGACATTCTGCCGGTGAGGGTCTGCCGCTGCCGCCGGCCAGCTGGCCGGGCCGACAGTGATCGGCGGAGGATACTGACCCTGGCTGCCGGTCGGTCTGACCTGGGGCCGGTCAGTCTGACCAACAACCGGTCAGTCTGGCCCGCAGTCGGTCAGTCTGGCCCGGGGCTGGTCAGTCTGACTCAAAGCCGGTCAGTCTGACGGGTAAATTCATTATGTGATGCGATAACGCAACAAGAAACCAGTAAGTTGGCTCTGTCAGACCGCACCGTGGTCATAACTAACGAAGTAACCGACCCTCCTGCCGGGGCTCTATGAGCATAGACACAAGACTTCTTCACTTGGCTTCCCGTCTATTGTGAAGATGCTTTATGATTTTCCGTCCAGCGTGGAAAGTTTCAAACTATCTCTTTCCTCTGTGGGGAATCCAACACGGGTGCCCTGAGCCTCAGACGTCATGCTGTTCAGTGTAGGGAGTCCCACATGGTTGGATAATCCAAAACGAGAGCTATGCCCAAGCGTGGTGACTCAAACAACTTCCACCTTCAATGTCAAGGACCCCATATGGCCTGCCGTCCGCTGTGGGGACTATTGCCTGGCCTCTGCTCTGCTGTGAAGTCTCGAACGACATCCTGTCCAATACGCGTAGCCTCCTGCCACATCCCTGCCGGCAATGTGGAGTCTCACAAGACCTTTTGTTTACTGCGAGTCTCACACGACCTCCCGCACCATATGGAGCGTCCGACACCACCTCCCTCTGCGGCGTGGATCCCACGAGGCCTCCCACCCACCTTGGTTAATAGCATGATCTTCCGGTCCCCGTGGAGAGCCACATGATCGCCTCACTATCATCATTTCCCGCCGCCGCCGTCCCCGCTTTACGACCGACCGTCCTGACCGCTTACCTGGCCCGCTGGCGGGGACCTCCTCCGAAGACCCGGCGGCCTCGCGCGGCACTCCGCCGCTCCTGTGCGGCACTCGCGGCGGCACTCGACGGCGGCACTCGCGCAGCACTCGGCCGACACTCCGCTGGCGCCCGGCCCCACTGTGGTCCCTCCGGCTCGGCCTCACGAGCGTCCCCGCCGGCCCACCATCGACCGGCGCCGTAACAGGATCTGTCGCAGGTGAGCCGCCGCGGCGCCGTCACCCTGCCGCCGCCACGGTCGGCGCGCGAATGCGGCGGCGGCGGCGGCGGCGGCGGCCGGCCGCCCCTCGCCGGCGCGTGCTGCGGCCGGTCGGCCCGGCCCGGCCCGGCCGCCGGCCTGCGACGTTCGCGCCGCGGCCGGCCGCGTTTTTCGGCGGCGCTTTGACAGCGGGCGGTTTTTGCGGGCGCGGCGGCCGCGGCGGGCGGCGGCGGGACTTTTGACGAGCGTGTTGTGACCGCGGCCGGCGGGATCGTCCTCTCCGCCCCTTCAGAGGAGGGGCTCCGAGGGTGGGGCCTGCTATGGTGCCAGTGACCGTTCGGACACCCCTTCCCCGCCGCCCCTTGCACAGGTGTGTCGGTACCTGAGGCAAAGTTGAATTGGATGGATGGTGTTAAATTAGGATTCTCTCGGTACTCGTATAAAGCCTGAGAACAGTGCTACCGGTGACCACGCCGCAATGCAGCTAAAGTGGAATACCGTCAATCACAGAAAAATTATTGGCCTGACAAGCTTGGTCAGAATGTTCGCATTCTGTAACCAAGATAAGGTATAATCCACAAAATACGTAATGTGCCATCACATGAGAGATGTAAGATGCGATGCACCGCGAAAAGGGTGCCTGTCAAAGTAATCGCTGTGTTTGGCTCCTGAGCTACGGGAGCGTCACTGAGAGTCCCGCATCTCAGAACCTTTGCAGACGTGGTGAACTTGGACATCGTCCTTTACCCTGTGAATCTGAAAAGTTGTCTAAAAGCCAACAAGACGCGATGTTGATTGCATGACTACCGAACCTATTGCGACTCTTTTCAAGATCGAAAATGAGTTTTTTATATTGTTCGATTCAACTTTTTCCTTATTATGCACTGTGCTGTGGGCCATGCACACGGCCATTTAGCGAACTATTTCAGTGTTTTGCATCCGAGGCCTTGCAAGTTTGAAATGTCACACCCATTCATGATACTGGTTGCTATCATTGCCACGTAAAGGGCAAAACTTTCTGACGAAGGCTGCCGTTGCGACGGGGTATTTTGGAGTTTCCAACGGATGTCTTGCACACAAAACGCCGAGTCTGCAGCAGTCAGAAACTGTTCTAAGGGCATCCAGCTGTGCATGAAAACAGCCTGGAAGTGTTCCGCGGGCAAGCGATGCATAACAACCTGAAACTCAACAGGCAAGCCCATGTCAGAAATGTACGGAAAAGACACGCACACTACTCGGCGTCTCTAGGAGCCCTAAAATATTAACATCACCCATGAGTTTCTTAAAGGTTGTGTCAACAACAGTACAGTGTCATCCACTGTTACAAGCTCGATTTCTGCTACTGGGGTGCGTGACTGCCAGGCGGCAGCAGTTTACCGGGGCTCACTGGGCGGGCCAACATCGGCGGCGCGTCGTCGCACAGGACGCCCGTCGAGAGCTCGACCTGCAGCGACGGCAGCGACGGTCGACTCGCGGCCGGCCCGCGGGGACGGCCGGATGAGTGGCGACGACAGCGGCGGCATTAGCCCGCGCAGAGTACGCGTCATCCGAGCAGACCGCGAGCCCCACATCAAAGGCAAGGCGGTGTCAGATGCAGGGCATTAATTCTCTGCCGCGCCTCACAAAACATGATTTCGCAGACCTCACGCTGAGATGGACGACTCCCTTGGCAACTGGAGCTGATGTATATCCTGAGGAATAAGATTACAATATTTCAGGGGTAAACATCAATATTCAAGTACGACAGCAAGATGTATCTGGTATATTCCATTGAAGCAGTAATGGCACGCAGTATCGTATTCCTTTTATGTTCACCATCACAAATGGATTAACCCCCCTCAGAGTGGTCCACTGGATTTTCTCCTACCCGGCCCCGTTCCTACGTCAGTGCTATGGTGGTCATAAATTACGAGTCAGGCCGCAGCCATTATGAGGTTTACCGGCGGAAAAAATTTACATGAACGGCCGGCCCGACCGTAACGTTTCGTATAAGCTTACCCGTAACCTCACGACTACTTCGTATTGAATCGAATTTTATTAGAACACAGCCAGTTTTTTTAGAGTTTTGCATTCCCATCCACTATGCAGCAACCTGTACGAGCTTTTGTCATTGAACTGCTCCGGGAATGATATTTTTGCTCTTCGCTTTTCTACGGGGTGTTTGAAGGGCCATTTCTGTCTTTCTCCCTCTCTCTCTCTCTCCCTCTTTCTCTCCGCCCCCTCTCTCTCTCTTTATGACGTATATTTTCCATGCATACGCTGAATATAAATATTCCATATGTTTTCATCATTGCCACTATTCCATTGTTTCATTGTTTGTGGAGCAGAAATCATCTCTAACATTTGAAAAAGGAAATTAAAAAGCTGCTGTTTAAAAAAAAAACTTCTTAAAGGGGTCATTTCTGTATGGAGGCGACCACAGATATTTTTCCCCCCTCTGGATCCAGATTTTGGTGGACTGTTGACAAGCTAAAGATCCAGCACACGACTCGCCTAATGACGTGTATTTCGCACATACACCACGGTGCAGAAGGCCACCGTCATAGGCTTTTTCTGTAGGTCCATAGATACAGGCACGTAGCCAGGATTTCCCTGGGGGGGGGGGCAAACATCAGATTTATCATATGCGACTGGCATATAGCAAAATTAATAGAAAAAGGAACGATTTTATATAATTTGCCTCATATTTACATACAGGAAAGCATCTAGCATACAATTCTTGCATTTACAATATATATATATATATATATATATATATATATATATATATATATATATATATATATATAGTTACTATTCCGTACTGGTGCAAAATCGTCATAAATCTGGTATAGACCGCCTGGCTCGGGGGAGCATGGCCCCATGGCTCCCCTTGGCTACGTTCCTGCATATATGTATATATGATGTACACAAAACTTTGTTTCGCGGTCGGAAGGAAAATATGCCTAAATATGTTATCAGTTCCTGACTCTACTTCCTTCCAGAGTCAGGTAATGGTAAGAGCTGTCCCATAAGGATATCAGTGCTGAGGAACCATGGTGATGTAAACGTATAACAGTGCTTTCGAGATTTGCAGAGCATTTAAACACGGCCGAAGTTGCTGCTGGACAAACGGGAGACCATTTCTGCTGCGCTCCAGGTGAGCTGACCCCGCCACCGGCAACAAAGCTGTCACTGCAATCTGCGGAACCCTCCGGCCCGAGGAAGGGTTTGGCCTTCGGTTTGGTATTTAATTAGTCAAGATACGGTTTTGGAAGGTTAGCTCGGCCTTTCAAGTTATGCAAAATGGACAGAACATTTTGGATGTGATAGGCACGGTCAATTTACGTACTGGTGGAATTCAAACTATATCAAAACCATGTAAGAGTTATAGTTATGAGCATGATGCATAATTTATTATGGTGATTGGAAACAATAGTTGATAAGGAATTTCAAATTTTGGATGGCCATAACCATTTCTGGTCAACCTCTTCTTGTACAATACTATTTACCTTTTTCATTTTTTCCGCCATCTATAGCTAGGCGACCAGAACTGCTGCCACCCCAATGCACCATGACGCAAAGAGCCTTACTTTTACTACTTAACCACTAAACAATAAAGGAGACAATCGTGGTCCATCCCACTGGTCTGCGATACAAAGACACATGGATTTGATATCTAGAAAACGGTGAAACGCTCCAGGCACAAACTGCTACTTTATCTCTAGCCTCTGATCCCAAATTCCTGCCATGAAGGTATCCAATGACGATTGTGACACCATCAAGCAAACCGGCCATCGTAACAGCTTCCGAACCACGACGCCCTCCTCCCCCTCTCTCTTGGTCGACCTCTCGAGCTCTCTCCACAGCTGGAAAGCACACAGGCAAGAGTCATGAATTCTCTGTACCTCTCGTCCGTACCTGGGGGTGGAGAAGGGACGCTCGGGTTACTAGCGGACACAAAATATACCATAATGGTGTGAATCGTGAGAAATGGTAATATTATACATTATGTACCGACACATCTGGTTCGGTCCAAATAAGGCATTTCCAGTGGCACAATGAATATGCTATATATATATATATATATATCAGGGACAGCAGATAAAGGGGGAGGGGGCAGAAGGGGCAGCTGCCCCCACCCGAAAAGTTCGGAGCAAACAAATGATTTTGCCCCACCAAAGTCTTGAGAAGGGGACCCAAGCTTGTGAACAGGCCCAACCAAATGGTATAAAATAAACGTTACGCTTACGTATTACATACATGCAGACTAAAAGTCTTGGCCGAAAGGTCTGTCCCAAAAAAACGAATGTACATACCTGGAGGGCCTATGGACCTGACAATCTGCCCAGGGGTCCTTTACATATTCGGGGCCCTTCGAGAGTTACGGACCCCAACGCGACTTCACAGCAGTCACTGGGCCCCCGAATACATTAAACTCCTGGACCTAGCAGGAAGCCCCGACTTTCATAGGGCCCCCAAACAAAGACAGGTCCCCTGGCCAAGACCAAAGGCCTCCAGGCATAAAGTGGGCATTCCAAAGAGGTTCAGGGGCCCTCGGTGTAACTGGGGCCCTTCGAAATTCCGATGGGGCCCCAATAAGCCCCTAAAAGCCACAGTAGCGCCTGATTTCCACTAGGTCCCCAAATACACAGAGGACCCCTGTTCAAGTCTGCAGACCTCCAGCTGTGCAGAGGGCGTCCTGGAGAGGGGCAGGGTACCTTGGTATACTTCCGGACCCTTCAAAGTCAGGAGCCCCAATGGACCTTAAGCAGCCACAGGGACCCCTTCCTTCCACGGAAGCAGCTAAAGACACAAGGGCCCCTGGCCCTCTCCAGAACTCCCTGAAGATAGCTGGAGTCTCCGGACATGATCAGGGCTGTGGGCCTGTGGTGCGTCCAGGGTCCTTTGAAAGGCAGTGGCCCCAGTGGGCTCCTAATAGGGAGCAGAGCTGAAATCCAGGATCCACAGGGGCTCCTGAATTTCAGTAATAGCCCAAACACAGTTGGCCCCTAGAAATGGCCAGGGGCCCTGACCACCTTCAAATGCCCCAAATGCATCATGATCTCCTGGTCAAGTCCAAAGGCCCGCCAGACATGCATGGGGCATCGGGAGAGGGCCAGGGGCCCTTGATGTATCAAAGACCCAATGTATTTTTGACCGAGCCCCTGACTTCCAGTGGACCCCAGATACACTGGGAACCCTGCAGTGGCGTATCCAGGACTCCGTCCAGGGGGGGTCAGATGTGGTTAAGGGGGCCCTTCCAGCCAAGGGGGCCTCCTTGACCACATCTGACCCCGTTCCGGACGAAATCCTGGATATGCCACCGCAGTGGCCCCTGTGTGTCTGGGGTCCACTCATGGGTGTGGTTTTTAGAAAATGATTGTGGGTGCCCAAAACGCATACGGGGACATCCAGACATTGCATATCGGAGGGGGGGGGGGGGGGGAGCGGGCCGTGACAGGCGTTTATGCCTAAGTTCACAGAAATGAATTTAAAAAAGTATTATGGGAAGGTAATTACAGAAGGATGCGTAAATCATGGGTGGCTTTATGGCAGCGACGTTCAGGGAATATGCCTGGTTTTTCCAGTATTCCAAAAATGCATTCTGGGGAATATTTAAGATTGGTTGTGAAGTATCATGTAAATGAAAAGTGCATTTTGGTTCATCTTAGACCAATATTTTCGCGTACTTTAGTTATTGCATTTATCGGAATTGTTATCGGTGCGCGAAATGCAATAACACAATTCTAGAGAAAGGAAGCCGTCAGCGAGCGGAAAGTATGTAGGTAAACCTTGGACGCACCCGATGCTTATCCAACACCCTGCCTTGCTGTAACAGACGCAGTTATAAACGGTTGAGAAATTTGTTTTGACAAACAACACTAACGTATTTCGACCTATTAACGTAATGCATACCTGCGGGGGAAATTCGTGGAACTGCAGCGGTACTTGTCTGAATCCATGATGTCCAACTTAATACTTTCGGTGTTCGTCAACTGTTGTCAGCTTTGACATTGTTGAGGCCAACGATACGCTAACACACATTTGCAACATATATATGATCGCCATTCCATACTGGTGCAAAATCGCCATATATCTAGTGTAGACTGCTTAGTTCAGAAGGGGGCATGGTCCCATTCCCCCCCTACGAGTTAATCCAAGTTAACGTTATGGGAATATATCTGAGAATATAACTGTATTTCAGTATTTAAACGTACTTTAAGTTGTGGGTGCCCAAGTCGCATTGTGGGTGCCCATTTCCACTTTGTGGATACCGGGGCACCCACAAAGAGATGGGAAACCACACAACTGGGTCCACTGGAAGTGGGCCGACCCCAAAAACACTTTTCTGAGAAACAATCAGCAAAGTTGTTTTCCCTTTATCTTAGCCTTCTAATGAGAGAGCTTCATGACCATTTTTTTCAAAAAGCCAAAAAGTGATGAAACACAAGGGGTCAGAGGTGGCGTTTTGATAAAAACGCGATATCTTTGTCATATATTGCACACTTGCCCAGAACGAGAAGACTTTCCATCATGTCGGTGAACATGCGACACTTTCGCCTTCATTTGTGCTTGTAAAGACAACTTGTAAAGATTTGAAATGTAAAATTTGGTGCGTGGGTCACGAGTCAGTGCGGGTCAAAGTGATGACCGTCAAAACGTTGGCGCCTGGGGAAGCCTTTGTTTGAAGCTTCGCCCAGACTTTGTTTTTCTTTGTGTTGTGGAGGACGTCGTTATGTGTGTGCAGTGATGTTGTTTGTGTTATGATGGGACGCTGAACTCGTCTGTGGGGATAACAAGAACATAATTTTTAAATCCAAAGAACAGAAACAGTCATTCATGGGCAGTTCCAGGTCAGCTGATGTCATTAACCTTAGTGGTCTGAAGACATATATGATATGTCAATTGTCTTTTATTGCTATAATCCGAAATCGTGTCCTTAAAGTATTTAAATCATTTACGAAAAAATAATCTGACCGCATCAAGCAATGAATACTGCACCACATCGCTTGATATAAGCCACGGCATTGGGTCCATCACCTCAAAGTAGTGACCTCTTAGACAGCGGCGGATGCACTTTCCTGTAATATTCTATGGATTGCATGAGATCCTTCATCTCTCCGTCATCTCTCACAACATCCAAACAGTTTTCCATGAACTTGACGGACCTCTCGGCCGGATCGTTCACACTCTTCACGCTAGAAGCAAAGCTCTTCATCTCGCGTAAGAGCTATTGGTCTCCCAATCTTCGGGGTCTGTGCAGAGCCACTGTTCATCAGCATCTAGTACGTGGAAGATGCTCCATTACTGAGGTACTTTCAACCCTCGGAGTGTCGTTTCTTCTTCCAGCTCCCGGAAAGCCGGTATTCCCATCTCAAACAAAGCAGGGTGGTAAATGCCGCACAGCTTTTGGACCATGAGGACCTTTTCCTCATGTGATACACGATCACTGAAGCGAGATAAATGTACAACATCCGCCAGGAACCAGAGATGCTACTGCTACAGAGCTTGCTGGGCTGTTGCAGCAATGCCAGCATCCCTGGGTGCCAGTGCTTGATGCAGAGTTTGATGTAGCTGGAGGTTCTTCAGTGGCGCGTCTGCAGTGCAATAACCCACCTGAAGACAATACTGCGCATAAATCAGAGCTGCGAACACAGGCGCAGCCAAAGAGGAGCCCAGGGGGCCCTGCCCCCCCGGCCCGCATTTTTTGTGAAAACCATTGCAAGTCGTCTTCCCAGCAGGCGATTTCCGTATGATTCCGTTTTCCACTGAGTTCCGCCCCATCCCCTTTAAGAAAATCCTGGCTGCGCCCTTGGCTGCGAACCTGCACAACGCTTGCAATTTCTCCATAATGTCATCATCGTATCCCATCTGGGCACACACTGATGCAATCTACCGCTCATGATGATTCGCTCTCAGATTTGCTTTATGCCTTGAAGCGACTGGCTTCAAGGCATAGAGTACGCGGATGCGATGTTGACACGATGGGGAAATTGCAAACGTTCTGCAGATTCGCAGCTCTGATTTACTCACCGTATTGGCTTCAGGTAGGTTATTGCACTGCAGGCGCGCCACTGCAAGACCCCCAGCTGCGTCAAACTCCGCATCAGGCACTGGCATCCAGAGATTCTGACATCACAGAAGAAGCCCATCAAGCTCTGTAGCAGTAGCATCTCTGGTTCCTGGCGGATGTTGTACATTTATCTCGCTTCAGTGATCGTGTATCACATGAGGAAAAGGTCCTCATGGTCCAAAAGCTGTGCGGCATTTACCACCCTGCTTTGTTTGAGATGGGAATACCGGCTTTCCGGGAGCTGGAAGAAGAAACGACACTCCGAGGGTTGAAAGTACCTCAGTAGTGGAGCATCTTCCACGTATTAGATGTTCCGAAGAGTAGCAGACCAACAGCTCTTACGCGAGATGAAGAGCTTTGCTTTTAACGAAAAGAGTGTGAACGGTGCAACTGAGAGGTCCATCAAGCTCATGGAAAACTGGATGTAGCGAGAGGTGACGGAAAGATGCGGGATCTCATGCAATCCATAGAGTACCACAGCTAAGTGCATCCGCGACTATCTAAGAAGCCATTGCCGAAAGGTGATGGGACCCATTGCCGTAGGTTATTTCAAGCCATGTGATGCAGTATTTTTTGTCTGATGCATGATATCGAATATGCGGCAGATGTTCGTAAATGACGTAATTATTTTAAGCACGTAATTTCCGGTTATAGCAATAAAAAACAACTGACGTATGATATATGTCCTCAGGCTACTACGGTCAGTGACATCAGCTGGCCTGGACTAGCCATGAATGACCGTTTCTCTCCTTGGATCTAAAACTGTGTTATTGTTATCCCTACAGACGAATTCAGCGTACTTCTTGCCCCCTAATACAAAGAAAAACAAAATCTGTACGACAGCTTCCCCAGGTCACCTTTTCTGAGGTCATCACTTTGGCTCGCGTTGACCAGTGACCAGGCAAGAGGTTTTATAGGAGGGGGGGACAAACGTAATTTTTTTTTTCATATGCCGTTGGCATATGACAAAATTTATAGGGAAAAGCGGCATTTTTATGTAATTTTCCTCGTGTTTAACGCATAGGAAAACATATCATGTTTGCTTTCGCAACATACGTATGATCACAGTGACGTATTCCTGCGAAATCGCTATATGTCCAGTGTAGACCGCTTGGCTCAGGGAGTGGGCATAACCACTATGTCCTCCCCCTTTGCTACTTCCCTGCCAGTGACACACACATCAAATTTTAGATTTCAAGATGCCTTTACAAGTACAAATGAAGACGAAAGTGCCGTGTGTTTATCGAACTGATGGAAGGCCTCTACTTTCCGGGAAGTAGTGCAATATATGCCAAAAATGTCGTATTTCTTGTCAAAAACGTGCCTTCAGCCTCCTCTGTTTTCGATTAATTTTTGACTTTTGGAAGGCGATAATCAACTTCAGGCTCATATAACGGAAAACGTGGCCTTCAACTTGCTCTGTTTTCGACTAATTTTTTACTTTTGATATATATGTATACACAATATACACACACACACACACACACACACACACATATATATATATATATATATATATATATATATATATATATATATCAACAAAGGTGATTACCAAATACTCTCATTTTTCAAGAATTTCTTGCATACTATTCATATCTCTGGTGATGGGACTCATTGCTGTCATGGGGCCCACGGTGTTTGAGGGGCCCCTGAAAAGTTGTCCCCCATCCAAAAATACGAACCGCCTCCACTGTGTGACGGAACTGGTGGATTTGGGCTATCGCATAGTGTAGGAACAGTGACTGTCTTTTGAGCCAGTTCAGGGGTGACGAATAAGGGGGGGGGGGGCAGCTGTCCCATCTGCAGCTTAACATTAACTACATGGTGTTGCATGGGAAGCAACGAGCTAAAAATCGGCCTAGCCCCCCATCTCTGGGGAAGTTTTGCCGTCACTGAGCTTACTGATAAGATTCCTGCCACTTCTTAAATGCCTTAAGAACGATTTGATGGTTCTTCTCGGATCGGTAATTTTGGAAATACAGTAAGTGAAAGGCGAAATGCCTACTATTCTCGCCATTTGTCGCAATAGATCTTCAGCAAGAGCCAAAACCACGTGTCTTCTGTAGCGCAATCGACAAAGTTGCATTGGTGATGACATGGGGTCCACCGTCTTAGGTCGGTGATACAAAATCATGTTTTATGACCACTGGTTGGTGGGATCAATGTTTAAGTGGGCTGCGCCATGTGCCAAACTATACATACACAGCACAGCACTCAACGGACCGCTTACACCCATACGCAACAGTTATCACACACGGCGACATTGCGAGTGGACTGCCTCAATATGACGGCCCGCATGGGACCTGTTCACAGGGCCATGTCCAATATGTGCTTTGTATCTGCTTCGTTTGCCAAAACAGGCTTTTTCTTGCCACTTTGGAAGGGAAAACCCCTTCCTCACCTAATTTGGAAGTAATTTGGTAGTCCTTTCTGTCAGCCAAAATGCCGCATGCCATCCGTTTGCTATTTCAACGTTTTGCGAAACAGAGAGGAGAGTGCTACTTTTCTGACGTACCGCATTCAGGCCTTACTTATTTATCATCGCGTGACATTTCGGTGAGTTCCAAGAAAAGATTTTGTTTGCATGAATATGCTCGTCTGTATCCCGCCTCCTCATTATGTTTTCTTTCGCATGGTCTCGAAAGTCACGCTTACGAAATTCAGTTCGTCCAAAAGGAACTGGATATTTGTGATAACGAAATGCAGGTGATTGTTTTTGAGAATGTATCTTCTTACGCAAAACTTGTATTGTTTGGCTTTTAACTTATAGATGATCATTTGTGAGCATAAAGTTCTTTGAGCACTGTTTTCCGTACTCACAATATTAGCATTGACTGTGCATTGTCACTATGGTCATTTTATGTTGATGTCATTGAATCATACATCTCTGCCAGCCTGCTGTTTAACTCACTTTATAATGTAATCTCACATTTTACAGCCAGATTAGGATTCTTTTTTTGTGCCTGATCTCAGAGTGTTATTGGCACTATTTTCTCCATTAGTAACCAAGCACACTGGATGACACATATACGGGGCTGGAAAAGATAGTTGCAAGAAACAACACATTATGACTGGAGGCCTGGATCTAACCTATCCTAACCACTGTAAGTGAATAGTAGGCCCTGTGTATGTTGTGTTTACAGTTTGTATGTAGTGTCATCCCTATATTCTTTGTATGATATTTTTGTCTTATCTACACTAGGAAGATTTCTCCCAATTTTGGTGGGATTTCACTGTTTGCTTTTGCAGCTCATTTTATTGGAATATGCATTTTGTAAATGTGCCTTAAATTTGTCTGCCTGAAATTGGCAAGCAAACCTTTTAATTAAGAAATTATTTCATGATAGGACAATGTATTTATGAAATCCATGTTGTGTTCTTAAGTAATGCACCATCATGGGTATATATGTTTTAACTTGTTTTAATATCCTTTCTAAAATTGATTTTAGTCCCCAATATAGGCAAATTTTTTCAGCTTTGATTTTATTGCACATATTTTATTTATTACCAGCTGTCTATTACATTGTCTTTTCCATGCCATCTATAAATTGTCTGTCATTTTTCTTCATGCACCATCCAACAAAAGCATTATGGCTAAAAATACTGAGAAGTGCTAAGATGCATTATAGATTGGAATGTATGATGGCATTGATGTGTCATATGCAACCAAAAGCTGCATTGGTGATATTGATGAAGTGCATTGGTAAGTGATTTTGACATGCCTTTTGTCTTCAGTCCTGAGTCTGATGTGAACCAAAACTCCCAAGTTCCGTCTTTGGAGCATTCGAAACATTTGGAGCAGTTACTCAACTGTTAACTATTAACATTTATGTACCCATCCTCCTTCAGATATGCAAAGCAATTTCTCCTTAAAGCAACACAAAAACCTGTGAGATACAGATAATTGTGTATGATAAATGTTGTTTTATTACCTGCCACAAGCAGAGTACATTTCTTGGTCCACTATTGTTTGACATACTGAAATTTTCATGAAATAAGAATAATGTATATTGCCATCAAAGAATGTAACTCTCCCTACTTTTTTAGTTGAAATTAGTGAAGGTAAAAGGTGCAACTACCAGTGGTGTACTCATTTGTTCATTCACTTACATTGTACCAAAAATGGGGGGGGGGTGTTGTGTACATGTATTTCAAGTTTGGGGATGGGAAAACTGCCTCATACAGCAGTTTTGAAAAACAACATGTATGTTATTTAGTAGGCTTTGCAATTTCTTGTCCAGGAAACCAGTAACTGTGACATATACCACTGAGTTAACTGCTGTGAGAAATGGGAAACAAAATCCAGCTGTTGGTTTTGAATTAGTGACAATAATCCAGATCTAAAAACATCTCTATTTTCAGGTCCAGGAGAGTAAAGAAATTGCTTTAGCAGAGATGAGGTGTGCTGTGGTGCAAACAGAACAGAACCTATTTATCCTGTGTACAAGAACATTGGTTCTCATACTTTCAGTTTCTTCGTCCTCATGTAAATGAGAGGTTTGATTGAGAAACATTTGCACATTGCCTGCAATATCTGCTCTTTCCATGACAATGATGATAGGTTTTGGTTGTCTGGCAACTCACAACACTGACGTGGACAATTGATGCCCACCGCACTACTCTGCTCCTGCGAGTTACACGTGATTAGTTGTGATATCCCTCTCATCAGACGTCCTTTGTCGTGTTTCTGCCTGCAGCCGGTCGCCGATGGCGTCCGACGGCCTGGTGGACCAGCGGTTCGACAGCGGCGGCGGCGTGCCGTCGCTGTCGTTCCCGTCGCCGGAGGAGGACGCGCCGGCGGCACCGACCGCCGTGCCCTGTCTCTGCTGCGAGGAGCGGTTCGAGCCGCCGCTGGCGCGCGACGAGCTGGCGCGCCACCTGCTGGCCGAGCACCGGCTGGTGGTGGCCGACCTGGGCCTGGTCGCCGAGCTGGCCGAGTACTGCGCCTACTGGGCGCCCCGGCTGGCCGCCGCTGGACTGGCCGAGTACTGCTTCACTGTGGTGACCAACACGGGCCCGGCCGACACCGCGCCGTCCGAGGAGTACTTCCTGCTGTCGCCGAAGCTGGACGAGGACCGGCAGCTGCGCGAGCGGCTGCAGCGCCGCCGGCTGGAGCGCGTGCTGGCGCGCCAGGCCGAGGAGCGCGCGATGCGCGAGTTCCGCCGCGGCTGCCTCTTCTGCCGGCAGGAGTACGTGGGCCGGCTGGCGGGCTTCTTCGACCACCTGGCCGCCGAGCACAACTTCAGCGTGGGCCGGCCCGACAACATCGTGTTCGGGCCCGAGTTCCTGGACGCGATCGAGGCCAAGCTGGAGGCGCTGCGGTGCCTCTTCTGCGACGGCGTCTTCAAGGACCGCGCCACGCTCAAGGAGCACATGCGCAAGAAGCAGCACAAGAAGATCAACCCGAGCAACACCGGAGTTCGACAAGTTCTACGTCATCAACTACCTCGAGTTCGGCAAGGGCTGGATGGAGCTGCAGCAGGAGCCCGAGGAGACGCCACCGACCGGCTTCGACGAGAGCCCGTCGGACGACGAGTGGGCCGACTGGCAGGAGCCGGCCGCCGCCGGCGCCGTCTGCCTCTTCTGCGAGTTCTCCACGGCCGACGTCGACGCTCTGCCGGCGCACATGGCCGCCGAGCACGGCTTCGACTTCGCCGAGCTCAAGACGCGCCTGCGGCTCTCGTTCTACCAGCAGGTGAAGCTGGTCAACTTCGTGCGGCGCCGCATGGTCGAGCGCGCCTGCCTTGTCTGCGACGAGACCTTTCCGACGCGCGACCGGCAGATGGCGCACATGCGGGACGGCGGCCACCTGCGCGCGCCGGCGGCCGCCGTCTGGGACCAGCCGCAGTACTTTTTCCCGACGTACGAGAACGACCAGCTGCTGTACCAGCTGGAGGAGGCGGACGGCGCCGCCGACGAGGTGCCCGTCTACCCGGAGGACCCGGTGGACGTGGCCGACTCGATCTTGGCCAGCAGCGAAGTCAGGGAGGAGCTCGGCGGGCAGCGGTGACCGGCGCTGTGTGACGTGGCGCCGTCCGGACGGGGGGGGGGCGAAGATGCCGAGTGATCGCCCGCCGGAGGGGGGAGAGCGGGTTACATCGACTCATGTGATAACTCACCGTCTTGCATGCTGTGGCTTTGTGTGTTTTGACGCTGGGTCCGCCGAGCAAGATCATATAGAATATCGGTCGCTGGTATCACTTTACTGTTTTGTGCGGCCATTAGCCGTGTTCCGAAGCTGGAGGTGTGATGCCGCAGTCGCGGTTATTTCTCGCATGTCGCCAGCGCTGACAGTAACGTCTCTACGGTCCGGCCAGTCTGCAGAGACGTATCTTTTTGTCTGACTTGTGGACTGTACAGCCATGTCAGAATCGTCGATTTTCTGTGGTTGACGTAATCCTTCCATTTGCAGTGAGACTGTGTTGTGCGAGCTGCATTAATCGACGAATGATGCGCACCAGTGATGGATTTTTTTCGTCTCAGAGCGTTTGTACGTGTAATGACAGGTGGGATTTCTGGCGTATGTAATACATGCTTTTTTGTAAAGCCGGTCAGTAAACCCAGTCAATACTGAAAGCAATGCTGGACTGCTTGAAGCGTTTCATTCACATGAACAAATTTCAAATACTTGTGCGTTGGTTTTGACACTGATCACAGCATATAAAAAATAATTTTGGATAATCTCAGTAGTCGGAAAATATGTATTCGTTTTTCGGAACGTCAGGATGATGCAGGGGCCTACGTGATTGGAATGTGGGACGGTCTGTTAGGTCTGACAGGGCATTATATGGTCGATCAAGGAAGTCGTGAAGGGATATGGTGACTCGCGGAGAAACAGTCTTATTTTGCCTGCGAATTTTCCAGGCTACCGGCCAGAGGACTAGTCAAAGGAAAGAGGCATGGAGAGAGTTTGGCGCTGCGCGCCGGTTGAGCGCGAACAGCGCTCGGGCCGGCCCTAAGTTTGCGGAATCGCCATGCGGTTACGGTGGCCAGTCCGGCGGAGCCGTAAATGCAGTTTTTCGTTCTGTCATCACATCTGATCTTGGCTCTCTCTTGTTCAACTCCAAGTAACGCTACTGAGGATCAGCGTCACATCACGCTTGAAGTAAGCACGCTAAGCAAAGTCGAAACGAGATCATCTGACCACCCACGCATAATGCCAGTTCGAGGTATTGCATGCAGAAAATCCGAACCCTAAGATACAGTGGCTGCACATAACCCAGCAAGACCCGTGACGACACCCATTCTACAAAGTCGGTCAAGGGGACTTTGTGTAAGGGCACGGCTGCTGTTCTTTAGAAAGGACTAAACCACCGACGCAGCCAAAGCGGGTCTCCCTCCCCGTTATGTCCTGTTTTTTTTGTGAAAACCGTTGTATATCGTCTTTCCAGCAGACGGTTTTCGTATGATTTCACTTCACAATGAGGTCCTGTCTCCTCCCCTCATTAAGAAAATTCTGGCGGGGTCCCTGGACTAAACGACCGGTGATAACAACAGGCACTCCTTGACCGAGCCTCTTCGACCGATTGTCGTCAAACCTTCAGTAATCAAGCTGGAGCAATAGATTTCGCATCCTCCCAGCACCTCGAGAAAAACACCGGTGCTGCCACATCTGAGTTGGGAGTGATCCCCATGCTCCAAGGCTTTGGAGACGATCGCCACCAAACCTTCGCCAAACGACGTGTCGTGTGTGATTTCCTCTCTTCTCCAAAACTTAGTGGCCTCAGATCGGGTCGATCGCCTTCAAAAACAACCAAAATCCTTATTTTCGGCTGCAGGTGATACCGCTCTCCAAACCTATGGAAACCATCAAATCCAAATCCTCTCCAGTCGACTCGCCATATGCCATTTACCTCTAGTTTCGGAACCTGGCGATCTTAGGTCAGCTAACTCACCTCCAAAAGTAACAAAAATCCCATGTCGACCGCCCGTGATCCCATGTTCCGAGCCCTCTGGGACCGATCACCACCAGACCTTGACCAATCGACGCGCCATGTGCAATTTCCTGTTCGGTAAGGACTTGGTGACCTCGCATCATGTCAGTCACCTCCAACAGCAACAAAAACCCTAGTTCGAGTAAAAATTAGGTGTTTCTTCAAGCAGCCGCCTAAGGCGCTGATATCGAGGTCGTGTTATGTACGGCTGCTCAGTTTCACTTAGTCGTTTCTCGCGCCGCCGTGGCATTGGTATGCTCTCAGCCCACGACGGAAGTGATTTTGCTACGAAGCTCTACTTCTACTACGAAGACTACAAAGCTCGTCTTCTTCAGTCTCTACAGCATGTTTTAAAAATGACTCAATGGGAATTTATAATAACAGACGAAACAAGCAACTACTGTTTCATTGGACACTACGTGTATGCTCTTCATCACAGTTATCCAGAAGCATTGCCAGCAAGTTCGTCAGGGAAGAAAAAGCGTCCAGATTAAAAAAGACCTCCTAATAAGCACTTCCTTTACCATTTCATTTCAGATATCACGAAACTGACCCTCTTCAGCACGCCTAAAGCGTTTGAAGTTAGATGCATACTGCTTTCTAACTTCAAAACATTTGCGCATTTTTAACAAATCATTTGTGATAATGGCTGATATTTCGAAACCTCTGGCTATAACGTGAGGCAATTGGCCTCTCTGACCTCCCTCTGGCTACGCTATTGTTCTATTCATACAATTCCCCTCATGCCATCACTGTTTGCGTGACTCAGTCTGCGACACTGATAGGTGTCGGTGAGGGGCAAAATATGGGAACATTCTGGAGCGATACATTGATGGTGACATTTGCTCAGTCCTTTTGGTCTGGCGTAGCGTCGCTGAGTTGCCAGGGTCTTCCATTATTCTGTCCTGTCATTACATCACTTTTCCTTTGTGCAGAGACTCCAAAACGGGACAAACCACTGGACATGACGGGTAATAAGCATTGTTTATTCGATTCAGGTTATGTACAAAATAGAAAATTATAAATACTACGTCACCATACTGGTACATTCACGCTCAGAGAAGCCTATCGACCTTTCCGAACAGCCGACAAAGCGCCTCACCCCCAGCTTTGAAATCAACTCAAACAAAATAAACGAACTGAAGACCACCACGGCTTTGGGCGCGTCCACAATGTCTCGGATAAACAAAGGTCATCATCGCGTTCCCGATGACTACAATAAAGAGATCACTGCCAAAGCTTAACACTGTACATACCTGCGCCCGCACGTTCGTAAAATAGACAGTCCAGCAGTTCCGGCGGAGACCGCCCGGAGCCCGGCGTCCGTCCAGCCATCACTAACTCCGACCGCGCAGACATGACACGAGATTTGCCCAGCTCTACCGGCCGCCAGCTGTCCGGCCTCGCCAGCTGAGCCGCGGCGGGGCCGGGCCGAGCGCCGTCAACGATGCGACTAGAGGGACTGGCGCCCGGCCGGTCACGTGACGGCCGGCCGCGCCGCGGGGCCGACCCCTGCCCTGTCACGTGATCAGGGCGGCGGCCCGGCCGGCGGCTGCTTGGGTTTCCGGTGCCAGAGCCGGGAGAACACCGGGATGCCCGGCGACCAGGTCTTCTTGGCGGCGGCCTGCGGCAGGGCGGCCAAGGTTAAAGGCACGACGAACGACAGCGGTGCCTCCACGAAATTACCTATAGACACTAAGTTCCTTCATAGCACACTCCATACAGTAGCGGATGGGCAGGTATCTTGGAGACAGCTACACAAAACAGCTACATAAAACATGTAAGCTCACACAACATAGCACCAAACAACACAGTGCTTCACCTGTTAACGCATCATAGTCCAGAACAAAAGCCCTTCATCTGGTACGGCAGCAGATCGTTGCCGGGCCAGCAGTGTGACGTGACGTCACTGGCCGTGACGTGACTCACCTTGGCAGTGATCTCGGCCCGCAGGCTATCGTGCACGTGCGGGTGGTCTCCGGAGCGCGGGTGTCGCGACACCGAGTGCCTGCCGTCCGAGTCCCTGCGCAGGTCCCCCTTGTGCGCCGGCGAGCCTGCCGCAGAGGTGCATACGTTACGACTATCTACCGCGGGCCTGCCACAGAGGCACAGGCGTTACGACTATCTACCGTGGGCCTGCACAACATCACGCAGAACATCATGTTCTTGTGGAGTTGAAGGTAATCCGAAGAGGGGCCAACGCCTACAGACACGGTTTCGCACACCAGAACCGCAAGTTCGACGTGATGTAGGATGTGGTCTTAAGAGATATTGTTTTCCCAGCCAGCTATCGCACGCCGTGTCACCTAAGCTGCTATAAGGTGATACCATGTGCTGGCCTGACGTACAATGTACATTCCCGTGCTCAAAAGCAAACAACACATCGCAGTGATTTGAAAACGGCGGACAGCCAGCAAGGCCGCACTGTCCTCGGCGCTCACTGACCTGCCTGCACCTGGCCGTTCTTCTTGTTGAGCCTGGGCTCCTCCTCGGACTCCTGGCTGGACTCCAGGCTGGAGCACTCGCTGGGCGGCAGGACGCTCTCGTAGCCGGAGCTCTCGGCCGCCTTCCGCTTCTTCTGCGACTTGCGCAGCCCGATCCCGGAGTCGTTGCCGCTGTCGTAGCCGCTGGAGACGTTCGGCAGGAAGGCCGGCAGCGTCGTGTCGCAGGTGAAGTTGTACTTCTCCTTCCGGATGCTGCGCGCCCAGTCGAGCTTGTCGTCGGGCCGGCGCGGCGCCCTCTCCGGCTTGGCCGTCTTGGCCGGGATCAGCGACGGCACGCGGTCGTGGCGCGCCCGCGCCTGGTCGGCGCCCGACGATGCCGAGTCGCTGCGCGGCTTCTTCTCGCGCTCCTTCGACTTGCTCTTGCGCTCGTCGGCGGCCTTCTTCTCGGCCTTCTTGTCCTTCCTGAGGCCGCGCTCCGGGTAGCGGGGCGAGCATATCGAGCCCGACACCTCGGCGCTCACGTAGCGGCCCTTGGCGAGCTTCGACGGGCTGCGGGAGGCGCTGCGGCTCTTGCTGAACAGCCGGCCCAGCCGGCTCGACTTGGCCTTGGCCGGCGCCGGCTCGTGGCGCGGCGAGCCCGGCCGGCCAGGCGGCTGCCGCTCGGCCGCCTCCGGCGCCGCCTCCGGCAGCGGCGGCTCCAGCCGCTCGGCCACCGCCTCCACCACGGCCTTCAGCTTGCGCTCGCCGCTGCTGGCCGTGTCGTCGTCGGAGCCGGAGGCGCCGTTGCCCGGCAGGCGCTCGTCCAGCCGCGCGGCGGAGGCCGGCGGCGGCGGCGGCGGCTCCTCGTCCAGCAGCAAGCTGGCGTGCTTTGAGAGGTTCGGGTTGGACGCGCCGTCCGGGTGCCGCAGCGACGACAGGTTGGAGAAGGTCGGCAGGTATGGCGTGATGTCGCTCTGGATCTCGAAGTCCTCGCCGATCTGGTCCAGCTCCTCGTTCTGCTTGCGCCGGCAGTTATCACAGATGTACTCCTCCGCTGGAACCATTCGGCTCAGTCAATAACCGAAGACGAATGACTCGATTAATAAACATGAATCCAACACAGAGTCTTTGAACAGCATCAGCACATCTTTAGCCATTAACCGAACGCCTACCATCCGTGTCTTGATGCTGTAAACTACAAAAATAAACACTTGAATTTGAATCGCACCAAAGCTTCCATGTCTAAATGGTCCTGATAGTTGATCAACGCGCAAATATGCATGGAAATCTTTCCTATTTTGAGACTCTTCATAAATTCGCCCTTGCATCAACAAAATCAAACTTGATTTTGACTTATATAAACACGAAGTAAATTCATAAGCAGCTGAACAACGCATAACAAAAACGAAAAAACAACACGTGAGCACACGGCTCGACGTCAGCTGGTAACCATCTCCCGCCCACCTTCGCTCTCCAGGTCAGGGAGCAGCGCCAGCCAGTCCTTGATGCTCTTGACGTAGTTGCCGTGCCGCAGCGAGTCGGTCTTCTTGAGCGTCTTGCAGTGCTGGCAGGCGACCGGCCGGACCGGTTCGCTGCAGATGCTGTTCGTCTCGCTGCGGTCGCCGCCGAACAGCAGCTCCGATATGAGCGGCGTCGGCTGCGGCGCCGCAGGCGGCTGGGACGCCAGGTCCCGGTAGAACTCGTGTAGCCTGCGGAGCGGAGCGGGGTGAGGAGGGAAACAACGCACAGGTGAGGTGTTTAAATCCAGGAAGCGGGAATAATGTTAACGAGGCGAAACGCAAACAACACCGAAAGGTTTGCTGCAAGGCAAAGTCCACATCTCCGCAATCAGTTCCGCAAACAAACCGTTATGAAATACTGAGCTCGGATGCCTGCCAATCTAACCACCAAACATGCGCTGTATTTACTACCTAGTTCCTGTAACACTAAGCCATGCCTTAAACAAATACAGCCATCATTCAGAGAGAAGATAGCAAAAGACGACAACGACATCTTGGCGTGCCGTCACCCACAGGCCTCAGACAGGGGCATAACTCGGGTACACCTGCGGCGGTTCAGTACCTGCTGATGCCGTCCAGGCGCTGGTTCGTCAGACTGAGGTCGTCGCACAGTTTGCCGTAGTCGGGAATCTCGAGCACGCTGAGAGGGTTGCCGCAGGGCCCCGGCACGTCGTACAGAGGGTCGCAGTCGGAGCCGCCGCGCAGCGTGTACATGTCTGCCGAGAGGCGGGCCGTCACATGCAGGTAACAAAACATACAGCACGGGACAAAACTTTCTCATCACGAAAGGCCGACACTCATTAACTACTGTTCTGAGACCCAGTTGCAAACATACAAAAGTCGTAGAACTAAGAGCAGATCCTGTAAGCACATCACTAACTTGATTCATAAGCAACACATGTACTGGTTTTAACTTGTTTTTTTTTTATTTCCCATTAATACTTAGTCATATCAACCTTTTTCAACAACTTAACAATTTCCCATTGGTTTCCATAACGAAAAGCACTTAAAATATGTAGAAGTAGTACATCTTAGAACAAATCTGATCAGCACTTTCTTAACTAGATCCATCAACGACACATATACTGATATTAACGAGGACAACTCTAATAAGAGTGCTATCTTGTTTAGCTATACCCCTCTGCCTGTCTGGCGCGCAAACAAGGAGATAGGACTACTGCTGACGGCCACGGCCGGCGGCTGGCAGCACACCTGAGAAACTGGAGGCGAACGTCAGGTTCTCCTCGCTGAGCGCCCGCAGCGGGTGGCCGTTCTCGTCCAGATCCAGCGGCGGCAGCAGCAGCGGCTTCGAGACGATGCCCATACACCGGGCGATGTCCTCCTCCGTAACCTGAAGTAGGGAGACGTTAGGCGCTGAGTGATGACCGCTCGATGGGCGAGCCTCTGAGAGAATGCCAACCATTGGCCACGTTGAATTATGGAGAAAATCACACACGGGCACTAGCCACTTACGTGCAGATACAAATCGGTCAAGAAAGAATGGGCTCGGGTCAGTTATCTACAGGAGTAATCAGCCAAAGTGTTCAGTTACATGCAGACATGAGTCTGCCAAAGCGCGGTCTGTCATAGGGAAGGGGACTGGTAATTTACCTGCAGGCACGAGTCGGTCATGGGCACCGGCTCGTCTCGTTCCTCCACCTCGATGATCTCGCCACGAGCCACGTCCGAGCTGGAGGAGCTCGACGGCTGCTTGCCGGGTTCGGAGCACTCCTCCGACAGGCTGTCCGCGTCGTCTGGGGGACGAGCAAACAGTGAGCCATCGGAACGTTCTTTTGGCTCATCGAGGGGACCGCATACTCGCAGGCATCGTGCACCGATGGTGTGTCATACTGTGTCAACCTTGGCTATGCCAAAAAACCCACATTCCGTTATCTGATATGGGGTTAGCTCATCTCAGACCCGCGACCTTCCAAATTCTGAATGATTCAGTTAAACGATGACTACACCAGCATTGTTTCGATCTGATATGTGCGGTCTGGAAAAATAGTTTCAAATTGTAATTTATTAATTTATTATTAGGGTTTACGGGCGCACCGACTTCATGGCGGCCAAACGTATGTTTCAACTCAAGAGACATGTAATGCGTTATACTGGGAGGTGCCAGCCGGCTTCACTCACCCGTATTCTGCGCCGCGTCAGCCACCTCCTTGCTCTCGGACGGCGCGGAGCTCTTCCTGGCCGCCGGCGGCGCGCCGGCGCCGCCATCTGGCGGCGCGTCGCTCCTGCCATCTGGCGGCGTGGCGTCCCTGGCGGCCGGCGGTCGGGCCGACTCGCCCTCGTGACTCAGCACGTCCACCAGCTGCTCGCACTGGGCGCAGATCTCGTCCAGCGTCGGCGTGGCGTCCCGGGCGGCGGCGGCGGCGGCGGGGGCGGCCGGCCGGGCGGCCTCGGTCTGAGCCGGGGCAGCCTTTGGCTTCTCCGCGGCCGCGGCCGGCGCCAGCTCCTTCTCCGCAGAGGAGCGAGACTTTTGGGTCTGCGGGGACACATTATAATTACGTAAGACGACGCGCACTAAATGAGCGAGCAAACATAGGGGAATTGTATGACGCGAGCTAACGACGTGATAAACGTGATAAACTTGCATGTGACATTTACCACTCAACAAGCACCAAAAAACCGTACCACACTTGAGCCAACCGAATGTAAGAGACAGCATAGAGCCACAGTCGGGAATGAACAGTCATTATCCACCCTTTCCCCTCCCGCTGTGATCTAGCCACCCAGCCCTGCAGACTCATCACCTGTTTCGGCAGAGTGCTGGACGCCTCTGGTGAGGACTTGCGGGAGCTGGCGGCGCGCGCGTGCCGCTCCGGCATCGGACTGTTCTCACCGCTCGAGTCCTGCGTCTTGAACTGCGTCATGATCTTGGCCTCGACCGTCTCCTCGTCCTGCGTCTTGAACTGCGTCAGCTCCTTGTAGTGGCCGGCGGCGCGGTGGGCGGCCTCCTCCGACTTGGTGCGCTTCTTGGTGGTGACCGCCTCGATCTGGTGCTCCACCCAGCGGGTGATCATCGACTTCTTGTGGTCGTCCATGAAGCCGTAGCCCTGGGCGGCCGGCGGCGCGGGCCGGCCGGCCGCTGGCCGCGCCGCCTTCGGTATGGCTCCGGCCGCGGCCGCCGCCGGGGGCGGCGCCGGGCGAGCCTCGCCGGCGGGCCCGTCGATCCACGTCTCCTGGCGCGTCTTGATCTTCTGCGCCTCTGCGATCCGGGAGCGGGAGAAGCGCGGCCCGTCGATCCACTGCTCCTGCGGCGTGGCGGCGCCGGCGGCCGCCTTCTCCGGCCCGGCCACGTGGCGCAGGTCGTGGCCTTTCCGCTTCACCTGCAGGGCCAGAGGTCAGCCGTCAGCCGGCAGAACGTCGCCCCAATATCGGCCCGTGCGCAGAATATCGGGGACACGTCTGTGGCCTGCGGCAGTATGCTGAAGGACTTACCCGAGAACTGAAGCGGCATTACTAGCCTAAAACTTAAGTGTTCGGGATCTTAAGCGATGAGCTGCGTGTTTAGCCAGAGAAATGAAGTAAAATATAGGGCCCTCAAAATAAGAGATGAAAAATCCGAAGGACTTTACATGACCATTATATATATATATATATATATATATATATATATATATATATATAATACCAAACCATTACATATATAATAAACCATTATATAATATATTTATGTAATATATAAATATATATGCATTTATATGTATATATATATGTATATATATACGTATACATATACAAGCTTCTTGGCATTAACTTTTCCCAAAATCTGCACGCTGATGAGAGTGTTTTCAGGCAAGTTGGACGCCTGGGAATAAAGCACGAAGTCCTCAAGCTTTTCATGACCAGAGCCGTAACCCACAGTCCCATGCTCATCGCAGCGGGCCCATCAGCCGCAGGGACGACCGCCTGGCCGCTTGCCAGCGCCTCAGCACCCGCGTTCCACAGTCTACACTGGCCATCGCTCTTCATTAACTGAGGCCGAGCCAGGTGACCGCGCCGCCGGAGAGCGGCCTACCCTGCACATGAACTGACCGGAGCGGACGGACGGGTGTGCCCTCGGAGGCCACTGGCATGCACCATGCTGAACAGCGATATGTAATGTTAGCGAAGCAAAGCTCCGTATAAGATCAGCAGGCCAAAGGCCAGCCGTAGGAAATCGGGACAAGGAACCAAACAACAGCCACAGACGATGCTGCAATTTGGTAATCCTTGCTCGAGCGTTAACGCGGTTAAAATTTTTCGGATGATGTGATAATTGCACGCGAGGAACTTGCAGCAATATACAGCTGGACTAGAGGGAACAAAATCGTCGTTGTAGCGCAGTCATTGTCTCCAGACAGAAGGGTCCTCCCCGAACACCGATCTGAGGATGTTTTGGCAAGTTTCCCCATGTCAAGCTCCCCTTCAGTGAGTAATCTGCTACCTGTCGAATGGGCAGGCTCGGTTACGGTTCTCCCTGACGACTGACCTGGGGACTTTTCGGCACGGCGCCGGTCAGTTTGTCGGCGGCCCGATGCTGCGGCGAGAACGGAGCCGCTGCCGCCGCCGCCGCCGCCGCCGCCGCCGGCCGGTGAGTCGGCGTCGAGGAGCTGCTGTGGCTCCTCGCCGGACTGCGGCACTTGCCCCCCTCTGCGCTGGACCCCTTCAGCGCCTGCCGGCATCACAGGGGGTCAGATCGGGACATCCCAGCGAAGGCTGTCTTAACAATGTGATCCTGGCTACGCTAAGCCGCGAGGGCATTATATTTCAGGCAGTTTTTATTTCAACAATAAGCAGAACATTTAGATCTGTAGTCATGTGGAAGAAGCTTTACTCCAACCGTATCATACGTTTCTTTGTGCAAAATGAAGGTAACTGTATTCTACAAAATGATCAAGTCGGTCACAAAGTTCACACTGAGCATAACAGGCGGCATGGTTGACAAGAAGCAAACAGAACGCCTGTCAGCCAACATCACCTCCCTCCTCACCACTGCCCGGCGGCAGGTGCACCCCTCGCCCCGCGCCCGGTGGCATCTCACCTTGCTCATGGCGGCGCGGTGGTCGCCGCTGTTCAGGCTCGGGATGTAGACGGGCGGGTGCTCGCCGTCCGTGCACTCGTCGGCGGCCGGGCCCAGGTAGATGACGGTGTCGGCCGACTGCTCCGAGCTGGACGGGTCGACGTCCGAGGAGGAGCGGCCGGAAGACTCCTCGCCGGAGCTGCGCAGCCGGCCCTGGCGGTTCTCCTCGGCCGAGCCGCCCGAGCCCGACGAGCCGTGCGGCTGCGGGGTCATAGCGGGGTCAGCACAGGGTCAGAGAGGGGTCAGGGAGGGGTCAGCACGGGGTCAGAGAGGTGTCAGGGAGAGGTCAGAGAGAGGTCAGCAGGGTCACAACATGGTCGGGGGGGCTGTATGTGCCGGACGAGCCGAGCGGATGCCAGGTCAGAGCGGGGTCAGAGCGGGGTCAGCGCGGGCCAGCGCGGGTCAGAGGGGTCAGTGCGAGGTCACAACAGGGCACAGCCGAACGAAACGAAACTTGATCATACTGGCTATGAATGCATAAAGTAACCACAGAATGCGGCCCAACAGAAGGGGAACTTATGTTGTTGAAGAAAGCCAGGGAGGAGTCGTTCTGAGCAGACTTGTGCTCTGGGTCAGTTATGCACTGAACCCTCCATGGACCGTCACGGGAGCAGTGTGAGCGGTCAAGGACAGATTAACGAAGATCTGGTTCCCAAAGTCGAAGGTTTAATGTTCGCCTAAAGCTTCGCAAAGATTTGCAATTCCGTTACAAGCTAACATTTGTTCGCCTTCCATACCAGGGCACAAAATGAATAGTGCGATAGAATGATTTATACCCAGTTGGCCAGCTCAGAAGATAACCGATAACTTAAAGACATCGTTATATCTCCTAGGCTAACCGTGCCCACGCCCTCCATTTGTGAGGGGTTCGGTACAAAACAGGCTCAACACTGAGTAACTGAATCACAGCACAAAGTAAGTCACGGGGTCACTGGAGATTTTGCTTTAGTACTGAATGCCTGAAAATCTTCGTCCCAACAGAACGCAAACAAATGTGATTTGGTGACCTGCTGTAAGTTTCAACCAAGTTTAAAAAGCAAACGCTGTTTCAGGGCAAACCAATGAAGCAATGACCAGAAAAGTAATCAAATCCGATACCCAGAAAGTTTGAACAGTCTGGGGGCTGCTTCCTGACAATCGACCAGCCATTCCATTTGGGCCAACCCAAGGGACTTCTGCGGTTTAGCATATGGGGAAGCCTCCACGAAATGGCCGCCAAAGCCTTCCCGATTTATTCTCCCTCACAAAGATAAAACTCAGTTATTTGGAGATCAAGTTTTCATGGGTGGGGATAAAGTGCGGGAATGATAAAACCAATGAATGCCTGAGACTGACATTTGCGATCACGTATATCAATGGCGAAGCAATCTATCAAAATCGCGATTGTCCGCAAGTTTCGATCCACCATTAGCTGTGCAGGGGGAGGAAAGCCCTGCAGTTACCTCCAAATCTCACAAAGTCCCCTCGATCCCTCTTTAAACGCACAATCCCTTTGGCTTGGGGCAGGGCCGATACGAAACATCCCCTCCAGACCGGCCCGCTGCACCAGCAGCCCTGCGCGGCCAATCCAGCGCCATTTCGTCCTGGGACCCACAGGGACGGATGCAGGCCGAAACAGGAAAACAAGCAGAAACATCGTGGCACAAACGCGATCCAGCCACTTCGCAAATTGCATTTCCAGCAATAAATGTTGGAAAAAGCCATGGAAATTTCGGGCAGGCTTACATTGTCCATTTATCTTTAGCATTTCACTGTCCTTCGCCAGAGAGAGAGGCATCATCTGCCACTGGTCCGAGGCATAGCCGTACCTTGATCCGCCTGCGGCGCATCCTGTGTATCCGGCTGGCCAGCTGAACGGTGGTCAGCGTCTCGGCGTAGAGCGCCGCGTCTGTGCTCACGTGCGCCACGATCGTCGTCTGGCAGGTCAGCGACCCCATCGCCTCCCGGAACAGATGCACCAGTTTGCTGTCCCTGCGGCAGGGTCGAACCCGCAGTGATGACCGCTTGCGAATCGGCGGGGAACAAACCGATGTCGACGAATCGCCCGGCGGCCGACGGTGTCATCCACCATGGGGTGGACGCAGGTGCGACACAGCACCAGCAGCGGCCAGCGAACGAATCTACCCGACAGCCCGCAGTGCTGTGACCAACGCGAGAATGCGCGACAGGGAAGGCCGAGGTTCGAAGCGTTCAAGACCCAGCTCCTGAGCCTGGCGGTCAGAGCCTGCCCGCATTCGGAGCAGACCGGACGACAGACGCCGGACGACAGACGCGGACGGCGAGAGGGCCCTGACCGTCCTCTCCCGGACCGGACGACAGACGCCGGACGACAGACGCGGACGACACCCGCGGACGGCGAGAGGGCCCTCACCGTCCTCTCCCGGACCGGACGACAGACGCCGGACGACAGACGCGGACGACAGACGCGGACGGCGAGAGGGCCCTCACTGTCCTCTCCCGGACCGGACGACAGACGCCGGACGACAGACGCGGACGACAGACGCGGACGGCGAGAGGGCCCTGACCGTCCTCTCCCGGACCGGACGCGCCCGCTCGGCCGGCCGGCGCCCGCCGACGGGCACCATCCCGACCAACGACCGCGCCCAAACCGCTCCCGCCCGGCGCATTTGCATCATTACTCCGGATGAAAAATGGACGATGACACACACAAATCAGCCGCGGCCGGCGGCCGGCGGCCGCTCCGGCCCGGCCGCCCGTAAAACCGCCGTCGTCGGCATTCCAGCCGTTGGGACGGCCCTCAATAAGACGTCATTATCGGTCGGGAGCGGCCGGCTGCCGGGCGGCGGGACGGGCCGCGCCCGCCTCGAGCCGGCCCGGTGAGGGATCGGCCTCATAGCGCCGGCATTAGCGCCGGAATGGAGTCGGGTCGGGCGCCGGCCGCCGAAGCCGCCCGTCGAACGACGCTATCCGCGGGACCATCGACTCGAGGTATTTATTACGGCCGCGCTATTTCGTTATAATCACGCCCAAGTGGACGGGAGAGTGAGCAAACGTCGGCGCCGGGGAGATGGAGATGAAGCGTATTACAAAGCGCGCGCGTCGGCGCTGATGGACGGACCTGCACGGGAGATGCTTGTGAGCGTTGAAGATGGAGACGATGACGTTGCCGACGGCCGACAGCGTCAGGCCGGACACCTTGGTCTTCTCGAAGCTGCCCAGGTCGAACAGGTGGAGCCGACTTCTGCCTCCGGTCACTGAGGGAGGGGGGGGAGCACCAATCAACGACTGAGGGAAGCGTCCCAGTCTGCACCTTCACACCGCCTCCGCCGACGAATGTAATTCTGTTCACAAAGGGCACCGTCGACCCAACAGAAAACGTCCAGCACAGTCACTACGTGACCACCAGCCAGGTTCAGTGAGTCGACATTGTGACTGTCAGCATCCATGACTCACACACGTGGAAGGCCAGTTTCTGAACTACTAGCCAGGTTGCTTGACGGGTTTCTCGTGTGTGACAGTTTGCGTTACATACAGGGGGGAAAACAACGAAGCATCAGGTGGAATGAATCTAACTCAAATGTAACGACCTCACGGTTAGTATTCTCATTCACTCCATTTACATAAATCCGCGGTAACGTTGCACATATGCATCTCTCAAAAGTGTAAATAAAATCCAAACCAGGCTACTATAGCATGCGGGACGTATAACAAAACATCATGAGTCCCACACCACAGTTCGACCATAGACGAACAAATTAAAGTCCAGCTCTGCGGCAACATGACCAGCAACTACGTAGGGACGAAGAACAGCCAACAACTAGTTCCTCGTTTACGAACGCCCGGCTCACCCACACACACCGCCCGCCAGGCATTTCACAAAACAAACGCAAACGCTCTAATCACTAAACCCCACCGCGGACCAGAACCCACAACAGGCGGCCTGCCGCTCACCTCCGCTGCTCTTGTCCGACTTGACGCTGTACTGGAACACGTGCAGGGTGTAGAGCAGGTGGGAGCTGCGGCCCCCGTCCTCGGAAGCCGCGCGGGCCGCCGCCGCGCCGTCCAGGTACAGCGCCGCCTTCTCGGCAGTCTCGGCTCGGATCTCGGACTGGTTCTGCAGCTGGCTGCCCAGCACCGGGTCCTCGCGCAGGTACACGCCCGGCGACTGGTCCGTGTCTGAGACCCCGACCCGCAGCCGTTACGCGTCACGCGGTGGAGAGTTTGCAGCGTCAGCGAACAGCCGCTGGGCAACCAAAGGCACAGTACATGGTACCAACTATACTTCACTGCGTGTGAAAACTTCCTGGATATAAACAGCAAGACGCTTGCCTGTCCAGAAGAACAAGTCTAAACCATGATGTCTTGTCAGCAACGCAACCAGCTTCCCACAACGGAACAAACAGATCATACCCGCCAACAGTCAAAACTCCAGACTCTTCATGACCCACGCAAGGCACATAACCCACGACAGGCCCGCCTATCCTTTGCTACGACGATCACACCACACAACGCCGCCAGCAGCAGAAGGCCCCACCTTTGGCGTGGTCCTTGAGGAGGTCGCGCAGGGTCTCGGCGGCGCCGGCGATCTGCACGGCCGAGACGCGCACCGAGAACCTGGCCCCGCTCTTCTGCTTCTGCTCGCCGATGCCGCGATACAGCCACGAGATGGCTGTCGGGATGACGCCCAGCTGGTCCGCGGAGCCGCTGCCGCCCAGCATCGTGGTCGTTTTGCCTGCGGCGACAGCAGGCTGCGTGACGCCTGGGTGCAGCGATGGCGAGAAATGTGAAGAACGTGTTGGGTGATGAAGGGAAGGATGCGAAGCGTTGTGGGATGGCGGTGACGAGATGGTATTAACGGGTACGCTGGTGTGATGGTTCTGGGCGAGTGGCGATTTGGCAGATCACCTCGTACGATCATGGCGTTGGAAAATGCTTGCGTAACGTGGGACTGTCAAGAAGCTCAAGAAGAAATACTCCGTTTGTAATACGAGACGCTGCTCAGCCGCATGCAGATTTATCTCAGGTCTCAGCTAGCAGTGCTCCTGGGGGTCCAACTAGAGCAGGCAGTCAGATTACCGAGAGAAAACCGGAACCATCCAGCAGTAATCTGCAGCGCACCTGGTGCGTGCGCTGCAGGAGGAGGGGGGGGGGGACGCTGCCGGCCGGGGATGACTTACGGCGGCCGCCCGACGCTCGACGACAAATGAGCTCATTACTCGACAAAACCGACGCACCCGCCCGCCGGAGGCTCGTCGGCGCGGCGAAGGTAAACAACGATCAGCGGCCGCCGTCTGGCGGTGGCCGCACAGAACCACCGACAGGTGATCAAACAGGTCCATCGGGGAGCGACGTCAGACGGACGCTGTGGGAGTCGACGCATGTGGAGGCCCCGAAACGTCAGTGCCGCGGCAGCCGACGGCGTCTCCCGTCACGGGGATGGACGCCGGTCGGGGCGGCGGCGCTGGCGCCGCTTTGAACCCGCGTCGGCCCGGACTGGCGTTCGGTTTCGCCAGCCGCGCCGCCGTCCGGCTGATCAAAGCGACGCCTCTGTCTACGGTGACCTCACCGGCGCCCGCCGGGTCTGAGGTCAGCCGGCTCCCGCCAGCGGCCGTCGATCTCGAGTCGCCCACGCAAAGTCGAGTCGTCGAGTCGGTTCCGAGTCGCCCCACAAAGCGGCGGCGTCGGACGCCGGCCATCTCGCTCGGCGGCGGCCGACGGGCGCGCGAAATGTCCCGGGAACGTGCCCGCTGCCGGCGGCCGCGCTAAAAGCGCCACGTCAGGAATGGTTTATGCATTAGCGCGATTTCTGGAACTGCGCGGACGATCCGTCGGCGGCGGATGAGACGGCCCGGGCGGGTCCTGTCACTTGCAGGGCCGCGCGCGGCACGCGAGCCGCACATGTCGCTGCCGTGCGTGACCGCGTTATCGGCCGTTCAACTGCAGAGCAGCCGGAACTGTCCCGGCAGACTGACGGCCACATTTCGACTCGTGGTCCGGAGCATTAGAGGCGTCTCTGGTATATCGAGGTCGACCAACGTTTAACCTCTTCGGTAATTGCCGAGTTCAGTGCTCCGAGGTGAAGCAACAGGAAACGTTCCAAAGGAAATGTCGTGCACCTGACGACATTTCAGAGGAGAGTGACATTTCTCAGTGTAGGCGGATGTGTCACATAGGCAGACACATTCACCTACACTGAGATCATCATGATCAACTCCACTGTGGAAAGTGCCGGCCATTTGGAAAGGCTCAAAAGAAAGCTCGGCCACACAGTCGTCTTAAAAAATGCAGAAGGTAGAAGCTATAAGTGTAAACTAACGCAACCTTTTTCTCCGAGCCCGACCAGTCCCTCTACCGAACGGCACGCAGTACCGGCCGACGGAGGCCGGACTCCGCCAAGCGGAACCCACCAGCCGAGTCCGGCCGACACAACTCGGCCACGCCAGCCGCTACATCATCGCAGAACGGGCGCAGGGCCGCGGGGAGGCCGTCAGCTCGGGAGGCAGTCAGCTCGGGCGCCCGTCGCCGCGGGGCGCCGCACCGCTCCGAGCGCCGGCCGGCCACGCTGTCCCAGACCGTGCCGACAATAAACGTCTCAATGGGCCGTATTTACGAGGGCGCGCCGCCCGGCGGCCGTGTCGCGGGGAGCGCGCGTTAACTTGTGGCCCCGCAGCACAGATAAGGAGCCCGAGTTACGACGCCGCCGCCGACGTCGCCGGCGGCTCCGTCGGCGGCGACGCGGCGTCTTCGTCGCCGCCTGCGGGAAGGCGGCCCGCCGCCGCCGTCGACAGCGACGGCGACGTCGTCGACCCCGGCGAACGGCGCGACGACGGACGGTAACGGCGGCGACGAGCTCGTTCAGGGCGCGCCAACTGCATAGATAAGGCGTCCGCTGTGAATTACGGGCGACAACACGGCCCACGGCAGGCGCCTCGGGATACATGCGGAATGCGAAGGGTGATCCCCAGCCATCGCGGCGGTGCGAGATCGGAAACGGCGCGCTGTTTGTCAGCCAGAATTTTCCTCGTGACGCCAGTCAGCGCCATTGAGATAAACCACAAGGCCGGCCAGGTCTGGTCGTCAGGCTAAGTGCAGATGGATACGCCCGCTCCGCTCGAGCTTACGTATCGGATTGGCCAGGTAGCGGAGCCGGTGCCTGCTGTCCACCAGATACAGCCGCTCCCGGTTATGTTCAGCTACTGGCAAAGGTCATGACCCCGGCTGGAGCCGGTCATGCACCGTTACACTCGTCGATAAAGCCAACAGCTGGCGGCTGTCATGGCTGAGTACGTGAACGGCCCGCCGGCGAGACTAATCAAACGATCCACTGGCAATGGCCACCCACCCTTCAGTTCCCAGAACAGGCCGACGGCTGGCTTTGCTTTTTGGAGAGCAAATGTTTACATACTGCTTTTCATGTTGTGTAAGCAGTTAAAGGTTAGAAGTGGTACACAACCGGACTCGATACGGCTACTCGACATCATTTCATTGAATAACTTTCTTGCGAAATGATGTGACATGGCCGGAAATGACTGCGGTTCCCCTTTTTGTTCCAGTTTCACAAGGAATACGCATATGCTCCATATCACATCGCTGTCGCTTCCCCATTTTTCTGTCTGTTTATGTTTTTTTTTCGGCCCAGTCCTTAGCCTTACAGTCATCATCGTGTCAACCAGCAATACCGTTCCGCAATATTGTTGGTGTCACGAGCGTTACTACACGGCCGTGAACGTACACAGCAGACGTTCGCGTCACGAGCGCTTCTTCACGGCCGTAACGGTGCGCAGCAGACGCTGGCGCCGGACGGAGACCAGACCCACGGCCGCAGCCGCTGTCCTGATAACGCCGATTGGACCGCCGCCAGCGGTCCGGTCTGGTCCGTGTCGACGCCGCGGGGCACGGGCTCGTGTCGGCCGTCTCGGGACACGGACACGAGTCGGCCGTCTCGGGACATGGACACGAGTCGGCCGTCTCGGGACACGGACACGAATCGGCCGTCCCGGGACATGGACACGAGTCGGCCGTCTCGGGACACGGACACGAGTCGGCCGTCTCGGGACACGGATGCGAGTCGGCCGTCTCGGGACACGGACGCGAGTCGGCCGTCTCGGACACGGACACGAGTCGACCGTCTCAGGACACGGACACGAGTCGGCCGTCTCGGACACGGACCCGAGTCGGCCGTCTCGGGACACGGGCGCGAGTCGGCCGTCTCGGACACGGACCCGAGTCGGCCGTCTCGGGACACGGACGCGAGTCGGCCGTCTCGGACACGGACACGAGTCGGCCGTCTCAGGACACGGACACGAGTCGGCCGTCTCGGACACGGACCCGAGTCGGCCGTCTCGGGACACGGGCGCGAGTCGGCCGTCTCGGACACGGACACGAGTCGGCCGCCTCGGGACATGGACACGAGTCGGCCGACTCCCCGTCGTCGGTGGATCTGCCTCAGGTTGGCGCCGGCCGCTGGCAGGCCCCGATCCTTCTGCATGTTTTATACCGAGAGCCGGCGGAACTTGGATTAGGACGGCGCAGTGTTCGCTGCCGCGCGATGTGCCGAGACAAGATATTAATGGATGCGCTGTAGAGATATCACCGACGTAGCGAAATTTTATCCAGAGAGTACGAGGAAAATCGCATCAAGGGGTGCGGCTGCGGCGAGCGGCGAACGAAATCATGCTCGCAGTCATGGTTCAACTGAAAAATTTAGTATCTCTGAGAGGAAAGTCTAGGTAGGCAGATATGGAAGTCTAGAGAGACAGTTCTAGGTAGGCAAAGAATGGAAATGGTAATTGCATGACAAGCATTATATCGTCGTTAACGTGAAATGGGACAGATCTTTCTAAATTGGCCTGTGTTCATACACATTTATTTGGGGGCTCAAATTTCCTACTGCATGCTGTCTCACGCTGAAAAATTAAAGCAGTATTCAATTTTTATTGCGCTAGAGTATGCAAGTAAAAAGGAAAACAAATTCCAGCCATGGGTGTAAGCAAAGAGGATGCACTAGAAATTCGGAAGAAATTCGGATTCTTCCTCACCGGCCACTCTCTCTCACTCTCTCTCTCTCTCTCTCTCTCTCTCTCTCTCTCCTCTTTTCTCTTCTCTTTTTCCTCTCTCTCTCTCTCTCTCTCTCTCTCTCTCTCTCACTCTCTCTCTCTCCCATTCGAACATCAGCGGTGTGCCCCTCTGTCCGCGGATATCAACAGACCAGCCGGCAGAGGAGCGGCCTCCGCTGCGATTCCCCCGCAGTCGATCCGTGGCGGCTCCGCGGTCCCCGCCGCCGCCACATCTCGCCGGCCGCCGCCGCCCGAGCCCGGCTAATAAGTTCGCGTGACACCCAACTGCGCCCGCGGCCGGGGAATTGACCGGGCCGCGGCGCTGTCACCTCCGAGCCGAACTTTATGAGCGATTAGCGGCGCGGGCAGGTCAAGGGACGGCCGGCGCAGCGCCGCGGCCCATTCCGGCCGACCGCCGGCGGCCGCCGCGCCGGCGCCGGCACCTGGTGCGCCTCGGAAATGGAGCGGGAGGGAAATGGAGAGCCGATATCGCCGGAGGCGTCTCGGATCGGCGGCGAGCGCGAGCGAGCCTGGCGCGACACACGGCGGCCGCAGGGAGCGGGAAGTTAACTGGGATGGAGGCGGGATGCTTCTGCGTTCGGAGGCAAATGGAGGTGAAGCCCCACGACGTCCGCCAACTTAGACCAAGTGAGAAGGGCACGCAACTGGAATTTGGAGCCACGCCTACCGGCCAGCAGCTTTTATGACAGAGCCTAGCACGCACAGCATTCAACTGAAACCGTCACGCTCCCAATTTTCTGCAACACGCTTCTCGTCAAACAGAGGATCTGGCCTAGTGCATAGCTTCACGGTCCGCACGCGGAGAGAACGAGAACCGAAGAGCGAGACAGAGCGAGAACAGAGGGAGAACAACAGCGACAGAGCAGAGAGAGAGAGAGACTTCTGTCTGGTGCCACGTCGGTCGAAATGGCCGCAGATCGGCGCCACTGGCGCATGCGCTGCCGCAGGGGTCACCCGGGGTCATCCGCTGTGATCGACCCGGCCGTGCGTCGCTCCCGTCGGCGGGAATTATTTAACCATTGCGCCCGTACAGAGAACACCGAGCCGTGGGATTCCTCGGTGAGATGGGATACAAATTGCATTTCGGAATGTCTCCGTGACGGACAGACGATGCGGCCCTGGCGTGAAATGCTATTGGTCGACCTTTCGCGTGACACAAGAGGTGGGCGGGTTTGCTGAGCACGTTTTAGTCCCCGCTTCGTGGTGAAACTACGGAGGGGAAAGAACTCACCTGTTTTTGACTGGCCGAGGCAGAGGACACACCCGTCGTTGCCGTTGATAACGGCGTGCACAACATCCACCAAGGCACTCGTACAGATCTCGCTCTGGAAAACAGTGCAGACGTTAGGTTAAATCATGGTTAGGCTTAGTCGCTACACAGACAACGCCAAGTGTGGTGATCTATCAGCCAGCACTTAACAGAGCGCATCAATATGTACAGTGTATATCGGTTAACGTTCTATTACGTAAGCCATACCACGTTATAGTCAATATCACTGCGTCGTAAAGCATGGAAAAGCAACAACTACAGTCCTCGCACGACATGGGTATGCAAGTTAGTTTATCAAACGGTCACGTCAACAGTATAACGCTAACAAAACCAGCACAAATGAACGATAACGCTGACAGTGACTGACAACATTTTCCAGAGTTCACCTCATATTTGCTAGAGTTTGGACGACACATGGACATGTTTCCAAGCAAACCAGGTTCAAAAACCATCGTTTCTGGAGTTTCACGGCACCATACCAGACCTCCGTCACACCATACAGGATGTGACATGTCAAAATTCGAATCCAAACGCATGAAATATTATCCTTAACGTACCGCGCCCGGAAAATAGCCGCCAGTGCGGCGCGCCCACCGGACAGCTATTTCCGCTGTCTGCAGAGGGCCGACGTATGCATAGTCCCGACAGATAATGAGCCAGAACAGGCGCGGCCGTCAGAGGCGTAATGCACGGCAGACCGGCCGGCACCTTCCGAGCACGTCCCGGACTGACGCCAGTCCGGCCTCTGCCGCGCCTCACACGGGCCGGGCCCGTCACACGTCACAGGAGCTCCGTCACACGGTACCGGACCATCGGGTCAGGTTTGTCACACGGCACAGGAGCTCCGTCACACGGTACCGGACCATCAGGTCAGGCTCGTCACACGGTACAGGACCTCCGTCACACGGTACCGGACCATCAGGTCAGGCTCGTCACACGGTACAGGACCTCCGTCACACGGTACCGGACCATCAGGTCAGGCTCGTCACACGGTACAGGACCTCCGTCACACGGTACTGGACCATCATCGCACATACCGGATCATCGTCACATGATACCAGACCATCGTCGCACATACCAGATCATGGCAGCATGATACCAGACCATTGTCTCACATACCAGATCATCGCAGCATGATACCATACCAGCATCACACATACCAGATCACCACCACACGATGCTAGACCTCCGTCACACGAAACTAGGGCTCAGTCGCACCATACCAGACCTCCGTCACACCATACGAGAGGTCGTCACACGGTGCCCTCGACATACTATGTCACACCATCGTCACACGGCACCAGACCCGTCACACCTACCAGACCTCCGCCATACGCCATCAAACCTCTATCGCACGTCACGCGACATTGCACATTTCCGACGCCACAAAACCTTCGTCACAAAACCGTCACACGTCACGCGGTGCCAGGTCGCCGTCACGACGGTACCCAGTGTATGCAGCTGGGCCGACGGCCTGTCTCAAACGACCACTCCAGAGCTCACCAGAACTGCATGATTCAGTCGGCGGCCCTGTCCGAGAGCCTGGCTTCCATTTTCTCCTGACCGCTCGCGGCCCTCCAGAGAAATATATTCAGCGTGCGGCGGAGGAATCGCACCCAAAACGCGCCCAAATAGTTTCATCTGAATTTAATTCGAAAAGTTGAGATTTACGATTTTTAATTCGCCGAGATTTGAGCATAACTCAAAGCGGTGTCATCGCCGCCCAGGGTAAACTTGGCGAATAATTCACGCGCCGGCGCTGGCTGGCGGCGTCGGCCGCCGGCGCGGCCCTCCGACCGTCGGCCGCTCCCCGCATCCGCGGCGAAAAGTCGCTCCGTCCGCGGCGGCGGCCGTCGGAGCCGACGGAGTCGAACTGGCGGATTATCGGCGGTCGTGATCCGACTGCCGACCGCCGCGGTGGCCAACTCGATCAGACAAACTTGCCCTGTCTCCGGACACGTAACGAACCGGGCGCTTTTTCGACGACGGAAAACGGCGGGCGGAGGGAGGGGCGGGGGGGGGGGGGTGCGGAAGTCGGCTGTCCGGCGCCGGTCGGCCGACCACCGAACGTTGTTTACTGGCTCGCCGGCGACAGTCAATAGTGACGAGTCCAGGCGGCGACCTCAAGTCCCTGGGTCCAATATCCCTGTGCAATGGTTAACGAGGCGGACAATGCAGGCTTTGACGCCAGGCCGACGCCCCTCCCAATACCACGCAAAATTGGCGAACCGGATGACATGCAACGATTCGTGACGCCTCCAATGTCAGTCATTCCGAGCCCCACAGGAGGCCGGCATTCAAAAGGCGACGTCCCGGAGGGCCTACAGCTCCAGATCAGGCAAACGTGACGTCAAACATTCATCGCCTACACAAAGCCCGGCGATGGCTGTCGGACGTTAAACGGCCGAAATCTTCGAGTCTATCCACCGGATTTGTTTCCCCGGCAGAAACCAGACCCTCACTTATCGCGACTTACCCAGCGCTTACCATTTTATGGCGAGCTTTGTGGACAAATGGCACCGGAAGGCCCAATGTGATTGGAGGGATACCGCAATCTGATCGAAGCCATACGTCTAGCTAAGCGAACGCGACACGGTGCCAGAATACCACATCGCCCGGCGGCTCTCCCGCATTAAATCCCGCCCAGACGCCGTCCAGCTCCAGCCACCAAGGCGTCGAACGTCAACACTGAACGCATCTCCAGGTCGCCGCCTGTTTCGCGAAATACGGATGCTCGAGGGAAACGTTCCGAGCGGGCCATAATTTAGCCTCCGTCTCCCGTATTTGCGGCGGGAAGAGCGCGATTTGTCAGGGTTGCGCGTTTTTAATTACGCCCGCGGCGATCCATCACTCGCGGCCTGTTTGGGACACGGGAAAAATAGCTTGCCGAAGCAAGGCGGCGTCTCGTGTGGGCCCATTGGAATTTCTCATGGGGCCGCCGCCGTGATGGGCTAAAATTCGAAGAGGCTGCGGCGCTCCCGGCGGACGGACGGCGGCAATTCGAGACGCAAACACGGCTCGTCGTCCCCGGCGGCGGCCGGCTTACAAAGCTCCCGACGCTGTCGACGCGGCCACCGGCGGCGGCGAAAAACGCCCGGCCGGCTAACCAGAGGCGGACGGCGAAAGGTGGGCGATAATGGACTACCGGAGACTGACGTCGGTGGGCCGGGCCCGGCAGGCGGGCAGCTGCCATACGAACGCAAAGTTATTTACTGAAGAAACGTCGATTGTGCTTGGGGGGTAGAACATTTTGTATGTTTTTTAGTCGGGAAATTTGCAGACTATTGAACCGAGCTATGGAAATCCCATACGTTTATGCCAGAACTCACAATATAACCGACTTAACCACCTGCGCACCCCCAGAGCGAGACGCCAGTGGTTATCACGGGTAACCCAACGTGGGAAATGCAACACGTCACCGTCCACCAAACACGACACAACACCATCCCGCGACACGCGCCCTCCTGCCAACGCTATCGGCGTCAGCGGGCGGCAAACCCACCTGCGGGTCGTCGAGGTCGTACACGCCGTCGAAGGCGAACATCTTGGGGGCGGCGACGCCCAGTCTCCTGCTCTCGGGCGCCGCGCTGCCGGCCGCCGCCGACGGGTCGAACAGGGTCACCTGCTTCTTCCGCGGGTCCACGCTGAAGTGGGAAGACGGCTGCGTCTTGCGCACGCGCAGCAGCACCCGCACCTGCCGAACGAGGAAGGCGAAGGTGTCGGTGCGTCCACGAGTGGTGGATGAAGTCGGAGTTGTCGACCTCTCAGTTGTTGAACTGGTAATGTCGATTTATGAGATGGCGTGGAGTGCAGCAAAGTTCGCGGTGGCTGATGGCAATTATTTTAACAAAATCGATGAAGTACGACTAAGCACTTAACTGTCTGGAAACAACAAGCGATCGTGTTTCAGTTTTGATTTGTGAACTGGTTGTCGGACAGGCCATGAAAACAACAGCAAGAGCGAAAGCTGGAGGAGTGTCAAATATCAGATTTTCCAAATTGTATTTCGTTCAATTAAGTTTTGAGTCTCGGGCTGTCTGCGATTTGTCTCACTTAGACCTTTTTGTTTCCCGGTAAATCCTGATGGATGCGTCTCGCGAAGCTGGCGAGCTTTCCGAACGCCAGCTTCGCCGCGCTCCCGAATAGCCGAATCATTCGTCTGCTCGCAAGGGGCGCCAAAGCACAAGTGTCGCCGGCCTGCCATCGATTCTGGGATAATCTCCACCCCTATGGTGCCGTATGCTTCCGTAGAAAAACAAGATTAAACGCTGATGCGACAACGCTGGCCATTCGTTGCATTACCATTTTAGCGATTAAATCTGCTCAACTAGACTATTTAAATGCATTCATGCTGTAAAAATGAACGCCGCCATCCACTCTGATGCCGGGCCACCGACGCTGACGCAAACTCGCCAAGCTCGCTGTCTTATCGGGGGCCGGATTTACACGTTCGGCACGCACCCGGAATGAGTAATCAGATCATCACCGTCGACAAAGAGCGGCGAATCACCCTCAGCGCCTGAGGCTTACGTCACCTCGGCGTCGGATGGCCGACGGACACCGGTGCTCACGACTGTGAACGCTGACCGTGAAATTCGGGAGCAGGACGGGCGCCACCCCGTCAGGAGCCGAAGTTCGGGATCGATTCGGACGTCGCGCGGCCGTCTCAGCTGGCCCGTGAACGGCTCGTTCGGCCGCGTGACGCCATCGAAACGTCCGGCCATCGCAGGCCGCCTCCGCCGCTGTGACAACTGAGAGAGAACTTGTCGAAACTTTGCGCCGGCACCGCCGCCACGCCCCGCGAGTCAGGACCAGCGCCGGGCTCTGCAAGTTAACGGGCCGAGACGGCGGCCCCGCTGGCGCCAGCGTTCCCGACTCTCTGGCTGGGCTGCCGGCGGCCCGGCCCGGCCCACCCCTCACCCCCGGCGGACAACAACGCCGTTACAGCTGTCGCAATACGGCCGGGCATCAATGACATCTGGCTCTTCAATTTGACACATTTCGATATTTTACGAGTGCCTTTTATTGTTTTCATTTTCGCTGAGCTCCGTTTCGCCGCGGCGCTCGCTAAATCATTCACAGCTCGAACCCGAGCGGCTCCCAGGGAGTCGTTGGCGATAAATCTGAAAGGGTTCGCAAACCCAGCCGGAAGAAGATGGGCAGGCGGTTCGTCGCCGGCGGCCACCTTGGCCGCCGAGCTTTCATCCCGACCCCGCAGCCTCAGCAGTGATGTGATTCTGAAGTTCATAAAAACACTTCAACAATATCGCGAGGACGCGGGTAATTGGGAGCGGTCGGCGGGACGTCCAATTATTGCGAGAAAGGAGCGAGATAAGGGCACGTCTTCTTCAATTAGGCCCGATCAATGCGATAGGATTACGACGTCGCCGGCGCCGGATGCAAAAATAGTTCGGGAGTCAAACCGTCGGCCGCGTTTGGAAACCGGCCGAGAACGACTCAGAGCACACCGGAGGAGAGAGCAATGGACATGATCGATACGCATTGTTTTGTCCAGCGAAAAGAGTCTGCAAGCTGCAACAGAAGCCGTATGATGTTCTAGGAAAGAAGGAGCAGAAATGCTCCGTTTCCAGCCTTATTGTGGACGACAAAAAATGTCTAAAACTTTCTTTCTTTGCAAGTACAATGAACCACTAAACGTGAAAAGCATGCCAGCAAACATTCGTACTTATCGGCAAGATACTGAGATCTTCGATTTGGTGGAAAACGCACCCAAAACCGTAATGAAACGTAAATAGTGCGTACTCATCATCGTAACATAGAGACGGTAACACAGTGGGGACTTCCCAAGTCTGTCCTTTCTGCATGACACCTATCTTACAACAAAAATATATCTTAAACAAACACATATGGCAGAAAACCTTGGACTGGTCTGTCACAGATGTATGAACTAACAAAGACGCAGCAAGACGTCTTCACACCTTCTCGGACCAGCCTGTTTTGCCAGAAATGTATCACAAAACACAGCTCTCCTGGAGGACAGAACAAACTCTCGGATTATCGCCAGCGGCAGCCATATGCGGCAAAAAGCCAACTCGACACTGCAGCCCAGCAGAAAGCCGGCTAATGCTTTTCTTATGTCTTTCCTTCGGGCCGCAATCATCTGGCAGCCCTACTTTGGCTGCCAAAGCTCGCCCACAATTACCCGCGCGGCGCATCCGTGTGGTGCCAGCGACGGCCTGGAGTAAAAACGGCGAGCAGTGGCCGCTTTTTGCCTCTCTCGGCGCTGGAGCCGGAGTCTGGCGTAATCAAATTAGCCGGCCATCACACCGAACCTCCATCTCTCCCGTCTGCCGGTGCCACCAGCGCCGCCGGCCCAGGTACGGCAGGCGGGGAACGGACGAAGGCGAACAGAGGGGCAGCGGCGCGAGAGGGATTCGGAGAAACCAAGAAATTATTGCAAGGGACAGAGGAGTGACACTTGTGGAGATGCGTAATGCTGTGTCGCGGCAGATAAATTACGTGACATTTTTAGTAAGTCGCTGCAGATCAATTACGTGACATTTTTCTCCCATAACAGTATTCTGTATCACGGGAAAACGGCTTTAAAAGCTGTCATTTTTGCGTTAATAACGTATGGCTAGGTTTGATCGTCGAAACGCCTACATCGTGCACATTATAAAAGTATTTCGTCGTGGCGCGCCCGGATATGAGCACGACAGAAAGACAAGTGTCCGTCCCGGGACACACACAGCCCTTCTCCTCAGAGCATTCCGTTACCTTCACAGAGGACCAGCCCCACTCGCCCTCGGGACACACGGCCCCCACTCACCGATCCGTCAGGCGACCGTTTCATAAGGCGCCCGGCGGCCATCTGGCGCCAGCAATCGGCCGTATCTCACGACCTGTATATGTAGTTTTATCATCGGCAATCATACACATCTGCCGCCCCGCGTAATTCATTTCAAAACTTGTCGATGCCGACGCAGCAGGTCGTCGGCGCCGACGAACAGACGGCGCCGGGCGGCCGGCGCGAAATCCGATAGACAGACCGGGCGGCGGCCGGCGGCGGGGGCGGCGGCGGGGGCGGGGGCGGCAGGCCGCCGGCCCCACAGATACACCCGAGATCGATGTCTCCGACCATGATTACATTATGAGATTACGGGATGAAGGTGGCCGGTCGGGCCGCGCGGCACCGGCCGAGAGGTATTACGCGGCGCACTGGCCATACGCGGCAGGAGCCCGCTCTGGGCCGAGTCAATGCTATTGTCCGCGGGGTAATGCTGTTATGGGCCGCGCCGGGGTGACGGAGAGGCGTCCGGATTGTGGCGCTGGACGCGCGGCCTTCCGGCGGGTCTGGAGAGGCGTAATCATGCCCCGTGGCAGCATAAGCTCGGTGATGTGCGGGGACCTGACAAACTCGGAAGATGTGCGAATTGCTGTTCGGTAGCTTGATCAGTGTAGTTCGCAGCGAATTAGTTGAATTTAAGCTACACTGATGAGGCAGGGGACATAGTTTATTTCCAATTTTTAGCAAAACAACAAATAAAATGAAAGCAAAACAAAGAAACTGGCCATCACATAAACATCTCTCGAAATAAAAAGTTTGCGAAAAGGCTACAAAGGCTTCGGCTGTACGGCGCCAGGCCGAACAAAACCATTTCTGCAGTCCCCTCTAGTGCACCAGACAGCGCTCAGTGCGTGAGCCCATCACGATCGTCCCCACCGCAGGCGCCCGCCCTGTCGCCGGCGGAGGGGGCCCGACTGGGGCCACCTGATTACTCCCGGTCCCAGCTGGGTTTGCGTTTCAATCCTGCTTTGATTACGGCCGGCCGGCCGCGGCCAGCGGCGGGCCGGCGCGTCTCCGAGGGCGGCCCTGCGCCTCTTCAGGCCGCGCCGCGGCGGCCGCCGGAGGGCCGCTCATTAGATACGCCGCCCGGACGTGAGTTCGCCTCCATTAGAGCACGAGTGGGTCCCGCCCGCGGCTGAGAGGGCCGGCCCGGACAATTCCACGACGTCGGGGAGATCGAAATCGGCCGGCCGGAAACGCGAGCGTCTGTCGGGCCCAGGTGGAGCACGGTTATCGCAGCTCTACCCAGCAGACGTTTGTTATAGTGTACCAGGTAAAACGGAGCACGGTTATCGCAGCTCTACCCAGCAGACGTTTGTTATAGTGTACGGTATAGTGTTTAGTATAGTGACGTTTGTTATAGTGTACGGTATAGTGTTTAGTATAGTGACGTTTGTTATAGTGTACGGTATAGTGTTTAGTATAGTGACGTTTGTTATAGTGTACCAGGTAAAACGGAAAACTTGATGACGAGAATGACTCTCAAAAAGGCTTCAGGTAAGCCAGCACCCAGGGCACCACATTCTGAACGATAAGCGCAGCACACAGCACCGAAACCGCGGCACCACAAATAACCACGCCCAATTTAAAGAGATGAAAATCACTTCCGCAAAGCCACTCCGTGGCGGGCTACAAATAAGACAAAAACGGCCGAACACTCGGCGACGAGCAGTGTCATCCGGCAGGCCATGCATCTTCATGCAGCCACGCACCCTAATTTATCTTCGCAGCCCAGCCGGCCCTGTTCTCTGAGGAGCTCACTTATGAATCGTTTCGCGCCGCCTTTTTGCGTGCGTCCGTTGACAAAAAGACCGGCTCGAGCGCCTTCGGCCGCGGCGCGAGTCCGCCCACAAAAAGGACTAACGAGACGATTGGAATGCGCGCCGCCGGCTAATCAGAGCCGGAGCACGAGGCGGGGCCCAGTAGGTCAAGCGCTGGCCGCCGCCGAGGGCCCGCAGCCCCCTCGGAAAAACCGGGGGGGGTATCGGGAGAAGCGGGGCCCACGGGCCGGACGCCGGCTGTCGCCCGGCAGCAACGGTCGTCCGCGGCCGACGGTGGCGACGCGTTGACGCCACGTCCGGGCAGCGACAAGCGCCGGTGGTGACGTCATCAGATTCATGCGTCACGTCCGGCGTCGGCGGGCGGATGACAAGTCTCCGGGACAGGTTTCAGAACTTGGACGACGCGTCGAAGGCGTCACGCAGTATCTCATCTGGCTGTGCTGTTACTTTTGTCTTACGAGGGACGACTGAACATTACCATTCGTACCGTTCCATGATTTCTAACCAGAATTTCTCACCCTTCGGTCCATTTTCAGGTCAGTAACAGAGCTCCGTCCTATTTTTCGAAGCAACTCATTTGCATAGGCCAGACGATATGAAACGGCAAAAATCACCATCTCCAATCCAGCTTTCAAACATGATTGGAAGAGCCAGGGTGATGAAGCTGTCTCCCTCGAGGATTTTTGTTGCTGAAAGGCGGTTGTAAACACCATTTTCCCCATCATCAAGCGAGCACAAAAGCATCTGATGGTGCCTCTATTGAAGAGATCGCATCGAGTTAATAGTGTGGAATGAGTGGAAAAATTAGCAATTTATCATGCAGGGAAATCCACGCGAAAGCTTCCGAATCTTTCGCTGCATTCAATGGCGAGGAAAACATAAACAGTTCATGCAGATGGACGTCCGGCGAGGTGTACAGTTTGAGTGAGGTATGAAAAGCCTCACGGCAGTTCCACTTTTGACTGCTTTGTAGTCAAACGTATAGTCCACAAACATTCCTAGAATGCCTGCATCGCTCTTAACTGTACAGACACAGGGAAATGTCCAAACAACCTCAAAATCCTGATCTTTACACTTTACGCGACTTATGTCAAGAGTTCTACTTTGGCTGATCAGAAAGGGAAGCTACTATATCCAGTACAAGCGTCTCTGTATGTCCCACTCAGCCGAAGCCTAAGCTCAACGTAACCCAATCCAGAAGGCCACAGATTACGGGAGTAAGAACCACAAGCAGCTTAGTCATCCAGTCCGACCGATCTTTCATGTATCTTACATTGGAAAAATGTGAATGCTAGGAGGAGATATGCCAACGGCCTGTACTGGACGCGGGAGTACTGCGCGTTGCACTACAAGAGTAAGAACTTTTTGACTAAAAATCCATTATGATGACCTCGATCCTACAATGGATACAACGCGCAAGCAATTACGCCGTTCTCCGAAGATCAAATGCATATACAAGCCAAAGCTGGCTTCTCGTCAGGCAGTTTGTACGAGAGCAAGCGAGTTCAAAATACTATGTTTTCAGGAAGGCGCGTCGGGTCGCAGGCCAAGATGTCAGGCACAGAGAGGTCACGAGGAAGGAAGTCCCGACATACCCCGAGTCAGGGAGGCGGGGAGGCGGGGAGGCGGGGAGGCGGGGCGGCGGGAGGCTAGGCTAGACGGCCGGCCAGGCTGGCGGCGGTCAGGCCGCTCCGTCAGCAGTCGGACTAAGTGGCCGGACGGCGGTGCGGCGGCCGGCCGAGGACAGAAGAAAGACGCCGGAAATGGGCCCGACCGGGGCCGGCAGGAATCTAATAACGCTTTCCGCGCCATTACTGGCGGGGCGCGGCCGGCGGCGGCCGGGCGCGCGCTGTGCCCATTGTTTCAATGGCGCGTCGTGTCTGGCCGTGGCCGGGGGCCGCGGGGGCGGCCGCGCGACGGCTTCGACAACAGTTTGAGAGCAAAGCCGTGTTCTGTCTGCCGGCACCGGCGGCGGCGGCGGCGGCGCCGGCGGCAGGATTCTGGCTGGTCCGAAAAACCGAACGCACTGGGCGGAGGTACAGGAGAGCTCTGAACGCCGCGACACGGGTAACGGAGACGTCACACGATTTTTTTCCCTGGCGAAAGCTTGAATACAGTGCTTGCTGGATGTCAATGATTAAATTATGGGCCCTGGAACATTTGGACAACGCAGCAAAGACCGGTGCAACGAACAGACAAATGGCGAGTAAACCAGACTTGAAGTCTGGCAGATATACTGCCCAGAAAGAGAGTCGTCGCTGTCCCGGTTTGACAGACGTGTGAAAGGCTCGGTCCGACTGCTTCGAAAGCCCGTCGCAGGATCTCGGATATCTCATAGGAAAACACCGCATCTGACGGCAAACTTTTAAAGGTCTCTCCGGGCTCACAACGTGACAGCTCAATGCACAGCTTTTAGAGCTTCAGCATCATTTAGCGGACGACCAAAAGCTTCAGAATCGTTTAGCCGACGACCAAAGCGAACGCAGCGAACTGTACGTAGAGTAAGCCAAGCCGTCAGCACAGCATGACAGAATACCGTGTACCGGACGTTAACGCCCACTGACTTCTCTGGCTCTGACGTACCATTTTGTGGGACTGGGAAGTTTCTCTACCGAACTTACCTGAAGGGTAATTCTACCCACTGAATTCGTCCGAGAAGACATCGACCGTTCGATCTTCACCCCATTATTGCATTACACACAGTCAAGCATCATAAGTACCCGTAATTCGTCCTGGCAAGTGAACAGTAAACAAGTCTGAACATCTTAGCCACATAAATTCATTCACGCAACACATTTCGTTCCATGTCCGCAGAGTCCCCAGCCTACCCAGGTCCTCCCACCAGGCCCCGTGCCCGGCCTGCCCTCAGTCCGTCGCCACCCCGTCCTGGCCCGCGGCGCCTACGGCACACCGCAGCGCGCGGCGGCCGCCGGCGGCCCATTACGATTATTGTGCGTCGCCCGGGGCGGTCAGGTCGGGGGCGTTTTGTTGATGGCCGCAGGGCAGGAGGCCGGCCGGCCGGTCCGGTGGCGTGACCTGTCAGACAGCCCGGGGCGCAGGTCGCAGACGGCGGCGCACGGCCGCCGCCGGCCCGTCCGGAGGCGGACTGAAGGATACGGCGGAGCGCCGCCCCCGGGGTGGACCAAGCACACTGCGTCGCCACAAGCGCAACCACAGAGGCTGTCGTCAGAGGCCTTAGATGGCGGTATGATTTTTTGTGATCACGCCAGGGCGTGCAAGACCGGATTCTGTATTTTTCTTTGCTCTTTATGTGACCGGAGTTGGTTTTCCTGTAATAATACTTGATTGCCTGCCTGCGGTAATAAACAAGTGCGCTTGGTCAATGACTGCGCGTTTTCGGGGCCCCTTGGATCCCGTGACACAGTTCGCGTAACTGGGTCTGCACGAAACGCCATCGATCCACAGGGCCAGATCCAGCATCGTGACGCCCCGCAGTCTCCGCCGTTTACACAGCGTCGGTGTCCTGATACACGTATCGGGGGCATCTGATCCGGGCAAACACCGCACTCGGCGTGGATGCGGACTTGCCAGCACGGTTACAGCTGGAACAGATAAGGACACACGCGGCGGTATTGCTACGCCTGAAGCCGATATACTGCGCGTAGAAGAGGACGACCTGGATGAAAACTCGTGGCGACACATCCGCTCTGTTTTACAACCAATAACACGATGTCACGGGATTTATGTTTTTTCCTAATACGAAGTTTGTTAATGAGCAGATCTTCCAAGAGATGACAGCCTACGCAAAGGCCGATCGTTTGTATTCACTTTTACAAAACGCTTTCCATCATTGTCGATTCGACCTTTCCGATTCCGTTTTTTTGACATCAAGAAATCACGATCCCAAACCACGTCGTCCCGCCAATGACAGAACTCCGCTAGCTTGAACTACACGAACCAAGTTCCATCTCTCAACTCCATGCTATCTCTGTCAAGCTTTTCAACTGAGCCAACCGGCCAATCCATTTCGGAACAAACTATTCTAGGCCGACCCTCCTACCAACACCCCGACCTTCCAAGGACTAACCTCACCCATGAAATAACCTCACCCGCCAGAGTCCACGGCCCTGCCTTTCCAAGTCCAGTGACCATACCGTCCCTAATTTGCCCGAACCCTCAGCCTTACCTCTCCCAGTCTGGTGCGCACACCGTCCCCAGTCTGTCCAAGCTATCGTCCCTACCTTGCCGAGGCCGGTGCTCTCCTGCGGGGTGCCCAGCCGCCGCTGGAGGGCGGCCGGCAGCGGCGGCGGCTCCCGCCTCAGCACGGCGCTGAAGCCCGTGCTGGGCTCCTCCTCCGTGTCGCGGTGACGTCGTTTCTTGTGCGGCGACGACAGGCGCATCTGGGCGGCCCTGCAACAGGCAGACGGCGCCAGCGTCAAACGGCGCTCCGGCGGGTCATGTGGACGTAGAAGGTGGATGGAGACAGGTTGTGAGTGCTTCTGATTGGGGCTTTAGGGCGGTCCCACCACGTGGTCATACGGCGCCCGTGATGGAGACAGGTTGGGGATGAATGGCAGCCAGGGGTAAGCATACGCCGCGGCCAGAGAGCTAAATAATGTAACTTGTGCGGCGCGAATCAACCCCATAACGAGGAAAAGTCTTCCGCCATCCCGAAGCAAAAACAAAGTAAACGAAGTTACGTCAGCGACAGCGCCGGCGGCATATTTCGTCTCAGATTATTTTGTGCGGCAAAAATGGGAACCTCCAATACGCACGAGTTAATCACACGTTCATCCAATCCCATATCCTCCCCCGATCCCGTTTGACAGGCCCCGAGAGTGTGCTGCCTACGGCCGGTAGGCAGGCACCTTATCACAAGCTCAGGTGCGCCTCTGCACATTTCCACCGCCGTCGGCCCCGACAGGGCGGCTCCGCCCCGCCTGCGTCTCCCCCCCTGCAGTGTCTCCCGCCTGACTGCGGCGGAACCAGCCGGCCGCCGGCGCGCCGCCCCCGCCGCCGCCGCGCCGCAGCCGCCGCTCGAACGGCGCGTAATGGACCATTCGGCCGGCCGGCGAGCCGTCGCGGCGGCGGCGATAGCGGCGCAGATAACCCGGCGCCGAATCGATGCCCGGCCGGATAGCGGCGGCCAGGTCGGCCCCCGCGACCATCCGTCACAGCCGTCACGGCGGCGTGACCCGGGAGACGTGACCCGGAGCGGGGGGGGGGGCGCTCCGACCTGAGCACCGCCAGGAGTGTCCCCCCTCCCCGAGTCCCCGCGGCCGGCAGGTCAGGTCCGCTACGGCACAGGGCGGAAATGGTCCAACTTTGCAACTTGATAGCGGGGAGCGGTGATGAATGGGTTTGCAGCCGGGATTACAGCACGGCTGGATCACGTGCCTGTGGGCCTTCCGGCCAGGTCAGCTCAGGGAAAATCCAGCGCGAGCGCAAAAAGGAATACGTGCGATGCCAGGGCCACCAAGCATTTCCGTGTTGCGGCAAAAAGTGCGAATAATTTTATTTCGGTTTAAGCTCAAGACAAACGGACCCTGGAATTTCCACCGTACAAAGCGGAGTGGTATGTTTGTCCTTAGCGTGCTGACAAACAACGTCACCCTGGCCACGATAGGAAACGAGGCCGTCCTGTACGAAACGGCGGCCATTGCCGTGAATATTTAATATTTACGTCCCCGGCAAGTGACAAACAGAACCTCGAACGGCCGCCGCGCCGGCCACTGGAGCCCAGTCTGGACCAGTTATCGCCTGAGGGGACGTCGCCCCGGCCGCAGAGCCGGCGCGACCGGCCGAGTTTCAATTATCGTGAAATAAACAGCGTCGTTTATGGCCGCTTGTCACGCCGACGCCTGCCCAGTCGGTCACACGCGCGCCTCAGCGAGACGCAGGGACGCCATCAAATCGGTCAACATCAAATGGAACGGTCAGCGAGGGGGAGGGGGTGCATGCGCTTGGCATAGCTTCATCTGATATGGGTTTAACTGACAGAAAGAAGTGAAGGGAGAGTTTAACGGCTGTTTAATTACCAAACAATGCCACAAAATGAGCACCTTCAAAGGCAGAGATACGATAGTAGTTTTTGCTCTCACAGGGCAAGGTGAAATACATCATCTCCGCTCGGTATTTAAGTGTTCCGCAATATTTATTGCATATTCATTCCGAGTCACATCAAGGAGGACAAAAAATTAACTTTATGGCCCCGTCCCTCTTGTTCTGGAGCGAACAGCCCGCGTCGGCAATAAATCAGCATCAGGTGCAGGATTTGGCGGCAAATTTCCGCGGATAACCGCCCGATAAATTTGGATAATACGTCCAGCCCCGGGTCGATTTCCCTATCTCGGAAGAAGCGAGGCCGGGCAGCCAAACCGTGAGGCGTCGGAGGCGACGGAAGCGGGCCCAGTCCAGCGTCGCCGACAACGACGGCGACCCGTCGGCGGCGTCGCGCTGCTCCAGGCGCGCGCCCAGCTGCTGCGCGATGCATCATACCCAAAATAAACACGTCGCGGCGCGCGCGACACATCCGTTACTGATAGCCCGGCGGCCTGTCGCCCGGGGGCGGCCAGGTATGAGGAAACACACCCGCCCGGCCCACTTAATAGTCGACCCCTGTTTACCCTGGCCGGCGGCGGACATAAATACGACCCGATCGGAACGCTGGAACGCCCCGGCGACGGGTCGCGTCCGCTCGGGATGGGCCACATTAATTAGCGCCCAGCCCGGCGACACGGCCGGGGCGTCGGCGGAGACTGCTGAGCACCGGAGCGCCGCGGCCACTTGGCAACCGCGCCGGAACAGGCTCGGCCCGCTCGGCGGCGACCTTCACTTCTGCCGTGCAATCGGAAGCGGTCCTGGGTGCTTTGCTGGCTAATTCGGGAGCAGAATTGACAAAGGAAGCCCAGCAAAGCTCCGCGCGTGATTCGGACCGGCCGGACCTGGTTTCTCGTCGCTTGGGGGCGTTAACCGACTTCACCTGCATTTAGCGACGACTCCGCTGCGGAAATGCCACCCCCGCGCCAACCCCCCCCATCCCCGGGGCCGCCTACACTTGTCTCCGATCGCCATGCGCGGCGGCCGCCGCACGCTGCGATAATGAGCCGGCGCTGTTTTCATTACAAGCGTATCATGCGGCGGCCACAATGCAGCGGCGCTGTTATTGTTATTCGCCGCCGGAGAGGGCGCATCGCCGGCCGGCCGGGGCGCACGCCGTCCGGCCGTGTCACGGAAGGCGACGGACGGCCCGGCGGCGACCGGCCGCGGCACGCGACCGCCGACCGCCGCCGTCGGCGACGACGCGCCGCGCGAATTACGGGCGCGAGCCGACTGCCAGTCGGCCGCCGCGACCTTATAAAGCGTCATATTACGTTGACTTTTGCCCGGTCCGCCACTAAATCCCGCCATCTCATTTCCCGGGGCATGCAGAGTGCCGCCGGGCCATCCAGCGCCGCCAGTTTGCATAATTCGCCGGCACTTGTAGCCGCGATGCAATCTGGCGCGCGGCCGCCGGGGGCGGCGGCGGCGGCGGCGCGAGTCGGCCGGAAAACAGCTGCCGCGTCCACTGGGATCCATGACAATTTGTCTTTATTTGGCCGGATAGAACGACGCCCGGTCGCGCAGATACGACGCGAATAAAACCCGCGTCATTTGCATCGGAGGGGCGCTCGCCAGATAGCGGCGGCGCCGGCGTCGGCGGCTCGCGCCGGAACGAGGCGACGGCTTCGGCCGGACGGCGCGCGTCTGGCCGGCTGGTGTGATGCATGTGGTCCGAGGCCTGCCCGCCCGTCAGAGCGGTCCCAGCCGGCCGCCAGGCAGAGGCGATACGCCAGCATCGTCCGGACGATCCGCCGCAGTCTGAGAGCCCGGTGCGGAGCCGGTGCGACGTGCTCGCGCGTCGACGCCGGTACCGCGACCGGGACTCAACCCCGAACATAATCCGCCTGATGGCCTTGACAATGAACGATTTATCTCCTCTGCAGCCATCTCCATGCAGAGTCATAAGTCGCCCGTCAGCCTTCCACACGCCGCCATAAATTCCCCATCAGCCGTCGGTGTTCGATTTCTCAAAGTGGCCGTCGACATCCGTCTGTTGGCTGCCACCGTTCGACACAGGATACTTATTACGTCAGGTCTCCCGGCGTTGTCGGCCGTATTTCCCACGGGGCTGCCGGCCCGTCAGCTTTCCTGGGGATGGCGCGGCCACGCAAGCAATAGATTAAATGTAACGCCTAATTATGCCATCCCATATGGTCCGCGACGGTAAATATGGCGCACACGAAGGGCGGGAATGCAAGGTAAACACCGTAAACGCACGACCTAATTAGCGACATGGGGCATGACGCTGGGTCAGGGCGTATTGACCTAGGGTCTGACGTCTGTGTACCCAGCGTGGTCGACGTGCTAATCCCGGATAGTACAAAAATACGCCAACGTAGCTGTCAGGACATTTGGTAATTACGTCTCAGGAACACACGCCATCCATTCCAAGCCATTCGCTCCTTGCTGGCAGTCAATGGCCATAACTGGCGAACGTGAGAAGTTTTTCAAAGAAAGTGAGCCGAGTGCCTTGGTTGGTCACGCTGTTGAAGTCCCCATATCTGAATTCATGTCATGTCAAGCAATGAACAAATGCAGACGTGGTAGACTGCGTCTTACCGTGTTACGTCTTTCATTTGACATCAAACATGGACATGACACGATGGCACCCCAAACCAAAGCCATCTCTCCGTGGATGAAAGGCTCAGAAAAAAACATACCGATTAGGCATTACATCGAGCAAAATGAGGCCTAGCAGGCTTGGACCGAATCTATGACACCAGAAATAAACTCTAACAGACATGCTGTACGAGCATGCGCGAAACTAGAAACTCGTTGCCGCCAAAGTAAAGATGAGAACACCGATCCGTTTCGCTCCTGCGACGTCAGAATTTCCGGTCATTCGTAAGCCCTGAATTCTGCCATCGCAGAATTTCTATGCAGTCTGTCTCACCGACACGGCCTCTCCCGTCGTCTGACACACTGTCTCCACCTATCGCAGCCGCGCCGCATTGCTTAGTCGCCTGCGACGCCCACGATGCGGTGAACCGGCTGGCGCCGCAGCGTAATCGGTATTCCATCGGTCAGCCGTGGTCAGACGGCGACCAGAATACGCCGGCCGGCCGGTCAGACGGCGACCAGGGAAGCCGGCCGGCCGGTCAGACGGTGACCAGGGAAGCCGGCCGGTCGGTCAGATGGTGACCAGAGGCTGTATGGCTGCGGAACTCGCTGGATTGCGAACGAAGACGCCGCTCGGCGACGGCAGTCCGCCTGATTTAAGAGCAGTCGGCCGGGGGACGTTGATTTCGAAGGGGCGGGAGTGGACAGGACGGGGCGTGTTTGCCGGCTAGCCGGGGGCGTAGTTGCTGGGCTGACGGACAGGGGCGAGGTCGCAGACGAACGTAAACTGGGCCGCCTGGAGACCACGTTATTTGTGGCAGAGTTGATGCACTCAAGAGCCAGGGTTTCATCACAGAACGGCCGCTGGCAGCTCGACAGCGCAACGTTGCCTTCAATGTACAGTTATTTCCATGCGGACATCTAATCGCAGACCTAGCGGTGCTCTCACACTCGGCACCAAAACACGTCTCCAGCTATCTCCTCGCTGCCATTTAAACCGGTCAAACCGGCAGAAACGGTGCCCCTGAGTGGCGGCTGGCTGACGACTCGTGGGACGCCGACCGAACGCCAGGTACCGCCACACAAAGCCCCGCACTGGCGGAGCAGAGGCTGTTCCGTCGGCGCCCCTCCGACCGGCCCTCGGGCGGCTGCGACCCGGCCGCCCGCTGACGGCCCGGCCACTCCTCTAATTAGGACGCCCGCCGGCGGCCGCGGCGCGGTCAGACGCGTGAAGGAGGGAGCCGGCCGCCGCCGCCGCCGCCGCATCGCGCGCATTTCCCGCCGCATTCCGCGCTAATCAGACACTAACGGCGTCGCGCGGCGGTCGCGGCGCCCCTCGCTCGGCGTGACGTCACAGTCGTCTGACGTCACAGCGTCGTCTGTTCTTCATCAGGGCGATAACGGTGGCGATTTCTCCGGGCGAGCCCGCTGCGGCTGCCCGGGGCGGCTACAGAGGAGGGTGCGGCGCGGCGGGCCGCGGTCCGTCTGTCACTTCGGCAGCGGTCATCTGCCAGGAGCCGGCCGACAATTAGACGCGAGGCGGCGTGCCTGACCGTCGGCCGGAATTTCGCGGCCGCCAGCGCCGTAACAGCATAACTAATGGCCGCCTCTCGTTTTACACGGCCGGCCCTCAAAAGCAGCCTGTCGGCCGGCCGCCGGCACGGCGTCGGCACGCGCCCGACGCTGGGCGAACGACGCCCGGCGGCCGGCGGACTCCGGCGGCAGCCGCGGTCCGCGACCCCTGCCGACCGCGGAGATGCTGTGCCGTCATGCCGGGCGCCGGCTGACGGCCGCGCTGTCTGCGGTCAGACACCGTGACCGGGCGGGTCCAGATGTGGCGCCACGTGTCCTCCGTCCTGCGCGACCGCCATCTGCCGGGGGGAGGGGGCTGGGGACAGGACAGAGGAGACCCAGGCGAACAGAGGCCGTGGCTGAAGGCCAGAAACGTCGTGAAATACAGCTCTCGCCGGCGATGTTCCGTGACGTGCTGCCACAAACGCCTACTCCAAAATGCAGTTATATTGTTTCAGATACAGGCATCAGAATACATCACAAATAGACAGATCTCTGCAAAGTCTGTGACTCAGGCACTATGATGCAAATGCCTCGGACTATGGAGATGGCATCCAAAGCCTTGAAGTTAAATTCAAGCGATGGCAGGCAGCTCAAATCAAGATCGCGAACGTCAATGTTTCGTAGCTGTTTTGACATGTCTAGTGCTCCTATTGTCCAAGTGCAGCATGCAGCATCCCGTCTTGGATGCTGTCAGAAGTTTTCAACGACACCATTTATAATTCTTGAAAACATGTCCGGATGATCTTCCTTAAGTGCGAGAACTGATATGGAGCTCGTTAAAACTGTTGCATTTCCAGCTGGTTTGTGAGTGCGTAATACATCCCTGTAAAAGCCTAAACCTTTAAGCCTTCAGAAGTAATACCAGATATTCTCGTCTACGGCTCATTGAGATGCATGCACGCAGATCAACGACTCAGACGCTTCAGGAAAATCACGAACATGGAATTAATGTGGTAATTACTCTGGCCCGTTCACACACCCAAGAGACCCATTTTGTTAACGGCTTTGCGGACGTAACAATCGCAAAACGGCGGGTAAAAAAAGCTCACCAGAGACGCCCTGTCCAACAAGGCAGAGTAGCACACGACCTGACAGCTAACTGCGTCATCAGCACCCCAATACGGCCACCTGCCAACTCTGAGGTCACCTACACAACCTGTCGTTTGACTGCAATCACTTCTCCATCATCTAACCATACGCCAAAAAGCCTCTCATTTTCCTACTAGGTTCAAATTGCTGCCCACAAAAGGATCTTTTGTCCGGCAGACCTCTTGACCTTTCGTGTGGACGAGCCAGGACCACCTCCCCCAGACAGCGCGAGGCCTCAGTGGTGAGACGTGGCCTCAGGCGCCGGAGCCCGCGCCAAGAACGGGCCGGTCCGAACCGGACCGTGACGGGCCCGCGTCACGACCCGGCCGGCGGCACGCAGTGACGCGCGGCCGAAAAGTGACGCACTGTGACGCGCGAGCAGAGAGGCGGAGGAAGATGGCGATCGCGGCGGGCGCCGGCGCGGGAGCTCGAGTGGACGCCGTTTGCTGCGCCAACGCAAATGCGAGTGAGCAGGGGATGTTGGAGAATACCGTGAACCGTGAACTCTAGACATGTTCCGTCTGCAACGGCTTTATGCATTCGTCTTTTATTCTGCTTGCAAGGGTACGGCGCAGTGACAAACATCTGCTGCGAAATTGACGAATCGGCATTATAAAAGCTCCCTGATATCAAAAAACGTAAAGATGTAACGTAAATGGTAGTGCATTGCTGCCCACGTCGTCATCGGAAAGCACTAATAATTATATTCCGTTACAGACTAGAAACAGTTTTTTTGCGAGTCACTTTTGCAATCACTATCAACTGCGGGATGAGCGCAACTGAACAAAAAAAAAATCTCGGCTCGATGCCGTCATGCCAGCCCCAACAGCCTTTTGTCTTTTGGCTTTTGGTCGTTTGACGACGACGCAGTCGAGACGTCGTTTTTGTCCCCGCGATGAACACCAGCGCTCGCCCAATGGTGCTCAGCCTCCCCCGCGGCGCGCACCGCCGCGTGCGATAACAAATAGCCGCGTCGGTTCGACGGCGACGGCGGCGTTTCGTCGCCGCCGACGGGGCAGATGATCGCTCAGACGGCCGGCGACTCCCTGGCGGGGCGGGCCGAGCGCAGATAACGGCCTCTCTAATTGTAGCGCGCCGGCGGGCCGCCGCCGGCCGCCGCCGTCGTCGCCGACGCACCCCGCCGATCGGGGCCGCGCCGCGCCGCCGAACAATGGCGCGCGGCCGGCTCCGGCCCCGCCGCCGCGGCGGCCCCGCCGGCCGCAGGGGCAGATGGCCTCTTCCGAGAAGCCTGTTTATCACCGGCGCCGCGGCGCGGAACGGCCAATGGTAAAAATTCCGGTGACGCGGGCCGGGTTTCTGCGAGTTTTCTCCGCCGTCTGGCGGCCAGGCCGGGGGGCGGGGTCGATCCATCAGCGCGGCGCCTTGCGTTTCCGGCGACCATTTCCCGGCCGGGCATGACTATACATACATTTGGCGTGATTTAAATAGAGGGGGATATTAAAATCTCTTTTCAATAGCCCGACTTTGAAATACGGCTCCCCGGACACTACAGAATATTTCCGGAAAAACAGTTCGAATAAATTTCGGCGCTCAATGACGCGAAAAGGGTCGTTCAATCTAGGCATTCGGCGGCAGGGGCATGAAAGCAACGTAGGCCTGGACCCAATGAGAGAAAAATTCACGCGTTGGAATTGGTCATTCAGTTAAATCTGCCGTAGAATTGGAGACGAGATCCCGAAAGTTAGAGGCATTAGAGAGAAGTTACGCGCCATTGTGAAGATAGAAAATTCGATTCGGATTCGATAGCGCGTGCCAGTAGGGGTAATGGTTAGCCCTTTGGCTGATAACAGTCCAGATATGAGTGGCTTAATCGGGTCACAAGCGCTGGCCACTGGGCTGACTCCTTCAAACAGGCTCATTACGAGCCCGTTCCCCGTTATCTGGATGTTCCGGGTAGCGGGCGCAAAAACTGGCGCAGAGATCGTCTCTCAATTAGTTGTCGGCTCATTAGTACGTGTTTTGCGGCGCCGTCTGCTGTAAACAGTCATACGCGCCAGATCCGGGCTGCGCGCAGCCCGGACACAGGCAGAGACGGAATCCGAGGCGGCTGGAACAGTGATGCTGGCAGCACGGCCCCTGGCAACACGCTTCAGCAATGTTTCCAGAGAAAGGGACAGAAAAAAGCAAGAAGGTCCAGAAAGACATTAGCCATGTGTGCGAAAACGCCAGTGAAAAAAATTATTTTCACCGGTGGAACACAAAACCAAACTAAAAAGAAAAAGGCATGAATTTTCAGAACTGTTAAATAACGCCGAGAACCGCAATAACAGGGGAACAATGTAATAGCTATGCTTAGCGTGCATATTCCTCGGTGTATAGTATGTTGAAAAAATATGTTACGACTCTGACCGTGTCTCCGTAAAACAATTACATTCTAAAAGCATATGTCCACAGGAACCAAGCCATCACTGCAAGACCACTGAGAGCGGCAGATTTTAAACAGCTTCGGTCGCCACTTCGTGAGAACGCCGTCCTGCGGTCGGCGGGAGGAGGGCGGGGAAGGGGGGGGGGGGGGGTCCGTCGTCGCTCAGGCGGCGCGCGGCGCAGCTGAGCGCTCGGCGGCCGTGAGATTGGCCGCCGATGGACCGGGAGATGCGGCCCCACCGCCGGCCGAGAGAGCCGCATTGATTGGCCGCCGCGGCCGCCGCCGTAACAGAGTTTATTCTATTAGATTTGCATGGATCGCGCCGGCAAATGAGTTCATTCAATACGGAACAGGGTCGCCGCCGGGGAAGAGGCGGGTGAAAGGAATGTGGGGGACACAAACAGACGGATGCAAAGGAGGGGAGAAGATACAGACGCACCGTCGGCAATCGCGTCCGAGATCTCTGAGTGTAGGAATGGCGTGCAACTAGAGCAGCGCCGTTGGTAAACTGAACCGAAGAGAGCCGCAGAAGGCCCCGGACGGCGGCGCACAGCCAGACGGGACGGGAAGACACGGAGCGGGTGCCGGCCGAGCGCAGGAGCTGCCAGCAGCTAGCGGAGGGGCTGTCTGGCGGCGCCGGCGACACGATCGGCCGCCACGCCCCCTGGCTGCCGGTCAGCGGTGGCCCGTGCCAGCGTTTCCCCGCCGCCGCCCCCAGCGCCAGAGCAGGGAACGGCCTATTGCCGGCCGGCGCGGGGTCGGCAACGGGGCCGTAAAATTTTCAGCAGATAACGGCGCCTGCGGCTATACGCGGCCGGCTTCCGAATAGCCGCCGCTGAATAATGGGCGCGGTCTCCGAGGGAGACGCCAGGAGCCCCTGAGGGCGATATCAGGCGCGACAGGAGTCCGCCGTTGCCATTAAAAGGAGGGTAAACCTTCGGACGATTGCCGCGTCGTGAAATAAATCAGCTGGTCGTTTAAGGATATCCGTAACCGGAAAAACGCCACCGATTTTCTTCCAATGTTTTGTGAAGGGGGCTCTCCGTTAAGTTGCACTTCGTTCACCTTTCCAGGCGTCTCCTCGCTGAAGACAAAGATACACGCCGCGTCTCCCCGCGCAGAGCCAACAAAGAAATCCGCCGGCCCGACGGGGGATTCAGAATAGCCCGGATTTGCATGCTCTCCTCGTTCTGCAAATCCATCGCCAAAGGCTTCAACTTAAGGGTCCATCGAGACGCTACCTAAACGGCCGTCTAATCCTTCCATTGTGGCGCGGCCGCGGCGGAGGCGGCGGCGGCGGCGGCAGTGCTGAGCCAGGGAGGCCTCCACTCTCGGGCCGGCCGGCTGTGAGCAGCGCCGGCCTCATAACCAAACCTAATGGTGTTTTAAACCCGCTGGTAAGCCGGCGTAAGGCGCCGGCTTGCGTTAATAAGCTGGCCGGCTGGACGTGAGTGTAAATAGCCGACGGTCCCTGGCCAAGCCGCGGGGCTTAGGCACTGACGTCGCAGGTCACCCCCGGTGACCTTGACCTGGGACCGGGGCCAGGACTGAGAGCGGGGCACAGGTCAGTGATCGGCCATATCACTGCGGCTGATGAAGGCAGTATTTTCACGTATGTGAAAATACTACCTACACTGGACAGGTTTATGTCCCTAGTGGTATGACGTGGCCTGATGAACAGATACGGCTGATCAGCTCTGGGCAGGCATGTATCCTAAACTAACTGTAGACGGAAGCACTTTAGGTCGATTAACACTTTGTCCAGTTACGTTCCCATACGGGCAATGTATTTTCTAGGACAGAAATGGCATGATGGTACTCAGCTGCCCAACGAAAACTTAGGAATGCAAGACATACAGCTTTTGCAGCAGATCCTAATATCATGTGCCTCTTAGGAGCTATCCATAAATGCATCGGTGATTGTACGGCATATTCAAGAAACGCAAAGCCATACTGACTAATCTGCTAGGCTATATATATTGGTATTGGGTAAACATGAAACATGGTCATACACGCATTTATGGCCGTAAAATGAGAAAGTTACGTTTAACTGAGGGAACACGATCAAGAAAATGGAGTTCAAAATTCAACCAAATCCTAGCACAACGCTTTGAAAACCACGCATACCTGTCGGGTATGTTATCCCGCACTACACAGCTGCCTACCGGTACAGACTACCTCTTCAGGCGTTGCTGTCGGGAAATCTGGTCTGCCTGGCGCGAACCAGACAATTCCTGACATTTGGACAATCATCTGCAGCTTCCAGCCAGCTGCGAACTTCCACGGGCCTCAGTCAAGTTCAGCGAGGCAGAGACAGCCTTGCCGTCGGACCGTTCGGTGGGCAGAGAATGGCGCCGAACACCAGACGAGTCGGCATGGCGGACCGGCGACGCCGCGGGCCCGGCCGGCGAAACGAAATGTTTGTCATAATTCCTGCCCGGACGGCTTTATATCCATTACGACTCGGTGGGAGGGCGACGTTCATCAAATGCCGCGCCAGGACACCGCGGAGAGCCAGCGCACGCGGCGGAAAACGCAGCCGGAGAAACGAAAGCGCCGATTGGCGAGACGGAAAAGACTCGTTATATTTAGGGCGAAAAGGCGATCACAGGAGACAAGTTGGCACGGCAGCAAGAGCACAGCGGGTAATGATGTTCCTCCAAGTCGGCTCTAAGTCAAGTCACTCTGCTGTTCGTTCTGTCTGGGGTTTTGAAACGAAGCCAGAGCGGACAAAGTCGCTCACGTTTTTCCGGGCGGAGATATTCTCCTTGACTGGGCACGACGGCTGGAACGAAATTACGACAACCTGGGCGACCGTTAGTTATCTTGAAGCGTCTTGATTTGAACACGAAGTGCCGCCGACCGAATTTACAATGCGCTCTATCAGATCCAATTTTCTACATTTCATCGGCAACGCCCCTCCACTCGCGGAGACAGCGTTTCTTTTTACAGGGCCATTTGTGTCACCGCCTGCGGCCGTATTTCAGCGGCGTCCCGCGGGAGGGCCGACTGACAGCGGCCACCCTCGTCCGGCCCACACCGCGCCGTCATGCCATAACAGGCCGGCAAACACAACAAGGTCGTAACGCCGAGGCAGAGCCAGATTCCGGACACGGAACGACCACGTTCTGCCGTTCCTCCCCGTCCGCCGCTCAATAAGAATAAGTAGCCGCGCATCTGCTCAAAACGCGCGGGTTTGCCGTTAAAAGACAAAGCTCGGTGAGCCGCCGAAAAGGCGCCGGCACTTTAGAAAGGCTTTGGGCGGACCGCGGGACGATGACCGGCCGGCCATTTGACAAAATGTTGCGCAGGAAACAACACAAGTCTGGCAGCAAAAAAACATATGCGCAGACAGCACAAGGAAAGGGGTTTTGAATGGACGACATTGATCGATAGTGGCGTGGGTGACAAACACCAAATATCCGAGCCCAAAATGGCGGATATATTTTAAATGCCACGACGTTCAGCCCATATCGGAAGCAATGTCTAGAAATAGACGTCCAGCGCCATAAACGACGCTGTGTTCCACAAGCTTGGCTAATGTATCCGTTAAGTGCAGAAACAGAGCTTCGACGACACAAACCTATCTCACGCTGCTCATTGATCAATCTCGATGTCGCCCAAATGCAGTGCGATTATCTTCAGACAATCGGGGCCGCGCGGTCGCTCCCGACGTCCGTATTCTATTTTCGGCCACTAACGTGGTGTAAATTTGCCGGCGGCGGTCGGCCGGCCGGCCGGGCCGGTGCCGCCGCCGCTCGCCGCAGCCGTCCATCAGCGTTTTTCCGCGGCCACTACGTGACGGCGCATCCATACGACGGCCCGAGCAGTGTTCACAATCAATTCGCCCGGCCGAAATTGGCCGAAATACGGCGGCGAAATTGGCCGGAGTACGGCGGCGGCGGATCGCGGCCGTCGGGCACTGCGGCCCCCCGCGGCCGCGGCCGGCCGCCGGCGGCGCGCGGCCCGCGACAGGGGACGCCATGTCGTGCGGCCGTTCCGGCGAGACGTGCGCCCTGTGCAGATGACTCCATTAGCTGCCGGAGGGCGGTCCGCTGTCGGAGGCCGGATTTCATCCCGCCCGCCGGTGCTTTATGCCCGGTACCGCCGAGAAACAACGCCGGGGGCTTCTTCTTCCAGAAGGAGGTCGCTCTCGGCAGCGTCTACACGCAACGCGTGTCGGTATTGATTGTGGCATCTGCGCGGGGTAAAAACACGCGCCGTCTCAGAGCGGGCGATACGCCGCAACCGCCGACGCGGACACCGCCGCGACGCCCTGTTTTTGCCTTTTTCGGTCTCCAAAGCCCGTCGTATGTATGCTGATTTGGGCGGCGATGGAATTTTAACCGAGCTATCGGTCGGATGGTCATAAAGTATGCATCATAGAGCTTCTGCGTCCAGTAATGGCACCGCCTAATGGTACTGCGCGTGATTTTCATAAATCTGCGGAAAATGCTCGCACAAAAGTGCCACCCGCGATATTTCCACTATATTGGAGTGACATATACGGTTATAGCTGGGAAGTCTCAGACGTGCGTTGGTCCGCATGAAAGCTACGAAGGAGGAATTATACATGTGAATGTAGTGTAGACTTTACTGGCCACGGTTTAGCGTCCGTGGCCAAAATTAGCTTCTCGCTTAATTTTGTTATTTTGTCGTTAAAAAACAAATAGGTAACCAGTGCACACAACAAAAATGTAGTGGCATTGCACGTTGTGTTGGCTTTAAAATACAAACGCCGAGTTATAACAAGAATCCTACAAGCTATACTCTGTCAGTGCAAATTATTGAAACAAACTGGAGAGCATGGAAACTCGTTGCGCGGAGTCCATTAACTGGCGTTCAGAGATCACGAAACACTTGATCTACGATTCCGGCTGTCGCTCACTTCCGTAAACAGCCGTCCTCCCGGCCGATGCAGCGGCATATCGAGTTGCAGGCTGGCAACATTTGCATACCCCTCATCCCGAGGGTTTCCGGACACCGGAATCCAATAACAACGGCTGGATTGTCTCAGCCACCCCGTTCGAAAATTCATAGATTCGATTAATTATGCATGACTTAGCGCGGCCAGCGGCGGCCAAACCGCACGCGCAGCGGTCTCGGAGCCGGCCGACGCCTCGTTTAGACGTTCGCGCCGACCTCCAGTTACAGTCTGCGAGTCTCCGCCGTACGGCGTTCACACGCCACCGAACGATATCCGGCGGTGGGTCGCGGTCTGCCACACTTGCTGCGACTCTGCCGAAAGAAAGGGATAGCCCGGCGACGGCAGAGATTTTCAGGAATGCTGTAACTGAATCCTGCAATTGTAGCCGAAAGGCCGGCTGGTTTGCATGAGATGGCCATGTTCTCACATAACCATTACGAATCAGGGCGGCTCTTTATGACTGGGCAAGAGCGCTGTGTGTTTACTCCTTTGTTCTGCTGGCAGCTGCGCTTAGGTTTCGCCCTAGAGAAACTGAGACAGAAATGATCATTTTAAAACAGATATTTCATAAAATACGCCGACGATTCAAGCCAGACAAAATGCATTATCGTATGAAGAGAGACACCAGCTCTTTATTGTCGATGACAATTTCGCCCGCTGCATTGCCGTGATAGCATGGCGTCATTTCACAAATAACGCCGGCCTGGCTCCAGTCAGGCTGTTTAATGGATTTCTGTAGGCCTCTCTGGATTTTACGAGTCATTTGGCAACAGTTATGACCGAGAATATGCTCTTGCTGGAATCGTTACAGTCAAACATGAAATATGAGTTGAAGTGATTAAAGCGCAGCCGACGCGGAGTGCTGCGCGGTCTTTAACTGTCGTGTTTGCTCACTCTTGAGCGGCGTGAAAGTCGTTCCGTCACCTGCTGCAAGCGGGCTTCACTTCAAGTACTTACAGATTACGCTAATGTTTTCATGAACGTTCACGAGAAACGCACAGACAATACATTTATCCGCAAGTTGATGTACCATGGTTCAGCTTGCCAAGAAGACACACCCATGCGATCTGGTTCGCATGGAAAATATTGAAGACGTCAGACCGGAACAGCCCACAGGAGTCATGCCAGAAAGGAAGTCCCCGCCTGGTCAACGCACGAGCAAGATTACCAAAAACGCGGACGTCGAAATGCCCACAGCTCATGCCCTCAGGCCAAGCGACCCTTGATTCATCGTTGCCGATTCGCCAACGACGCCAATGGCCGTCAGGGCAGTTTGGACGATTCGGAGGACTTGGCCAGTAGTTAACCGGCGGCAGAACTCGAGGCCATGCCCAACTACGGTCCCAACGGCCGCGGTCCACACTGCGAACGACCGGCGCTCGCCGGAGCGGGACCGCACTGCCGTTCCGTCCGGTCAAGTTTTGGCCGCCGCCGGCCGCGGCCGTCCGCCTCCTCCGCCCGATATTTACGACAGGAGGAGCGTCCGCGACCCGTGACCGGCCGAGCACGTGCAGACACGTGCGGGCGGCACGTACGCGCCGCACGGGGCCGCCATTACACGCTCGCACCACGGATCTGCGTCAAAGAAGGGCGATAAAACGTGGGCTCGTGATTTGCGGCCGGGGCCTGCGCATGGTGCGAGCTCCAAATGGATCGTAAACGTCCCGGGACGGTCGGCAACGTCTCAGGGCGGTCGGCGGGGAGCCGGTGGAGGCCGCGGCGCCGGGTGGTGACACAGTCCAGCGCTTAAATCACGGCCAGTAATCAGAGTGACGCCGGTCGGACGGCCTCGCGAGCTGGGCCGGCGCCCGCGGAGCTGCAGCCACTCTCCGCTGGGCACCGGCTCAAAATCTGGCCGAGGTGCGCGCTGTTGAGAAACCAGGCTTTCTCGCCGTACAGAGGTACGCTAGGTGTCGACAATAAAGGATTTAAGTTCTCCACCTGGAGAAACACACGTTCAGATTAGAGACGTAGCTTTCCAGCCGCGGCGTGTTGCCGTCCGCTCCTGAACCGCGTTCGCCATCACTGCAGATATGCAAACGGTGAAGAGTTTAACTTCTAATACTGCTCGTGTGCTCCCGACGTCGAATCACAAAATTCCATCTGTCTGTCGGCTAGTGTCGGTGCACAGTTCTCTAGCCGTCTCGCGGTACGGCCGTCAAAGCACAGCTCTCTGCACCTGTTCTCTCTGTCTGTGCCGAGTTCTTTACTCTCTGTGTTGAGTTGTTCTCCGCCTGTGCCGAGTTAGTCTCTGTCTGCGTCAAGTTACCCTTGTGCCGGGCTACTCTCTGTACCGAGTTACTCTCTACGTGTGTCGAGGTGTGAGCTCCGCTATCTCAGTTCTCGCATCACGGGCGTCCAAGCGAGGCGGTAGCGCGGCCGTGCAACCGCAACCGCCGCTGCGTAAATAAACCGAGTCGGCTCGCCGGGAGGCTAAAGAAATACCTGGCGCGTCAGACACACCACCGCGCAGCCGTCCTCCGCCCCTGAGCTCCTTTCCTGCAGCCTCCAGCTGTCAACTGCCTGGCAGTTGTCGGAAAATGCGGCAGCCGTATCCGACAATTTCCTCTGTTGTCGGCGAGAACAACGAGCGTCGAAAACACCTCTCCGAACCTCCGGGCAGCGGGCTGTGGGCCCTCGGGGCGGGCGTTTGGTTTGGCCGGTCCTCGGAGCGGTTCGGGGCCTGGGTGGCGGTCGGTCGCCGCCCACTGTTTACCGCCGGCCGTCTGTGTGTATTTGTGCGGCCGGCTCGGACGAGAGCGGCCGGCTGGCAACGCCAGGCGCGAGATTACCGAGATCGGGCCGAGGTCGGCTGACAGACGGCTGCCGCCGGAACGACGGTAGCGACAGGTCGCAGTCGCGGCGGCCACCGCTCGGCTGGAGCGGTTCCAGCGCGCTGAAGGATTTCACTGGCGCGTGGAGAGCCCACGTTCCAAGCTGACTTCGACGAATAAGCTGTCAGTTAGTTTCTGACGGTGATCGTTTTGAGCGGAGTTTTGACTGACGCGAACGCGAATACAAACACACCAAATGAAGTCGCCAGAGCAGCGGCGCGCAGTTTCCACCCGGCCGGATCCTCACAACTCACCGCGTGTCGTGCTGTACGATCTGCATCACGTGATCAAGCCGATTATTGGCCGCCATCGCCGGGAACACTCCCAGCCCTCGCACTGTCTCAACAGCCTGTCCCAGTCCTGCGCGGGCCAGACCGTCCCGGCCGTCCGAGTCCGGCCAGCCGACACCGCGCCCCGCGCCCGGCCGCGTCACGCACTGGCGGCCGTCGGCCGTGCTCGACCGTGCTCGGCCGTGCTCGGCCGGGCGGGCGTGCCGGCCGTGGCGGCGCGCGGGCCGAGCTGCGGCGCACTGGCGGCGGCCGGCCGGCGCCCGCCGAGCCGCCCTCCGGCCGGCCGGCGCCGCGGGCGGGCGCGCGCCGGCCGGCCGCGCCTCAGGGGGCCGCCGCCGGCCGCTGCCGGAGGCCCATCAGACCGGACAGCACGTCAGGCGACGTCACCGGACAACAGACTCGCCGGTGACAGGGACCCGTCAGGCGGGCGAAGACGTCGGTCGGCGTCAGCGGGCCCCAGCGAGGCAATGACGGAGGCAATGAGACAGAACAGGACGTCAGTTCGACGTCAGGAGTCCGCAGCCAGTTGCTGACGAAGGCCCATCGGACGGGACAGGAGGCCAGGCGACGTCACAGGACAATATGCTTGTCAGTGGCAAGGATCCATCAGATGGGCAAGGACGTCAGTCGACGTCAGGCGAACCGCAGCCAGTCATTGACGACGGCCCATCTGACGAAAAACGACGCTCGTCCATGTCAAGAGAACCGCGAGCCAGCCACTGACGGAGGACCGTCATCTGGGAGAGGATAGGATGGAGTTCTCAGTAGTTGCGTAGCAATAACTGCATATTTTTGTAGTCTCCGTATCCGTAGTGCAATTGCACGGAACTTCTTGACAGCATGAAGCTGCCCGAAAACAGCGGGAACCGAACTAATGCCAAAGTGCAGTCCACATGTTCGTAGAAGACGACACATAATAAAGCCGTGAGACATTTAACCCACAAATGAGGTTTCCTTGTTTTTAGGTTTTAATATTGTTACTATTGTATACTACTGTCAAGCTGTTCAAAGCATGTGTGAACCAAATGCTATACAGAATATGAATCAAACCTTGATATTGATCCATCGAATAAATACAGAATAGTGCTAGTTAAACATCGTTTTTTCACAGGGTTTCTCTCCTTTACCCAAAAAGCAAAATACATCAAGTACATTTTGCAGCTCACGAAACAATAAAATCTGTTTTGGTAGAGGCAGAGACGTGGAAAAACGCGCAAAACAACAGTTTTCCTGACTTATTCAGTGTAACAACACCCGCATAACAGTCTGCTCAAACAGCTTGATGAGATGAACAGGATTGAACGTTCACAACTAATGTCGTTGCATCCGGAGCTTGTCGTTTACGACGAGAAACTGAAGTGCTGCCACACAAAATTGAACCCTGACGGAACGCAGAGACAGCTCGAGAACCCGGAGACCGATCATCGAACGCATTACCCGACACCACTCGCCTCCGGGAACCAATTTGTCGGGTCACGTGTCACGGACGCGGACAGGCGACTAGGGCGAACACCGCCGCGCTATCCAAACATCTGACGGCCGTCCGCCGGGGCTGACACGCTGACGCGCGCCCTGACACGGAGCAGTGCCGCTCGAACACCGCACTCGCGTGCAGGCGGCCGCCGTTTTTACCGGCCGACGTGCCATGGGCGGCGCGCCGGCTCGTCGGACAATAGCCGCCGCGGCCGGCTGCCGACTCGTGGTTCTTGTCAGCGGCAGCGGCGACGGCCCGTCCCGGCGCAGACGTATACAAAATATGAATCACGATCTGGCCGCGTCTGGGTCCCGCCCGTAAATCATCGGTTATTGATGAGTTCCGGGCAAAACCTCGGGGTGACGGCAGCGAAAAACTCGCGTTCCACTTCAAGTGGGCCGGCCCGCGACTGGAAGCAGCTTGCCAGCCTCCCGACTGGCAGGCCGGGCGGAACGCATGCCGCCTGGTGACAACGGCGGGATTTGAATCAGATGCGCGGCTCCGAGCTCAGGCTGGGACCGCGCAGAGCCAGGCGCGGGCACACAGAGGAAACTAAGCTGGTGAACGTGAGCAGATCAGAATCATGTAGATCCGACCGCTTATCAGTAACGAGCCACTCGCGGCGTCAGCACTGTCCAAATAAGCGTACTAATCTGCACTGAAACCGCCTCTGAACTGCGAGGCCTGTGCGTGCCCCAAACGGACGGTTTCACCCGGCGCTTTGTGTCAGAACTGCTCGCGTCCGGGCAGTTCCTCGGCTGTTAGGAGGGCGGCGCCGTCGGCGCGGCTGCCCAAAACTGTGAAACAGCGCAGTAACCGGGTTCGACAGCCACGCGGCGCCGGCCGATGAATCAGCTGGCCGCGCGGGCGGCGCGCCGGCTGACCGGGACGGCGTGAATTAGTGCCAATATCGCGCGGCGGCCGCCGCGGCGCCGCGGCGGCCGTCTGCGGTCGCCGCGCGCCGCCGTTCCCGGAGCCGGCGAGCTGCGGCCGAGCTGGGGCGGGCTGGGGACGGGCGGGAGCCGAGTGCTGGTCAGCCGCCGGGCCGCAGGTGGTCTCCCGGGGGCCGCCTTCAATAATGTCGCCGTAATCCTGTTTACGGCCGTCGACGTCTGCGCCGCCGGCGGTGGCGACGGCGGCGGCGGCGGCGGCGGCGGCAGAGGTAAACAGTGGCGCCGGCCCGTGCCACTTTCGACCGGCCAAGATGGGCCGCACGTGCCACCTGCGGCGTCTCAGCACGGCTGCGGGGCCGTGAGACGTCCACGGCAACTGCGCGCAACATCGTGCACCCACTCAGACGCAGAGCCAGCGTGAGACAGTCTGACAAAAGGCCGCTCCGGGAGCCAAGCAGAAAAGGACAGCGCGTGTGCGGCGAGCTCCATGCGCACCGCTGCAGGCTCGGCGTGCCCGGCTACGGCAGGCCGCGGCGTGCACGGCCGCGGCACGCCGCAGGTCGGCCGCGGCGAGGCGCGACGACGCAGCCTGTCAGCACGTGAGCGCTTGGCACCGGTCCCGACCGCTGGCGCCGTCCCAGCCACCTCATGTCGACACCTTATAAAACCGACGAGCCGCGCGGTGACAATGTTTGGCTAGCGCTGTTTCCTCGTTGGAAAAAGTCGCCTGATCACGCGCCGGCAGATGGTCCAATTGTGGATGAACTGGAAGCAAATATGGCAAGTGAGGGCCAGTGAAGCGAGTAAATGGCCCGTATGACGTCCGAGATTCTGCGTCTTTCGATAAGATATCTTAATATATCTTGTAAGATATCTTATAAGATATCCGTCTTTCGACGGATATCATCAGCGACTGGAAAGCGGGGGGGGGGGGGGAAGGGGGAGATGTTGGGTTGGCCCAGCTCCCCTGGAGCGTTTTGCAGTCTCAGCTGCAGGATGTTCGTGAGTGAAAAATTGCCTTTTTTGCAATGACATCTGAGGCCAACTCCATCACGTCATCTTGTAGTCCCCAGCCCCCATGCACTGCGCAGACCCAAAACGGCGGGTGACAAGAACATGGGTAACGCCGAGACAGCATGACGGTTGATGTAAAATCGTCATCATCGTCACCCTTTGAGCACGCGTTCGCTCTGCCTGCGATGCATCAGACGTCCGATCTCGCTGAAACCTCCCGCCGTTCCGGCGGCGCTCTCAGAGACCGCTGACAGCCGTCGGCCGCCGCCTCGGGGCAGTCGTTCGACGCCTCTCCTCTCCGAGACAAGAGCGCAATGAAACCGGAGACGCCGGCGGTTCGCGCCCTTCCGCCGAGTTTCACCGGCGGACAAAAACCGGAAACCGGAGAGCAGGCATCCAGAGTTGGCGACAGTGCAGTCGCCCAGGTCGGCAGACGCCGGAACAAAGATTCTTCTTTTATAATCCCGAGCTGCTTATGACACGGCTTTCCTAATGTCACCAACAGATTAGCGCGATACGGTGCATTCCGCCTTGCGCAAGAGCTCAGTGCGAATCCTATTCCCGGCATCTGCGTTTTACGCGACCTACAAAATAAAGGCTGTTTGTAGATTTGCAATGGCCACTCTCCAACAATTCTGTCTGTAAAGCGCGATGAAGAAACAAAAGCCATTTCAACATCCTAAAAATTCTAAATACGAAGAGCAGCAAGGGTTTACTGGCGTGGTGTTCCCAAGAACACCCCCCCCCCACCAACAACGTCCGGAATTCCTCGGGGCTGAGAAATGACCCCTTGGCTGTGGCAGCCGGCTTCTTGCGAAGGCATGTTGCAATAAACGGCACCTCACCCCCGCAGCGCCGGCCCCATAATTCTTACACCAACTGCGAGATAAATGGACTACAGTGTCCTGAAAAATTGGGCTGCAAGAGATGAGCCGAAAATTAATAAACTCGGTGCGGGTCGAAGCCGCTTTGTGCCAGAACCTGCTTGGAAAGATTGGAGTAAATTAATCTGCCTTTTCCAAGCAGGAGTCAATCAATGCTGTGTGGCATCCTATGAACCAAAACTAATGTGGGGTGAATCGCCTTTTCAGTGCATCGTTCGGGTCATCTTGCCTTTTGTCTGAAGCCATTGCCAGAACACGTCTTGGGAAAAAACGGGATTTTTACGCCAAAAGGCCATTCGAGTTCCCTCATTCTTCGAACCGAGCGATGCACATGCCGACATTAACCAAAGCGCTACACGGTAGCCAGCTTTCATTTCCCTTATGGCTTGCTGCGCCAAATCGGACATCATTCCTCATGATAACCAGAGTGTTTCGTCGATTTTTCACTATTATGCGGACCCGGTCGTCGTCAGCCGACCGTGGACGAGGCAAATAATAAGCTGAGGGGAAGGAGGCGGACGCTGACGACGGCAGAGAAATTACCGAGACGACCGAAGCCGTGATGGATGCAGGGGAACGCCAGCAAATCCCCGCCATGGCGGCCACCCATAACAAGAGCGGCAACATGCGGACAATGAACAGAGCTGAACGGTCACGGCAGCAGCCGGCGGGTAATAAACTGGCACAGACTGTACGACGGAGAGGCCACCGAATCGATCGCGTACTTCCTAACGACATAGCATGCATGGTTTGCTGAATTTGGAAGCATACGTGACGCCCGAATTGTTTAGTAATACTGAGCAATGACTAACCATACTGATACGTTCTCGCAGCTGGAACGAACCGGTCAGTCGCAGCGGTCGCTGCAGCGACGTGGCGCCTTTCGCAGAAACGGCCGTTTCGTTGTCTGAATCATCCGAACAGAGCCGGCATCTCTGCTCCAGCCACTTCTCCATCCGTCGTTGGTCGCCGCCGCAGCGCTGCGCGCACAGCCGTGGCGGCGCGACTCGCGCGCTGTCCGCGGCTGCCCGTGTCCGGCGGCGGTCGGCTCTGTTTGTCCGTCGTTTCTCGACGGTCCGTGACGGCGCGCCGTTGAGTCAGCTGGGGAGGCGCCCGGGAGGCCGCGCCGGGACCGACGGACCGCGGCGGCGACAAGGCGGACCGGAGGGAGACAGGGAGGGGAAGAGAAGGGGAGGAAGAGAGAAAGTACGAGATAAAAGTATTTTTAGAATGTGTGTTCGAAGAAAATTAATGAGAAGGGTATCCGAGTGCAGAATAATCCCAAATGCACGGGCCGTATCCTCTTCGGAGAAAACTAATGAAAAAGGAATGCTCAAAAGCATAAGTAATGCCAAATACAAGGACCGTGAGATGTCTGCTGACAAGACTCCTGGTGCAGGGAGAGTGATGAACATGAAAACATATCTCAATCACGCGCGCGGACGTCCCAACACCAAAACCTCAATTCAGTAGCATCAGTCTCCCATCTCTCTCCAGCCTTTGTCATGCTGGTGACGGCACCAGATTGTGGGCCCTCGCAACATTCTCCAAAGACTGCGCAGCATGACTGACGCGCGCAGGCATCGGGCCGCTGGTAAAAAGGAAACTGCAATGGAGGTCAAATCCGCGCGAGAGCCGCTCGGGGCCGGACGTCATAGATAGGGCGTTTTTGCCACCCGCCACTCACTGACGTCGGAGACAGTGGTCAGATCGCCGATAGCGACAAAACAGGCGCGGCTGACAGCCGATGTGGCGCTATCGACGCTTGGCGCGTGTCCTCCGCCTCCAGATGACAGCCGAGCCGAGCCGACAGCGGGGAGAGGGCAGCGCGACAGGGAGAGAGAGAGAGAGAGAGAGAGAGAGAGAGAGAGAGAGAGAGAGAGAGAGAGAGAGAGAGAGAGAGAGAGAGAGAGAGAGAGAGAGAGAGAGAGAGAGAGAGAGAGAGAGAGAACACAGAGCACGACAGACAGCGCAACATAATCTAGCAGGGCAGGACACCTGAACAAAGAAGAGCAGAGCAGAACGGAGCACAGCACAGACAGCTGAGAACAGAGCGGACGGCTGAGTCAGTGCCGCCGGGACCCAGACGGAACTGACAGCAGGAACTGTCTGACAAAAAAGGCGGAACCGCAGAGGACGCGGCCACACCTATCGGAGTCAGGACCACAGCCGGACCTGGAAGATCCGGCCGTGCCGGAAATGGCGGATCCGGGATCCGGAATCCGGCTAGGACAAGACGCCCGTCGAGGCGATCCGCCGGCCAACTTTGACCAAGTTGCGATTCGGCGCAGTCGCCGGGGGCAAAACAGCGCCGACCGCCGCGGCCCGCCCGACGGACAGCGGTTCTCCATTCGGCCAGCCTCCCCCGCGGAGAAGAACTTCTCCATTTGCGGGCCGAGCCGAGTCTGCGACCGGTAAACTTGTTTCCCGTATCTGACGACGGTAATAATTTTATTATTCTGGCGCTTTTCAGTCGTGCCAGATTGGTACGAGAAAAACCGGCGGCGCTGTCTCCCATTTCCTTTCGGAACTTCTTCTGCCATTATTTAGTTGATTTTCCTTGGAGGAAGCAGACAGGCTGAACGGATTTGCGGCAAACAAAGTTGCCGACGGGGAGCCCGGACTCGGAAGGCACCGATATGTCAGCTATAGACAGAATTTGTGTCCGATGAAAAGAAGCATGATAACATCCACCGTGCAGGAAGCGCGGAGATACGAGTCTTTTGGGACTCCGGTTTCTCTGCTACTGCGTCAAATGTACACAGAACACGAACCAACGTTTGTCGCTGTTCGGAGAGAGCGGAACACGACGCAAACAGAAACGGCAAAATCCCTCGAAATGCACCACAGAATTCTGCGAAGACTACGCCACAGCATCACCGCTTTATATAAGACGCGCGGCATCCGCTTTCCCAGTTCCGAGAGACGGTTCCATTGACAGCGGCTGGATTGTACGGCGAGCATTCACCGCTCGTGGCCTCGAGCGGGCCCGTAATTGCCGCCGCGTCGGTACGGCCTCCCGGCGTCGGCGTCGACGGCGCCCCGACGCCCGTCGGCACTTGGAGGGCGTGGCCGGCTCTGTTGACATTGAATCGCCGCCAGGGCCCGACGCGAATACAATAGGGCCACAACAGGCTGCGACGCCCGCGGCCAGGCGTCGTGTTGTCTGACACAATGTTTTCGCGCCGGCGTTGCCGCTCCTTTGCTCCGACGGTGCGGCGCCGCGCGCGCGTGGGACGGCGTCGCCGGCGACGCGCGGTCCCGGGCGCTCCTCGCCGCAGGACGGCGACGGATGGAGCGGCCGCGTGACCTGCGTGCGGGCCCGCAGTCGGCCCCCGGTCAGAATCGGCCGGCCCGAGCGCAGCGCCATCTATGATCGCCGAGCCGAACTGCGAAGGACGACGCCGGCGCTGCCCGGCGCCGCCCTGGGCCGCACGCACTCGGCCGACAGCGGCGCCCATAAACAAGCGGTAACGACGCGGCGGCCGTCGCCGGAGCCGCCGCCGCGCCAGATGAGTTACGCCGGACAGATAGCGCGCTGACCGATTAAGCGGCGTCGCGCAGCGAGCGCGCGCAGAACGTGACGTAGCCGCTGATTTCTGGCGGCCGCTATTTCACCTGGCCGGAAGAGGGCGCGACGGCGGCCGCCGGCGCCGACGAGCTACTGCCGCGCCTGCTCGATCGCGGAGGCGCTCTGCATCCCCGGAGAAGGATGGCGGGATTTCCCGTCGTCACTCGGGAGGCACGAGGCGATTCTGCCGCTCTGGAGGCGGGCGGGACGATATGCCATTATCTGGCCGACGGCAGGACAGCGGGCCATTCCTGACGACGGATGGGACGGCCGGCGTTTCCCGGCGCGACTGAGGCCGGCCTCGCTTCGGACGATGGTCGATGCCGCTCCGACTCTCCCGGACGCCGCCCAAGTGGTCCGCTGCCATATCAGCCAGAAGAGATCGGGACGGAGGGAACTGGGGCGGGCAAGTCCTTCTGCCAAAGTCGGACGAGTCAGGATCGGAGGGATGCGGAACGCCTGGGAATACCTCGACGCATATTTCGATGACAGTTGTTCATGCTGTTCCTCAGGGAGCGTCTGCAAGGGGTCAACGTCCAGCGAACTACTCCCATAACTGTCGCTCGTCCCGCTCATAGCTCGACTGCGACATGACCTATCCGAGGTAAGGAATGGTTCGCGCAAATTGTTCCACGAACGCCCGCCGGCGACAGCGTAAATCGGCCGGTACGTTCAATTTCCGCCGACGGCGTCTGCCACTCGCTGGACTCAGGCGGCGACGTTCGCCGTAGCTCGGGCGTGGTCTGACCGTGTTCCGGGGCAGAGTCCGGCTTCGCAGCGGGCTCTGTCAATCTGGTGACCGCCGAACTCGAAACTACCGCGAACTGCGTGAACTTGGAACGAGCGCCCGCACTTGGCGGCGCGGCCGGGCCCGCTAACTTGGCTATTTGACCTCCTGCATTTGCAGCGCAGTCGGCACGGCTCGACGGCAGCGACGCACGCGTCACGTCGACGTCGATTTTCGTGCCGTCGTTGGCACCGACGAGCCGCGGGAAGACTCATGAGTGGAATTTGGCCTCAGTCCGGGAGGAAGCAAAGTCCGCCCGCATACGGAAGAGGCCCGCCCTCCGTGTTCCAGGAACAAAAGCGAAGCAGCCGTGGCTTGTTAACCTGTCCGTGTCATATTCAAAACCCCGGCTTAACAGGACGCAGACCGGACAAACCAGACAAACCGGTCCCGTGTTCCACACCAGCGCCAGCCACCGCTGCCCCGGCAGTTCAGACCCGACCCACCACTGATCCGCCACCACAGCGGACCCACCAGTCACGCCTCTGACTCTCAGACCAAACCCACCACACACCTGGCACCGCGGCAGACCAGAGCCGCCAACGGCCTCGCCCGCCGCGCTCGGCCGTTGGCCCGACCGGCCGGCCGGTGTACTGTTTGCTTCACGCAGATACCTGGGCGGTAATCTTCCGTGGCTGCACGCGCGGCTGGCACGCACGAGCCGGCGCGGCGCGCGCGCGGCCGTCCCGCGCCGCGGCGCCCAGCTGGCGCGCCGCCCAGGAAACGCGCGGCGAAACACGCGGCGCACGGCCGGCGGCGGTGAGTGGCCGCGGAAACACACGAAACACACCGCCCGGCCCGGCGACGCGAGAATAAACACGGCAGCCGCCGCGGGCTCAGGTGTGGCGGGACTGGCGCGTATGGAAAGACGCTGTCCTAGTTGTCTCCTGGGCTGGGTATGCAGAAAAGCTTATGTACGTATTGGCGACGTTTTTCGTTTATTCTCCTCCATGAATGAAGAAAGTCATGGAGAGCCGAATTAATGACGAAGAGATTTAAAAGTGGAAGCTTGCAAATCTGGCCGGTGCTCGGCGCACTCAGGGGACTTTCATTAAAAAGTTTTCATCTACGCGGCATGGCACAGTCGAGGCTGAGCTCGTTACCGCCATCTAGCCTCGCGCGCCGGAGCTGGGTGGGAGAACACCGCCACTGCAGCCAAGAGAAAACGACACGCCGCGGGGGCGCGGAAAATATGGCAGCAATCTGTATCCCGGAGGCTAATTAGATTAACAACGCGCTCCGACAAAGCTCGGTAATTACGCAGCAATGCTGGCGACAATTACCAACTTTGCAGGCGGCCGGGTTTGAAAACACGCTCGCCAAATTATGTTAGCCATCCGGCCGGTCGACGCGGCGCGGCTTCCGTCGACGTCGACGGGCTGCCGTCGGCGACGGCGAAAGTTGGCGGCGGGCGGCGCGCGAAGGCGACGGTCACAAGCCGAAGCCAATGGGAGCTGTTCAAAGGGCGGTCGAGGCGTTTTCCTCAGCGCCAATGTCGCTCAATAAGGACAGGTCTGCCCGGAGCACGCGAGCGACGTTATTAATTTAATGCAGAATGGCCTCCTCCTGACAAGGGCTGCAATTCATAAGATTGGTTTCAGTCTAATCTAGGCAGAAATGAGCATGTTCATGCCAACGGCGAGATTATTGCCTCAGATCCTGTCGTAACGCTGGCCATGAACGCGGCTCTAGTCTGTATTCCCGACTCGTAAACATTGACCCTTTCTGCCTGCGAACAGCCTGTTTCCCGGAGCGCGATATGCTTTATCCGGAGAGGGTGATTCGTTCGCGACTTCCATTCTATGCCCCAGCAGCCAGGCAATTTCCCCTGATTCAACCCCCCGTATAAATTCATGCCTGGCGAGTGAGCGTTGTGCCCCGCATAAAATCCGTCCCGCCACCTTATAAAAAGGGTCATTATGCAAACGGGCCGGCGCGAGCTCTCCGGACGCGGAGGTGCCCTCCTGGGTCCGGCACGTGGCTCATAAACAGCGGAGCGTCCCGCTGCTGGAATAGTCGCGCCGGCGGCCGAAAACGCCCGCGGGCGCGAACTCGTGTCAGGAACGGAGCGGCGGTGCGACAGTGACAGGTTTACCGGGACGCAGCGTGCCAGTTTACAGAGGGTGGCGAGCTCCCTCCCCGACTGACTGTTTATCATTCGCCCTGGCTCCCATTTGTCTCGGAAACAATATTTCCAGGAATGAAGTCAATTAAGAGTTACTGAAGCATCCATAATCAACTGCAAATGGAGGGAAAGGTTACACTCTTGAACATTAAATCTCCTGTCAGAACCCAAGAAGGGTGGGATGCTGTGCGGAATTATAATCGGGTGCGGATGGCAGAGGAATGTGAATATCCAAATGTGTCAGGTATTTCAGTTTCGTCACATCCCTCGGTAATGCACTGTGGAAATGGCGATGGTGCATTGAGGGCCACCAGTGTTGCGGTCATTTCTCTCCAGACACGCATGTAAAACCGCAGCGTGTCTGCGAACTGAAGACATTGCTTGATACACTGGAATGACTGCGAGACGTTACGCAGGGTTCTCCGACAAAACCATGAAAAACGTGCATTTCCAGGACCCGGGTACTGGAGCCTGCGGCCTCATTCGCTGCGCGCCACGCACAGAGGAAGGCCAGATTAAAACAGCAGTGCCTGGTTAGCGTGATAATGTGAACGGGGATTTCTTAATTGTGCTGCATGGTGACTTACACGCATTAACCCGGTCCCGCCTGGGAAGTGTCAAATAGTGCCCTCTCGGTTTTTCTTGAATAACTTCTAAACTGTTAGAATCAGCGCAACCAAATTTTTAGTACCTATTCATCGATCAGTTTCACACATTTTGACATCAAAACCAATTCCACGCTAGGTCAGGCCATTGAGATATGTCGTCATAAATGAACCCTTGCATGCATGTTTTCCCCTCTTCGGGCGGTGGCGCGAAGGTGCTTGTTTTTTTATAATATTCGCGAATATAACACATACATTATCTGGATTTAAGTGGGACATGGTCACAAAAGGATATACAGCCGTGACACGTCAACATTATAGATAATGCTAAGTCACATGCGTAATGACAGTTGGACTGGTTTGCATTGCGGGTGACGGAATTGGTTGCCGCTGACCTTCCACATCGTTCAACCCGGCCAGCAAATCCATATGCGTCTCTTAGCAACGTTCACCAAATGCAACGTGAGGTCATGTCAGGTCGCGTCATAGGTAGATGTCAAAACGAAGTGAAATACAACATTGCCTGAGGAAGATCGTTCATTAGCAGCAGAGAGCAATTCCTCTTCCTAGTCCAAAAAATGATATCTTTTGTGACCTGGCTTGACATTGACCCGATAAAGAGCAGACAACGCAGATTTAATTATCACAAGATGTCATTTCGGTTTGTACTTGACAGAGCTAAGAATCCCGGCGGGAAATCATTGCTCTTTGGCATGAAGAGTATTGCAACCTTGTCTGACCTGACCTGGACTGACCTTAACTGAATGAAAAGCAGAAAATGCAAGACCGATTATCAGGAAGTTTCACTTCCGACCTTTTGTTCCGTGGATCAAAACGGCTCCTAGTAAGTATAGATCTTTGACAGGTAAAGTAACACCAATATTTCACCTGGCCTAAGCTGACCTTGACCCAACGTTTTTTACATTTTGGCACGCTTCCGATGCAGAAAATGGTAGCCTTTCATCTGATACCCAGTTGACGACTCCAAGACCAGTATTACCGATGATATGATGCACGAACCGAAGGCAGTTTTTCTGATGTCGTGTTATGTGCTTGACATGTGACGTCATCAGTCACGTGACCGGGGATAACATAGTATTTTCTGAACTGCAAGACTCAGAGCTATCGATTGGTGGTAGAACGGTTCAGATCCGACGGTTAGATACTAAGATAGCACGGGGGTGCCTTTTCTGACACCCCCAGGCAACCGCGGGTACAAAAGCACGCCCGGCGGTGCCGGGTTAAATAAGGATCTCTATGCACAGAGGCACGGACGGTTGGATAGTCGTCACTTTTTACAGCTTTATAATTTGCCTTCAGTGACGTGTCCAGGAAAGGGGAATTACTAATTGTACCATCTCTCATAATAAACCTATATAATAAACCTATATATTCACAAAACCATGTGATGTTGCATGGATTGCGCGAAGAATCGCCCATCTGTTAGCGCTCCCATGTTTCTACGTTCATGCTCTTGAGCCAGTGACGGCCAATGTCAGCAGCTGAAGTTATTACAATGACCGGTAGATGGCGCACAAGAGACGGGAACCCGACGGCATTCAGCATCACGATGGGGAGACGATGCTCCTAGGAAAGTCGCCTCTCCGTGCTCACACTTGTCACGAAATCACTGCGCAATGAATTTTTGAGATAGAGAGGTTCTGCGTGCAAAAGAGGGGACATAAGATCGCCGATTATCATGGGGAAATTTTACAGGCGCCTTATGACGATGCGCGGAGCAAACTCTCAGGAACTCGCACAAAAATCGACTCCGCAGAGAATACTAGCAGGCAAAATGAAATGCCTGCACGGCGTTCGAAACTGCATATCTAGATGACATCTTACACTACGCGATTGGAATGCAAGGGCCTGAATGAGAGCGAACGGTGTTTTTGAAACAGATCCATATCCTCTTTTATAGTCCCAAAAACCTTTTTAACGTCACCTTTCTCTTCAAGACGTTTTTAATCTCGCGCCGCCATAGTTTGACTCGGAGCCGGTGCGCGCCCGACAGCGTCCATCAGGGAGATCGTCCTTGCCGCTCTATTGCATGACCGGGATGCTTTTACAGAGCAGATATCGGAACGGGCCGCATCAGGTTCGGCTTGGTTTCCGGTCTATTCAACCGGTGAAACCAGTCGCAACGTATATTCACTGGATGCAGAGTCAAATAACGCCGGCATCGTGTACCATTAATGGCGCAGAAGAGAATGCCGTGCCTCAGGTTCGAATGTCGGGCGACTTGGTGTCTCTAAAAGCAGCTTTCCTGCTTTTTTTGTACGAAAACAGCATGTCCTTTAGTTTTTCCGACCTGCTTGATATCACAAACACGACGGCATCGTTAAGAAATGCGCGAAACAATACACACCACACCGTTAAGTACACAATGGGAGATAATTTACATTGCTGAGAGGTAACGGAGCACGACATTAAAAGCTGACTTGAAACAGAGCATGCATTGGTGTAATAATCTAAATCGGATAAGGCATTCAGAAAGGTTCATCTAGTGTAAGGTGTTGCTATCAAGCGTCCCCACGACAAACAATGGTTGATTTTTGTTGTTAATACTCCATTCCAATCTAGACAAACAAGTGAACACCGTACCTGTCATTCTTGCGTCACGGCTTTCCTTCGGGAACCCAAACGATTACGACATGAGATATTTCCACTCTCTTATAAAAAAGCTCGAACTAACATTTAGCTGCCGGAATATTGTTCTCCAATTCATCAAACTTTTCCGGCCCTTGCTGGCCGTTCCTCCGTGGGAGTTAATAACACCACCCGTCCCAGACTGATGAACTGCACCAAAATAATCTTCCGCCGGGCGCCGGCGCGTACCTCCCCATCAATCGTGCGGTATTAGCCCGTTTTGACAGTGGATCTCCCCCGGCGGCCAGCGCTCCACAAATTACAGAGTCGTGTCGAGTTCGGGCGTGAGGGGTGCATTAGAATGCCGACGGCACTGCTAGGTCGGCCCCCTGGCGGCCGGCGACGCCACCGGCAAGGGGACGCAGCAAGATTTACGACCAGAAATAATGAAAAGAAATATTATGATAGTCTGCCCGTTTCAATTAAGCGGCGGCGAGCACTGAGTCCGGGGAGCCGGCGCATTGTGTGGCGCCGATTGCGGCGGTCCTCCGCCATTGTGGTGAATTAGGATCCCATTTTAACGTCACTGAGACCGGCACAATGCATAACCGGAGCGGCGGAGGGGACGACTCTCGGGGCGGCGTACAAAAGCCTCGGCCGGCGCCTCTGCAACGAGCGCGGCGCGCCCGGCCCGGCGTCCGGCCGGCCAGCCGATCAGACACGGCATCAGTCACGGCAGATCCGTCACGGCACGGCCAGGCGCGCGCGTCCGGAGGCCGTGCTCGAGCGCCGGAACGTCTCCCGCGGGCCGCGGCGGGCGTAGTCGGCCGTGGCGGGCCGGAGCACGGCGCTCGGCGGCGCCCGTGACGACTTCTGATCAGGGGACGGCGAGAGGGACCGAGGGGACGGCACCGGCCACCGGCGCCCCAGCGCCGGCGCCACTTACGGCGACGTCATCACTATTGGTTTGCCGCTAATGACCAGCGGCGCGGTCATGGTACGCCGAGGGGAGGCAGCTGCTCGCTCACATGTTCAGAGATCACGCTCAGTTCGCCGATCACAGACGAAGATAACGAGCTTACTTTGGGACTTACATTTAACGGGAATGTCACCTGCAACACTCACAAAAATGCCCAACTCTGGAACGCCACTGCCTCCGCCGCTGCCGGCGCTCCTCCCGTTGGTCCGGCCTGGTGCCGCGCCTGCTGCTCAGAAGTGGCCCGTCATCAAATCAACTAATTAAATCAAACGAATCACTCCCCGGGGGAAGATCCATTAGCCGGAGGGGGTTTGTACAGGGCGCCGGGCCGGCCGCTCCGCTGATGAGTCGGTCTGGCTGGCGGGCGCTGCTCACCACTCACACAGCCGGCACCGGGGCAAACTTCACCGCCTGGTGATGACCCCCCCCCATCTCCCCCTGCCGACGAGCGGTGCTGACACTGATCAATTTCACGGCGCCGGTGACTGGCCGCCGACGCAGCGGGGACGTGGTCAACTGGAGAACTAGGTTTGTTTGGGGATACCGTGGTCAGTGTTGACACGAGGTCAAACCAGGTCAGGCTGGGACCGTGAGAGTTCAATATACGATCGAGATATGGTTAAACATGCCGAGAATAACCGGAGGACAGATGAGTTCACGACACTGCCGGTCTCTGGGCGGCCATATCGCGGAGTTGCACGGCACGGTCAACATGTAAACATCCTCCACCGCTATTGGTTTCATGCCTGAGGCCCAATTACGTCATATTTGCAACATCTGGCTGCCGGGATCAGGATCCGTGCAACAAGGTACACTTGGCATGAACTTCGACTCCAGTGCTTCCCACGTCAACAAATCTGGATTAAAAATATCCGAAAACAAAATATCCTGGTCGGTAAAACTTGAAATAAAAAGCCTACAAAATCCCTCCCGTATCCAGAGCAGCCAACACAATCCCATTAATGTGACGAATGCCCCACTGCGTCGCTCTGGACTGGACAACAATACAATTAAAATCGCTTAGTCGCTTGCAATTTTTAGAGACCAGACTGCTTGGGAAAGGCATCGCCCACCTGATCAACTGACGGCAGTCAGCCTTAACCGGCCGAAAATCGTGTGTTAGACCCTGCAAGTCTCAGTATTCCCGACTCGTCTCTGGCGGAGGGCTCCGGTCTCGAGTTTCGCCACGTGCCTCTCGAGAACCGCAGGACATCGGGTCTGGACTCTCAGAAGTAAACAATCCGGCGACGGTGGGAATTATCGCCGGAAGTCGCCGATTCGGCTGAGCTGGTTAGCGGTTGTTGTTCTGGCTTCCTCTCGAGAAGTTTGTCCACAGCTCTGATGCCAGCCGGATGTAATTTTTCGGCTCGCGAGATGAGCGCATCACCGCACATCACAGCGCGCCGCGAGGGCCCGAGGAACCGAGGAACCCAGAGAACCCAGAAAACCTCCCCACTCCTCACACATCTGTCACGGAGGGACGCCAGCTCAGAGGCGGCCGTGCCGCAGACCGCTTACCTGGCGAAGAGCAGTGCGGCCGGCGACGCCTGCTGGAGTGGCGGCGGACCTCCGGCCCTGGCGGCCACCTCGTGGCCCCAGGTGGCTGCCAGGCCGCGCGGCGCGGCCGCCTCGAACGCGTCCACGCTGCCGTAGAGCTGCGGCGCGCCGGCCGGGTACACGCGGTGGCCGTCGGCGCGCTGCGGCAGGCGCAGGTGGCGCGGCCGCTCCGGCACCGGCGGCTTGAGCGGCGCGGCGCGGCGCGCGGCGCTCTCGGCCGGCCAGCCCGGCTGCGGCTCGGCGCCGGCTCCGTCCGCCGGCCAGTGCTGCGAGCGGCGCCGCGCCGCCTTGGCCGCGGCCGCGCCGTTTTCGTACAGGTCGGACCGCGGCCGGCCGGCGCTGACGGCCGGGCCGGCGGCGAAGCCCGGCTGAGACGGCTGCAACATCTGGAAATGGGGGAGAGTGGCGGTCAGCTGCTGCGTCTGGAGAAACAGACCCCGAGCAGAGAACACTCAGCGGAAACGTCTGCCACACGAACGACGGACAACGGCGGGCAAGCGCTGGGTATTACGGGACATTACGGGCACAAGGGCAGAACAACCGCGTCCTCTGCCATAAAACGGTCCATTTCACGGCCACAAAAAGGCCCCCTAACGCGCCACGGCCTGAGAAAGTTTAGTGTGTCTTCCCACAAGATCAGGAATCAGTCCACTATTCATGACCAGGCAACTATGAAGGACTGCTCCATCCTCGGGACTGGAGCGCAGATAGTGACGCCAATTACCCAGCGCCATTGTCGTGACTGATCTGGCGACGATGAGTGCGAGATTTTCGACGGCACGCGCACGTGTTGTGACACGCATTTGTCCGCGCGAATTAATCACCGACCGAACGAAAGAGAGCGATTTCGCCGCCACACCGCGCCGCCCATCGGAAGCCATGCGCTGTGCCTGTTCCCATTTGGCACCCAATCTGTCGGGGCGAGGCCGCCTTATCACTATCGCAGTACCACGCCAGCAGGCGGCGGCAAATGGGGGAAACCAGTCACAATTTCACGGCCGGCCGGCCGACCGTGGCCGGCGCAACGACCTCGGAGTCGCATCGCGGCAGGACGGCGTTACTTGGTGTGATTCCCGCCGTCCTGTACCCACGGCCGCGACCGAACTGATTTCCGGTTGTCGCTAGACTCCAAACGCCTACTACCGTAGTCACCGAGCTGGGTGCAGGTGGCACGCACACGGCACAGCTGGTCTGGGTGACTGACTATCTCGGTATAACATGCTTTGGTCGACTCGATGTCTAATCTCTTGCGGTTTGTAATTGGAGATGGATTATGTGATAAGGACTAGAACCGTTTACACCGTGCTTGATATATCGTGTTTTTTTATACCACAAACGGACCCTTTTGGCAATCTATCTTCTTAATTCACAGCCCTGGACTGTTTACGATATCTGTGTACGGATACCAAAAGTTTAAACACTTCCACAGCTTGTAGCGCAATACACTGCAAGCTGCAAAAACCATGAGACTCTTTTGTACACAAAGAAAGCCAGCCATCTCACTTCGTCACGGCACACACAACATGGCGTCTCAATCCACTCCGAACCGGTGCCGTATCCACTCCTCACGCAAACACGCTGTGAAAACAAAAACCGCGCCACAGGGCGCCAGGTAAATTTGGCGTGAAACCGGCGTCTGCTGATTTTCTGCTTCGGCAGGCGTGCACGGCGGGCGCAGCCAACGGAAGAGATCGTCGCTCGCGTCTATCTCTCAACCGAGGCGCCGCGCGCCCGAGGTCCCGTGGAAAAGGAAAACAGCCCGCCCGTGTTTGTGTGTGTGAGCGTGCGTCTGTGTGCCATGAATGTGAAGCGACACGCACGGATTGTGTCGCCGTTTGTTCAACAATCAGCGCGCGGCCGGTCAGGAATCGCTGTCCAAACACAGCGCGTCGTTATCAGCCTCCTCGCGGGGCGGCGGCGGCGGCGGCAGCGCGGAGGAGCCTGGAAAACAGGCGCACCGGCCGGCGACGGCCGCGGTTTAATCAGCAAAACTCCGAGCCGCGCCGCTGCTCCGGGACGGCGCGTCATCACCGGGCGGTAATCGCGGCCGGGGCGGCGCGGCGGCCGCCGGGCCGAGCGCTCCCGGCGGCCTGCAGCCAAAACAGTCTAATCACGAAGGCGACGCCGATGAAAGGGGTGCCGGGCGCCGCGCCGATGAGTTTCTGCAGAGGTAATGATGTCGGCCACAGGTGCGCCCGCGCTGGGCGGATGAGCCGCCGCCGCCGCCGCCGCCGTCGCGGGCAGTCGATATTGCCGCGTCGGAAACTGCCGCCGCCGCCGCCGCTGGACCCGCCGCGCCAGATTGTTTTTGAGCCATTGATTGGGGCGGGCATTACGCGATTGGACGCGGAGAGGCGAACGTCCGGGCCGGACTGAGACGGCCGGCCAGACGGCCGGACAGGCGGGGAGCGGCACCGCAGCCGTTCAGCCCCAGACAGGACCGCTCTCAGGCCGCCGGCCGGCGCAACTGAGCGCGGCCAACGGCCCGTGCCGCCGCCGCCGCCAGCCAGACGCTAAATCATCGCTCGCGACGGCCGGGAGGCGCATAAAAAGCTGCCGCCGTCCGCGGCGGCGGCGGCGGCGGCGCGGGCGGAGGACTTCCCCGCGACGGCGGCGGCGGCGACGGAAACGGCGCGCCGAGGAAGAAAGGCCGCTTTGATGGCCGACGATCAGCCGAGTATGACCGCTTCCGAGGCGGGCGGGCGGGCGGCCGCCGGAGTCGACCGGCGGCGGCGGCGGCGGCGGCGGCGAGTCGTACGCAGCGCCGCACCAGGAATTCAAATAACGCAGCCCAAATGGCAACAGCACGCCTGACGAATGACAAGACGACGGCCGGCGCGCTGTCCGCGCAGTCCGAGACCCTCCGGCGGGCGCCCAGACCTCGTGCCCCGCCAGCTGCCAGCCGCGACCGCCGACCAGGTCAAGGCCGCGCCGGATTGTTCTGCACGAGTGACCCATCAGCGGACGACCGCGCCGGGCCGGCAATCAGCCTCGTCCGTGACTCCCGTATTCAAATTAGCCGGCCTGGATCGGTTGCGCTCGTCGTGAGCCGAAATCGCCGGCGTTCGTGCCACTGCTCTGATGACCGGTCCGTAACGGCGAGGGTGGTGATGAGGGTCTGCGCGCGGGTCACGCCGGGCCGTTGGCAGACGAAGGCCGGCGCCTTTCGTCCGGTCACGGGCCGATGGCGGCGACTGATTAAGAGCAGAGCTTAAACGGTCTGCAGTTTGCAAGGCACCCAGAGCCTTGTGTTCTTTCAGCCTTCGCCCTTAGCTGGGCCGGTACGTTCCGGAATGTCTCCGAGACCCCATTGTCAGCTGAGCCGGACAACTCCAGAGTGCCTCCGGGGCTCTGACGTCAACTGGGCAGGACAACTCTGACGTGTCTCCGTCACTCCGTCGTCAGCTGCGCCGAACCGCTCCGGAATGTCTCCGACACTCCGCCGCCAGCTGGGCCGGGTCATTCCGGAATGTTTTCGACACTCCGCTGTCGGCTGCACCGAACCACTCTGGAGTGTCCCCGCCACTCCGCAGTCAGGCCGAGCCACTCTAAAGTGTTTCCGACACTCCTTCGTCAGCTGGAGCGGGGCGTTCCGGAGAGTCTCCGTTACTCCACCGCCAGCTGAGCCGGACCACTCCGGTGTCTCCGCCACTCCGCCGTCGGCTGGGCCCGCGCACTCCGGCGCCGGCCGTCTCCGCCGCATTGAGCGCCGCTCAGGACCGCCATTCAGCGCCGTCTCCACAAAGCGACAGCACAAAGCCGGCGGTCTGCGCCGGCCGGCCGGCCGCTTAATTCGCCAATCAAACGTTCGACGACGGTCGGAGCCGTGACCTGGCCGTCCCTCGGGAGCGGCGGCCAGGCGTCGGAACCGCCGCCGCCGGACGATCCGATTTATTGAGCCACCGGAGGCGGCGTAAATACCTGCAGTCGGCCGGCCGGCCAGGGACGGCGGCAGGGCGGCCGGCTGCCCTCTGACCCGGCCCACATCGGCCGCACCCTCAGCGGCCCGGCCGGTTTGAGGTGTGTCCCGCCCGGCATTCAGCGACGCTATTGTGTCGGCTGATCTGTCTCTGGATGTCCGTCACAGCCTCGACTCTCCGTCTGTTTCTCCCTCTCTCTCTTGCTCGCTCGCGCTCTCTCTTTTCTGCTTCCGTCCGTCTCTGTCCCTGACGATGTTAACCGTCTCTGTTAACTGTTAACGTCTCTGCCACCTGTTTCTGTCTCTGCAACTGTATCTACCTTTCTCCATGTCTCGGTCTCTGCACCAGTCTCTCTCGCTCTCTCTGGTCTCTTTCCCTTTCTTTCGTCCTCTTTTTCTGTCTCCATTTTCCGCCTCCACATGCTCTCTATTTATCTGCCTTTTCATCTCACCTTTCTTTCACCTTGTATATACCACCGCGCCGCTCCCGTTAACGGTCCTGGCACCCACTATTTATCTCCGGCATAATCACGCCTCTTTCAATACGCACAGCCCGCTCGGCAGCTGTTTGTTTTCGAACGTAGGTGTCCGGCACACCGTATCTACCCCTTCAATCAGACGGAGCGTCTAACCGTGCGTCATTTCTTCCCACATCGACGGAGCCGGCCGGCCGGCCGGCGGCCGCTGCTCCACTTTTTGTCGCGCACGGACGCTGTTCACACAGGGCAACTTCATTCCGGCGTCGGCGCCCAGCTGGTATTTGCCCAGCGCCGGCGGGCGGCGCTGGGCAGGCGTCCCACGGCGCGCGCGCGTGCGTCGGCAGCGCACACAGCCATCGCTCGTGGGCCGTCAGCGCGCAGCCTGAAGGCGGCCTCTCAGCCGGCGGCGGCCGGGCCAGTGTAGATCAGCGGCCGCTCTCGGCAGCTCCTGCCGGCCGCGCCCATGGCCCGGCCGCCGCTGGAGACGAGATGAGCGCCCGCGGCGGCCGGCGGCCGGCCGCGCACAGTCGGACGCCGCAGTAACCCAGTTCCCGGCCGGCGCCGCTCTTTATGCATACTAACGACACGCGTCGATAGGGAGAACGGCCGATTAGGGCGCGATCTACCGGCGCTGGCGCGGCGCTCAGGTGCGCGGCGCGCGCCCGGCAGCGGCGACGCTCGTTTTTTACCCGCTAATTACCGCGGCGGGCCGTTTTTGCCGCCGGTGCGCCGCCGCTCGTCTCCGGCCGGCGCGTCGGCGGCGGTCGCCGACAGTCGCGGCTTTTTCTCGGCGACAGCGATTGAGATAGTGTCGGGTCGCGGGGTGATTTACCGGGCCGACGTAAGGCCGTCCCGAGGTGGGGCCATTAACGTCACTTTCATCGGGCGATCGGCGGCGCCGGCGCCGGCCGGCCCGCTGACCCGGCGTGACCTTTGGCGCCTGGCGGGTCACCTGAGAGACTGGCCGAGAGCAGGGGCGGCCATTACGCGATATCTGATTAAAAGCCCCCGCAGACAGCCCAGCCATTACCTTTTGAGCTCCGAATCAAAGGCGAGATTGGAAATTACTAGTTATTCAGCGAGGTATCGACGACGCGATAAAAGCTGAGACAATGCGATGCCAGACTACAAAAACTCTTAGTCACCTATTGCATGCCGGTGAACGAGGAAGAGCCGTGAACTCTCAAATAGCTTTCGTCATAACCACTGGCCGCGGGGTGCACATCAAAGTTTCGAATTGCTTTCCAGTCGTATAACGACAAGGCACAACCGTAACGGTCGTTTGGTCGCTCACAAACATTGGCTTTAGTGCCGGTAGGACTCGGCGGCGCCGGGGCCAGCTTCAGTAGACAACAGCGCCGCTTGCGATGCGGTCGTAACGTCGGCTCCTTTGCGACGGGACTGTTGAGAAGCCTAGCAGCAGTTTTCCAGGACTACAAAGCACAGCAATCCGAGTAAATCAAAACAAACTTGACGACATGTGGTCTCCAAAGCTATGCTCGTGCCGAGACTACTGCAGAGGGTATTCGTGAGCACCCAGACTAATTAAAGTTAGTGGCGTCCAGGGCCACCTGTCAACAGACAACACACGTCCTAAAAGTCTAGAAAAAGTGAAAAAGATACTGGTGTTTTTTGGAAGAGCGCTACCTAACACGCGAGGAATCACGGTGAATGTGAGGAATTGAAACCGAAGTAATTTACGTCGCAATTCAGGCAACGAAATGAAATACAACCACTCGTCCGTTAAACGTAAGATAGACACTGATGGTAAGTGGATACCGCGCATGTTGCAATACATTTATCTTAATCTTAATTTTGCAAAACTGTTCGTTTGTATCTACTTATGGAGACACATACATCATCTGACATCACCACACACATCACTGGAAAAACATGTCATCATCCACACTAATGAACACGGAGGCACTCGGCTCCGGCCGCGGCACAGCGAGCCGCAAGGACGCGACCGAAGCGAGCCCCGACTCCACAACGGGCGTCCCCGAGTCAAGAGGGCGGCAGAATCGCTGAGTGGCCCGAACACAAGAGGTACCCCAAGCTCCGCAGGGGGACGCCGCCGGGCCTAATTAGGCACAAAGCGAAGAGGAGCCACGGCTATCAATCACGACTTGTACACGGCGCAATCAGCGGGGAGAGATCACCGAAAGGGTGAGAAGATGGATAGATTTGCAGAACGTTTCGTAATATCGCTTACTGGCGTCGTTTTCGCGTAATGACGCCGATCAATTTCTGTAAAGGGTATGCGGGGTTGTGTGCCGTGATACAAAGTAAACAGCTGGTTCGCACTCGAATTATTCTACAACCCCCATTAGTTTCAGGATTTTCAGTCTTTCAAAAAAAGAACGAATAAATCATGCTTGCATGTGGAATCCTCCACGTCGGCTCGCAACGTTCCACGCAACCATTGCTCATCAATCGCAAACCTTTCACGAACGGCGGCCCGAGTCGGCCAAGCTACTTAACCGCCTCGTCCAGGTGCCGGGCATCAATCAGAGAACGGCGGCAATCGCCAGTGGTGATCTGCGCCGAGTTGGCACCCTCCGGCAGGCATAAATCACGGCTACTTAGCCCCGGCCCCGCTCGCGCTACCACCGCCGCTGCCGCCGCCGCCGCCGCTCGGGTCAGGTCCCGCGCACGCGGCGGCAATATCGCCGATTGATTCGCATAGTTTGGCGGGGGCGGAGCGGGGGGGGGGGGATGTGAGTGCACAGGCCGCGCTGTAATTACTGCAGGCGCGGGGAGGGGCGAGGGATGGCCTTGCATGCGGAACATGCAGACGGACTCCTCGGAGAAGCGAGCTGATGTGCATTCGGGATGTGGCGGGGCTGCTCGGTGATGTGAAGTGAATGGCAAAGGAAAGGGAAGGAAAGGAAAAGGATGGTTTAAAATTAACGAAGGAAATAAGAAGTGACCGTGCGTCTAAAAGACCCAGAGAACTTAAAAAGTTTTACTCAAGTTAACGGTCGACTGGAAAACTAGGTTTAGTGGCGGATTAACCATTCTTACGGCCTTCAAAACTTTAAAGGAAATATCTTTTAAGAAATAGAAAACTGAAAGTACGTTATCTTCCAGAAAACAAACATAGCTGTTATACCTGCGTGGCAAGAACAGTCACCCATACATCTGCATACTGAGAAGTGAAACGAAGTGACGTACAACGAAAAATATACGGAAGGATCTAATTTTCGCAAGGAAGAACGTGTTGTGTTTTGAGGAAGCACCCGTTTAAGGACTTTACCGGCAGTGACTAACTTTTCTGAAGCGAAGGAAACCAAATGCTTTCGTTCAAATCGGTTGTTTGTTTATGAGCTCATATTGTTTTTAAACATTTTTAACGAAACTGTTTGCAAAAACTCATCAGTCTCGTTGCAGGCGACGTCGAGAGGCAAACAAGTCACAAAAAACGCGAACCATATTTACAACAACAGTGCTAAGGCCAAATTAGTTTCTTTCCAGACGTATTACTGGAATGACGTTATTTCAACCGTCGGTGGCGCCCTGGTTTGCGAACGTGATCTACTCCACCGCAACAAAGCCCGATCCAAACTCCTTCACAGATCAGGTGAAAACCCTCTGTATGTACGTGTGGGTTTGTGTGCATGTGATCAGCGATGAAACACCGCAATAGAGCACCTCCGCAGGGCGGACGCCAGTCTCATTAACGGCGAGCCCCGGTGTCCATTTATCCCTGTGTCCGCGTCCCCACGAACACCGCGACACGATAGCGCACACTCGCACGCGCACACGCGCCCGCTCACGCAGGCTCGGGCGCACACACGCAGGAACTCACCAGTGTTCTGGCGCGGTTCCTCATCGGCGCGGCGCGAGCACCGAACACACCCGTTCCCGAACACCACCTGCTCTCGTCTCTCTCCTCCCTGTTCTCGCTCTCCGCGTGTACGCTCAATGGTAATCTGCCGATTTATCACGGCGGAGCAGCTGTACTGACGCTCGGCGGCCGGTCCCGACGCTCCGGCGCGCACGCCGGACGTCCGCGACGCGACGCGACCGCGCGGCGCCACGCGACACCCCACGACACGGGCCCGCACCGGAAGCGGACGCGAGCGGAACAATACGCGGGACAGCCGGCGGCCAGCCCGCGGGCAGCGCTGCAGACCGAGACGGACCGCCGCCGTCACGTGACTCGGCCGGGCGGGCGCCGGCTCTCACGGCGGCCGGTCACGTGCCCCTGCAGACCACCTTCTCTCGGAGACGTAACGACTCGCCGCGTCCGAACGTGACACGGCATGTGACCCAGATTGGAGCGGACGGCCGGCGGCGGCGGAGGCTGTCCGGACGCGTTGTGAAATCCCCCCGCTCCCTGATTGCCCGGGCCTTTTAGCAGCTTCGGCCGTCATCGGAACCACGTGCCGAAGAGGTGCCAGGCGCGACGATAATTGTGTCAGCTCATCGTGCGATCGCGGCACTAAAACTCGACCCGCGCACGCACTAGCCGGGGCGCTGTGAAACGCTGGATGTTATCACCAAGAGGGCCGTTTCTCTGGTGCTAAGCCACGTCTCGGCCGGGCCCATTAACCATTTCACCGGCAGCGTAAAGCCGAGGCTCGGGCGCCCATTTACCTCGGATCCCGCCGGAGACGGATAAGACGTCGAGTCTGAATCGCCGAGGGTGTGAAGTGCATTTTAATCCGTGTTTACGAGTTTTCACATTACGTATTCAGGGAAGACGAACCGAGCGGCGGGGGGCGGCCCAGTCTTCATCCCAGTCAGCAGTTTGCCGGGGCTCCGCACGGGAAGCGCCGCTGTGACCGAGCCAGACTCGAAAACCCGACCGGCGACGACGGTCGCGATCAACGCGAGGGGAGGAAAGAACGCACAGCACGTAGGCTGAGAAGACCGGAGGAAAACGAGCTGTATTCAGAGCAAAGTCGGTGGAAATGAATGCTAAACATCTGCAGAAATCTTGTTCTTAGAGCTCCATTTACATGTCAACGTCATTTCTTCACCTTCCCTTCCGCTTAAACGCCAGACGCATCTTTCCCCGTACTCCGAAAGACAGCCTGCCACTGCTCAATGCCTCATCCAGCCAGTCACTGCCTTTCATTCCCTCTCCTTGCCGGATCATCCCGCCTCCCACGGCTGCTTCCTATCCGTCATCGCCGTGCGTGCACCGGCTCTTAGCCCGCGCCCTTCCCTTTCAACGCGCCAACGAGAGCCCGACGGCTGTTGTGTCCGCGTTCGACGCCTATCAGCTCGTTCATCAGCGTTTCGTCACACGATGCCCTTGCATTCAGCTCCGAACTCGTCGGCAGCGCTTCCAGGTGCGCAAAAACGGGCGCGATCAAGTCCAATTAAAAGTCCGGTGCGGCTTCGGCCGGCGGCCACATTGACACCGCCGTCGGTCTGATGGATTCTGCCCGGGCAAAAAGTCGGCCGCCGAAGTCGGGCTCTGGTCTCGGCGTCGCCGCGACGCCGACGCATAACGCCAATTAAGCCAAAATCTCCCGAATCATCGCGTTTTCATCACGGAGATGGATAGTCTATGATTAGCGGCGCCCTTTTTCATCTGTTTGTTCTGGACCTCATAAATTATTCAGCGCTCGTGTCGGTCCGGTGCGTGAGCGTGTGCGTACCGGCGAGAGGGGGCGGGGGGGGGGGGGGGGCAGGTGTGCACGATCCGAGCACTCGCATTCCACACGACGTTCACGACGCTGCGCTAAACCACCGTGCACATGAAACAAAATCACACGCCTGTCACGGCTCGTGTTGAAATCGGACGTGGAAGTCGTTTTGCAACGGTGACTGTGCGGTTGCGACAGAAGGCTGGTGGTCACTTCAAAAATGTTCGCGATACACCTCACTTTGAAGTTTCGTCGTGCAGGTATTTACCTGTGCAATCGCCACGGATCAGACCCCTTGGACTAAAAAACTGGTGGTGAATAAGCCTATGAGTTGTCCAACCGCACTGGGCGCGCAGAGTCGATACCGACGAGCGTGCATTAGCGCCGCCCAGCGGCGTCGACGCAAACTAACAGTTTGCGTCGATTCTTAAAGGTAAAGATGACAGCAACGGCAAACCACCATTTACTACAACTATTTCTCCATTAAACGCTAAGTGAGGACACATCTCAAGGTCTCTTGGGGTTGAATGTAACACAGGAAGCCAAAATCCTGGAGGTGACTGCAAGCAGACCAACTCAGCGAAAAATGTAATCTCGCTTGTCTACACAGACGAATGCCTAAGTACTTCCACCAACCTCTAAGAAAACCACAACACCACTTGACCTTGACATTCCCCTGCCACCAGATACGGCGCCCGTTGCCAGGTGTGGCGGCGGCCCTGCGCCGGTCAACTTACGGCGCCGTCCGCCTGCCGCCAGCTGCGCAGCTCCTCCAGATGCTGCAGCTCGGGCCGCGGCGCGCCCTCCTCGCACCCGTTCATGCTGCAACAGAGAGGAAGCGAGGCTTTAGGACGGAAAGGCTTCGGTCGGCGACCGGCGACCGGCGCCGGATCAGACGCAGCTCGGCCAGCCGCCGCGTCTGCGAAGGGGAGGGGGCGGGGGTGGGGGTCTGGGTACGCGATACGGCCCGCTGCTCGCCGGTTCAAGTGCCGCCGGCGGGACGTCTGAAGTATCGCCGGCGGACCGTCTGATGTTTCTCCAGATCGGCGCCAGCCATTGGACGCCGTCGCCGGCCCTCCAACCAGGCCGACTGTTGCCTGTTGCGCGGCTGGGCCCCCGGCAGGCACGTGTCCAGCATGGCGTGCGGCGGCCCGCCGGAGAGCCGATCTCGGCTACCAGGCTCTAAAGCCGCTGTCGGATCCACCTCGATACCGTTCCGTTTCGTCAGAAAGCCGGCCCGCCGTCATCAGGCTGGCTATTCTCGGCATGCAGGCGGGCCACGGCGCCGGCCGCTGCCCGGCCGGCGGCGCCGCAAGTCAGGAGCGACGGTCGCATGGGCGCCGACATTTTTACCGCCCGACGCGGACCTGCGGCCCACACTGCGGCCGGCGCACGTCTCGAGGGCGGAGACAATGGCTCCTGAGCCCGCGCCGAGCACGCGATCGTCTCGCCCGGCCCAGCTGTCGCGTCCCGGCGCCGTCACTCACAGCAGGCGGACCGCGCGGGCCCCCGCCGGACCGCGCCGGTCCCCGCCGGACCGCGCCGGTCCCGCCGGACCGCGCCGGTCCCCGCCGGACCGCGCCGGTCCCCGCCGGACCGCGCCGGTCCCGCCGGACCGCGCCGGTCCCCGCCGGACCGCGCCGGTCCCCGCTGGACCGCCTCCGCCGGCCGGCGGCCGCCCGGGCCGCCGCGCCAACTAGGCCAACGTGTCAACGGCAGCGGCGACCTTGCGGCGCCGGCGCTGCAGGACGCGGCTGGACGTCGCCTGTCCGGCCCGCGACTGGTCACCGGCGGCGGGAGGGAACCGCCGGCCCGGGCCGCCGCAGCCGCCGCCGCCGCAGCCGCGACTTTACTGGAGCAAGAGGCTGGCGGCCGTGCGGCCGGCCGTCTGACGGGCAGCCGGCGGCCGGCGGCGGCCCGGCTTTGTTCGATAACCTGGGAAAGACAAACAGCGCCGCCGCGCCGACCTTGCCCCCGCCACGAGAGTTCCCGGGGTTCGGGAGTCTGCGGTGGCAGGTTCCGACACCCTCCCCGGCTCTCCCGCCGGGCTCCGCATCCACCGGCTCCCGGAGCAGTTGCGCCCTCCCAGTTTGAGCGCACGAGCCGTCCGCGGCACGGAGCGGCAACGGCAGGCCAGAACCGGTCGGCCGGCGGTAAGGGGGGGGGCCTCGCCAGCGCCGTGCGTCGCGCTCTCCGCCCCCGAGCGGCGGCCAGCACGCGATCGGGCCGTTCTGCGAGCCGGCGCCGAGACCGCAGCCGTCTGCAGGATCTGCCCGCCTTCCGGCCAGTCTGGCCCGGCGGAGGGGCGCCGGTGCCGGCCGGACCGGCCCGGAGCACGGCCGCGGAGCACAGAGCACGTGGCGCGGCCGGCCGCCGGAATCCGCCGGCGGCGGGCGCGGCAGGGCGCCGGCCGTCGGCGGGCGGCGGGGTGCAGGCAGCTCGGAGGGGAGAGAGGGGAGGTGGGTGCCGTTGGCCGTCCGCGGACGGCAGTGCCCGTCCGAGCCGTCGGCCTCCGAGGAACGCTGAGAAACTGGATGCTTCAGATCTGATTCGGAGATCAAGCTTACGGAGCACGCCGGAGAGGTTCCCCGTTCGACGTCCAGAGAGGTGGCGGATAACTCGCTCTAGGGACGGCTGCACAGCACAGCAAGTCTGAGCACTTCACGCCATTTCAGACGTGGACGTGGGCAGTCTGGCGCGCCCCACCTGGCACGAGAACCGGGCCAGTCGCGGACAGGAAGCTCGCTCTGCACCCAGCCGGCCTGTAGGATCGAGTCAATCGCCGCCGCGCCGGCCACGGCCACTGCAGGCGCGACGGGGGGCGGATAAGCGCGGCGGTGCAGTCGCGGCGAGTCATGAGCCACGTCACTGTTGTGCCGATTAGGCGGCCGTTTACACAGAACTCGTTGTCCGGCTGTTGACGAATCGGGCCCGGGCAGACGGCCGGCGCCCGGCGTCCGATATGGCCCCATCATCATCACCGGTAATACGCCGGACAAGTCGGAACTGCACACCACCGAGGCGGCGGCCGCGGCGGCTTCCGCCGGTCCGCCGATACAGTCACAGTCATGCTGGGGCAACGGGTCAGCAGCCCCCGACAGGAACGCCGCGCAGCAAAACTGGGAGACGGCGAGCCGGGCGGCGGGCCCCACAGCCCGGCCGGCCAGGACTGATACAGTGGCAGATCAGACTGGAATGGATCACGTTATCGGCCATTCAGCGCGGTCAACCATGCCAGGGCGTGGCCCGGGCGTGAACAAAGGCAGGGCTCTGCATGGCGCTGGCGAAGCCAGAAATGAGGGCGGGAGATAGTTTGTCCTTCAAACGTGCTTTAACCTACATTCGGGTTCCTTCACATCTCCGCAGAATGCATTAGCATACCTCTTTCGTACTACAGAACGTGTGTGCTGCAGCATTGGTTGGCACTTTTTCTCCTTTCGCCGCAAGAGGCTTCGAACAATTTGAAATGAATGCCGCCTCATTCCGTCATTCACTTCACCGCGGCCCTGAAACTGTGTCCTCCAACGAGCTCGGGCCTCGGGCGCACGCAGAACGCAGCCGCCAGCCTCGCGGCCAACCGATGGCGGCTCGACGTCCGTGCGTGCGCCACCCTGCAGGGCCGGCGGAGGCCCCGGGGACGGTGCCTGATCTGGGTCACAGGGTGCGCTCGGAGCGGCACGGAGGCGCCGTGATGAGCGATGATACCCCCGGGGCGTCGCCGCCATCCCAGAACCCTTCTCCCATTCTCTGGACGTGGGGAGCGGCTGGAGTCGGAGTCGGAGCCGGTGAGGCGTCATCACGTCATCAGTCATCAGTCATCACGTCGAGCGTCATCAAGCGCCATGACGTGATCACATCACATCACAAGCGGGGGTTTCTGAGACGCGCTCTTCTTAATAATTACGGCGTTTCTGAGTCTCTTCACATTATCCGTTCTTCTACTAACGGAATATTCTTTCACGTCTTTATTAACCGCATCAGTCGCAAGCGGCACAACAAACAACCGCAGAAACGTCAGAACCGGCAATCCTAAGTGTTCCGTGTAGTCCTTGAACTCCACACAGTTACGCCTTGGCCGCAGAATTCTTCCGCCCTCACCGACGAAGGCCAGGTCTCCACACCACGCCTGCAGCGGCCGCGTAAGGCCTGAGGCGGGGACCACACCGGCCGAACACGCTCGACCCGATCTGCAAAGCCTGCAGAAGCGCCGTCACGTCCAGATTAGGCGCGAGAGCCGCGCGACTCTTGGTCGACAAAACGGCCGAGACGCAAATCCGCGACGTCCCGCGATCAGGCGCGACCCCCCGCCGACCAGTCCCGGCAGGTGGAGGACGCCGGCGCTGGAAGGTGCCGGCGCCGGACCCGTCGGCGTACACGGCAGGCCAATTATCGCAGCATTACCGTCAGCGCCGGCACGTATCACGTCCGGGCCCGTTACGACCAGTCTCGGCCGCGACCTTCACCCATTTCGGGAGCGCCACCAACGGCGCGGGCGGCGGCGGCGGCGGCGGCGAGGTCCCTTCGCCGCAGCTTTATCGAGGTCCCCTCAGAGACTGATGAGGTCTCCTCAGAGGTAGACGAGGTCTCCTGGGAGACAGATGACGTCTCCACAGAGACGCCGAGGTTTCCACGGTTTGGACGGACAGACGAGGTAACCGCTGTCAGGCGGGAAATGGTGGCGCTGGTGACCGTGTCCCGGGCTCCGGTTACCGCGCAAAGGTAAACTGTGAGCTGGTGGGGCCAGAACCATTTGGCGGTGGTTTTGTTTTCAGCGGTGCCCTATGACTTGCGGTAAAACTGTCTAAGGTTGGAATAGCTACGGTCGTAACGGGCCAGCAGCTTCCAAGTAAGCAGAAATTTATGTGGGACACCTGTTGCGGAATGGTAACGGAGTATACGTGTTTCATTTGTATTCACCCATATAGATTATCGTTAGTCATCTTCGAAAGAGGAAGCTCATTTCTCTGTAAACGTGCAAAATGCAGTTTTTGTGTCGATGTGATGCAGTGTGGCAGAACTGTTCCGTGGCGACTCGTTTTAAGCTAAAATATTTTGTCACGTTTTTGCTCATAAGGTTTTCATTGAACAGTGGATGTAACTACTAAAAACAGTAAGGTTCTGCGGGCTTCAGAAATGCAATTTATGCCAAGCTCAGTTCACTATACTTGGAAAATCACAATACACCTTCACCAGCGCAGGTAACCTAGGCTTAACAAATGCATGCTGCAACGCATGCACGCGAACCAGCGCTTGCATGCACACACGCTGCGATGAGCCCATGCTCAGAATGGAAATAGGCAAAAGGACATTGTTCTCTCGGCATTATTTATGCCCGAGGCGTTCCAATACGCGTGTCCATTTGTTGGCTGGGCAATTCTGCGGCGGGCCGGAGGGGCCATATTTTGACGGGCCAGTGTTTATCACCGCACCGGGCCGTTAGGCCGGCTGTAAAGGCATCTGCATCGGACGGTTAATTCACTTCCCGACCGGCCGCGCCGCTGCCGGCCGCGTCGTTCATCAGCCGGCGGTGGTGCGCGTCGCGCCTGCCAGAGAACCGACGCCGACGCGGCGTGCGCCGCGGGTTAACTCCCACCGGCGCTGGCGTACGCACCGCTGCGGTAAACAGAGGACCTCCCAGGCGGCGGTGCCGGGGTGACGGTCGAGCGCCGGCGGGGGCCGCCGCGTCCCGGCGAGTTTCCCAACTTTACGGCCGGCCGCCGACGCCGGCGACCGGGTGGCAATTAGGCCGGAGAGAGGCGTTCATCTGGCTGTCGGTCGGCCGCCGGGCGATGCTATCGTTTTATTGATAGACGCTTGAGCGCCGCACACAGGATGGGATAAGTGCCGGCGGGTCCCGCCGACAGGCGGTCGCTGCCGGGACCCCGGGGCCCGCCGGAACCCAGGGACCCGGCGGCGGGCCCGGCCGCCGGCCGCCAGCCCGCCCGCAATCAAGACGGGGCGAATCGGCGTTAAATTGCCCGGCCGCGAGGTCGGGAGAAAGTGAAATTTGTGCAGCTTCTGTTCGGCCGAGGTTAAAGAATGTGAGAGGCAGATCGATGGCGGCGGCGGCGATCGGCGGCGGCGCAGGTGACTGATGAATCCCCGGCGTGCATGCGCCTCCGCCGGCACCAGACGGGAACCTCGACGCCCGGGGACGCGGCACCTTTACCCTGCGCGCCTCGCGCCTCTGAATCGGCGTTTCGCTTTCGCGCGGCGGCGGCTCGCCGGCGACGCCGCGGCGGAGTCAGGCAAAGGCCGCCGCGCCCGACGCGCCGCCTCATGACGGCGTCGGCACGTCGTTAATCTTGCGTTGCACAACGGCGCCGTGTCAAAGCGGCGCCGGCCGGCGACGCGCCGGTCCGGCGGGCCGCGCCGCGCTAATGAATCTCGATTAGCGACGAACGGGCGTCGCCGACGGCCGCTCGTGACGGTGACTCTCGGCGAACCGGCGCGCTCCAGAACGGCGCCGCGGGCGCCGCCGGCGGCCGCGGCGTGACGCGCTCCGCCGCCCTCTCGGCCTTATCTGATTGGGATGCGGAAAGGCGGCCGTCTAATCGAAATCGGCACGCGATGCTGATTCCTGCAAGTGTTACGGCCGTCTACAGCGGCGCCGGAAGGCCGGCGATGTTGATCTTCGGGGCGGTTACGAGTGATCAGTCGCGTTCGCAGACGCCACATACCAAATCCGTCACGCCAACGCCGGATTAGGAAATTGAGAATTATGCCGCGATCACGATCTCCGGGATATAATGATGATATGAAAGTCTTGTGCAGAACAAGTGGGCTCCTCTCGCAGGAATGCCGAGGCTTCAAATCCTCTCCACGAATGGCTTCGGGGTCTCTATATTTAACCCGCGAAGAGCATCTCGATACCATGTCATGCAATGATCCAAATTCACCCAGCCTAAGCCCCCTCCCCCATGACGCAGCGCGTGAGTTCTATCTGCCAAACCGCGTCCGACGTTAACTTCGAGCACGGATACCAGACAAACTCCGTCAGGGCGGCCGCTTTGAAACGCAGCACCGACCGCGGAGGCCATCACGCGAGACCGGACAGCAAAGGGGAGAGCTCGCGCAGCTCCGGATGGGCGTCGACCGCCGGGCCGAGCCGTTAAAGCCACCGCCGAGAGCCGGCTATTTGCTCCTCAGAGCGGGCGGGAGCTGAGTCATTTCGAAAGTGGCCCGGGTCGAGCTCGCGGAGGAGACCGCGCCCGAGCGCAGCGCCAGCGCTGCCGCGGTCGGAGAGACCGCCGGGTCGCCGGTGTCAAGTGGGCTGCACAGCCGGGCGCTCGGGGCGGGACCAGGTGCAGAGGCGACAACGCAACGGCCGACAGCGTGGCAAAGCAAGAGCGAGAAACGATTCTGCACGAGCAGACGTCCCGGAAGCGCTCACGCGAAATGAGCTCTTTCCGGCACTGTGTGGAGAGACGATAAATGCGAGGAGGACGGTGAAAAGGTGCAATCACGTGACGCTGCTCACAGAGCGGATGCCATGGTCGATTGCAGTCGTTAGCACCTGGCGCGTTTCTCCGCCAATAGCAGGCCGTAACGCGCGATGACGGTGCATGGAAAACACACCAGCCATCGGCACGCGCCATCGATAAGGCTCGTCCTTTTCCAAGAGGACGTCCGAAGCAATTGGGTAAACACACCGGTTCTCACAGGATTAACTCCAAAAGTCATTACACATAACTGTCGAAACCCCATTTTTCCAGTCCGAAACCGAGGATTTGGCGAAAAAAGCGAGAAGAAAAACCTGACATCCAGATCTTGTATTCTTAACTCTAATGGACAGCGTAAGCGCCTTTGAAAACAAAACGCTAATCGCATCAGACAACTGGGATCGTCATTTTTTCCGGGCTTACCAGGCCAACCATCAGGGAATTCAGGCGCGTTCCGTTCCATGATGTCCCGCCATTTCAGACCAACCACCAGCGCCCCGGCGGCGGCCGCCGGCCAGCCGGGCAGCGGGCGTAATTTCACATGATGCCCCTCCTGACGTCGCCTTTCCTGCAGGGAGGCCGGCCGAATCCGCCGAATTCCTCTTCGGGGCCGCGTAAATCTCGAAATTAGTCGAAGGCGGCTCGTAACCCGGCGCGGCGGCCGGCCGCGGGGCGGACGCCATGACCGGCCGGCCCTAACAGGGCGTCTGGCCGGCCCGCGGCGCTCCCCGGCCCGGAATTTCGTGTTAATCACCTGCCGGCAGACGGTTCGTATGCAGCGACCCGCCCGCCGAGCCGGCCTGCCGTGCGCCGCGCTCATCACCGGCCATCACATGAGCCCTTTCAATTACTAAATGACGGCAGGCCGGTCGCGGCGGCGCACACGCGTGGCCGCTCTCCGGGCGCCGCGGGCCGAGCGGAGAGAACCCTCGAGTGAAGACGGTCAGGACCCTGCGGCGCCGAGAGAGGCGGGGATACCGGTCCGATGCCGGAGCCCGCCGTGGCGTGACGTGACGGCGCGACGCGGTGACAAAACGCGGCGCGTCCGAGATAGCCGGGGATGGAGGGAGTGGGCCGCGCTGTTGGCTCAGCAGGTGTGAACAAACAGGGAGGTCGACGGCCCAGACAGATAGTCGGGATAGTCACACATTCGACGCAGGTCCGTCCCACTAGTGTTCTGCCAACACTGGCACACGTGTGAGGGGTGTGTCGTTTCAAGCGTTTAGAAATGGTCAGCTGCCATCAGAACGAATTTTACATGACACATAAAACCTTCTAAAAAGAGGACACATGTCTGTTGCTTGTGCTTGGGCTCATACCGATTCTGACAATGACGGAATATTTCCGACAACTCCTCCACTCACCACGTAACAAAAGACCGTCGCTAATCCCTGACTGTCCGCCGATTGTCACGGACACCGGACGGGCTGGACGGCTGGTCGCTCGCCACGTTCACACGGCTACACGCAGCTGTCTCCGGTCACCCGCCCGGACGTCGGCGTACGCGGCGCGGCATGCGGCGGTCGCGGCGCGGCGCCGGCGCGAATCCTCCTCGGCGCCGGCCGCCGCGCCGTCTGATCGATTGCGCGCGCCGTGAGAAGGAGGTCGCAGTGTCCGGCCACGGTCCACGTCTGGTTACCTCCCGCCTGCGCCGTCCGGCCGGCGCTCTGGGGCTGTCGGCCCGGCCGGCACGTGACCGGCTATCGTCTCACGATCCGCAGGCCGGCGGCGTCCGCCGCCGCTCGCTAACGGTCTCGTATCGGTGACGCAGCGGCCGAACGCGTCGGCGGGAGGAACGCCTAGGATCGGCATCTGCGGCCGGCCGGCATCCACACACGACCGGACGGAGAGGAAAACGTCGTCGTCGACGCCACGAGTTTCGCCGCGGGCACCTCGCGTGCCGTAATCAGTTTAACACGAATGGTCACTGTCTGCAGACGTGCCCAGTCATCGGTTTCGCACGTATCTTAACCGACTTAAAAGGCGAAGTCGATATCTCCACGTCACACACACACAACCGTCACACAAGCGCAGTCGCCGACTCCAAGCGCGCCGAGCCCGACTCCACTCGTGCAGCCGCCGACTCCAAACGAGTCCACGACTCCGCCGCACGTGGGTCACGCATCCATCAGGCCGGGCCGGGCGGCCGATCCGGTCGAGATAATCGGCAGATGAGACGGCTCACCCCGGCTGGTTTACGAGCCTCGGCTCCGCGCAGGACGCGGCGACAGGGCGGAGATGGGCCGGCGTCCAGAGCGAGGATGAAGAAATCAGCGTCAGGTGAAGGTCCGATAACGAATGTCCTACAAGCGGCGGGAACTGTAATTGGCGTTGTCCGACCGATGAGTTGATTAATCGACGCGAGGCACGCCGGCGCGCGGCGCGGCGATGGCCAGGCTGACGGACAAATGAGGAGATTACCCCCGTGAAAACAGCCCCTGTCAAAATACCGCTGCCGAGCATCAGGCCGAAATGAAGCATCGCACGTCAAGAAGACAAAGTGGTCCGGCGTGAAATATTACTGACTGCAAAAGCCGCATCCAGTTGTCATAAATCCCTGCAACAACGAGACTCGAACAAGACGGAATCCCAGCACAAACGTCCTCGATCAACGTCCCTCTGACAGCGGCACGTCGCTATCCATTTCCAGCGCGACCCGCGCAGAACGCAGCCTCTGTTCACGGGCGTCTCGCGCGGCCACCTCATCCCTTCTCGGAAGCCCCCGTCCAGCCGGCGTCACGATCACACCAGCCCAACACCTCCGACAACCGGTTGTCACCACCGCCGTCCTATCGCATCCCGCCATCGGCTGCTTCCCTAAACCGCCGCGGCGGCGCGGCGCGCGCCCGTCACGCCGTCACGCCCGTTACGGAGACGTCACGGCGCGGCGCGCTCGATAGCGACGAAGGCCGCCGCGTCCGTGGGTTGTTAATGATGCAAACGACACTGTACCGGGATGCGGCTCGTAAAGCGAGGTCGTATTAGTTACGCTCTGATGGAATGGTCCGGCGGCCGGCGGCGGTGACGGCGCCAAAGGACGTGCCGGGAAGGGCGAGGCCTATTTCGAGCCGCGACTCGACTCGAATCGAGTCCAGCCGGGCCGCGCAGGACACTTTCGGTGCGCGAGAATACGGAAACTACGGACGAATGCGGAACACAGGTGATGACGTGAGAATTTAGGGACACTGGCGGCAACAGTGCTCGGGCCACTTTGTGCAGATCCGTGACGCACTGTGACGGGAACAATCCAGAAAGATTCTGAGCAAGAGATGGACAGGATGTTGCCATGCTTCGGATCCGTCCCCTGTGCAGCACAGGTGATCCTTGTCCTATTTTCTCCTAATCAGCGATTAATCAAGATGCAGCTAAATCGCCAAATAAAATGGTTCGCGCGCGTGGAGAAGTTCCTAATTCCCACTTCGCCCGAGGGCTTTACTCTGGACTTCCCACTAAACCACGGCTCTCCGCTTGGCACTTTCTCAAGCGACTCTGTTCTCAGTCCGACCAGGTCCAGCACCGGCCGAAATCCAGCGGGCCAATTTCGGAGCGCCCTCGGCAGAATTTCAATCGGCCGCCGGGGACGCGCCGACAAACGCAGGTGATTTTCGACGCGACGCGCGCCGGAACCCGGCCTGTGCTGCGCCGCGGCCGGCCCTCCCCGCGGCCGGCGCCGGGAGATTTCGCTGACGTCGACACGGGCGCGTCCAGGTGCGGCGCCTGAGCTCCGACTCGGCCGCCGGACCGCCGCCCGGCGACACTCCGACCGCGGATTGGGGGCTTTACGTAAACACGACACCCATCTCCGCCGTCGGCTCAGCCAGCATTAGGCAGTCTGACACTAACTCCGCAGAGGCATTCGGTGGGATTTCTGCACATGGAATTCATACCCTGGGTTTCTTCTGAAGCAATGCGGTGACGTAGTCCGAAATAAACCGTTTTGTTCCTGAGCATAGCTTGCTGTGAGTGGCAGAAACTTTACCATCTTGACAGGTGCATTACAATCTTCACTAAATCAGGTCGGGGACCGGAAGATGAAGTAATGTTCAGTGCAGAACTTGTGCCATTTACCAAGAGTTTTGCATCATGGCAACAAAACGCCATGATTATATCAAATCACTTCGCTGAGTCATTAAAAACTCGTTTATTTTTACAAAACGCGGAAACAAAGGGCCGTCACTCCTCACTGAAGCCATGCATGAGAATTTCAGTGACAGCCACCTGTTTACTTCCGGCACCTCCGTTCGGACATCGAACCGCTGCAGCTGTCACCACTCGGAGCCGGGCGGTCGCCCGGCAACGCGCCGTCAGTTGGCCAGTGACGTCACCAGCCGGCGCCGCGCCGCCAGCTGACTGATGACGTCACTGGCCGCAGTCGCGCCGTCAGATGGCTGATGACGCCCCGATGAGAACATCAGTGGCCGCCTCCGGCGCCGGCCGGCCTGTTCGCCGCCGCCAACCGTCATCGCGACTGACGCGCCTGGCGACGGAACCTTGACCGCAGCGTTTTAAATGGGCGTTGTCGGCCCCAGCGGCCTGGCTGCAGAGCCCAGAGGTGACGTGGGGGAGGGAGAGGAAAACAGCAGGGGGCAAATCTGTCGCCAGCCGACTCCGGCAGACTGAGTCAGCAGTCTGAAGCCCGGAACGGGCTCGAGTTGCGTCACTTCGCCAGACCGCGACAAGATATCACGGCAACGAAACGTGGTCCCCGGCCCCATGACTGACTCTCGCACCTGCCACAACCTCCCTGTCGCATGCCTGACTCTTTGGTCTCCCTGTCACCCGATGGGGCCTCCCACTTGCCACGACTTCTCGGCCCTACAACTGCCTCTGGTCCTGGGACGTCCCGGTCCTGCTGAAGCCCCTCCCACAGGTCATGACGCGACCCTCCAGTCCCGCTCCCATGGGGTCCTCTCGCCTGTCGCCACGGGCTCCCGGTGAGACGGCGTTACGGCGTTAACTGCCCGGAGTCCGGCGTGTCTCCGCTGACTGTGGGAAGCCCGGGAGCAGCAGCCCTCCTCTGCTGGTCCTCTCGGTTCGCTGATCGGAGCGGGCAACGCCAGCTTGAGCCATTGGCCGAATGGTTAACCCGCTTTTTCATCCTTAGATTATCAAATCACTGAAAACAATCATACGCAAGTGCAAAAGCCCACGGGGCACAAGGGCGCAACCCAGCTTTTGCGTTAGCATACACTCTGTGGTGGTTCATACATTCTGTGGTGCTGCACATGATGAAGTGGCTTCAAAACGGCTTTGGCCTCGCCTGCTTTAAAACCGCTCCCAAGCCCACAATCCTAACGATGCGCAGTCAGCCAACGGAGTTAAAACTTCGCAGTTGGTTAAAATCGACTGACGCAATGCGGCCAGGGCGCGCCAAACGCGGCTCAGGTCCGGCCGGTTCCCGCCCAAAAAAGCGCGCGCCCGGGCGCGTTCGTGCGTGCGGCCGCGGCGCCGATCCCGTTCGATCCGGCGTGGGATCTCGATCCGGCGATCGGGCGATCCGGTCCGCGGCGCGCCCGGCCGTGGCGATCCCACGGCGGCGTCACGGCCATGACGGATCCCGGTCTCACGCGCGGCCGCTCCGGGCGCCGGCGGCCGCCCCGGCCCGCGCCGCCGGGTCACGGCCGCCCGGGGTCGGGTCAGGTCAGCCGGGCGGTTTCTCTGGCATTGACCTCGAGGTCAGGCAGGCAGTTCAGACGGGCGGTGATCAGTGCCGACGGCAGCGAACGGTGGGACAAATTGGCGCGCGTCCTGTTCCCAGGCTGGTGCTCGCGGGTCCTTGGGAATGTCCTGACTCACCCATAACCGGTCGACCTTAATAGATGATACGTCAGGCTCCTCGCCAATTTCTACCAGACCCCTTCTGAGGGTTGCAGATTTCACTTCCGGATCCCGTTTAGAACGGATTATCATTAGTGCCCAGGCGGGAAACGTTGTCTAGCATCGCTGCAAATTGCATGCTTTCAGCAAACCCAAAAGGATTATCCCTACTCTCTAATGTACCTGGACTAAAAATGACACTCCAGAACGCCTGAGCGGCGCTTCATACAGACAATACACGACACGACAAGACCCGCTGTTACCACCGTCAGCATGTTCTTCCACGGATTTGGCCGTTTCGCGTCATGCGATAGCTGTCAGCCGGCGGGGTCATCTCCGAAGCGTCAGCGTTGTCTCCATTGTCTGTCGAGTCCAATTCTGCTGTCCCTGTCTCCAATGTCCGCCTCGCCCTCCTGTTCTCCTCCGTCTCTCCTGTCAGTCTTCTGTCTCTCCTCTTAGTTCCCTGTCCCTCCTGTTTGTGGTTTCTCCAGTGTGTCCGCCCCCCGCCCCCGTGTTCGTCGAGGACACGCCATCCTGCCCATTTGTCCGTCAGTAACTGCGTTCGGTGACTTAGGCTCGGTCATCTGTCAGAAACCGTGGTGAGGAAGAACGCCTGGTCCGGTCCGGTGGTCCGTCGGTAACGGTGTTCAGCTGGTCCGACCGTCCGTCGGTAACCGTGTTCAGCTGGTTCGACCGTCCGTCGGTAATCGTGTTCAGCTGGTCCGGCCGTCCGTCGGTAACCGTGTCCGGCCGGTCCGTCGGTAACCGTGTCCGGCAGGCGGCCGGAATCGGCCCGGTTTTTGCCGGGCCGGGCCGGCCGGTCTGTCCGGACGCGGGCAGCGTTCCGGCCCATGCCCGGTGATTAGTCAAACCAGCCGTCCGTCCGGCGGGCTGAGCGGCGGGTGGTCCGCGTTCTGCAGCCGTGTCACGCCAGCGGGACGGCTCGCGGCCGCATCCGGGGGCCGACAGCACGGGAGAAAACCGTCTGACTGTCGAGAGCGACGAGCAGGAGCTGGCACTGTGCTTCGGAGGGGTGGTTCAGTGGTAATGTAGACTGGAAAATGGCACCGGATTCCATGGGGATTGCGAAGAAAAGCCGATCCGGGCTCGCGGATACCGCAGACGAGCCAGATCAGATGAGCTGCGCACGGGCCGTGCATCCGGATGCCGTCATCAGCGACCAGTCGTCTGCGGTCGGATGGTGAGGATGTCGTCACCGACTCCCACGCGTCTGCGGTCGCACGACAGGCAGGCGGCGGAGGAGGACCTCGCCGGGCGAGGACCGTCGTCGGCGACGGCCGGACGTCGGCGGCGGGCCGCGTCACGCCCAGGCGTCCGTGAAATCGCCGCCCGGTGGGAGACGCCGCCGAGGTGTCTCGGACCGCGGGCTGGGAACGTTACAGGGCCCGATCCGCGGCGACGGGAGTGAACGCTCCGGCCGCAAACCAGCCGAACTGCTCACGCAGGGCGGCCGATCCCACAGCCGGCGGCCGGCAGGAGACGCGACTGAGCGACCGAGCGGAACAGAACGACGGAGAGACGGGAACTGATCAGGACGCCGTCTGTGAGAAGTCGAGCCATAGGGTGAGGCCCATGGATTGGTTGTGTCAGGTCTCAGAGCGGACTGGGTGAGGGCGGCGGGGAGGTGGGAGTTGAGAACAATGGACAAGCAGGGGAGGTCGGCGAGCGGGTGAGGGTGGGATCCGTGAGCAGGTAACAACGAGAAAGGTGAGTGGGTGACGGTGGAACTGGTGAGCAGCTGAGGCCACCACCGTTGAGTTCGTTGGGCCTCAAGTGAGGGTGATAACAGTGAGCAGGTGACGATGAGAGCAGTGAACAGGTGAGATGAGCCTGGCAGGCCTGGAGTGAAGGCGATAGCCGTGAGCAGGTGACGATGAGAGCAGTGAACAGGTGAGATGAGCCTGGCGGGACTGGAGTGAGGGCGATAACAGTGAACAGCTGACGATGAGAGCAGTGAACAGGTGAGATGAACCTGGCGGGACTGGAGTGAGGGCGATAACAGTGAACAGCTGACGATGAGAGCAGTGAACAGGTGAGATGAACCTGGCGGGACTGGAGTGAGGGCGATAACAGTGAACAGGTGACGATGAGAGCAGTGAACAGGTGCGATGAGCCTGGCGGGACTGGAGTGAGGGCGATAACAGTGAACAGCTGACGATGAGAGCAGTGAACAGGTGAGATGAGCCTGGCGGGCCTGGAGTGAGGGCGATAACAGCGAACAGGTGAGGAGAGCGGTGAGCAGGTGAGATGAGCCTGGGGGCCGGGAGAGAAGGTGAGAGCCGCGAGCGGGCGGCGTGAGCTCTCCGGCCGCCGCGCCGCCGCCATGAGCGCTGATCGTCGTCGAAGGCCGCCGGCGGCGCCTGCCTGGCGCGGGCGGCGAAATCGGATTCGGTCGGCTCGCGCCGCGTCCGTGGGCCGCCGGCGCCGGCCCGCGGCCGAGCCGGCCATCTCCAGCTTACATCTACTACCGGCCGGCCCGATCTGAGTCATGGGCGGCCGGCCGCGCCGCTGCCCGGGGAATGCCATGCATTCGCTCGCGCGGATTGGGGTCGGCACAGCCGGGCCCCATCGCAGGCATTCCGACCGGCGGGGCGGAGGGGGACCGATACCAGGAGGGCTGCCGCTGCACCCCGGGCGATAAGAGCTCCGTGCACTGTGCAGCGTGCATTGATGTTCGACCGCCTGTGGGCGGGCTGATGGGATGCGTGACAGGCTGGACAAAGGCAGCTGATGACTGCGAGCAGGGTTTCGAAAATGACGAGTTGGCGCTTGCAGAGATCAGACGGATACCAACAATAACAATACTTCATTTGCGGAACTCCAGCACTTAGTCATGCCTTATCAAGGACTGGCAGAGCTTTCCAAGACAACAACAAAACCTCTACCGGATTAGTGCGATATGTGGCCTAAGACTCCATGACATTAAGTCTACCATCACACGAACGAAGCATATTATGTGTTGACAAGTGCGCCGTTTTCAACAAAAGATAACTCCAACCAAAAATCCCTTCTCCCACTTGTACCTATGTGCGGACCGCCCAGCTGCAATTCGTGCCCGGACACGACCCGGGACCTGAATAGGGCGATGGACAGACTCTGTTTTTTCCGCCTCGAAGATGTGCTGCTATGATACGATACTGCTGTCTCGCATGACTTCATAATTCTGTTCAGATATGTTGACCATTCTTAGTGCCTGGCAAATGGTAACTACGTCACACCATTTATGGGCTGTCACATCTTTTTCGCACAAAGCCAAATCATGTCGTTCATTCCAATGAACGCCAATTTTTTTCGAGAACCACCAGAAGCCCGTTTTTCGCAAGAAAACCCACATTAAAGGCGGAAAGCGGTGAGCTAGTATTTCAATCAGATTGTGCCCATCAGCCCCATCTTGCGGAACCTCCCCACATCAAGCGCTGCGACAGCGGTCGGCCGAGCGGAGCCCAGCTCAAAACCTCAGACTTTTCCTCTCGCCCACCGTAGGAATGCCGCCATGCGGCGGCTACTGTTTTGCCGAATCTGCCTACAATGTCCGGAAACGTCCGTGCGGGGCTTTACGAGCACGCCAGCACTCAGCGGCAGCGGGCCGAGCACCGACTGAGCCGGCCCGGCATGGGCAGCCCCTCCACCGCCAGACACACAGAGCGCGGCCACGGCACGCAAGCTAGCCCTTATTTGCCGGAGACAAACCGGCTCAGGGTACCGTGCTGGGAACTCCGGAATGATGTCACGTCGAGCATGACAACAGAGCCAGTGTTTCGGGCGAAAAGGCCGTGTCCAGCGGACCGAGACGGGACGCGACGCGCGCGCTATTTACAGCCGTCACCCCGTTCCCGTCTCCGGCCGGCTGACCGGGTCACCGGGTCCCGGCGCGTCACGTGACCGGGCAGTGGACGCGTGATCCGGCGCAGGCCCCGCCAAACAGGGCGGACTAAACGCAGGCCCGCCCGGAGAGCGGCTTTAAATCAGACCGTGACCGATCCAGCGTCGGAAAATGGACCATCCCCGGCCGGCGGCGTTTTTACCGGCGGCCGCCGAAAGAGGATTGCGCCCCGCGCGGCGGTGCATGCGAGCGGCGCCGGCCGCGCCCGCCGCGCGGCCGCGGACGCCTGCGAAGGGCCGCCGCCGGGCCGCGCGGCCGAGATTTCGTGCAGGCCGAGTCCGGCTTCAGGGGGCGCGCTGCGGCGAGCGGCGGGGCAAGGCGGTGCACGGGCCGTGCAGTAACGGTCGAGGGGCGGGCCCGGCCGCCGACGCTGTGACCCGTCCATCTGATGACCCTGGCAGGTCGCACGACGGCCTTACGCTGATCCAGACAGGTCAGTGGAATGTCGTCCCGTGACCAGGTATGTCACAGCGGTCACTTCAGCGGCTGCCCGGGCCGTCGGCGCTGCAAGCCTGCCTCAGCAGGCCATAGTCCGATGACCAGGGCAGGTCACAGGGTTCACTGCAGCGTCGGAGCCGCCGCCGGCCAGGCGGCGCCAGCCCCATTACAGTCCGATCAGTTTCACCTCGTATCTCGCGGCGGTCCCCCACCGGCGCGCTAATCCCAGCCGAGACCCCCGCCGGCGCCGCGGGCGGTTCTGATCCACCGCCGGCGGCACCGTCGCCGCCGCCGGGGGAGGGGGAGTTCCGGTCGGCGTCACTGTGTGCACAGCTTAACGTCGGCGGCGGCCGCAAACATTGCACCGCCTCGAGCAGCTGCTAGCAGACGGCCGGCGGCGCGGCGCGGTCAACACAGAGCGGCTGATCGCCAGGCCGAAGGTCGGAGGTCAGGCTGAACGGCGCCGGGCGCTTTGAAGTGCGGAGCTTGCTTACGGCTTGCGGTGCCGAGGTTCAGGCGCTCCGATCCGGGCCAAAGGCGGGTGGTAACGACAGTCTGCGGATGTTGCAAACATAGCTTCTGTGTGTAAAGAAAAGAATCGATCTCGCATGCATGAAAAGATTCTTGATCCGGCAGCTGGCGGCCACGCAAGGGTATCACGTGGGCCGACGATGGTGCCGGGGCCCGTCCCGGATGTGAAGGTGCACCAGCGGGGCGGCCGCGTCAGGGGACACGCTTGATGGCAGCCGGAAGGTGCGTTTGCCTTTCAAAATAGATTAGTTCCAGTGTCATCCGCATTCTTTGGGTAAAAACACCCTATCTAAACACAAAGAAAACATGGGACTTATTCTATGGGTATCGATATCGTCGTTACTGTGGTGATGACAACCTCGCATGGGGAAAAATATTCCCGATACCTCTGTTTAAAAAGCACGCAGCGTGAACTCATGCTAAAAAATATCCAATTTGTGCAGAACGTCCTTACTGCAGTAGATAAAGGGCGACACGAAGAAAAACGGCATGCCAAACCTTTAAACCACGCATGATCTGCTGCAGCAGATTTTCTTCTCTCCGCTATCACCAGATCGGCCAGGCCGGAGTAGCTCTTACGGTCATCCGCGTTACTTCAATCGCCACTTACTACCGCGGCCGCGATTAAATCGCTGAACGCGGGCGCACGCGAATTTCTCAGATTATTCTCTCACCAGTTAAGGTTGACATAAATCTCGCCAAATGACAAGATCCTCCGGCCGATAGCGCGCGCAATTAGCCGAGACGGTAATGCGGCCTGCGCCGGGGCCGGTCGGGCCTGGCTGTCCGGTATACGGGCTCTCGCAGACGGACCGAGGGCCGCACCGAGCGCCCTCCACTTGACGGTGCCAGCTGATAAGTGAATTGGTCGATCGATCGCGGCGAAAACACAATGGAGATCGAACTGAGAGATATCGGCGGAATTACCGAGCTCAAGAGGTGCTCTCGTACCACCTCGCAAGAACGCTGACAGGGGTTTCACAAAGCGTTTAAGTGAAATCGCACCGCAGGAGCGTGCAATAAATTGGGCGAGTTGACCCTGTAGCGGAGATCAAGAGGCCATCCATACGGGCCGCGAATGAGGAAACCTCGCGGTAAAAACCGGCAGGCGGGGCAGGGTTGGAGGCGACGCAGCGCACACAAACAGAACGGCCGCCACGGCGCGTCATTAGTGAAGCGGTGTCCCTCCGTCCGCGCCGCGATAGCCGCTCGTTATCAATTAGAAGACCTCCCGAACCGTTAACCCTTCACAGGGCATTAATCACAGCGGACGCATGACTTCATTGATTAGCGGCACGGTGGCAGGGCTATCGCGCATTCCACCCATGCTTGATTGTTTGTTTTCGCGGCAGCTCCTGCGACAGCCGACCGTCAGCGGCCACCCTGTGTCGGCGCCCGGCGGCAGCCACCCTGTGCCGCGGTCGAGCTAAGTGGGATGGATCTCACGATACGGTTGCCGGTGCCCCAGCCTGCGGCCTCCGGCCCTGGTCAATTACCGGGTACACCGGAAGGGTAGCGCGGCTTCCAATACACACGGCCGCCGGCGCCGTGAGGTAACTGGCCGTAATGACCCCCGTTTAGGAGAAATGATGGTGTGCTCGGCCGGTCGGAGGTGGGGGGTGGGGCGCATCCTGACACGGGAATGTACAGAGACCGTGAGAGAGGAAGAAGACGTTTAGACAAGGCAGGAAGAAGCCCTACATCGAGGCCAGTAAAAGTGGCAGTGTGTGGAGGGGAGGCGCACAAACAACGGCGAAACGGGTAGCAGACAGTTGAATCGTGTGCCGAATGCTGCTACGCGTGACGGAAGTGAACGTTTACCAGATGCCAAGTGAATGCTCCACGGGCCTTCAAAACGTGACCATAAAGGCAGCGCCGACACCTAACTCTGCACGTTTTCGCCGGAGGCAATCAAAGCTTTCCCAGCTCCACGTTGGTCCTGTATCAACCAGCCCTGCGGACGCCGGCCCGACCTCAAGCCGTCTCGGCGCGCGGCCGTCTCTCCGCGGTAGCGCGGCTGCACCCGCCGCCCGGAGCGGCCCGTCTCCCCGCCGTAACGAGGCTGCACCCACCGGCAGATCTCCCACGCTGATGCCGCGCCGCATCGGCCGCGTCTCGGCGCGGCGAACGCGGAACGGGGCCGCGCCGGCGGAGGCGTCCTCTCCGACGAGGCCTCCGCCCGGTAAACGGGTCGCTTCGGGTGCCGGCGACGGCGCGCGACCGCGCCACAAAAATCGTCCCCGCCCGAGGCGTGAGCCCCCAGCTCTCCAGGGCACGGTCGCGCTCGGCCGGAGGTGTAGTAATCACACGGATGGAGTCCCGTCGCGGTCCGGACGCGCTCGCAGCGCCGCCGGAGGCGAGAGAACTCTCACGGCTGACGGCGCGCGCGCTGCCCAACTGGCAGCCTCCGCGGCGGCGGCCGGTGGCCGGGCGCGCTGGCCGGCGGTGGCGGCAGAGGTCGGCAGCCGGCGACGGCATCCGGCGGCCGTTACCCGCCGAGATGAGCCGCCGACGGGCCGGCGGCCGGCGACGCCGCTGCCGGGCGCAGTTACGCGCCAATTAGTGCCGTTACCGGAACTCGTAACCGGCGGCTGCATGGCCGCGAAGGCGCGGCACTAATGACGTGCCGGGCCGCACGAGGCTCGCCGCTCCGCCGGCGCGGCGCGCCGCGGCGTTCGCGACGCGGGCGGCGTTCCTGCCGCGCGAGATGGCGCGTCGTGCCGCCGTGAGAACGCGCCGCGCGCCGCCGTCGGCGAGGTCGCAGGCCGGGCACCCTGCCGTGCTCCTGGTCACTTTGGCCGGCCGGCGGCGCTCGGCCGGGCTCTCACGCCCCGCCGAGTCTCCTGCGACGCGTCCGATCCGGCGGCCGGCCGCGCGGCTCGACTTTAGCCGCGGGTCGGCGCCGCGCACGGAGTCGCGCCCGGCGCCCCGCCGCCGGATCGGCGCGTTTCCCACGGTACCGCGCGCCCGGCGGTCCGATGGGCGTCATTTGGCCGACCGTCGGAGCTCGGTGGCGCAGGTGTGCGCCGGAAGACGCTGCACGTTCGCGCTGCCGGCGGCTGGCGGTTAGAAACACAGCGGCCGGGCAGGCCGGGCTCGCATTCCTCCGCATGAGCTCACCAACCGACGCGACCTGGGTCTGCCTCAGAAACAATGCTATGGATTTTAGGGATACTCAGGATCAGAGATATGGACGAAATGTGACCCGTTCTCGACTCGCCCTTCAACCCAGATAACTAATGATAAGATCAGAGATAGTTGGTCGGCTTGTGGCCTTTCGGATACCAGAATGCTACCTTGTCATTAAAAAATCGGGTCTCATTGAAACATGGTCAATGATAGGTCGAAACGCGTCGCAGGTTATTATTTGTGTACGGAAAAAGTAAGTCACTCTGGAGGCCTGACTTCAGCGAATGCAGTAAATATGCAAAATGTTCCATGAATGCCGCGGTATTATACGCGGTTCAAGTTAGCTTTTGTCTTACATATTCTTAGACCTAGTCACAACTCTGGGAAGCTCTGAAACTTCATCCAACAGCTATAAAAAGGTATTACCATACCGCACAATGATGCCCTAGAATGCAGTAATTGACATATGCCATTCATCTATTCGGAAACATGTACTCGCTACGCTATCGCTGGTGATCTCCACGGCGTTGGCCATTCTTGCCCGTTAATTGGGCGATGCCTAAATGTACAGAAATGCTATGGGTCTATCCCATCAGTAAATGGCTAAGAAGCAAATTTCGTGGCGTTTCGAGTCACAACGGTTCAGAAACAAACACTGCAAACTCTTGTTGACATGAGCTCCGTAAGCTTTATTGAAAGCCTGTAAGCCTGCACGCCTTTTTCAGTTTTTCAGTTTGAAGGGTGTTTTTCTTACAGCCTTGATAGGCCATCGTGATAAGCCAACCATGCAACGGCAGAGTCACGCGAGAAATTTGAGCACTGGTGACAGCGCTCCGCTTCGGGTTATCGAACAACAGCCGGCTCTCGAGCACCGAACGGTGAAAGCCCTGTCATCCGTGCACATTTCGCGCTTCGAAACGAACCTCATTATCATCCTCAGCCACATGACACCAGCTGGGCGCACGATGGAAGCCGTCTCGCTAATTTCCCAATCCGACTAATCACAGGGAATACTCTGAATCAATCACGGGCATGAGAACCTCGGTCTCTCTTTTAGCGGGCACCTGGGACGCTTATAGATGGGGTCTCATTATTTTTGGCAGCTCTCAGGGCTATTACTGGCGCTAGAGGGCGGCGGGTCTCAGAGGTGAAACCAATGAACACCCGGCTCGACCTGGTGTCACTCCAGCGTTTTCGAATCACACCACAAAATAACAGGTGGCTGGGGCCCGGCAATAGTTATGGTGCAAAACAATTTTATCATTCTATTACGGTCGTCGTAAATCTGGCGGGCGCTTTCTTGGAGGCGGCCGCATATTATTGGGCAACAGTTTCAGTGTCAAAAAGCGCATTACCAGGTCGTTTGCCCCCTGTGCTCACAGCGCTGTTACAGCTTGTTAAGCGTTCTATTTTTAACAAGCGCAAACCATGGGAGCATCATAGATACCATTATTGCTGGGTGTGCTGTTGCGGAATGACAAGCGTCTCGCACACAAATACAATTATTTTTAATTGTGAGAGAAAGTCGTGTTCAATCGTCGTTTCATCCAGTGTATTAATGATATTTCTCATTAAACAATGATCACTGTAAAACCCTGGCAAACTGTCATGGCTGTAAGACGGTACGAAAGGTTTACCCATGACACACAGCAATACCCTAGCGCTCCTGAAAACCCACACAGGACCTCGAACCGTAATGGCCATGCCCGAAACAAACTCAAATAAACAAAAAAGCCTCGCCGGCCGCAGCGAGAATAGGACGTGGCAAAGAACAGTGATCATGGTCGCCGGCCGGTGGTTGCGGTTGGCCTGTCGGCCGCAGGTCCCAGACCCAGCTCACGGCCGGGCCGCGGCGGCCTGGCGGTGACCGGGCCGCAGACAGGCCGCCACCGCTGCCTGCCGCCGCCGAGCTCGCCGTGAACAGACCGAACCGCAGCCAAAGAGAGGGGTCCGGCTCACCTGGCACCGCGTCCGACACGGCGCCGCCGCCGAGGAGGAGTCCAGGTGCCCTGCGGCAGCTCACGCAGGACGTGACGCGAAGTTACGGCCGCCGCCGCCGCCGTCCTCGGTGGGTACTGGGGAAGGCGGCGTCTCCGGCCGCCCCTCGGAGCCTCCCTCGGCCGCGGCGTCCGTGCCAAATCACGGCATCATGAACCGCGCCGACCCGGCGGGGGCGGAGCCCTTTCCGGCACTCAGGCGCGGCCGGGCGCCTGTGCGGCAGGGGTGGCCGACCGGCCTCCTCCCGCTGGCGAGTGATGGTGCAGCGTGCTCGGCTATTGCAGGGGTGGTCGACCCATGCAGCGTGCGCGGTCACAAAGAGGAAAGCGCCGGCGCCACGAGCGAGCTCGCGGTTTGGACGTTGTGTTTTCCGACACGTCAAGTCGCGGTAAAAAATGGACGAATCCTGCCGTATCCTGCCGTCTCAGACGTATTAGGAGCGCCAGCAAACGTTAAAAAACCAGGGGGCGCCTGCTGTTCAGACAGACTACTCTCCGATGCTCGTGCATTGCAGTCGCCAAGAAAGGGGTTATGTAGATGGTTGCAGCCGTCTCGGACGTATTAGGACTGCTGAAGACGTTAAAAAAGAAACGAGAGTCTGTTGGCTGGACATGGCAGGATATTCATTCAGCAGTCTCGAAGTAAGAGGGTTGTATACATGACGTCGCTGGGACAGCCGTGGTTACTGCCAACCTTAGTGACTCAAACCGGTATGACTTATTGATGTGCAAGCCACGAAAAGAGATGTAATTTTGCTTTCTCGTGTACCGTCAAGACGTCCAAGATGACCGACAACAGAAAAGTACCGCCCAGGAGACTGGTCATGTTTTAGAGGATAGCCAATATCCATAGACACCTTTACTGGTGGCAGCATTAAATGTCGCCGAGAAATATGGCAGGTCTTAGGGCTTCTACGGCTTACCGCTCCACGGACCACAATAAAAGGTCGTCGTTAAAATGCCCCAATTTGCATCTCACAGTAAATCTGACCGCTGCTGGCCTCCGCACCACTTAAGCGGGCGACACGGCATATTGGTCGCATGGCATGGACGCGTGAATCTCCGGACCCGAGCGGTAACGGTGATGCAGAGAGGACCGAAATAGCACAGTCGACACTTACCGAGCCGAGCCATGCCAGTCGATGCTATCCGCGCAATGTGACTGGACATGATCGCTCAGCCCCATAAGTTACCGAGGCCCACAGCGCAATCGACTGGAGGAAGGTGTACGGTTTCGCAATGGGAGGTCCAGCTTTGTCTTTGGCCTAAGAGCATAATGTTTCCATTAATCTCCCAAACTCTGGCGACAGTGATCAAATGGCCTATCGTCAGCCTGTCGCCGTGCAAGGACTTGTCCCTGGCCACTTACCGTCTGCATACGAAAAAATCCACGCACAGGCCTCGTGGACGCCTGAGGTCTCTCAACCTTTGACCGTCCAGCAAAATTTGTTTGCAGCTGTGCTGACTCGGCCTCAAAGCGGAGTTTCAACAGCAGGCGCGAAGATGGCTCCGAGGCACATTTCGCAGCTGGGGGTGCCCGATGTCGGATTATTTAGCGGGCACAGGCGCCGCGTCAGGCGGACGTATGTTCCCACGATCAATCAGAGATATCTGTCAGGACGCGTTAACACCAAGCAATTTCCCAACAGCACTCAGCCAAGTGTTCCAGCCTCCAGGGCGCTGCGCGGCGGCTCTGCCAAATTAGCAGGCGGCCATCGGCGGCCAGCCAACTATCGTCAATCTCTGAGGGCCGGCCTGCTCGGCGAACGGCCGCCGTCCTGCAGAACTTTTCGCCGCCCGGCCGTATCTGGCGACAGCTCGTTAAACGGCATCGCGGCGCCGGCGGCTGGGCGTGTGGCCCCCGGCCGCCGGCCGGCCACACGGCCGGCCACGCCCGCAGACGAGCAGAGCAGCGCGAGATACTGAGACGACAGGAGGCGGATTGGGCTGCTTGAACACGGCAAATATGTGTCGGCGGTGGTGGCCGGACAGACGGGCCGCGGGCCGGCAGACCGAACAGAACACCCACGGGCCAGGCGACGGAACGACGAGACGACACGACAGCGCCAAGACGCAGCTGGGCGGCGGCCGGACAGCGAAGCGTCAGTGACCGGCCAAACAGCGGGCAGACAAAAGAGTCGGCAACCAGTCAGGCAGTGGCTGGACAGCAATGTCAGCAGCCAGGCAGGCAGCGGGCAGAGACCTGAGCCAGTGACCGGGCGGGCAGCGGGCAGCGGGCAGCGGGCGGGCAGCGGGCAGCCGACGCGCCGGCGGCAGACGGCCGCCACCGTACCAACGAGCCGGGCGTGAGAATTTCCGTCGGACGGCGGCGGCCGCCGCCGACCGCCCTGGGAACGGCCGCTGCATTCATTGTCATTCCGGCATTAGCGCCCGCCGGCTGCCGTGGTCGGCAAATATGGCGCAGCTCGCCGGCGCGATCGCCGCCGATAGGCTACCGCGCCGCCGGCCGACGTCCGGTGTTCGACCGCTCCCAGTTCGACAGCCGTCATTTGCTGGCGATGACCCCGCTACTGGCGACAGGTGTGGTGCAACGCGGCAGATCGGCTAAAAAAGACGAACGGCGGAAAAAACAGCTGTTTACGCCAGCGGTAATGAATAGCTAAATCATTATCGCGGAAAAATGTTCATGAATTCGACATGTGATGGTCAAAATCGATGCATCAAAATCGTAAACGCGATTTTCCTTCTGATATCACAGAATCCCCTCATCGATTTGCATGTCGTCACGCCTCGGAATATCTAAGAGTCCAAGGGTCTAAAGAATCACATTTTAACGATTTCGTACATATCGTGCACACTAAAACAAGCAATTAAAATGGTTCATATAATTCAATGCCACCAGATATCCACAAAAATGAGTTTTTCAGGAGAAGTCTTTTACCCTTCAACCGAACAAGCATCCTTTTGCATGGAAAGTCAGCAACCCATTGTTATACCTCGCAGCTGTTCCAAGATGAACCGATTCAACCGGCGAGGCGCAGTCAACAGTTGACCTTAGTCCAGAGACCGGTAGCAAAGCCGGTCATTGTGCCGACCGCGACAAACTGACCCTGTCACAGCGTTCCCGTCATTTCGTTCGGCCTTCAGTGACGGGAGAACCACCCTCCAGTCATTCCGCAGTGTACAACCTCCGTCCAGCAACCCCCAGCGCCTGCCACGGCCGCTGACAACCAGCGAAACAGTCACCTCCACGCGACACTGACGGACCTATGACAGGGTCGGAGCTGGGAACGCACCGACACGCTATTGTCCCGGCTCCAAAACACTGATCCCTGTCAAACAAAGGACGCGCTGCCCGCCGCAGGAGCCGTGTCGCACAACGGCGACACGATTCAGGCGCCGCGGAGCTGCCGGGAACAGTGACGGAGACCACTGGAGGAATTCTTCCCACCGTCTGCGGTTCAGTACCAATGGCGGACACCTCCGCCGCCCACCCGGGCTTTTTTATAGAGGATGCATAAGTCCAAGGCGATAATATTTTTATGTTATATTCTAAATATAAGCTTCCGGACATTGCATACCCACGGCACGTAATGTTACGAAGTGTGAGATTCAGTTCACGTTTTTCGGGCATTTCTCTGAATATCCATTTAAGCCTCCAAGCGCTGAATCAGACTCTACTTGATCAACAGGTCACCCCCAACTTTTATCTAACTGCCTTAATTGCGTCTTCCCTTGGTTTTCGGTAACTTTATGCCACAGAATCAGAAGACTGTGATGGCTCACGTGGTCGGTATGACGGTGTTGACTACTAGCGGTAGAACGCTAATACCCTCAGATATAGCCAGCGCAAAATTTGGTAGTACACTATTTTTACAGTGGAGCCATTTGGTCTGATTTAGCATGCAGGAATTTCCGGATCACAAAACGAACAAAGATCCTTTTAATACGACACATGCAAGAGCGGGAAGGCACTGGATTACCAACACGCAACAGCTGGAAGCCTTAGAAATCGCTTCTGTCGGCGTTCCAGCCTTCCAAATCAGTCAAGCTTTTATCCAGGTTTGGGAGCTGTAAGCAAATCCATCCTTCCGCACAGATCAGATGACGCTCTATATAGCAAAACCAAGGATTTAAATTTCTGTGGTGAGACTGTACCTTACACATTCTAGCACGTCTTCCACAACAGGCAGACGGACAGACAGACAGAGAGGCAGACAGGCAGGCATGCAGGCAGGCAGGCAGGGAGAGAGAGAGAGAGAGAAAGAAAGAGAGAGAGAGAGAGAGAGAGAGAGAGAGAGAGAGAGAGAGAGAGAGAGAGAGAGAGAGAGAGAGAGAGAGAGAGAGAGAGAGAGAGAGAGAGAGAGAGAGAGAGAGAGAAAGAAAACGAAGCGAAGCCAGTCCAGAACATAAAAACAGACACTCGAAAGACACACCAGAATATCGGTGTGGTCGGTTTTCGCTATCTGTCGTCTCCACATTGGAGTAGCATCATCTCCCAGCTGCGGGCACGCGCAGCTAATCCAGCCTACCTGTGGCTATAGTGCGCCCAGCTCACGAGTAACGAAGCCACCGCTCTACTGCCACGATACGCCCAGCTGCCTGTACTGTACCGAGACCGAGCCAGTCTGGGCCCGCCCACGGATCACCCCTCGACGTCTCGCCTTCTCACAGGGCTCGGCCCGGGCCGGGCCGGACGGCGAGCTGTACGGTCCGGCCCCAGCCGACCACCCGCGGCTCGGTGACCTGACCAACCCCCTCCCAGGCGGGGGGGGGGGGCGACCGAGACGGGCCGCCCGCTGCGCCGGCCCGGCCCGCTGACAGGTCATTTTCAGCCTGGCAGGGGCAGGCGGCTCTAATGAAGTTTACCGTTGTTTGTCGGGCGGCAATGCCGGCCGGTGCAATTCCATTTCCTGAGTGCATTTTAATTACTCCGCCAGCGGCGCGACGAGCGGTACTGAGGCCCGTGCGGACCGGGCTTTGTACTGTAATTTTACGGACCATTTACACGAGATCGACCGGGCATAAATAATCCGGCCATTACGACGGTGTGGCTCTTCACTTGGCAGCGTCTAATCCGATCTGGATCTGACGGCGAGTTCCGCCGTAACGCGCCCCAGTCACGCCGCGCTGGCCGCCCCGCGTGCGATATGGAGGGGAGCAGAGAGCAGGCCGGAACCTCTCCGCCCACAGAACTGGAGGGCTACAGCTCAGAGCCACACGAGTAACCCGCCGTAGTCAGGGTACATTTGTAGTAGGCTGGCTGGCCCAGACACGCCAAAACTGCAGTAGGCCTGCCCCGGGCACGCAGCATCTGTAGGGGGTCTGACCCAGACAAGCTACAAGCGCAGTAGGCCGACCTAAGGCACACTACATCTGCAGTAGGCCTGCCCCAAACACGCTACAGCTGCAGTAGACCGGCCACATAGAAAAGCTACAGCTGCAGTAAGTCGGTCCTAGGAAGATATCCGCACAGCTAAGGCCTGAGCACACAATATCAGCCCCGATCAAACCAGCTTTCACCAGATTACGATATCCATGGCTTGACTCTCTGCATAATACTCTCTGAGAAAGCCTAAACAAACATAGACCAAAGGGCTCTGGGATACGGTTTGAAGATGAGCTGGTGTCTCGCCCTATGATAACTGTCCCGACGGCAGGAGGAAACGACTGGCGACACGAGACCCGCCGCGACCGAATTCCGCCCCCCCCCCCGCCGCCCTCCCGTCGGGTCTGATTAATCTGATCAGATATGCACCATTCTATTAGGCTGATTGGCGCCGCAAAGAAGTGACGCGGCGGCGTCTCGGGCCGCTAATTAGCTGGTTTCGGGGAGGCGACAGCCACTGATCAGGGCCACTCGCGGACATCTGCAGCTGAGTTTTTCTGCCCCTCTATTGTCCCCCTCCCCGACCCCCGCCCGGCTGCGTCCATCACGGCGACCGTCCAGAGGGTGCCGTCTTTCCCACGAACTCTGTCAGCGGGCGCCAAAGGGCGCGCGCCCACTCCATAAAAACCGGCCGACAAATGGTCCACGATGAGAAAAGTGCCTAACCAGTGAGAACGGTTTTTCGACAAGTAACAATGATTTACAGGGTGTAATTTTCGTTGCGCAATGTTGGCTTGGTTCGCAGCCGCGCCCGGTCGGGCAGGATGAACTTGTTCAGTTCGAATTAAGCCCGAACAGGTGTCTCAGGGAACGTGACATCGGCCGAGCAAAGGTCGTGAAAGCTGGTGCAGCAATATGCAAATGTTTACCACATGGGGCGACAAAGTGCTCGTCTGGAACGTTTTGTTGACCATAAACTCATTGCAGCAGGATGAAAGGTCATATTTTTTTGCCATGGCCGCTTCCCACATTTGAATTGCGCTTTACAACCCGCATAATGTTTTTTCGACGCCCTTTATAGGACCACACAAAGGCTATTCGCTTCAAAAACTACCGTGTTGAAATTAACTTTGAACTGAAAAAATGGCGATGAAAGTGCACCACTCTGTGTTGCGGTGGCTGAAATTGAAACTCATGTGTAAGGACTTATGTATGCTGATAGGTACAAACAAATGCATGGAATACCACATATTTACAAAAGGAATCTGCAAGTGACTTGGTTCACACGGAAAATGCACCAAGAAGGTGGAAGTAAAGCTCAACAGGGAACAAAAACAAAATACCATATTTCGCGGCGTTGCATGTCTCCACACTATTCGCCCTGAATAGCAGATGCAAATTGATGATTTATGCAGCCGGCATTAGGCGATTGTGCTGAGTAACCGGGGCCGAAGGCAAAGCCGGCGCCACAAATCAGAGCGTTTACAGTCGAAAGCAGAGGTCGTTAGCCGGGCTCGGCCATACTGATCAACTCGTCGGCCACGGCTGCCAGCCGTTTGGCTGGAAATCGAGTCACACCCGAATCCATTACAGCTGCCGCACCGCATCGCTGTCCGGCCCCCGGCCGAGAAGATGCACGACGCTGCCCTGCACGGGCTGCCGAGCCACGCCCAGGCCCACGGTCCCCGCTCATCAATGCGGAGACATTTGACCTGTGACGGCGACGGAGCTCCTGCCGGCCGCGCAGTGCCGTGCCGCCGTGGCGGCCGGTGCCGTGCCGACGTGGCGTGCCGAGACGCCGCTCGGACCCTGCAGCCGGAGTTTGTCCGTGTCCGACGGCCGGCCCGCACGGCACAGTCCCTGATTTGATGCCGCTCCGAGCTGGTCGTGCCGGGCCGGGCCGGGTCAGCGCGGTCTGGCGACGTCCGACGGCACGGCGCGACACGGGACGGATCAGGCCCGAGCTGGGACGGCGGTACGGGGGAGAGATCACGCGACGGGCCAGCCCTGCACTCAGGCTCGGGACTGTGGTGCAGGAAGAGACTATGGAACGATACAGAGGGGAGACTATGTGCGGGTCAGTCTGCGCCTCCCGTGTCCGGACGGCGGTACACCGGAGGGACTAAATGACGGGCAGTCCCTGCGACCAGAATCAAGACGGCCATACAGAGGAAAGAACATGTGACAAGCCAGCTCTGAGCCGCCTGGACTGGGACGGCGGTACAGAGGAGAGACGATATGGGCGGAGACGCGCCACAGGACGGACTGGAACGGACCAGTCTCCCGTGTTAAGACGACCAGAGCCCACAGACGAGACCGCAGACCGGCGCTACACGTCACGCCGAACCCAGATCCGAGCCGCTGGACGCAGTGCACTGGAGAGACGAGACGCCACGAGACAAGCGGCAGCAGGAGATCCTCACTCTCTGGCCGTTATGGACGGCGAAGACTCGGCCGGCTCGCCCGCATCCCATTACTTCGGCCGCTAGTCAGGTCCACTGATCTTCGGCCGGCCGGGCCCGGTCTGGTCACGGCAAAACAGTTCGGCCCGGACGGGCCCGGAGCCGGGTCAGGCGCTCTCGTTCCTCGCCCCCCTGCCCGCCCCCTGCCGCGCCGCGCCGATGACGGCGAGGAAAATCGCGCCTGGGGTAGGGTTAATTCGGAGGAATGGCCGCTCCGACTGCGTGACGAATTCGGTCTCAGATGGAGCTGACCCCGGCGACCGGGGCGGCCGGCCGGGGTCAGTCCCGATTACAGAGGGCGCGGGGCGGGCCAACTGTATCACAGGGCGGCCGACAGCCGGCCCGAATATATTGGAGTAAGAAAGACAGCAAGAGAGAGGGGGGGGGGTGGAAGAGAGGAGAGGCATGGAGGAAGACAGAGAACAAGAGGCCTGCGGACGGGACGGCTGCGATAACATCTCGCGTACCCAAATCGCTGTCCAGGAAAAAATAGTAATGCATATCACGACTGGTTGGTATGCATGAATGACACAGTGGTATGGGTCAGGCATATTTAAGCGCAGGCGCGGGAGGTGTAACAAAGCAATCAGCGCACTAATAATGCCATTATGAAACCGGAGAGCGGGCAGGGCCCGGCCGGGCGCGCGCAGCAGGCGAGAGTGGCGCCGAAGCCAGGCGCCTGTGTCGAAACCCAGCGGCACCCAGCGCGCCGGTCCTCTCAAGCGCGTTAGCGGGAATGGAGGGCGTAACGGCTAAACGCGGTCCGTCCTAGACTGTCACAGGTGTTCCGCTGGCGCGATGGGAGATGCGCGTCAGGAGGATATTTCAGGCAGGAAATGCCAGTCCGGAAGAGGAAGAAGACGCCACAACGGAGACGTCGAGCGTAAACAAAAGATGCCGGGCCCAGAGAGCGCGTCAGACGGGAGACGTTCGTCCGCAACAGCCAGGGCCAGGGAGAACGCCCCACCGGCGGCCGGACGGTCCCACCGCGCGGCGCCCGACGCCGTCAGCCGCCGCCAAATCAGCGCCGGCATCGGCTCATTACGGCCGCCGGCAATTCGTCGGCGGCCGTTTGGACCGGCTCGCCCGTTTACGACCCGGAGCGCCGCCAGACGGCGCTGTCGCCGCCGGCGCCGGCGACGGTATCGACGCGGCGCGGCGGCCGGCTGGGCCGTCGTTAGCCGTCCGCCGGCCGCCGACAGGTGAGACGGCCCGGCCGCTGGGAGGAGGTGCCAGGTACCAGGACGACCCGCCCGCGCTCTGTCTCCTCCCAGCCTCTGTCTCCAGGGGACGCTGCACTCGGGCCTCATCACGCGGTGCTTCTCGATAACTCGGCTGATATGAGTGGATTTGAATGATGCCTTTGGATGATGCCGCTCTTTTCTCGTCGTAGCAGATAACTGCGGTCTTTAATTACGAAATCAATGCGTGTGTGTGGCTTGGTGAAACCGCTACGACAGTGACCAGGCTTAATGTGGGGCCAAAGGTGAAAGCCTGCCCACTATTGGAGTCCACGTCCATCTACTTTCAAGCTATCCGCGCCGCACACCTTTAGCCCGATCGCCCGTCAGAGACAATTGGCTGTCAGCCGAGACCTCCCGCGTCAGTCATAATAAAAGAGCTCCGCTGGCCTCCTCATTTCGACAGAGGCTCTCCGGGCAATCCGCTGTCGGTCGCGGCGGCCTCAGTTTGACTGGGATCGCACCTGACGCCGCGAAATCGATAATGATCCCCGATCTAATTTTAAACCGGCCGCGGGCCATCCTACCGGGCCCGAACGCCGCCGGCGCCGGCCCGACCGCGCGACGAACCCGACGTCGCGTTCGACGCAGAAAAACCGCCGCGCTCCTGGCGCTGTCGACGCGCGTCGAGCGAGGCCACCTGCCGCCGGCGGCCGCCGGCTGTTTGCTCCCTCGAGCGGAAAGCGTGTCTCGCGCGGCGCACCGGCCCGATCGCGTGCTCCGCCGGAGCAATTAAGAACCGACTGTGTCCGATCGGAGCCATTTGGTAAACGCGACCATTTGTCAAACGCGGCCGCGTCTGAGCATTCTAATAATATCCGAGCGGCATCGATGCTCCTAGTACGGTTATCGGGCGGATCTGTGCCGTACCCGATCTTCGACCTGGACCGGGCGCCCAGTTTTCCCCCTGGTGACGTGCCGTCCGGCGGCGACCGATCGCCGGGCGCGGCCGGCTTCGGCGGCCAAATTTGGCGCTCGGCCGGCGGGCCGCAGACGGCGTTCCCAGCCCAGCACGGCGACCGCAGCGGCCGGGTTCCGTTCGCGCCGCGCCGCTTCCCGCGGACGGCGCCGCAGCCGGGCCGGGACGCCCCAGAAGGTCCGTGCCCGGCCTCCGGCGGTCGCCGCGGACGGTCGCGCTGTCAGCTGGACCTCAACAGAACAAGCGCGGCGCACGGCTGGCGTCAGCCGTTCGTCATCCCGACTTCGCGACAACTCAACTCACGAACCGCTACAGCAGCGCGGCGCCGTACCAGCACGGTTCGGTCGGCCCCGAGCACCGGGCCAGGCCGAAAGCGGGGACGTGGCGAGGAACCGAGACTTACCTGCCGGAGGGTTCCCTCCCGGGCGTGCTGGGAGACGACCGTCCCGACGGCGCCGACGCCGACTCTCCGGCGACTGCCGGCCGGCTCGGTGGCGCCCGCGCGTCAGGTGCGCCACGCGCGGAGCGTGGCCACAGACACCGGACGCCGGAGCGACGTCGATGCAGCCTGGCCTGGCGGCGCAGTGGCCAGCCGGCGTATCAATCAGGCAGCTTGGAGGCAACAGACCTGCCCTGACCTCGCCGACCTGACCTGACCGGGTCCGGCGCTCGCGGCGCCGAACGGCTCGGCCCAGCCGTCCGGAGTTCTTCAGGCGGTCAGCGACGCGGGACGTTGTCTGAGGACACCTCGGCGCGCAGTCCACTGTTCTCCCGCTGCGGTCAGCGACGCGGCCGACCGTCCAGCCACTGTTCTCGGAGGCCGGCCGTCCCTGTCTGCGCACTCTTCCGGTCGTGCCCCGGCACGGCGCAGACGGCCGCAGCGGCGGCGAGCGACACGCGGGCCGCGGCGGCGGAGGCCTCGTGCGGCGGTGGCGCCGCCCTGACGTCCGGCGAGAGACTGCCGCGGCGGCGGCGGCGGCGGCGGCGGCGGCCGACCGGGCGTCCAGGGGGCGTGGCGGGCGGCCGCGACCGGGGCGGCGGAGGCGGCGGCCACTCCCCGACCCTTCGTTACGACGCCGCCGCGCTGGCTGGAGGACGGCGGCATTCACGCGGGCCAGGATCGGGCCGACGGGTCTGAAGAAGCGCGAGGAGGCTGCTGCAGAGGGCGGAGGTGCGGAGTGGTTTCAGCAGGCAGCTGGAGGCCCCCAGCAGGACGCGACGTCGGGCCGAACGGAGCCGCGTCCTTGTACAGCCTGACGACGCCTCGTCTGATCTACGATGCCGGTCGAACAAACGATATCAGTCTAAAAAAAGGTTTGGGAAGCATCCTTATAAACAACCTTGTCCGAACATTTAAAAAGGGTAGGCGTTTCGTCTCGAAGAAAATATGCCACTACACCAGTAAGGAAATGGGCCAAGAAGCCTCTCCGCTTCCTAGGAGAGGACTTATCCAACAAAGCCCGCACCAACGTGTCAGCTCCACTAGCCTGGTGGAATTCCAGGCCATACATGAGCATCACATGCGCAGCGTCACGTGCTCATAACATCTGAGCCGAGCTAATATACGAGATCAGGAAGGTTCACGGTAGCATTCTTTTCCTTCTGAAAAGCAAAAAACCTTGGTAAAATGAATGCTTGAAATCACATTTGCACAGCTTTCGTGCTTCAACCTTGTAGTCGGGAATGCACATCAGCGCTTAAAACCGCAAAGCCGTTCATCTGAGCAGATATTCACCGAGATATCAGATGCCTGGTTCTGAAACAAACCTTCCAGAGGAGATTCCGGCTGCCTTCGCCCGAAAACATTCATCTTCCACGTCAGCCGACGACGGGAGCCCAATTTTTCAGCCGCCGAGCTGTCTGGCGGTTTGGAAGCGTCCGCCGCATGGCCAGGCCGCGACCGAAAGGCACTGACCGGTGAGCTGGGCCTGTCAACCTGGCCCAGACACCGGAGCTCAGACCGTCACGCATCCGTCAACTGCGTCCGTTGGCAGACCGGCCGCAGCCTGACGCCGGGACTCAGGCTGCCACACAGCGCTCAGCAACAAAGCTATCGTACCCCACGGATCTGTATTGGATCGGTCAGTAAAAACGGCTTCCCGTCAGCATGGGGCTGACCTGCCAATACTGCACTATTACAGCTAGACTGCAGTAAGCCAGTCACCACGACCGTGGAATGCGATATCACAACAGACAGCAAGTGAGGACCGTTTTAGTCACTGGAACATTATCACGTATTTGGGTGGACTAAAAAAGACCAGGCATTATCTCAAGAACAAAGCTGAAACAGATTAGCCCAAACACCGGATCTTAGAACATTGACAAACATGACATCTTCATTCCCGTCCTGCGCTCTGAGATCGATGTACGTCTCGGAGGATTTTTGAAGCAGCACTAACGGTAGTTGACGAGAATGTGACAGATCGGCCGCCAGGCGTCGGATTACGGCCCACCAGTTCACAGAGTCCGCCGCCGATTTGTGACGGCGGACAGCTCCACAAAGGGCTAGGCAGCCCTCACCCGACGACGTCTCGTCAGACGCCGTCCCCACATCTGCTGACCAGCCCCCCTCGCCGGCGGCGGCGCATTGCGACACATTGCTGACAATTTACGGAGGGCGGGCGTGTTTACGTAGCGTGGGCGCTCTGATCCGCGACCGGGCACAGTAAGCCGGGAGTCCGCCCGCCGCTGCGGCACACCGTGCGCATTGTCGCCGTGTCTGCACGCCGGCCGCCTGCAGGGCTGCGGGCAGTCGGGGGCCGCCGCAGCCGCCGCCGCAGCCGGCGCCGTGGTCGGAGCTCGGCACAAAGTGCGGCACGTGTAGCGGTCAACAGGATCGAGCGGGAACGGTAGCAGCGTCGGGACTGGCAGTCTGCCAGGGGCGACCGGGGTGGGCCAAGGAGGCATCGCGCGAGAGGAGCTGGTGGAACGTTGGAGAGCGGCGAGATACCGAGGTGGTGCCCTCCGAGACGTGGGGACTGGCGGAGGGCGCTATGATATACATCTGTTCCTGTACGACGTGCAATTCAATTCCGCATATGGCATCCTTGAATACCGTTCAGCCACACCCGCAGAAGAAATTCGCAAGTGCTTACGTCATTCGTCACTTACGCGTCCATCCCACCTTACTAGGCGGTGCCTCACTCCGACTTCCAGCAGGCTTACGAACACCCATTTCCACACCCTTTAAAGCCCTTTAGTCCTTCAGCAGCCGCGCCTTCTCTCCCCCGCCGTCAGCCTGCCGCCCTGCCCAGTGACGCGACCTCGAGCCAGGCCACGAGCGGGCGCTGGGTGTGCACCCCTGGTCCACAGTTGATCCACCGACCGGTGGGCGGACCGCGCACACCGGCAGATCACGAGCTGCCGGCAGAACCGCAGCTATTCCAGGGAGCCAGCCGGCCCCGCACCGCAGGCCTCCCCAGCTAATCAACGCTGCAGTCCGGGCGGCATACGTACTGCTGCATTTCTCGTCCGTGATGTTGATGAATGGCTCGCACGTCACAAACTGTCACGTCATCAATAGCGAAAGGGTTCTGTTTGTGGAACCGGTGCCATGAACCTGCTGGACATGACAAAAGAATGCTGGATTTTTTCCTTTCACGAACAGACTGAGACTTGCATTTGTAGACAAACTGGCACCAGGAGTGAATTAATCGAGCATGCGGTCAACACAAGGTCGTGGGAAATGCAGAGCATTTTTTATACTCGCTTGATAAGCACCAGCCATGTGTCTGTCCTTTGTCCTCAATCACCGATGTATCCTCACTGAGCCTCACGCCGTGGCGTCGCTGCATGATTAAGTGTTCATGGGCGCACATCATTTGTTACACTCGCTGCATATCAAAGTAGCCCCGTGTTGTTTGCCTGCCTCCAGCCCGTGTGAAAATCGCAATCAGAGACAACCAAACAGGGGGACAGCCCGAGTGAGATGGCACCAGAGGAAACCGAGCGCCAAACAAATGGGTTGAGCTGACAAGACCCGGGCCATGAGGCCTTCTGCAAGCCACGGCCACCGGCAGAACAAATGAGTCGCTGCCACATGGCAGGGTGCTGACTGCAGCATGCATGCGAAAACCGAGCCGCCAGCCTCAGTCAACCCAGGGGCCAGTTTGCATGACCTCACCTCCATTAAAAGCGAAAGGGCGAGCCCACGCGGCACATTCGGATTTGTAGCCCGGCTCCACATCAGAACGACGAACCGCCAGCAGTCATTAAACAGTCCGCATGGCGACGATTAGCTGAGCTTACTAAACCCAGTATCGATCAGGAGCCAAATGGGCCAAAAATACCGATTCCACAAGAAGCGCACCTAACAGCTCGCTCCCAGCATCATTAATCACGGCAAATGCGCAACAAGCAATCAGGAAGATCTCCACCGCGGCAACCCCAGCGCTCCGAGCCGGCCGCGCCGCAAACGCCGCAGGTGCGCCGAATGGGCCGCGCCGGCACGATTACGGCGCACGGCGGTCATCCATCATGGCCGTGCAGCGCGGCGTCCGGCGCCGACCAGCGCCGGTCAGCGGGGGACGGGCCGCCGACAGCAGACTGACGGGCCGGCCCTGACCGACCGGATACAGAGGGGCCGGACGCAGAACAGGACGGATACACGAGAGGCCGGATAAAGAGGGGCCGGATACAGAACAGGACGGATACACAAGGGGCCGGATACAGAAGGGCCTGATACACAGAAGGCCGGATACAGAGGGACCGGATACAAAAGGGCTAGATACAGAGGGTCCGGGTAAAGAAGAAGTCGGAAACAGAGTGATCGGATAAGGGGCTGGATCTAGAGGAGCCGGATACAGGGGCTGGTCCAGGGGGACCGGATCCGGGGGAATCGAATCGAGGGGACTGGGTCCAGAACGGCCGGGTACAGACGTGTTTGATCCAGAGAAGCTGGATACGGAGGGGCCGGACCTGGATAGGCTGGATACGGAGGGAGCCGGACCTGAATAGGCGGGAGACGGAGGGGCCGGACCTGGATAGGCTGGATACGGAGGGGCCGGACCTGAATAGGCGGGATACGGAGGGGCCGGACCTGGATAGGCGGGAGATGGAGGGACCGGACCTGGATAGGCTGGATACGGAGGGGCCGGACCTGGATAGGCGGGATACGCAGGCGTCGGATACACGGAGCCGGACGGAGGAGCTCCACCGCCGGCCGGCGGCCTCCGTGCATCGCCCTAAGGCAGTGATAAGGACCGCCCAGGTTGGATTGGACGCGAGCCACACGCAACCCTCCGGCCGACACCGTGAACGGGCGGCACTGGACTGACCCCGGCGTCCGTCGTGCTTTAGGTCTGTGCCGCTCACGAAGGTCATCGAGGCCGGAGTGGACCCCGAGACCCTGGCAGAGATAAACGAGGCAGCTGGATCAACAAACGCCGAATATTTATCCGAGACCCATGGAACATCAATGCCACGCGGCGGTATAAGCACTAAATGGACTCTACTGATGCAACATAAAATGCTTTTCTCGGCGGACCGCAGTCCGAACTAAAATCAGACCCGTGACGCGTGCCATGACGCAAGCCTTTCCAGTGCGTTCTGATGCGGACCTTGCATGAAACGTGGCGTCCGGGTCCCACGCCGCACCCACTCACCGCCTCACGAGGCGGGCGCACGTATCGCCGGGCGGGGATTAGACCGCTCCCTGTCGGAGCGCAGTGGCTGCCTTTCACGGACCTCCGCCTCTTACGCGCCCGGCGAGGCGCAGACTTACGACGCCATTACGCAGAGTTACGCACTGACTTACGCGCCGGCAAATCATAGCCGCGCGGGCGGGGACGGGCCGCGCCGCGCGAGCGTCACTCAGGCGACCGTGACGGACGGCCGAGCGCCGTGATGCGTCACGATGACGGACCGTCGCACAAATCCCCGCCGCCGCCGCCTAATGATGGAGGGAGCTGTCTCGGAGGCGAAGCCCGGAGTACGTGGCAAGAATGCGTTACCTGGCGCTGCAGGACAAGACGTGGGCCGTGACACGTCATCGGGCTGTACAGACGACGCAGACGCGGGGAAAACTGTTAATTTGTCTGACTGGACGACTTTTGACTTACGTCATAGCCGGAGAAAACATGAGCGGGCTACTCAACAAAGTCCTGAACACGTTTACTGTCCGTACCGGTCATTTGCAAGCAGGGGCATAGCGGCGATTTTGGCAGGAAATTTCGGCCATCTGATTTTCGAGTTACACGGATTCGCATCTTTTTTCATCTTTTTTCGAAACGCCAAATTTTCAACCAAGCGGAGGCATCGTTCCAGCCCCTCCCCTTGTTCGCTATGCCGATTTTGGTTTTGGGGAAGTTTAACATTAGCCCCATCGGAAAAAGCATCTCTGTCCCTCCCTCACTTTTTCTCGATGATCCTACGCCCCTGCAACCTCATGTAGCTCTGCACTCTCTAAACCAGCTCGAACCAACCCCTGTCGAGGAAAAACCCTATTCAATTCCATCGGCCGGCCGACGGGCTCACCTCGGACATTTATCGGCGTAAAAACTGAGTTAATCGGGACAGGAACGGGCATCCCACTGCGATCACCGCTCAGCCCCAGATCTAGATCATGCCACGTTCGACACTTGAAAGCCGACACCTGCGTTCGGATTGGATCAGTTTTCCTGCAGCGGGGAGGAAAACGCCGCTGCGCCTAGCGGCCTCGCCACGAACTTTCTTCTCATTTCCGGCGTCCGCGAACGCCCACGCAGGGGCGCGGGCCAATGTTTTCACATCAGCCTCCCATTTCCTGCAGGCAACGCGGATTGAGGCGCACGAAAAGCAAACAGTCGCAAGTAGCTAAACAAAAGCACTGCCCTTGTTCGTTCACAGTCTCTCCCCTCCCTTTATCTACCTTTCACATCTCCCCTTTTTCGTTGCCTTGCTCCTAATGTGCATCATTACATCTGCTTATTTATCCGTCCCGTATCCTCTCAGAATGCAAAATGGTTAACTGCAACAACGGGCATGACTTAAACGCGATATTGAACACGACAGTATGCAAAACAGACCGGCTCAGGACCGCTGCACATACACCGTCACTCATCCGCGAGCGTCTGAGATCAACGCTGGCAGGACGCGAAACATCCAAGCGCGGAAGAGATAACGGGCGTGGCGCCGCTTTCATATAGATGTAAGATGGCCGCCGTAACTTGTGCCGCTGTGTCTTCAGCAGCACTTCTGCGCGGCGCTATGAGCATAACTTCCGAGTGGCGGCGTCGCCCACATAAATAGCACCGGCCGGCCTCTGACCGGCACAAGGTGGACCGGCGGTCCGCTCGGAGCTCGTTCTGCAGGGAACGGCGCGAGATCTCGTCACTGCGGAGACGCCGGCTGAGCCGTTCGCCGGCGCGGTGGCGGCGAGAGGAGATCACTGACTCGGCAGATGAGAGGAACCGCCAGTGAGCCTTCTGCCGGGGCGGTGATCTGGGCACCTGGGGCTGCGGGAGGGGACACCGCTGTTGAGCTGTCGGCCGGCGGGCCGTGAGCTCGCCACTCGGCAGATGAGAGGAACCGCCAATGAGCCTTCTGCCGGGGCGGTGATCTGGGCACCTGGGGCTGCGGGAGGGACACCGCTGTTGAGCTGTCGGCCGGGGGCGGTGAGCTGGGGACCTAGGGTTGGGGGGGGGGGACCTTTAAATTCCCGCGGGGGGGGGGAAAAAACCAATGAGCCTTCTGCCGGGGGGGACGGGGGGGGGGGGGCTGCGGCCGGGGGCGGTGAGCTGGGGACCTAGGGTTGGGGGAAGGGGACACCGCTGTTGAACTGTCGGCCGGGGGTCGTGAGTTCGCCAGCAGAGGCCGACATCACCGGTGAGCCTTCTGCCGGAACGGTGAGCTGGGCACCTAGGGCTGGGGGAGGGGACACCGCTGTTGAGCTGTCAGCCAGGGGGCGGTCAGCTCGCCAGCTGAGGCCAACACCACCGGTGAGCCTTCTGCCGGGGGCGGTGAGCTCGGAGCCGTCGCGGCGGTGAGCGGCGGTGAGCGGCGGCCGCAGGCGGACCCCGCGGTCCGATATGCGGCGCGGCGCGGCGGCGACACGTGAGCGCGGCCGGCCGCCGGCTGCGTGCAGCTCGCCCGCCGGCCGGCGTTCTGTTACAATCAGAAATCAGCCGCGATATGCACGCGGCCCGCCGCGGCCGCCGCGACCGGCCGCCCGTGCATGCACAATGAGCCGTGGTCGCCCGAAGCGGCTGAAATTACTCATCGTGCACGGCACGGGGTCGTTCGGGCCCGTTCCCGGCTGGGGAACACCGGCGCGGACGGCCGGCGCGTCGCAGTTTCAGCGCACACGCGCTCGACAACAGACCGTTCCTTTATGGACCGGACGCGTGCAGGAGCATCCGAGCGAGGAATTCGCAGCCACAGGTGACGCGAGCGGCAGCTGGCTGTGAGCGAGGTGGCCAATTTCCACCGAGCGGCACGAACCCGTGCGGCCACACGGTGCCCGGTCAGCCGTGGCGGGTGCCACGATGACAGCAAACGCCGCATTACATGACCAAAGCCTCGGTTGTGCAATGCAGCGTGATCCCGGACTCTTATGGCATATCTCGAGGATCACGGCATCCGGATTTAAACAGGGAAATCCATGCTTTCTACGAGACCTGACATCAGCTAGCTTACATTTAATGGGTCTATCATTGAACGTGGCGCAGCTAACGGTCATGCAAATCTGCGGATGCAAAACTAAACAAATTATTTCATTCAGCAGCATTGAAGCAGCGCTGTCCGTTCGAGATAAGATTACCATCAAGTCTCGTGCAATCCGGTTTCATTCCGAACTCATACACAACAAGCATGAAGTCTGCATGTCTTCAGTACGCTGTGATGACTTCTCATCCTTGGAAACAGGACGCGAAAACAATGCTTCTGCAGCCGGATCCCTACATCCGTCTCCACTGACAAGGGCCCGCCCCTCCCCATGAGTATTTGCAAAGCGTCGTTTGAGCTTTGCTCAACAAAGCGTTTGGACTCCCTCGTTTCTCTGGTTGGTCGAATGTTCTCGGGCCCGTGGATCGGCCATCGCTCACCAACCAGGTACTGAATCGGTTCAGTGAGATTCGTGAACTGGTGTCCACAGCCCGCGGATTGGTGGCCAGGTGGACCGGTGAACTGATGCCCGGTGACACGATTGAGCAGGTGAGCACGTGAGTGTGTAAGATCACGAGCATTTTAGTCCCAAAGATGGTCGGTTACGAGCCTCTAAGCCCGTGGTATCGTGATTGTATGAGGACATGATTCCGCGAGTCCATGAGCACATGAGTCCGTTACCCGTAAGCCTGTGAGCCAAAAACCACAAGCCAAAGTCCATAAGCCCGTAGCCCGTGGTTCCGTCAGCCGTGCGCCTCAAAGTCCGAGCTCCGCCACTTCGCGAGCCGTGACCCCAATTCCCGTGAGCCCGTGAGCCCACGCGCCGTGAGCCCGCCGGCGCCCGGCGACAAACAAACGGCGGGCTCATTACGTGAGGCCCGCCGCCGTCCCGTCGGACGTGCAAACAATGCGCCCTCATCTAAATACAATGGCCGCTGCCGACTGCCTTCCATGGCGGGTCGGACGTAAGTTATAAGCCGGCGCCGCCGGCCGCGGCGGTCATTTCCACGCGCCGCGCGGCTCATAGCCGCCGCCACCGGTACAGCGACGCGTCGCCAAACACGGCACGCTTTGCGCCGTCGGCGACGACGCGTCTGCGCGTCGTCAGCGCGCGCCGCGCGACGAAACGACTGCCGACGTCGCGGCGATCGGCTGCACTGCGGGGGCGACGAAACGCGCGCAGAATATGCACGGCCCGTCGGACCGCGGGCCATAACAGGGCACGGCGTGAAGGAGCGGCGAAGGGTCGGAGAATGGCTGCTGTCGGCGGCGGCGGACGGTTCGGGAACTGGGTAACGGTCGGTGTCGCTCGGTATGGCTTCGGCGGCTAGCTCCGGCTGGTGGCGACGTTGTGTCGCGGGGCCCGTCCTCGCGTGCCTCGTGCCGAGACTGATAGCGACCAGAATCGAACATTCATATGCAGATTGCAAGTCATTTCAGGTACCGCAACGACGTGTTCATCATGAAGTACTGAAAAAGTCACGGGCGCATTTATTGATTTGTTAGATAGTGTCAATCCAAACTTAGCAATGGCCTCTCATGGGGCTGGTGTGACATGACATTCAAGGAATTGCTTCGGTATCGGAAAGCCTTGGTCGGAGAGAGTTCCTCCAAGATTCGCCCCAACGATGAATGCCCCCATGTAAATGATGCCTGACCGATGATATGGTGCTGCAAGATCAATGTCAACAACAGCAAGCAGAACCGTGAATGACTGCGTTTTCATGACGTCATATTAAGATATCGACTAGTGAAATTAATCTCGCTAATACCACCCTTTTGTTTGGAGCTGCTTTGCCCATTAAATGTTTTTGTTGTGCCGAATTGGGTTGTTTTAGGCTGAGATCATGCTCCACATATTCACAGAGAAGATAGTCGCTCCCTCGGCAGTCTCGTGGTGTAATCATTGCTTTTGGCTTGCAACTTCATGTGCACTGCCGGTTGTAACGTATGATTAAAAGCTAAGTGCGTGGGGAAGGAAGTTTCCGAAACATGGAACATGGTGTTAATTCCGTTTACAGAAATCAGCCATTTAGTAGATATTTGGTGCAAAAATTAACGTTTAACGCACGGACACGCCAGTCAGTGAATGAAGAAAATCAATATCGGCAATGTTCCTATTGGCAATGTTAATTTGTACTCCTACTGAACGGTCATGGGCTCGATTCTGCATCGATTTTAATCAATTCCAAATCGATTCAGGGACTTGACACTTCCACTGATTAAGACCACGATCAGTTCGTTTGGGAACATCAGTGAGTCAGGATCAGCATCGAACCTCCTGATGTGTCGCCATTCCACCATCACTAAATCAGAAATGAATTGATTCACGTTTCGAAAAGCCGCTGAGAATCAGAATCAGAATAGAATCCCGGCTAAGTGAATCAGGCAGTAAATCGATTCACTTCGAGGGAAATCAAGCGCAAACCTGCTAGCGAAAAACCAAAGTAAAAGAAAACATCGGCTTTCTTGCAAATGCACCTATGTCACTGTAAGAACTTTGGACATGACACCAGTATAAACAAAACGTCCTGTAAGTATTAGACCTGAGCTTCTTAAAAACAACGGCGATTGTTTTTCAGGAAATAACCTCCAATAGTTATCGAGAGGTAGTAGTGATATTTGTAGGGATCTGTATCACGCCACGGCCCATATTCAACCTTCCGTGTTTCAAGCTATAAAAAACTCTGGGGAGTTTGATCTGGCTGTATGAAAAGCGTTTTCAAACGTCGTATACCCTGCAAACGGAAAATGCAACTGAAGCGAAAACCTTGCAGCAGCGCCCTGTAAGGCACCAGCGTGCTGTGCAGGGCGGGGGCGGCGGCGGCGGCGGCGGAACAGCAGCGGTCGCCAGAACAGCCGGACGCCCCCCCGAACAGCAGACATCACAGTGCCTCCCGCGGCGGCGTCCGCGGACGCGACGTTTCTGGCCGGCCGCTGGGAACCGGCGCCCGTAATGGCTTCATTCTGCCGGAACGGGCGGGACCGCTCGGAATACGGCGGCACGCGAGTCCGCCGGACTCTACCGCGACAGCGGCCGGCCGGCAGCGGGCCGCTGCGCCGCCGCCGCCCGCTAGCGCCGCCCGCTAGCGCCGCCCGCTAACGCCCCCGGTCGCGAGGCGGAGCGGCAGGGGCGGGGACCGGGCCGTCTCACGCCGGGCAAAGCGCCTTTTGATTACCACCGTTCGCTCTAAACTTCATTTACATAGATCTCTGCAGGCCGACGATAAAGTTCCCGTCGAGAAGACGCGGCGCACTCATCAAATGAAGGCCTCATAAACCGACGCCGGACCCGTAAAGTCGGGATTGGTTCATGTGGGCGGGGGAATAAAAGCGGGATTAAAGTCCGCGGCAGCGTTAGGGCAGGGACATGACGACAGTCATCCGTGGTTTTACGCGTCGGAGGCCGCGGACTTCGTATATGTGATAGCACAAGGCTTTGTGGCATTTTTCATCGCCTCAAGAAATACGAGTTCAGAAACCATTCGCTTTGTGAGCGCCCTTTCCGAGATGAAAGCAAAGTTTGATTTCTCAAAAGGCCCGCAATTCGCTCACCACCACAATGTTTTCTGGAGAATTCTTCTCTTTCTATATCCAACGAAATGCATACACGCAATAATTTCAACACGTTTTCGACCTTCAATATTCTAAGCTTTTCAAATTTCTTGCAGTGAGCAAGGAAAATCTTGCACATCCAAATGAACACCAGAACTACGGCGTCAGCCGGTTGCCACGGCCGCCAAAAACGGCTAAAGCACGCGTATGAGAAATGAGGGAAACAGCACAACTGACTGCGGAAGCAATTACACGGCGCAGTGGGCAGAGCATTCCAATGCGTGGGGCCTCACGGGTTGCAGGCACCACTTCAGAGAACGTTTCCATGGTCCCTTATTATCTCTTCCACCGGACCCAACCGTGATCGCTCAGAAATGAGCGAACCAATTGCAACAATAACGTGGGTATGCACGGAAGCCCGTGCCGGCATTATGCAAGCCCCCGGCGAGATGCAAATCCAACGGCAATTACACTCTGCGAAGCGGGAGACTAGCCTGGGAGCGGCGCACGAGGAGTGCTAGAGACGCTCAGGGCATGACCGTGATTTACGGCGGACCGCACGTGAACAGTATCACGGATGTGCTCTGAATAGAGCAGAGTTTTCCGGGCGGATATTCAAATATATGACGATAGGTATGAACTCCATCAACAATGAATGAACGCGAGTCACGCGGAAATTCCCGGTTTGGGTAATTCAATCACATCACGTAACGGGTTCCTGCCTTATGAATATCGTAAATAAAACAAAATCATCCATTTTTAAATTCAGGCAAATAGTTTCCATTATGCAGTGCCTTAAACAATACCTACCTTTCTACAATACCTACTCTGAAAGAAAAAACAGAATACAAAAGAAAATGATAACATCTCGTTCTTGCTTCATTCTTCTTTTGATGTGATGGGCATGCATTTTTGCACAATAAACATCCTATGAGCATACTTTATGTCTTCCACTAAATGGTGGTATGATAATAATTCCAAGGATAACAAGTTCATGTTTATTGGCTTAACATTTCACGGCTTAGGAACTGTTCAAATGTGCACACTGCCTTGCAGTTTGACCGGTTTACCATGACAATGCGCACTACCAAAGCAATGGGATGCATAAATGCTTCCGCGTGATCGCATCTAGCTCAACGTCGTGATACGCCATGACCCAGTTTTCAATGCTGAACATTTGAAGAGCGTGTATAACGTTATAACGAGCATGAATGTTATCCTCAATAGACCAAACTGGGCAACTGCAGCGCGAGTGACTGCATATGCAAAGCATGAAAACACGAAGTGAAAAATGATTTGCGATACCGAGCAAGCAATCCTACATCGTAAAACAAGCGATTCCACAACTACTTCTTACATGCTGTCTTGGCGAGCATTTCGTAAATGCGCCAATTATACCAGCGTTCAACGATCAGATGTTGGATACTTTGGCTTGCATCCATGGCCCATGAATTTTAATTACCGCATTCCGCCTAGGATATCCGTACAATTTCTCCCCACGTTATTTTGCAACGTTAAATCCAATAATCTCACCAGTTCTGCGGCATTTGGAAAGTCGTAAAATAACCACCTGGCGTCTAGTTGATTCAGCATTTGCCTTTTTTCATGTACTTAATTCCGTCCATATTATAAACGTAGGATCTACTCTGACAAACATTTCGAACAAATTCACTCCGGTCATGGCGACCGGTAGGTGTCTCTGAAACGATCTATCGCCAGATAAAAATATCGACTGACGGTCCCGTGCAGCGATGCACAAAACACGAAAAAACAATCGTACCCGTTTAGATCTCAGTACGTCAGGCAGCCTGATATTGCCGTTTTTTGTTCTGAACAGGGCTGAGCACACGTTAATACCCCGAGCATGAGACATGGTGGCCTCGGTGCAATTTCGTATGACCATGACGAGCGTAAAAGTTTGTCACGTTTCCACGCTCAAAATTCTTGGCCGTCGGCCGGACGCGGACGAAAACCCAGACCAACGGCGAGAACACCTGCTCTGCCGGACTCCTTGAGTTATTCTCTATTTGACTATGCTTCGATGTCGTGCAATCGCACACCAACAAAAGTACTGCAACACGGCGCCGAAGACGACTACATGTGCACGAAATCTCTTGCATGTTGTACAGACAAAAACATACACAGCTACACCGACAGCCACGCTGACATAACTGGCATGCATTTTTCAAGCACTGTGAGACATTTATGGACGGGGGATGGGCAGTCATCTTTCTCCGAATCAATCCAGGCGTCAGCATGTACCTGCAACTCCTGAGGGAGGTCGTAGGTTTATCCATAACATCCGCCGGACCTCATCGGACTCTGAGTCTGACTCTCACATCTGCCGCTCAAAGCGGCTATTAAACTCGCCTCCACTTTCCCAGGCCTTTGTCATTTCAGATCTAACCGCGACAGAAGTGGCAACAAACGCAAATCAGGACGGGGCGGCCGGCAGGCCTGTCATAGCCACCAACCAAATCCAGACGATGGGAAACCGGCAGCATTTTAACGATGGCGCCACACAGCACGGCGCGCGCCGCCGCCGTCCCGCGTGACGCAGCCAGGCCGGTCCGTCACTCGCCGACGGCCGCTGGTTTCGGAAGACAACCCATCACGAACCGGCCGTCCTGTGCCGATGCCTGCAGCCGGCCGGCCTTGCAGGCCCCCGACAGGCCCCAGCCGGATTAAGCGGACCGTCAACAAATCTGACTCATCTGTCCTTCGCGCCGGACGGGTGTTCACACACCAGAAGTCGCGTGAGGCTCGCCGGGCGGCCGACCCACGACAGCTGCGGCTCGTCAACGCGGCATGGTTCCCCGGTATTCGGTAATGATGGGTATCAGACGCTGATTAGCATTGTCATGGCAACTGTCTCCAGCCCTCGTGAGGTTTGAATCAAGGAGAAAACAACTCCGTGGGGCAGTATAAATAAATAATATAATGGTTGGCATACGTACTTTATCAAACTGAATATTTAGTCCTCTTACACGTGTGCCTGGAATGCGCCACGCTTCGCACAAAAAGGTTTTCGTTTAGTTACATTTGCTCAATGGGTCCAGCGGCCTTCGTCGCCGCTGCACCCGCGATCGCCTTAAATTTCGACGATGTTCAAACAGAAGATGGTAGCGATACCCCAACGTATTTTTCCCGAGCAGTGCGTACAAAAAAAGCCCGCACAGACAGATCAATGGTTGGCTGGACAGCACCCGCGGTCACCGGAGCCTGATGCTCTCCAGTACAGAGACAGCCGCTCAGTGTCACCGCGCCGGCCCGACCTCTCGACCCCGGACCATCACCCACATCCGGCCGCTCCTCCGATCTCCGATCGTATTCGCCGGCCGGCCGCGGACAGGTGGTCACCTCTGACCCCGGCCCGGGTGACCGTGTCGCGCTCTGACGGCCCGCCGCCGGTGTCCCCTGCCGGCGGCGGGGGGGCGGTCTCGGCCGTCGCCCGGACGCAGCCCGGGCTTCGCTTTACGGCCGTCGGTCCGTCCCGCGGGACCGCCGCGGCCGCGCGTCACCGGCGACGACGCCGCCGGGAGCGGCCGGCGCGGCGGCCGGGCAATCATCGCCGAGTGGCGACGAGCGCCGCCGCCGGTCCCAAGTTGGCTCGTTGGGCGCCGCCGGGCGGAGACGCCTCTCCGGCGGGAGGCGGCGCCGTCCGGACACGCGGCTGGCTTTGTGCGCGGGCGATCTCTGTTTTACGGCCCGGCCGGGACATGGCCCGACCGGGGCCGCGGCAGATTGGCCTGATCTCTGCGTGGCGGATGGGGTGAGGGAGAATGGGGGGGTAGAGGGGGGCATGGGAGGGGGAGAGAGGGGAGGAACAGGGAAGAGAGAGAGAGGGGAGAGGGAGGGAAGGGGAAGGGAGAAAGGAGAGGGGATGGAAGGGGATATTAAACAATGGATCTCTTTCAGAATGCTCATTCAGGGACAGTATGCTTCTTTCTGTATTATACCAGGAAGAATATTGGCTTGATATGGTAGTCTACGATGAAGCTTGCAGATGGCAGCGTTTAAACGTTCTTGACATGCAAATGCGAGTTTTGGCAGACAGGCTTAGTTCATAGCTAGCGACGAACGCTGCTTTGCATGTAAAACGGCCTAACTGCTGAACCGCGCGGTTACATTACAGGTGCAGGTAAAGCCATCTTGTGACGCCGGTAACCAAGGCGTGTGTTTTTAACGTCCTGCGGCCGCTTCACTCCGACATTTCGTCTGGCTGTACGGACTGTCCGTCACAGGCTGGTACGTAGCCAGGATTTTCCTCAGGGAGGGGGGAAAATGCTAAATTTTGTCATATATTACTGGCATATGATGTGGGAATGAACAGCCATTTTAAGCAAATGCCCTTATATTTAACCAAAAGAATTTATATCGTGTTTATTTTTGCAACACATATATCATCACTATTCCGTATTCGTGCAAAAGCGCTATATATCTAATGCAGACCGCTTGGCTCAGGGAGGGGCCATGGCCCCAATGCCCCCCCCCCCGGCTACGTCCCTGGTCGCAGGATTTGTGTCCAGGAGCGGAACGACATGACGTCGTTGCCTTAACCCTTTTTACGGCTAAACCAGGCCCCAGACGCCAAATGTGCCACCTGTCTGGTCGCATCAGGCGATCAAGCGTCACTGGCGACGTTGATCCGACAATTATGATGCTTTTCCTGCCAGCCGTAGCCTGTGTTGGTGTGGCGATGATCCCCATCCGGCCGCGCGTCACCAGGTCGTAACTAGCACCACCTAGTGTCCGTCCTGCGTACTTCTAGTCTAACGCGCGCCGAGGAGGGCTCTACGAGGATACGTGCAATAGGAAGCACGGACAGTCGAAGATCAGTCTCGTGAAAGTTTGGCTATAACTACGTTTATCGCGACACTAAATCACTACGCCAGTAAGTTATATCCCCGCGTCATTTGGCTTCCACCAATGACTCAAACAAGGCCATTCACTTACTGTTTGTCTTAGTTGCCTCCCAATAGCCAGTGGTGAAAAGGAAAACGGATTGATAATGGAATGGACACGCACAAGGTGGAAACGTTTCTGAATTATGAAAAAATGTCTTAGTGCATGTCGTGGGCATGAGTTACGACTATCTGCGTCGTAATGGGCTTGACATGTAGCAATATAAGCGAATTGTTACGTGTATACATCACATCACAAATCTTCGACATCATTTCCCTTTAGCCTGGTATACACGACGTCAGTTACTGCACAAGCCATTCCCGCCACGTGGCTGCAGCTTTAGGGTCATTGGGAAGGCTTGGACCCTTCCCAAATTTTTCTGGACTTCTTCTTTGCTCGGGACATGTATCGCACAGCGTCCGCTGTTCGCAAAGTATGGACGCTTTAGGGCCGCAACCGGTCTCGGTTCCATCGCTGTTTTCTCGGACTTCGAGAAAGATCCTTCGGCTGACCGTGTCACGTGGTCGGAGGAGTAATGCTGTGCAGGACATGGGCCCGACAGGACCTCTGCAAGCTGATTTCCGGTTCTCGGTCACGTATGAGTCACGACCCGAAACGATCGGTCGCATCAGGATTAGAACGTGTGATCGTTGACCAGTGATGAACAAAGTCGTACGCAGGATTTTTGCAATGCGTTAGTAAACTGAAAACAGTCGTAAAAATGCAAACACATAATCCCCAAAGGGCAGCTGATCATAACGTGAGTTAAAAGATGCTACTAAGGCCAAGATCCATCAGCCACCAATATTCCTTGCTACACTTTGCTGATGACGAAGTCCACATCAATAACCAGTTCTAGAAAAAATGACGAACAAAATAGTACATTTCCACGCCTGTACGTGCGTTGAACTAAACGCATTTACAAAGTTATGAGCTAAAACGAGGCAAGTTAAGATGAGTCGAACGACGTTTCTTTCAGCTATCCATACGGTCCATTTCTGTCTGCCGTTCTCGGTCATCGCGTGGCACGGCGCAACTTTGCGTCACAATGAAGCTTTCAACCCGCCGAGGCCTGCGTGCCGAGATAAACGGCGTCCCAAGCGCGCGGGAGGGAGAGCTCCCAGGCCACCGAGGCCCGCGAGCTGCGGTACTCACCAGGGCGCCCCGGGCGTGGCCCTTCTGACGGGCAGCAGCGGGAAGGGAGACGGCACCCGGGTGGGGTGCAGGCCCCGCGGCCGGTCCCTTCTCCGGCTCATTTCTGGCCGGTCACCGGCTAAACCGCAACCTGGAAGCACGAAGCAGGGCGTCATTTCCCCAGAGATCGCTCAAATAGATGCGCTCCGTGAGATCTCTTCGGAGGCAGATTAGTAACGAACAGGATGGACGCTTTATACAAATGACGGGATGTTCGCTGATTTGGGCCATTCAAACAGCCGGAACGTTTTCCGCGCATCAGAGCCTGGCGCGAAACATTCAATCACTCCAACTTTTCGCTAATCACGCTTCTAAAACGGCGCAATAATTGATGGCGCTGTCATAACCAACGAGCGGTGACAGATTGGCCAACACTGCCCGCGGACGCGTGCTCTCTGCCAAACAGATGGCTGCGACGCGCCAGTAACAGCGCGGTCCTACGGCCACCAGTCTCGCAGCGTCAGCGGGAAGACCCAGACCCGTGACCCGTGCAGACACGCCCGGCACAAGCAGCAGACTGAGGCCCAGAGCGCGGACAGACACGCGCGGCACGTGCGGCAGGCAGGGCACCAATTCGCGGCCGGCCGGCCGACGGTAATTTGTGAGCGGGACGTGGCGCGGTGCTGACAGAGATTACACCATGTCCGGGCGAGCCGCAAAAACGACCGCGGCGGCGGCGGCCGGTCCGCGGTCGCAGAGGACGCCGACGGGACCGGCGGGGCCGGGCAGAGAAGTTCTCGGCCGGCACCTAAAGACAGAGCGCAGGCGGCGCACAGCCGGCTGTGCGGCGCAAATTGCGTGCTCAGCTTGCACAAACCCGACCATTGCCGCGTGCTCTGCCATTGCGGGCGCCGTCGTGGTGCAGTCGTAATGCAGTATACCGGTAGCTCTGCGTCATACGTGCAGTTCTGATGTCTATCGCCTAATTGACTCTGCCTGCGTCGAAAGAAGTCCACGAATCGTGTCTGGTGTGCGGGTGTGATATCTGCCATCTTTCCTCAATTTACCTGCCCCACTCGACAACGACTTCATTTTATGCACGGCCTTTTCAGACAAGTCAGCTCGCGTCAGAATGCCACTTAAGTGACAGTTGACTGACGGCACCTACACCCCCCACGGACTAGGCGCGGGTAGCCGGACAAGCTCAGGCCATTTTCTTCAGCCTCCGACCAGTTTTTGTCGGCTGGCAACTGGTAGCATTATCGGCATGGTCTGGACATATATTGTATTAATTTGCTCGCTAACCATGCCGGCTTACCGCCGAAAAACTGGTTCCCTGGCCTGATTGTCGTGATAGGTATAATTAAGGAGCTGAGCCAGGCGGCCGACGACTGATTCGAGGCATAACGAGCGCGAGAATCGCCCTGCAAAAGAGTGACTTAATAAGCGGATATGTCTTCATAACTTTGAGTCCTCACACGAGTCCTCCGCACACATGTTTCACTGCCGTCGTGAAAAAAAGACAGCTAGGGAAGTTACGAAGGAATTTGACCGGCTCATGGTGCACCTGATGCGGTCACAGAGTGGGAGGAAATTCAGTTGGTGTCACTGCATAAAAATGCGCAAGATTTGCTCGCTGATGTGTTAAACAAAATCACACAAACCTATTTACCTCAATCGAGTCATGACGTTAGAAACCTTTTGTCTAGTCTTAGTGTATAACTCGTACGATAAAGTGTGCAACTAAATACGATGTGGCAATCAGTTTAATGAAACATTCTATCTGCGGTCTTTTTGTGCACAGTATCTACGTGAGTAGGGCAAACAGAAACAAAAAGAGTCAAAAGTGAAATATTCATCTAAAACACCAGTAGTAAAACCAACCGACTGTTCATTAAGAGCAACTTACATGATTTGTCGTTCACATATTTCAGTACGTAAACAGCAATGCGAACAACTAAGGTGAGGAAATAAAATCAGTTTTCATTTTCGCAAAAAATAGCGAGCAATTTCATGCACGCGCATGCTATTCATCATTATAAGAGACACCTGGCTTAGTAGTTCTGTGCTGAGGCATTCCACACCTGACCCACTGGCTACGACCAACCGCAGGACGGATCGTTTAGCCCTCCCTTTCGCCCCCCCCCCCCCCGTCTCGACAGTCCCACTCCCACGCACGGCGGCACGACAATTGAGGTCAACGAGCAGCCCGTGCAACCGGCATCAAAAGACCAGCGCGCTTCTGGACTGAAGTCATCAGACGTCTGCAATTGGCACAGTTCGCGGGGAATGGGCCCCACCTCCCGTGGGAGTGTCACGCAAGGCTCGTTTCCAGCAGCCTGTGCGGCTCGTTCGGAATACTGATGCCATTTTCACCTCCCGAAACGAAGATGAGTATGCCGTTTGAAAAAGAAAACCAAACACCCCTTTACATGCAGATATCGAAGCATGATGCAAAACTGTAGTAGGCTGGAGCTAACGTTCTGTTTACATCGCAGTTTCCTCACCGGTATGTCGAATGGATAGACTGATCAGCCGGCCTGAAACGGCATTTCCATCCTGACGTTCTCCATTCCCAAATGACGCTGGAATCTATCTTTTCCCACAGGCTGGCAGCTTTAATGGCGAATGTTAGCATATGAAGGTCAGATGGAAGACAGCTTCACACCCACAACGCTCAGCTGTTGATATATGCAAATAAACGAGACAATACTTCTTCTTTTTTAATAGGTCAACACGCATGCGAAAACAACAACAGCATGCGAAAAGTCCCATTTATGCCGGAGTCGTTTGCCCTCTAAAATCAAACCAGAAACCAGCGGAAATCCGCGTTTCACTACCACAATAAACACATGCTGTGTTCGACAATAAACAACTGTCGGGTGGAGACATGATGATGGATCTTCGCTGACCCGACGGCAAATTTAATCACAGATGAATAGATGAAAACCTGAACACGAACTAACCATTTTTGCCATCGGAAGTCAACCCACAACCATGTCAACTGTGCTCGCCCACCAAAAGCGGATACATGTATATCTGAACGCAAAACGCAACGTTCCGGGTTTAGTCATTATTGATATCTAAGACGCGGGGAACGTAATTGTCCTGAGCATTGACAAAAAATTCACTGACGCAAACATGTATCCCACTTTAGTAAACTGCACTTACAGCTTACATATCACTACCCACACCCTGCAAGGACAATGGCAAAATGCCCCCCCCCCCCAGATACATCCTACACCACGGCGGGCAGTTGCCCAGCACAACGTCAGTGGCACTCTCAAATCTGGCGTCTGTGACGGGCGGCCCGGGCGGTCGGACGGGCGCGGTAGGACGCCTCTCCCGGAGCGTCCCGCCTCCTCACGGCTCCGATCGTTCTTCAGCCGGCCGTCTGGACCAAGCCCAGGTGATTAGCGGCTCAGACGGCGCGCGTCGGCCGCGGCGCCTGCAGCGTCGCCACCGACGCGCCGAACACGGCGGCAGGCGTTCTCACGCTGATTCGGCACCGTCACGTGCCACGCGCCGCGCGTCACGGCGGTCGGCGCTGCTCGGCGCTCCCGGAACACGTGGCTGACGTGTCGTGGCTGACGTGGCTGACGGGCACAGCAAGAAACAGGGATCGCCGGGCGTTTGTCTGTCGATCAGTCACCGCGCTTCTGGCGGAGCTCAGGCTAACCGCGTGTCACTCGTTGTAATGCACGCCCGGCCGGGCCAGACAGCCGTTCTCGTAATTAATGCACTGTTTCGAAATCGGCCATTGTTTTTCGGAGCGGCTCCGAAGCTGACACACGCCAGTCCGGTCTGAGGCGGGCCAGCCGTGCCCCACGTGACCGACTCTGACAATGCCGCCGGGAGCGGGCGCCGGCCGTCCGCCGCCGATTCTGCCGCGGCCGCCGGCCCTGCGGAGATACGCCGTGTTATGACGCGGCCGTCGGCGGCGGCGGAGATCTCGCCCGTGCGGCGACCCCTCGCCGGCCGGGCGAGCGCGGCGCCGCGGCGCCAATCAGTCAACATCTGCTCTGGCCGCACTCTGATCAGACGCTCTCAGCGGTGATCGAGCCGGAGAGGAGGCGATACGCCGCCGCACGCTCTGCTTTGGAGGACCGCTGGAGGAAGCCGAGATTTCCGCGGCTGTCTGCTGCCGCGAAACAGCCCAGGAACCAGGCAATAATGAGCTCTACTGGAAATTACCACGCAAAAATTAGAGACGCACATGCGCTAAACATGCCAGCAGCGCCTAAAAAGCCTGCCTTGTCAAGAAGAAAAACGTCGATAAGTCAATGACCTCTAAAAGCGACATGAATTTACAACTCGCCTCATTCATTTTGAACTAAACATGATAGCCGCATGAAACGTGCCTCATATCAGAAACGAATAAACATGACTAAGTTATAGTTATTTAGGGGCATGAAACGTACGTCATATCAGAAACGAATAAACATGGAAAAAGCCGTAGTTATTTTATGAACTTGCGGCACGACGGAAGACTGCCAACTGTTAAGACCATTTGTTATCAACTCGGCGAGGAACACTTCATCGCCGTCATGATGCAAAGGTAACCGGACACTCCAATACCGCCGGATCAGAGGTCCGGACTGGATCTTTATCGCGGCCTCTCGTCTCGAAATAGCCCACTCCGGCGAGGTCAGGACACGGCCGAATGCTCGGAAATCCTAGCCGGCGGCCGTGAGACGCCGGCTGCGTCGGTGCCGACGGAGCGTTTGACGCGCCGTCTCACCCGGCCGACTTTGATCCGTCGGCCGCCGCCGGCCGGGAGAGGAGAGGAGAGGAGAGGAGAGGAGAAGGACGGGAGAGGGACAGGACAGGGAGAAGAGAGACAAGAGGGAACGGGGAATAGAGGGACAAGGGAGGAGGGCAGGAGAGGACAGGGGTAGGAGAGGGAAAGAAGAGAAGAGGGACAGGAGAGGGACATGGGAGAAGAGGGGCGGGAGAAGACAGGTACAGGAGAGGACAGGGGCAGGAGAGGACAGGGGCAGGAGAGGACAGGGGCAGGAGAGGACAAGGACAGGAGAGGCAACAAGCGGGAGAAGAGGACAGGAGAGGGAAGGGAAGGGAAAAGAGAAGAAAGAAGATGAGCAGGACAAGAGAGGAACAGGACAGGAGAAAGCAGGAACAGGAGAGGAGCGGTCGGCCAGGACAGGAGATATGCGGTTGGCATAATCAGGAACCACACTCCGAGGTGGAGGGGGGGGGGGGAGAAATCCACGCGCCGTCCGTCTTCAGGGACGGACGCCACGTTCTTCCCTTCAGATGGGGAGGATCGGAGGTGTGAAAAGAAAATACTGACACAGGAAGGGAAAGGAGATGGAGAGAGAAGTAACGGGAGATGAAAATTTTGCGGACGTAATAAGCATGAGGTAACTAAAATTCGTGTCGGCAATTCAAGTCGTGAAATAAAAACTGCGGCTGCTTTTTGGCATTTGTTTGTCTTTTTCTTCCTCTTTTTAAACCAAAATTGGTCGCTGCAAATGCATTTTGCCTTAAATCAATCACAGACATACTCATTTGCGTAAGCGAATCCGCCAGCGGGCGGCGCACGCATCGGTGCATTTCCCTGCGGTCGCCTCATCACGCCACAATCCGCCGCTCATCTGGCGGCCATAAATTAGCGCCGGGGCCGCGTGCAGGTCCGGCAGGGGTCATGACACCGCCGGCCGGCCGGCCCACGTGATTTACCGAGCTGGCGTCGACCGTGATCCGCGCACTCGGCCGAAATGATCCCCCGCCGGCGCCGGATCACGCGTCACGTGACGCGGATCAGCGGCGCGCCGGCCGAGCCGCGCGCCCGCTGACCCGCGCCGTTTTTGTCGCCGCCGCCGCATTTGTCATCGATGAGCGTGCTCGTGAAAATGACCGATCGGCGCGGGAAAAAGGCGCGAGAGCGGGCGGGCAAAAAGCGCGCGCCGCGGCGAGGCTTTGTTCGGCTGGTATCCAGCGGTCGCCCGAGAGGGCGCCGCCATTTAGAGGAAGCCGGCTGGATCGTGATCCGCGCAGTCCCCGCCACGGTCCATCTGGACTTTACGGGGAAAACGGGTCAGTGGGAGACATCTTGAAGCCTGATTTAAAGGTAAGAGGTTTGTAAGACGTTCTCTCTTTTAACCCGCTATTGGCTGTGGTATCTTGCGTGAACTCAAGGACGGAGGGATGAAAATTTTCTGCCTGGGCATCTCACATAACATTATACATAATCACAACTTATGTATAGAACACAAGATAAAATAGCATAACGTAATCATAACATAACGTCCAGGATGTCATATGTAAACCTTGCGTTGCATAATAGCAGACATCGCAAAACAGCAGCATCTCGCAGGTCATCAATGAATGCAAAAAAAGACGAAAATTCGAATCAAGCCGAAACAATCGTGCGATTTTCAGATAAAATGTATATTCGAAAATCCTGTCAGTCAATCACGAATTAATCTGGAAGACAAAGATTGTCTAAATGTTACTAAAAACCGTTGTGTTTTCGTATTCACGTTCTTTTTCGACCAACTGTTGACCATAAACAGATTCGGACATGCGGAAAGCCAATTTATACTCATAAACCATGTTACATTTATCTAGGTGAAACATCATCTAAATAACACAATGCACCACAAACCAAAAACAGCACTCAATGCTCGAAGAAAAAATTATGATTTGGAGCAATGGTAAACAATACAAAGGCATGCTTCATTTCCAAAATTTTGTTTGATTTTCATCTTAGACACATTTGCCCTCTTGAGACTACACTTGGGCTCGAACAAAAGCACAAAATATGAGACAGAATAGCA